>CM062815.1:651507800-652223536 GCA_031772625.1 Pinus tabuliformis | reverse complement strand
ACTGTATTATAATTATGTGCTGGCTCTGGCACGAGGATTAAATGTCGATTTGTGTACAACTCCCTTTGGCAGATTTATCGTTAGCTCAGGAATGATGGGTGGCACAACTTCGGTCGAAGTTGTTGTCGAACTACTAGGTTGATCAGTAGCCTTATTGTTCGACAGCTGTGGATTCCCGTAATCTTTATTCCTTGTCGATATCAAAGCATCATTTTGCTGTTTTGAAATGGACAACATAAGGACTTGGGATGGGGAAGCATTGTCACTAGCAACCAGATTGGTTCCTGGGTTTGGAAACGGATCAGTCAATACTGCTGAGGTTTTTGAATTCTTAAAGAATTTCTTAACTTCAGCTTTATATGGACAATCTCTCGTCCAATGATCCTCATCGCATATGAGGCATGGCTGAGTAGGTTTCTTTTGCCCAGAAGGGTTTGCAGAAGATTTTTCAGGAGACGAATCATCATGTTTCTTCTTTTTGCTTTTCCCTTTCTTCTTGCCTCCTGGTTGCTTTGGTTCTTTACCTTTGTCAGTTGACACGACATTAACCTCCGAGGCTAGAATTTCTTCATTTGCATTTTGATAAGAAATCTTACGGGCTTTCTTAGATGTAGCCTTTGTCAATTTCGTGCTCGTTGTACCTATCACACCATCGTCGGCATGAGAGTCTTTGTTTGATTTAGGAGGAGGAGGAACGGAAAATTCTGGTCTTGGAGCATCAGGGATTTTGTCATAGAGCGTGCCAGACTGAGTATAGATCAAGTCTAGATATTGTGCACGAGCAATCACCTACTCTTCAGTGACAACCCCTCCCTTCGCCACATCTTCTGTTATAGAAGGTAACAAAGACTTAATAAACCATTCAACTAGTAGCTGATCAGGGACATATGTTTTTACCATTCTACGACAACGTTGCCATTCATGAATATGATCGGATATGTGAGTGGCCGTCGTTTGCTTGAAATTGGTAAGAAGCTCTGTTCCTGTTTCATACCTTATTAGTAATTGAAAATGGGTTAAAAAGGTTGTGGCAAGGGTGCTGAAGTTATCAAATGAAGCTCTAGGCAATTTGATGTACCATTTTGCTGCCAAACCAGTTAACGTTCGCTGAAAAAGGCGAAGCTGAATCGAATCATCATTGAGAGTGTTGGATGAACACCACAGATGAAAGGTCATCATGTGATTCGATGGGTCTTCACCCGAATTTCCATTAAATTTAGGAATATCTGACAAAAGTTTATGAGGAATCATCGGCCACCAAGGGGCATAAGCGATTGGATTGTTCATTAGCCGATTTAGATCTGGTAACTCTAGAGTCGCGACGAAGGGCAACTGTTGATTCAGGTTTGGCGAAGCGTACCCAGGATAAGATGGGATCGCCTAAGCAGTGGGTCTTTGCATACCAGCATAATGTATTTGATGCTGATAACTTTGATAAGGTGGTTGGACATAACCAATTTGAGACGATTGGTGATAACTGTTTTGAATATACGGCTTCCCATTACCTGCAAAGTTTTGCTGCTCAGGTCCTTGGTAAGCTTGTTGGAATTGCAGTTGTTGATGTTGCACCAGCCATGGTTGTGAAACCATTTGCTGTTGCCCAATACTGGAAATTTGACTAAGATGAGGGGTAATAGTACCCGTTTGAGCCTGAGTCACTCCAGTTAAGGAGCCACTAATTGGTGATTGCGGTTGTGTCGCGGAGACAAGAGGCTGTTGTACAACGACCTGAGAAACTTGAGGTTGGCATACAACAGGAAATGCTTGTACTTGCGACACTGTCATAATAGCTGGTGTAGTGGGGATGTTCGACACAGGGAGACTCAGTTGCATTGAGTATACAACTCTTGGTTGTTGAGGCAGTATTGGCACCCAACCCCTGGATGTGATTCCAATTTGACCTGAATTCGATTGTGAACTCTCATATGGTTGTTCTCCCGAAGGGAACAATTAAAGGGTATTGTGCCCTCCATATGGCAGCAATCCAGTGCTCAAGGGAATGATTAGCCTTTGGAGACCAGATTGCCCAAATTGATATTGTTGTGAAGGATCAATTTGTTGAGATTCAACATAAGAGATTCCAGATACTATTATGGATGAACAAATGGGAATAGACCATACTGTCGAAACAGTCCCTGGGTGGACTCCTTCTAGCGGTTGAGAGCTAGTTGGGACAGATGGTATGCCAGCGAACATCGTCGGAGTGTTGGCAGGAGGTTCTGCTACCGCTGTATCAGACAGGACAGTCCTAGATGTCGATGGTTGTCCAGACATATCGAGTCTATCCAAAAGACTTCCTAGCGCTTCTACAAGAACTTGCGATAAAGGGGTATTAACTTCTGAAGTAGAAGGATATAGGTGGATCCCAGTCCCAAAATGCGATGGAGTACTGGATGGAAGATCCTTCGTAATCTCTTCTATAACAATCAATCTAGGTGGAAGAGGCAGACCGCTAGGTCCGTAAAATATTTTTGGTGCCGAAGAAGGTATAGATTCTGCAGCGACAGATGTTGGAGGGGTAACACCTTCCGAATCAACCCTGGATGGAGTTGGTTCAAGAATAGAAGTGTTTACTGTTACACTAGGATCAGTTCTAATGTCCTCTTGTAACTGTGGAACTTCTTCTGTAGAGGCAGGGATACCAGAAATGGTTGGAGTAACTAGAGTCTCAGAGGATGTTGAAACACAAGTTTCAAAAAAACCAGGAGACTTTGACCCAGTTAAACGAGTTTGCTTGACCCGGAATGGTTTGGTTTTCGGAGTCAAAGACAGTTGACTTGTCAGTCTCTATGAACGATGGGGTTTTGATTGACTTTCTTCCACGATTGCGGATTATTTGATCAACTCAAAATAATAGGGGAAACATTTATTCCGTATTAAATGAATTTTAGACGCTTTGACACAACTTGCTTTTTCACTTTTTAAGAGTCGAGAAAAAGCTAAAGATGACTCTAGCCACCTTCGATTTTTAATGAGCCCGAAGTGACAAGTGCTCAGATGGGCCTTTTCCTTTAAGGAGTCTGAAAAGGAACGAAAGAGACTACTCTAGAAATCTAGACAAAGGGATTACCAAACCAATCGCAAAACTGCAGAATACTTTTTACAGTACGACAGTCATCTTCCCGAATGCTGTGTTCAGTGCATTGCAATCAATAGGTCAGTAGACACGACTTCCTAAGGATAAAGGATATAGCCTATTGTGGTCTCCCAATATATACTCGACGGTACTTCGGAGCACAAGTCCGTACTGGCACTTGTCGTCTCAAAGAGGAGGAATCACCCAACCTACGATGAAAGCGACAGTTACCAGGTTTTACGATGCCGCAATACGTCTCTAGCCTAGACTTCTAGATGTTGTGCGTTAGGTTCCAAAGTGTTTTTATGTTCATTGAATTTATTTTACAGTTGATCTTTCTTAAGAAATTTTCCTTTCAGGTTCACCGCGTGATGTAGATATACAATTCCTAAAATGCAATCTAATATGATAAACAGTCGTTTAATCTTCTTTTTGCAATGAAAACCCTAGCTACTAAGGAAAGAGAAATGAAATCCTTTCAACATAGAGCAGAGAGAACACACTAGATGCACTGTCCTAAATCACAATCAACAAGCAGTCTAAATGCAAATGCACATGTATGTATTTGTTTTCCGCTTTCTTAATGTGTGAATGACAAAAAGAATGCTAAATACAAATCTGAATTATCTCTTCTTTCAAAGCGATAGTACTAACGATTTTCTTTTCAAAAACGACAGGAAGGAAAGATGACACTTTGCGATTTTGAATTGAAAACTGTTTTCGACACTTGAAATACTTATAAATTCAGATCAAATACAAGAGTAATAGTGTAATCGACTATCAAAAAGAGAAGTATTCTTTTCTTTGACTGAAAATGACACTTGCGACACTTTCGAATCAAAAGACGACAGTTCGATTAAGCTACTACTTTGTAAATGAGAACTGTGAATGGCGAAAAATACATAAAAACATTAAAAAATATTTGTACAATGGAGGTTGGATGATGCAAATAAGGGGGTTTCAACAGTGGTCTACTGATCATAGACAACAAAAATCCTGAATAAAACTGAAGACAATGAAGAAAAAACCAAAATCTGGAGGTAGATCTAGTCTTGTCTGATCATTGCACCTGTAACACAAGGAAACAGGGATGCATGCCACCTACTACACACGGGAGGTGTGATGCATCCATATTTCCAAGAAGACAAGGTGTGATGGTCTAGGGACGAGACTTTAACTTTGTTTTTGGTCACATTTTGTAGTTTAGTTCAGGGATTTAGGCCGAGCAAATGATAGTCAGTAACTACAAAGTATAGGGGCTGATCTAATGAGGTTACTCAAGCTACCTCTAGGGCACTTAGGATGTTTGCAAGTCAATTGTTCAGTTCATAAACAAACCCAGAGATTGACTGAAGCAGCATTGATCTACTTTGCACTTGCATAGAAAATGCAGTTTGAAGGCTAGCTAGCTTAACTTCAGGCTCCGTCTGTGGTTTATGAATTAAACAAATAGAGACAAGTAATCAAACTAATCGCTCCCCAGTGGAGTCACCATTTTTTTATTGAGAAATCGAGTGTCTATTCAGAGCTGCTAGTCCCACTAAGACGGGTAGCTATGTCAGAAACAAACAGATTAAAGTTACTTGTTTTTCCTTTACGAGAGAGATATGGGAAAGAAGCAGAGAGTACCAACCTCGGTCTTCCGCTTGGCTCCTTTCTTGTTTCCTTTCCCCTTTGATATAATCTCTCCACTGCTTCCTTACTTGTCCCGCTTCAAAGAGCACCTGTAGATTCACAACAACATAATACCATCAAAGCATAGAGATCTTTCACTGTAAACAATATAGGATCAGATATATATTGACCATACAAATGCATATACCAACACAATATTCAGAGATACACAAGAATGTGGAGGAAAACTCAAATATCTTTATTAGTAAAAGTAGTAGAAGAGAGGATTACAACCACTTGGTCTGACCCAACGCCATCCTCCCAACTTGAAAGCCCTTTTCCCCTCACACAAAGCAAGATCACCCAACAATGTCTTCAAAGAGAAACCAGCAGCACCTCTTTGCAAATTACCAAATTCCAACCTCTGGATCTTTGGGATGAGGGATCCATTTATAGATATTTGCAGGGGGGTGAGTCAGCTTCTGGGATTTTGATTAGTGTCATCTCTCTGATAGTTCCTGGTTCCACATGGAGATTTTAGATCTCTTACTCATCCCTGGGCGAAATCAGAGAGGCAAGTGTCAAATGAGCAGTTTCTAGAAGATTCTCTGGGTTTCCACCTAGCAAAATGCTTGTGCCATTTGTCTGCTCTCGCTCATCTCACCCTATAGAAGGGCTTTCCAGTATGCATCGCACTTTTTGCATGTGGTAGGTGAGATGCATCACACCTTTAGCACTGGGAAGTCTGTATGGTCCTGCTTTGACCAGTTCTGAGTAGTTTTTCATGCAGAACTTCTGGGAGATGATGTAATCAGCTGACCTTGCTCCTTTAGGGTATGAAACAATGCTTTTAGGGACTTGGAAGCCCTTGGTTTATGGACATATGTGATTGGGGTTGCAGTGCCCAAATATGTCTATAACACCTTGGTGGGAATGTATTCCAACTTAACACTTTGTTTAGCTACCTATTCTATTAGGAGGTGGTATGTAATGGGAATAGGCTGTTGCTTTGAGTGCATAAAAGATTCTTTGAAATTTTTATTGCACTTGTGTTGTTGCGAATTATTGAGATTAGTTGATCACATTCTACCTTGATATTATTTAATGTTTGCTTCATTCAAAGAACTTGTCTACAACATGTTTTTGCTACAATATATTCAACTTTTGTTTGTGGATAAAGAGATTGAAGTTTGCTTCTTGCCCAACCATAATACTAGACAATTGCCTAGAAAGAATGCTCCTCCACTTGTTCTTTTTTTGTCATCAATGATTTCTTCCTAATTCAGATATGCTATTAGAGTGAAGTCCTTCATAAATATCACAAGTCAAAGTCCAATGTGTCCTTCATATATCTAAATATTCTTTTTGTTGCTTGAACATGTGTCTCCTTTGTCGCAAATTGGAATTATGAAACTAATCATACTTCTTGCATGATGTATGGCCTTGATGTTGTCACATATAATAGGTTGCAAATCATTGACTTGTACAATGTTTGATTTGATTCTAGGGATTCATCATCTTTTTTCAATTTACATCCTATGATCATAGGTGTGTTGACAAGTGAACAATCTTCCTTTCTGAATTTCTTCAATATCTCCTTGATGTATTTGGTCTGAGAAATGAATATTCCTTTACTAGATTGAGAAATTTGCAAACCTAAAAAGAATGACAATTCTTCAAGCATGAACATCTCAAATTCTTTTTGCATTTCTTTTGCAAACTTTTGTCTCTTTTTGTTAGCTTTACTTCTAAAATTGATATCATCCATATAAACCACAATGATTAACATATTTTCATTTTTTGTTTTGATGTAAAGATTGTTGTTTGCAGTTCCTCTTTTGAAACCTCATTGTTGTAGGTATTTGTCAAGTGTTGAATACCAAACTTTGGGAGCTTTCTTTAGTCCATATAGTGATTATTTAGTCTGCATACATGATCTCAGATTTATGGCAATTGAAATCCTTCTGGCAGTTCAATATACACTTCTTCTGGATTTCCATTTAGAAAAGCTAACTTGAAATCCATTTGATAGAATTTGAAGTTCATGAAACATGCAAATGAAAAAAAAATTCCTATTGCCTATAATTTTGCAACTAGAGCAAATATTTCTTCAATGTCAATACCATCAACATAAGCATACACTTTGTAGACCAATTTTGCTTTATTTTTTGCTACTGGTCCATCTTAATTAAACTTATTTCTGAATACCCATTTGGTGCCAATCACATTCTTGTTTTTTTGGTATGGGCACAAGTTCCCATGTCTCATTCTTCTCAATCTAATTTATTTCTTCTTCCATAGTTTGTGTAAAGTTTTTGGGCTCTATTCTGGATAACAGATAAAAGTTTGCTTTTTTTGGTGTACTTATCAATCCTCTTCTAGTATGAACTCCTATATCTATGTCATAAAAAAATTGATTTTCGGGATGGTACTTTTGGACAAATCTCGATGGTGTCTTTGGATATTGACGTGCTATTTTATCTTGTTATTTATTTTCTTCTTCCTTTTCTTGTTCTCTGTAGTTTGTCTTCTCTGGATATTCATTTGTTTTTTACTTTTCTTTTTGAGGTATTGCTTCATCCACTTTTACATCAATAATTTCTACAACCTTGCATGGTCTTTTCTTGTAGCATTTGTAAGCCTTGCTTCTAGATGCATAGCCAAGAAAGATACCTCAAAACTATTCTAGAATCAAACTTTCCAAAACTATCTTCTTTTTTGTTATATAGCACTTGCTTCCAAACACTTGAAGTATTTAATTGTAGCAGGTTTACCTATCCATAATTCAAAAGGAGTCTTGCTGTTGTTCACTCTAATTGTGCTCTATTAAAAATGAGACTATTGTGCTGACTACTTCTCTCTAAAGGTTACTAGTAGTTTGGATTTGTTCAACATTGTTCTATCCATTTCTGTACAATGTTATTCTTCCTTTCTACAAGACCACTTTGTCGTTGAGTCCTTGCAGCTGAAAAATGTCTCTTGATTCCACGATTCTCACAGAATTCATCAAATTCATTAAAGGTAAACTCACCTCCTCTGTATGATCTTAAGAACTTTATTTTTAAATTAGTCTCATTTTCAGCTAGGGATTTAAAATATTTAAACTTCTCAAATTATTCATATTTTTCTTTAAGAAATGTAACCCATGTCATTCTTGCATAATCATTAATGCCCATCATAAAATTACTTTTGCCTTTTAAAGTTTGTGTTCTTGCTGGTATGTAGAGGTTTGTGCATACAAGTTCCATATGAATTTGATGTTGAGTACTCCCTTGTTTTGAAACTCTCATCTGCTTCTCGTGCTCACTTAGATTGCTAATAGCATCTGTAGGTTTTGAGATCCTTGGCATATCTCTTATGGCGTGTGTCTTGTTATGTTTGAAAATTCAAAGCCTTTATATATCCCATCCTTCTATGCCATAACCAACTTTCGTCTACTTGTCCCATACAAAACTTTTCTCCTTTGACTTCATCAAGGATGCATACATTGCTAAGGGTTCCATTTACATTTTCCATTAATCTTACCGAAATTTCTTTCCTTATCTCACATCCTTTAAAATGACACGTGAGGTTGTAACCTTGATCACACATTTGATTTACACTTAGAATATTATTTTTTAATCCTTGAACATACAAGACATTTTGTGTTTTAGTATTTCCAACATCAAGACTAATAAAGTATTTTCTAACTATCTTGACAGAAGATTTATCCCTAAAGGTAACACTGCCTCCTTTTTCTTTGTGTAGGGTGAGAAATTTGTTTTGATCCCATGTCATGTGTTTTGAACATCCACTATCAATGTACCACCGACATCCTTTGTTTTGAGCATAAAGTGAAAATCCACATTCTTCCTTCTTATGTTCTTCTTACTTCCTTTTCCACACCTTTGTGTATTCTTCTCTACACCTGGTAAGAAAATCTTCTTTCTTGTTTTTTTTTAGGAGAATTTTTTATGCTACTTCTACAATTGTTCTATGTTCCCATACTTATTTCATTTATAATATTTAATATTGTAATATAGTGGGGGAACAAATGAATTGTAGTTTATATCAATAAACCCATGAAAACTTCTGGTTTTGTTGCTCATATAAACATTATTTGAGGTCTTATAAGATCCTCTATTTTCTATCTCACACACGATCATTTCTTGCATAAGCTCTACAATCTATTGCTTTGTGACCACACTTATTGCAAGAAAAAAAATAACCAAGGAAGAGATTTTGGTACTGGGCTGTGAAAGGCATTCTTGGTGGAACAACTCTTCTGAACTCATTCTTGTTGTTCTTGTGAGAAGAATAAGGTTTATACTAGTCCTCATTTCCTTTCCTACTACTACTTTCATTGTTGATGGAGCCTCTAAGAATATTAGCATATATTATAGGATTTTATTCATTTTCCCTTTTTAATGTCTTTATGACCTTACTACTTGCATCTCCATGGGAATATATTATTTTCATCGTAGCTAAGAACTGTCTTGATGAATGGTGACCTTTGGAGGCTAAGAATATTATCTAAGTTTTCAACACTCTTTCCAAACTTCAATGTTCTATTCAACTGATCAATTGTTTTCTTTAGTCCTTTCTTAAACAAATAATTTTAGCTCTAGCTTCTCACAATTTTCTTCCTTTTCTTTGAGCTGGATTCCCACCACTTCTTTCCTTTTTTTCCTCTTCTAGTTAAGTCTTTAGGATGTTAATGGTTTTTATATTTCTTCAATATCATGATCATTCCTTCCATATTTTTGTAATTTCTCCTCCTCCTTTTTATTTGTTTCCCAACATGTATATTTTTTCTAGGGTACAAAAGAGTTCTTCCCTAAGATTCACTTCCCCATCAATGTCTTCTTCTGAATTTGATTTTTCTTTCTAATTGTCTTAATTTTTCTTTCTAATTGTAGGAACCAACATACTATAGACACCAATCTCCTTAGTTGAACATCAACTCAACAAGATATTGTGGAGACACCAATGTCCTTGGCTACACACCGACTTAGCAAGACCTATATAAGCACCAACTTAAGGTATTCATACAAAAAGTACCTTTTACTTCACCTGCATGCTTCATACTTCGTGAATTTCATAGCATCATCATTATCCTGAACTTCGATGCTCCAACACCTCTCCTTGCTTCATACCCTAGGCATAGCTTCAATCACTAGTCAAATTTAGCCTTCATGCACCAACAAATCCCATAGTAGAATTCCCTAGAATAAAACCCCAGACTAGTGTACCTAACAACGCCAAAATCCCAAAATAATGCACTTCGAATCATCATAGACCTTAATCCTTCATAGTGCATCTTTAACACTCCAAGACAACTCCTTAAACTCCTAGTGCACACCTTTAAATCCCAAGAATAATCCTTACCTCCTCTTGCACACCTTAGATCTATATTGTGCACTTGTACTTAATATTCTTGCTTGGATACACTTCAAATGCACTCATATATCCTTTATTTGTGGTGTTTCTGTGTTCATTTATGGGGTCGACTAGTAAAATTCATTGAGCTGACCTACACTTTTTGGCTAGGATGACCTGATAGAATCTTTCATATCTCAACATTCTTATGGAGTTAGAGAGAATGCCATATACTTTTGGATAGGCATTGGAATAAGTTTTTCAACCATATATATTAAGCTCTCATTTAAGCTAGGTATTTAGAGTAAAAATACATGCAAAGATAAGGTATCCAAACAGGGCAATGAAAATCCAAAAATAATATTTCCAACAATCTCCATCTTGCAAATTTTATCTTGGACATCTATAGTCTCCCCTGTTGAAGAATGTGTAACTAGGTTCAGTCTTCATAAAGATGAAATGTACTTTTGATTCTTGTAAAGTGTAAAACGAAAGAAAATTATTATTATTATTTTTGGAGCATGGGTTTCATGCTCAAGGTCTTTTATTTTATAGGTTGAGCACCCATTGAGTGTTTCTAGGGTTTGTCCTAGGTCAATAAGTCAAAAGAGTCATTGTCATAAGTTGAAGACTCCATCGGGTACATTGTAACTTGTAAAGAAAATTATTTTTGTCTTAAAAAGTTTCTAGATACCCTCCAAGACCAAGTCAGCTTGGCAACTGGCAAGTAGGCCTAAAAGGAAGAGCCACGTCCACCTTGAAGAGCCTATATTCTAGAAAGGAACTCTTCCTCCTTGAGGGACATTCATCCATCACTCATTCTATTGAAGAAGAAGGTAGAAGAAGGAAATAAAGAAGGAAGAGGATGAAGGAAACTTTTGTTTGGGATATTTCTCTCTCACACGTAGTAAGGAGGACTAGGGTTTCTACCTACAAGTTTGATGTTGGAGAAAAGAAGGAAAGTAGGTCAAGTGAAGGTCACCAAGGGTCATCCTCAACCTCAAGAAGTGAAGGAAAGCAAAGGTCAAAGGAAGGATCATAAGGTATATCAAAGCTCACACATGTGGAAGTAGCAACTGCTGGGGGGGCTGAAATTTCAGATCTACAGTGGAGGAAGAAATTATGTAGTTGGAGATCGAAGAAGTGTTACTCGAAGAGATTTGATTGGGTTTAACTGGATCAAGGTTAGCACATCATCCAAAGAGGTTGGTATTAGTCTTAGGGGGTATTGGAGTTAGTCTTAAGGTCTTGGAATTCATCAATTGAAGAATCTATAAGGAAGAGAAGAGATTTGCGGGTTTTCCTTTCAAGTGGAGAGGTTTTGGCCATGGCTTGCAACCTATATTTTGTGTTCTTGTTCTTCTTGTTTTTGGTAGCTGTTTGATGATACACACATATAATAATAAGTAATAAAGTTAATAAGTAAAAAGACATCACAAGGTGTTATCAAGTAAAGAGAAATCACTGTAATCATTGCCCTATAGATTTCTCAACATCCCCTTGTCTTTGACATCAATGGAAACAATAGTGTAGGGAGGATAAAGACAATTCCATTAAATGGGATTCAAAGAAACCATAACCATCAATACAAAAAATAAGGCATTGGTTGCTATTTCCCTAAATTTATAGTTGTTGTCATTTTTATATGACAACTTTGTTTTTGGGAAAAACTATCAAAATTGTCAATGGGAAAATCATTAACCAAATTGAATTTTCAACCAATCATATGTTACAGATAAAAATATTTTTACCTTTTATGTATAATTATTGATGTTTTGTTACATTAATAATTAATAACTATATTAAAATGTGTCATCATAAGCCCTAGGTTTAGTATTATAATTGGTATGCAATGTTGGCAGTCATGAGTTATAAGTTAAAAGTATATGTGACTTTTGTTATAGGGTGATTGATAATGAACATCAAGTATGTACTAACCATTGATATTTTAAATTTATCAAGGAGGGGTTTGGTCTGAGGTTATGTTTTATCGTTACATGAGGTATTGAAACATGTAATATACATTACTAATGTTTCCTTATAATTGATGTATGTTACAATGTAAAAAATGCTTATCTTCTCTGATTTACAACATTAGTATAGAAAAGATGATATTCAAACATTATTTATATTGTTTTAACATACTTTTTGGTGTTTTGGGAGGCACTGAAAATTAACTAAAAATGTCATTTAACATATTATTCCAATAACATTGTTAAGTAGCATTTTACAACATCATTCATTACATTTTTATTTAATAGAAAATTTGTAGCGACATTCTGCATGGTGTTTAACATATCATTCAACCACAAAAATAAATATATCCGATCATTTCCTTTTCAAAGGATTATCCAACCTCCCAAGCAAGGATTCTACTCAAATGTGAAAATCTCAATATAAATTTAAACTCATTAAATTGTCAATCCATACAAATATACACATGCATGTAATCAACAAATGCAGTGGAAATAAGAATGTATAAACTCATTCAAACCAATGATTCCATTTTGAATTTCATTCATAAGCAAAGATTAAATTTAATGGCAAAGTTATAAACAAAGATTTAAGAGTAGAAATTGAAATTATATTTTTAGTAAGATGACTGAGAAAACTAATTATAGAATAACAATTTTCTATGCAACTTGAGACATCTATTGTAATGCCACCCCCAAATTGGGCTATGAAGCCACCATCCATGCCAAACAAAACTAGTTGTAAATTCATTTTCACTCATCCAATCTAATTGCTCTCAAGCTTAGTGAAATTGTTCACAACTAAACACTTCAGATAAATGCCCAATCATCCCATTGTGATGGAATTCTCATCCACTAATTGCAGAACACAAAATACATCTCCCTTATATTCTCAACAAACCCGTATAAGTATTCTCCCTTACAATTTCTTAATGTAGGTAGGAAGAACCCATCTTGCTGCTTACTTTATGATCTGAAAGAATTATACCTTGACTCTAGGGCACCCAATGAGTAGTGATTAATAAGGGAATTGGAGTTTTCTAAACAACCCAGTGCTTGTGCTCCTCTAAATCATTAATCTCTCTTCTCAAATCCACAATTCAAGTTTGTGTCTTAGACTAAAACATGAAAATTTGTTTTTTAGACCTTTAATGGTGCTTGAGGATGAGAATGTCTGAGCATGAATGCATTATAGAATTATAATGAAAAGAATGTACACAAATCAAAAGTTTGAATTTACATGAGGATGGGATCTCTTACACTTCCCCTTGATCATTGTTCCCAACCACCATACCTTCATAAGAGTGTGAGGTACACTTTCGCACCAACCACCACATGCATCAATGATTGGCTTCTAAGTCAAAGATGTTGTGTTAGGTTTAAAAAAAGCACATGAAAAATAAAAAGGTAGGAGTCATGAAACATAGGTGTTTTCTCTCGGATTCTCATTTGGGGAAAGGTCCTAACATCTCTAAGGGGATAACCTAAGGACACAATAGGTAAAACCCCCCCACTATCACCTTGACATCCTTGCCCCTCACTTGTAGGTCTCGAAAGATGGTTTACTACCTAAGAGGGGATTCCCTAGACTATACCCTAATCCTACCATTTTAGTGCAAGTTAGTAAAGATGGTTAGGATTTAATTATATGAATGAGGTTGACCAAAATATTTACTGATTCATTTTTTAAATGGCGGTGTTAAATATGTATGAGTAATGAGATTAATACAAACATTGTTTCCAAGGTCATGCATATGCAAGTACTTGTAAAATGAAGGTGTCATGTGAAAGGCACAAAAGAAAAGAGAAAATGGCTCCTAGTTAAAAGGTGTTACTTGTGCTATAACTATTAAATATACTAACACGGATAAAGCAACAATACCGAGCCCAATCTCTCATACCAACAACTAAAGCGGATAGATCGTATTCGTGGCCATACTACCTGATCACTGATGTATGAGAGGGTAATATTCATGAATGTTGTATTTGGTGCATTTTAACAACCTGTTGGCCACATAGATGGTTTTAGGATACTTAGGGACACTATTGATATACTCAAGGCATGTGAAAGTAATGTCCATGTTTAGGTCTGTTTAATGCAATATTACTCAAATGGATATCATAAGCGGTTACCTCGACCTCCAACAAGCTAAGCCTTAAGATCAATGAGTAGCCTTCATAAGTCTCATGTATCATTGTGCATATGCTTTCTAAACCACAATTTAAAATGTGCGATGAAAAATCATGTTACTTAAAGACATCATAACACATCTAGCCTAAAATTGACTAATGGCATTGCACAGGAAAATTTTGATATCCATCAAAATTTGCATTGTAAATAAAATGTTGAAATACATAACTAGAAATTAAAGTGAATGAAATGAAATTGTAATAAATAAATACATACTCCATATTTTTGTTTGTTATAATGCTGGAATAAAGTAAAAATTTTGAAATAAGAATTAGAAATACAAGAAGGAAAAAAAAGACATTTAATCACGTATTTTGGCCATAATAAGCTCAAAAAATTAATTATTAAAGTAGTCGATAGCAAGAGTGTTATGAACCTTGCACCTTAAAAATGATAAGCAACAAATAATTACAATCCACCTCAAAGGGGAAACTTCCTTTTATAATGAATACAATGTACAAGACAAGAGTTTTGATGATACTATGATTAATTATCCTTAGTGTGTGTGTGTGTGTGTAATAGACGAAAGGTACAATTAAAGGTTCTAGTTGACCTTATACTAAAATAAAAAACAATAATAAATGTTTGTTAGGGCCTTAATATAGGGGCCACAAGGGCCTTAACATAACTGTTGGGTGTAGGAATTGCGCTTGAGAAAACTCCTCAACACTTAATTGTCAACTCGAGGGTTTCGTAAACTTAGAGATGAAGCACATGCAATTCCAGAAATGGTATGAACTTTTCCTATCTCTAATCCTACTTCTTAAAGGAAATGCTTTGTAGAATCAGACAGAAACAATCAAAAAGGTAATTAACATCGAAGGAACTCTAGTGCTAGAATTTAAAAGACAATTTGCATGTAAATCAAGTAAATAAATTCCACACAACGAAAACAATATTAAATGTTGAAATGAAATGCTATGTTCATCTTCAGATGGATGGCTAACAATCTGACAAGTGGGCCCTTGCAGAATTCTGTCTTCCTTCTGATCTTCCTTCCACACAAACAACCTGTCCTTGCACTGTTACAATTTGCTTGCATTAGCACAAGTACAGTATCTATGTGCAAAAGTATATGTGACCTCCCTTACTGAAGACTTATGTCTTAGTGAAGGTGCTTTAAGCCTAAGGGATTAGAGAATTCTATTTCTGTGACAAGAGACCAGCTCTTGCACCAAAGTAGAGCTTCCTTCACCTAGTTTCCAAATTACTTTCGAAAAGACTGAAATATGTGTTGGAAAAGAATTGCAATTGTAAATGAAATTTTGAAGTAAATTATTTGTGAAAAAGGAAATGCTTCAATTCATTAAACCTTGCAAAGGAAATAAAATTCATGAAATAAAAGCACTTAAAAAGAATCAAACAGTAGTCTAAGTGTTTTGCATGTGTTATCTAACTTTAGTAATCCATTCAAAGATACTTATGTTCTTTTCAAGTATAATATGTTTATGATGATTTTACACAACTGCTTCCAGATCCTCTTAAAAATGTTCTTTTAATAGCGAAGACAATTACTAAATTAATGATTCATTCACTTTCATAATAACTGGAAATAATATGTAGAGAAGTGATTCACTATTTGCTGCAAAAGAATGATTAAACCAAAGTGCAAGCAACAACATGCACTGGTGCAGGAAAGAGTTCTCAGCATGATCCGATCAAAGATGAGTTAAAACAAAGTTGAGAATAAAAGAAATGCAAGAAAGATATCTCATAAACAAAGTAAACACAACTAACTCTCAAACCATGGATCCGTTTCACACGTTAGCTACAAAAGATATTTTAAATCAAAACTTGAAAGATAAAGACTAAAACTATAACATCACAGATAAAGATTAAAACTATAACATCACACAACTGCAAAACGAAATATCCACACCTTATTTCTGAATAATGAAAGCGAGAGAGGTAAATGAGATGGGTTGGATGGGCCCTAGCCAACCAACTCGTTCCCCTTCTAAGGAATGAGAAAGCTCAGCACTTCAAGAGATACCTCAAAGATAAACTAGACACTGTGTATGCAAATCACGACAATTCTCTTGTATTACTTGATTCGCCAAATATACGTGACGAGCAGTCCAACCCCAGAGCTGAGGCGATAACCATATTACATAAACAAAATTACAATAGATGGTTCTCTACTGACTAGCCTCCTCCTACCTATATCTATATTTTATATATCCTTTCAGCTCTAGCTGTTTTCACTAATTACAAACATTTTTTGTTTAGTCCTTTCGGCCAAACAAAATTAGAAACCAAAATTACAAAATTTTCCAATGGCTATAATACACATGAATCTCGCTTGGCCATAACCTAACTTTGGAAAATATTTCTTGATTGCACACCACCTGTTATCCTGCTTCAGTTCATCAACAACTAAACTCGGAGTCAAGGATTGAGACCCATCCTCGTGGAAGATTTGGCTTCTCGGAAATCTCAAACACTCTTCGTGGTGGTACAAGAATCTACCTGCACTAGTCATATCAATCACAATTAATACTGAGTTCCATGATTACTCTAGGAAATTAATATGAGTTACAAGAGATATGTAAATAGGCATGAAATCCATATAAAATGATTAATAAAGTGCTGAAATAAATCTTAATATAAAATATGAGCATGTGCAGGAATGGGTAACTATCTTGTACTAGTGTAGGAAGGAAGGGTCTTTTATTGAGATAAAACAGAGGTTGATTTTGATGGAAATGGGGTAGAAAATAGGGAAATTTAGGATACCAACATCCTACCATCCCTAAGCTATTGTGTTTCCTCACACAACGTTTTACCTGTGCAAAAAAACTTCAAAAATGAATGGCCAGCTCCTCAGTTCTAAACTTCAATGTTTATTCCTGCTGTTACTATCTTTGGCTTCTTGTCTCGGTCTTTTTGTAGCTACTTAGTCACCTTATTGAGGTGTCTATAGCTTTTGGAAGCTTGATACTTCCATACCTTTACTTGCTACCTTTGCCTCTTTACTTCTGCAAGTAACTCCACCTCACTCTATTTCTGCCAACTCTGCTCTTTCATGACCTGGTTCAAAGCGTCCAAGTCATGGACTTGTTGCTCTAGATCTACTATTATGCTATTGAGGAAAAGAGTGGAGGGTGTTGTGCTAAGATCTTAGGGTGCGAACGTCTTTTCTACCACGAACTTGAAACAAGTCCCATCATCATCAAGGTCAAGGATGTCAAAAGCTTGCTTTATGACATTGCCGAGGGTTTCTATACTCGGGGTTTTCTCATTATTGAGGGTTTTGATGCCCTCACCAATCTTTGTGCCTTATGCACTCAATTCCCTAGGGCTCTTAACACCTTTTTCTCTTGGCTTCTCAGGGGATTCAACACCCTGTCTTTCCAAATCAATAGGGGTTTCATTTCCTCACTCTTTTACAACTGCAGGGACTTCAGTACCTATCCTTCGAACACTACAGGGTCTTAAATACCCTGACCTTCAAAAATCGCAGGGTCTTCAGTACCCTGACCTTCTAAAATCATAGGGTTTTTAGTACCCTGACCTACGTCTAGATCGCTGAAATTATCAAGACCCTCTGCATGTTGTTCCTCTTCGTTCTCTTCTGCTTGTACTTCAGTAGTATGCAGTGTCGATGTTGTTTTTCTGCTCTTTAGCCTGCTGACAAATTTTGACAATAGGACACCATCTTCTACATTCTCCTCATCTTCCATAGTGTGTGCCACTGCGTCTGCAAGCACCAAGAGATTATGAATTGTGGGGGGACTTTAGGGTGTTTCATTGATTACGATTGGAGAACTCGATTGGTTCATCCCTTGGGCAACATTTTTCCTCCTCATCAAGGCTCTAGTCTTCCTCTTCTTTGCCGCGGGTGGAGTGTTCTCAATGACCCTCTTCTCTGCTTGCACTGGTGAAATTTTACCTTTCCTCTTGGCAGGAGACAATGGCTCGCCTTTCTCTTCTTACCTATACTAGTGCTAGCAGTCTCTTCTGCACCCTTGCTTAGAATTCTTTCAGAAACGCTCCCCACGCTATCCCCTTTTCTTCTAACTTTTTCTTGAATAGAATTGTAATAAGCCCGTGATGGCATAGATTGTTTGCAACCTAGCTTGCACTACCCCTCTGCACGTTTTTCGCCATCTGCTCAAGGCTTTGAGCAAGAAGTGAGGAAAATTAATCAATTTTATTGCCTCGAAATGCAATAGCAATCAGAGGTGGTATACAAATGACAAGGTATAGCGCCCTTCTTTGGTTACAAACTTCTACAATATAAACAATAAATCTCACCACTTCCCAGCCATGGCAGTATGTGGAAGTCCCTTTCTCCAATTGACCTTAATTTTCTTATCGACCACAAACCAGTGCTAACGCTGCTTCGTGAGCCACTCTTTTTAAAACCAGCGCTCTCTTGTAAGTGGAAAGCCTGTGGCTTATGCGATGAACTTCTCTGTAATTTTGAATTTTAAGGACCCGACCCTGGATTGGCCTTCTTTGAATGTCCTTACAAACTCTAATGCCATCGCCATGTCGAACCCGTCAAACTTCTGCAGAAATGGCAGGAACCTAGATTCTTGCAATAGTGCAAGACTGTTCCTGTACTCTGCGGTTTGTTCAATTTCCTACAAAGGCAACGGTTCATTCCTCATAGGCACCATTTCGAACCACACTCCACTTCGCTCTGTTCACACCCTCGAAAGAATTTCTGAGCGACTCCAACGTTCGCCGAGAGTTTTATGTCGGAGGTTCATCACCCTTCGTCTTTTCAGACCCACTCAATGGCTATGATGGAACACCCCCCCCCCAACAACAAGTATTGAT
Source organism: Pinus tabuliformis (assembly GCA_031772625.1). Classification (NCBI taxonomy): domain Eukaryota; kingdom Viridiplantae; phylum Streptophyta; class Pinopsida; order Pinales; family Pinaceae; genus Pinus; species Pinus tabuliformis. Next base: position 652,204,536 of record CM062815.1, on the reverse strand, counting down.
TCGTGTCAGCCCGCTATGGGTGAATCATGATGATTGGATGCAATGGTGGTATAGGCAGCAGTGGTGCAACGACTACAATGATCGGATTGCGGGTAGTCTAATAATGGTTAGGGAGTGCGAAATCATTTCAAGGATGGTTTGCAGGTTATCGGACAGTAGTACCATTCTGCAATTAACATCATAATTCAATCAGACATACTTCAATATTTATTAAATAGATTAGATTCCAAACCTTACACACCTTGCACTTTAAAGATTTGTTCCTAGATTAGTAAATAATGAAACAAAGCATCAATTAAAACATGGAATGAGATAACATATTAACGCATGTACAGGAAAGGACAGGCCCATAAATATCCCTGATAAACCACTCCAAGACTGTGTAAATTGCTTTCACAGTCAACTGTGTTTTTGCACCAAACCTGCTTGCACTGCTGTGCTTGCACCAAAGACTTTTACCAAACAGAGAATCTGATAGGACATACTTCTATAGCTAGACTAATTTTTTTTTGCCTCATTATACAAGAAAAATTTATTCACCATCCTTTGGTGTTTCTTGAACATGCCTTCTGGATTGACTGCATCAAATTCTGCAATCAATTCATGAGGAAATAAAGAAGTGGGAAAGGGGTAAAAAATTTTAGAATGGGAAGGAATATTACAACAAGTATTTCAGAAATAATATCACCAAGAGGGATAAACGAAATGGGATGTGGGAAAAAATTCAAGGGAAAAGAGGGATTTTACGAAATTGGGTAAGGGTAATTTATTAGAAGAAAGAAGAAGGTAATTCATTGGGGAATTTAGAAAAGAAATAGTGGGAAATTTCGAAATGGGAAATAGAAGAAAGACAATCTTTTTACCTTGAAATATGCCTGCATTGGTGCAGGAAAAATAACTGCAGCGGGAAGTAAGCTTTTACTTGGATGAAAATGTCCATGCTAGTTACCCCAAACTTGGGTAAGTGCTCGGTTTCATGAACTTGTTTCTTCTTGGTGGCAACCGACATATCTAAAAATCAAGTAACATTCCCTTTTTATTAGAATTTCGATCTTCTTGCTAGCATGTTGGTTTTCAGGTTGATCCTTTTGCAATCATGTCAGTCAACTGATTTTCATAATTACAAGAATTTTTTTCTTTTTATAATTTTCTTTTTGTCATTTTTTTCTTTTTTCTTTTCTTAATAAGGCCAAGAAGGAATCAATTCTTCAACAGGTTGGTGTTACCACCTACCAACTCCTTTTCAAATTGCTATTGGACTTGCTGCATAAAATATCCTTTAGTAAGGGGCTGAAAATATACCTTCAATCTATGCCCATTTACCAAGAACACAGAATTCCGTCCATCAATAGTTTTGATTTCTACCACTCCATTTTCAAACACTTTGACCACCTCATAGGGTCCCATCCAGTGTGTATGGAATTTTCCTTTAAAACTTTGTAATATTGAATTGTAAAGGAGTACCCAATCACCTGGTTGGAACTGCTTCTTCTGAATGCACTTGTCATGCCACTCCTTGCGCTGCTGTTGAACCAAGATGTTCTATTGAATAACGTCCCTTCGGATTTCATCTAACTCGTTTAATTATAGCAGGTGCTGCTACTGTGCTTTAGAGAGATCTAGTCCCAATTGGACTGCAGTCTTGAAAGTCTTGATTTGGAATTCTATTGGCAAAAGGACTTGTTTCCCGTACACCAACTCATATGGTGTGTGTCCTGTGCTGTTTCTCCAAGTGGTTTGGTAGGCCCATAATTCTTATGGTAAATTGTCAGCCCAATCCTTTCTATGCATTTTTACCATCTTTGTGAGGATGGACTCAATCACCTTATTCATGGACTCCACCTGACCATTTGCTTGCGGGTGATACGGTGTAGATTTCCTATGCCATATTTTGTACTGCTCCACCACACCCTGAACTAGATTAGAAATAAACTGCGATCCATTTTAAGAAACAATTTCTCTATGCACACCAAATCTAGTAAAGATTTTATTGAAAAGAAAATCAACAACAACTCTTTCGGTAGCAAAAGAAACAACTTTAGCGTCTACCCATTTTGTAACAAAATCTGTATAAACCAAAATATGCTTTTTATTTGATGATGCAGGATTTATTGGTCCTACAAAATCGATGGACCATTTTTCAAAAGTCTCAACCATAACCTGAGGACATAAAGGCATTTCATTGGTTTTATTAGGTCGGCCTATCTGCTGACAGCTATCACACCGCTTGACATATTGTTTGGCATCCTTGAACAAGGAAGGCCAAAAATAGCCAGCTCGTAATACTTTGTATGCAGTTCGCTTATCGGTGAAGTGACCTCCACAAGGTTCATCATGGGCAGATTTTAAGATATCAAACACCTCTTCCTCTCTTACACATCTATGGATAATGAGATGTGCTCCAGTGTAAAAGAGGTCTCCTTGGATCCAGGAATATGCAACACTTTTCTGAATGATATTCCACTTTTCATGAGTGGATAAGTGAGGTGGTAATTTTCTGGTGACTAAATAGTTAGCTATGTCAGCAAACCATGGAGATTTTGTTGACACAACAAAAATATGTTCGTCAGGAAAATCATCATCAACGGGAATTGCTTCACCAGGATTATTTAATCTTGAAAGATAATCTGCAACTACATTTGACTTTCCTGGTCTATCAACAATGGTAATATTAAATTCTTGTAATAATAGAAACCACCTAGTCACTCTACCACTAGTTAATGGTTTATTCATCAAATATCTTATAGCGGAATGGTTAGTATGTACAAAAACTTCATATCCTGTAATATAATGTCTAGATTTATTAATGGAAAAAATTACAGTTAAAAACTCTTTCTTAGTAACTGTATAATTGAGTTCAGTGGTTGACAAGTTTTTACTAATGAAATAAATAGCATAAGATTGTTTGTTTTCTTCTTGTCCTAAAGTTGCGCCTATAGCAGTATCTAAGGCATCAGAGGAAATATGAAATGGCAGGGACCAGTTTGGTCCTCTCAATACTGGTGCCTGAACTATTTTTTCCTTCAATGTCTCAAAGGACTGTTGGCAAGATGTGGACCAAGAAAACTCTTTATCTTTAGCCAAAAGTCGGAAAAGCGGGGTACCTATCCTTGAGAAATTCTCAATGAATCTCCTATAGTAGCCTGCATGTCCTATAAAACCTCTCACTTCCCTTTGAGTTTTGGGTATAGGAAGACTCGAAATGACTTCTATTTTTGCAGGGTCAACCTAGATACGTTTGTCGGAAATAAGATGGCCAAGAACCACTCCCACCTTGGACATTAATTTTCATTTCTTGTCACTAAAGGCGAGATGAACTTCTTGGCAGCGAAGAAGAACTTTTTCTAGATTTTTGAGGGCTTGCTGAAATGAATCACCAAACACAGAGAAATCATCTAGATAGATTTCTACGCATTCAAGGTTAACAAAAATAGCCAAGACTACCCTTTGAAAGGTAGTTGGGGCATTACATATCCCAAAGGGAAGCATTCGATAAGAAAATGTACCCCATGGACATGTAAAAGTGGTTTTGTCTTGATCCTCGGGTGTTATTTATATCTGGTTATACCCGCTAAAGCCGTCTAGAAATGAAAAGTACTTCTTACCAGCAAGGGTATCGAATACAATACAAATGTGCCATATCCCATATTTCTTTGGGACTAATACTAATGGAGAGACCCACTAGTTGTCAGAAAATGGCATCTAAGATTTTTTGTAATTCTTCTTTTACAATGTCTCTTAGAGATGGGTTCATTTGCCTTTGGGGTTGTCGGACAGGTCGGGTTCCATCCTGAATATAGATATGGTGTGTAAAAGTTTCAGGAGGGATGCCTTTCATATCTTCATAACTCCATGCAAAGGCATCAAGATGGTTTTGCAACAAATTCACAAGCTGCTCTCGCTGAGAAGGATCCAAGTCCGAACTAATATACAAGGATTTACTTGGACTAATCTCAACAAGAGTAGTATCAGGCTCAAGAGTACACAAGGGTGTCACTAGAGATGGTGATGATGGGGGTAGAGAGTCATATCCTTCCTAAAAATCTAGACTAAAAATCTGACACAATGACTCGAAATTAGGCATGGTGTCTAGATTGTTTAGGAAGTATTGAATGTCACTCTCCTGTGAGGACTCATCATTCTAATGTATCAAGGAAACATGCCGAGTCTCCTCATCACTATTGTAGTCTAACCATAAAGTGTCTCGGAGCTCCTGAATAGATCTAGCGGGTGGATATATGGTGAATTTCTTTCTGGAATCTCCATGGGAAATATACATATCACCATAACGAAATCCGATATAAGAATAGGCCGTAGCAAGCCATGGTCATCCTAAGATCAAGGGACGCCCTCCCATTGGGTTCTTTGGCTGAAGCACAATGAAATCTATGGGATATTCCCAAGAATCTAAGGAAACGACCACATCATCCAATACTCCTTCCGGCTTGATTTTAGATCTATCTGCCAGTTCAAGCACAATGGGACTAGGACAAATATGGACCAATCCAAGTTGATCGATGGTTTCTTGGTCATAACATTAATGGCTGCCCCTAGGTCTATAAGTACATTGGAGACAAGAACATCACCTATCTGAATAGAGACAACAAGGTTTCCAGGGTTGGTATATATTTCCACGTGCATACATCCTGTCATTAACTCTCCTGCTCTACCAACAAATTGAATGGTTTGGGGTTCCAATATTCTCCTTACTGGCTTCTTGAGACAGAGTTCCCTAATGATTTTTGTGCAAATGGGGATATCTTTGATAGCTTGGAGCAAAGGTACCCTTATGAAAAGGTTTCTAAGCTCGGAAGCCAAACTAGACTCAGGAATGGGGTCTTTCTTCTCCACAACTAACCTCTCTGGATAGGGAGGTCGGTTAGAAGAAGATGAAAAGGACTCAGAATGTAAAGGGATAGGCTGAATGGTGTCATCTTTTTCAGAATGTTCAGGAGTTTCCTCCTCTCCTTTCTCATCGATAATCACCATGGGATGCTTTTGATTCTATGAGGTTACTACCTTCCCTGATCTCAATTGGAGATCATTGACTCCAACTGGCATAATCTGAAATCTAGATGAAGAAAGTGGGTCATAGAATGTGTCATTTGTACTGCTTTATAATTGGGGTTGGGTAAAGGTTGAGAAGGCAACTGAGAAGGTCAAAACGGTGGAGGTAACGGTAATGGTGGCATAGGTTGACTCAACTGAGGTAATGATGGTTGAGGCATTGGGTAAGGTGCATATGTAGGAGGGTATGATTGCATAGGTGCATGATAGGAATTATTTGAATGATATGAATGGTTTGGCCCTCTCCATCCTTGTTGCCAATATTGGGAGGGTTGTTCATATTGATATTGATTCCCCTGTTGCTAATGCTGAGAGTGACCAGTGTTAGGATAGGAATATGAATGTGCATTATAACCAAAAGAATGTGGTGGAGATTCAGGAACCATACTTGCACCAACCTGAGGCCAATTCCTTCTTGCTCCCATAACTTGCAATGATTCGGCTTCAGGTTGTCCCCCCTCCAATACAAATTTCAACCCATGTATAGAGGGACATTTATTCGTAGCATGGTTATCTGCACAAATTGCACATTTATTAGTTTCTTTAATATCTAGAGGACATTCTCTTAAAGGATGCTTTCTTCTACATTTAGGACAGAAAATAGACAATATCTCTTGCTCTTCTACAAGTTTCTACTGAAACTTCAAAGAGTCTATTTGTTTACTAACAATATTCATTATTTCAATTTTCATATTGTCCATTTTGTTTTCTAATCCAATAATCATAGCATTAGTAGATTCGGTTTTTATGTTTTTATTCTGAATTCCTTTATCGGATCTATATTGATTCCTCGAGAATTTCCTGCACAAGTCACAGATCTAATCAAAAGTCTTTTGAGCAATATCCCCTTGTCCTAACAGATTTAAATTATTTCTAGCATCATCAGTGAGCCCACGTAAGAACAAGGTTCTAATGGTACTTAGATCAAATTTGTGCTTTGACCTTTGAAGGATATACATGAATCTCTCCAAGTAGTCCTCTAAAGTCTCATCATCATTTTGCATAATAGTAAAGATTTCATCTTGAATATCTATAGTTTTACAATATTCTTGATATTTTGATAAGAACACTTTCTTCATTTTCTACCAAGAAGATATAGTGTTTCCTCCTAGTCCCATGAACCAGCGGAGTGTTGCGTCCTTGAGGGTTGCAGGAAACAACTTTAACTTCTGGGCATTAGATGAATAATCATAACTCCTACACAAAATATGAAACTCAAATAAGAAAGAGTCTGGGTCTTCATGTACCTTACCATAAAAATGAGGAAGAGTTGATGGTGAAATGTTTTTCATTTTACTTGTGTATCAGAATCCACAATTAGGAATCTGAAAGTGGACTGTTCCTCATTTACCTGATTTTCACCACTTCCTTCTGCATGGTCTTTCATATCTTCCATTTTTGTTCTTCCACCCGAATTGCTCTTAACATTCTGAGAAGGATGACTATGGATTCCAACAGTCGCCTTCTTCCCCTCTATGGGTTGTATCATACAACCACTGCTACCAAGGCCTAGGTGGACTGTTCCTGCGTGATGAGTCTGAGTTTTTTTGGAATTTCTGCCTGCAAAAGAAGGCCCAATATGAGTTTTAGTTTTAGATTTGTCAGTTTTTCTTTGGCCCCTAGTGGGCTGCGGACCCCTATCTCTTTTAGGCATTCATTTCTAAAAATGACAAAATGAAATTCAAATAAAAACTGCAAGTTTCAAAAAAATAAATCGGCACCTATAAATTCCTTCAAACAATAGAAGCACACTGGAGAAAAAATAATAGCAAACTTACCCCTATTGAAAAAAAATGGAAAATTCTTACCAATTCAAATCGCCTCCCTGGCAACGGCGCCAAAATGTTGGGTGCAGAAATTGCGCTTGAGCAAACTCCTTAACAATTAATTATCAACCCGAGGGTTTCATAAACCTAGAGACGAAGCACAGGCAATGCCAAAAATGGTATGAAATTTTCCTATCTCTAATTCTACTTCTTAAAGGAAATGCTTTGCAGAATCAGATAGAAAACAATCGAAAAGGTAATTAACACCAAAACAACTCTAGTGCTGGAATGTAAGAGACAATTTTCATGTAAATCAAGTAAAGAAATTCCACACAACAGAAACAATCTTAAATGCTGAAATGAAATGCTATGTTCATCCTCAGATGGATGGCTAATAGTTTGACAAGTGGGCCCTTGCAGAATTCTTTCTTCCTTCCACACAAACAACCTGTCCTTGCACTGTTACAATTTGCTTGCACTAGCACAATACAATATCTCTGTGCAAAAGTATATGTGACCTCCCTTACTAAAGACTTATGTCTTAGTGATGGTGCTCTAAGCCTAAGGGCTTAGAGCACTCTGTTTCTGTGACAAGAGACCATCTCTTGCACCAAAGTAGAGCTTCCTTCACCTAGTTTCCAAATTACTTTCGAAAATACTGAAAGATGTGTTGGAAAAGAATTGCAACTGTAAATGAAATTTTGAAGTAAATTATCTATGAAAAAGGAAATGCTTCAATTCATTAAACATTGCAAAGGAAATAAAATTCATGAAATAAAATCACTTCAAAAGAATCAAACAGTAGTCTAAGTGTTTTGCACGTGTTATCTAACTTTAGTAATCCATTCAAATATACTTATGTTCTTTTCAAGTATAATATGCTTATGATGATTTTATGCAACTGCTTCCAGATCCTCTTAAAAATGTGCTTTTAATAGCGAAGAGAGTTACTAAATTAATGATTCATTCACTTGCTTAATAATTGGAAATAATATTCAGAGAAGTGATTCACTATTCGCTGCAAAAGAATGATTAAACCAAAGTACATGAAACAACATGCACTGGTGCAAGAAAGAGTTCTCTGCACAATCCGATCAAAGACGAGTTAAAACATAGATTGAGAATAAATAAATGCAAGAAAGATATCTCATAAACAAAGTAAACACAACTAACTCTCAAACCACGGATCCGTTTGACACGTTAGCTACAAAAGATGTTTTAAATCAGAACTTGAAAGATAAAGATTAAAACTATAACATCACACAGCTGCAAAACAAAATATCCACACCTTCTTTCTGAATACGAAAGCGAGAGTGGTAAACAAGCTGGGTTGGCTGGGCCCTAGCCAACCAGCTTGTTCCCCTTCTAAGGAACGAAAAAGCTCATCACTTCAAGAGATACATCAAAGATAAACTAGACACTATGTACGAAAATCATGACAATTCTCTTGTATTACTTGATTCGGCAAATATACATGACAGAGCAGTCCAACCCTAGAGCTGAGGCGATAACCAGATTACATAAACAAAATTACAATCGATGGTTCTCTACTAATTAGCCTCATCCTACCTATATCTATATTTTATATATCCTTTTGGATATAGCCATTTTCACTAATTACAGACATTTCTTGTTCAGGCCTTTCAGCCGAACAAACTTAGAAACCAAAATTACAAAATTGGCCAGCGGTTATAATACACATGAATCTCACTTGGCCGTAACCTAACTTTGGAAAATATTCCCTGATTGCACGCCACCTGTTATCCTGCTTCAGTTCATCAACAACTAAACTCAGAGTCAAGGATCGAGACCCGTCCTTGTGGAAGATTTGGCTTCTCGGAAATCTCGGACAGTCTTCATGGCGATGTAGGAATCTACCTGCACTAGTCATACTCATTCACAATTAATAATGAATTCCATGATTACTCTAGGTAATTAATATGAGTTACAAGAGATATGTAAATAGGCATGAAATCCATATAAAATGATTAATAAAGTGCTGAAATAAATCTTAATATAAAATATGAGCATGTGCAGGAATGGGTAACTATCTTGTACTAGTGCAGGAAGGAAGGGTCTTTTATTGAGATAAAATAGAGGTTGATTTTGATGGAAATGGGTAGAAAATAGGGAAATTTAGGATACCAACAATAACCCCCCCTCTTTTTAGAAAAGCTTTACCCTCAAATCTTGTAATTGAGGGCATTTCTTCATGAACTAGTCATTTTCCATGTAGCTTCTTCTAGAGGCATATTCCTTAACTTGATCAGGCTCTCCATAAAGGTTTTATTCCAAAGAGATAGAGAACGTTGATCCATAATTTTTTTTTTAGTTCAAGAATCAGCTTGTCTTCTTATATATTTATGGAAGTTTTGTTTGCATTGACATAGTTTGTCCAACCATATTTTTTAGGTAATATATATGAAATACCTTATGAATGTGAGATGAAGGCACATCTAATTCATATGCTACTTTTCCAATCTTGCTAATAATCTTGTAGGGACCATAAAATTTGAGAGTTAATTTTCAATTCTTCTTTTGCTTGAGAGTAGATAGTTGGATTCACAATTATACTAAGAAGGTTGGGCGGGGTGGAGGGAGGGAGGGAGGGGATGAATTAGTGTAATGCAATTTTAACTTATTTAAGCATTCAAGCACCATAAACAATCAATCTCATAAGCATACCATGAAACACAAGATATACTTAGAAACCCTTTTGGGAGAAAAGTACAAAACTTCTTTAAATTATAGGTTCCTAGGGGCCTTATCATAGCCCCCCTCTTTTTAGAAAAGATTTACCCTCAAAGCTTGTAATTGAGGGTGTTTATTCATGAGCTGCTCATTTTAAATTTAGCTTCTTCTAGAGGCATATTCTTCCTTTTGATTAGGCACTCCATAAAGGTTTTATTCCAAATGTACAAAGAACGTTGATCCATAATGATTTATTTTTGGTTCAATAATCGACCTTCCTTCTTAATCTATTTAAGGAAATTTTATTTTCATTGCCATAGTTTGTCCAACTCCTCTTTTTGGCAAGATATATGAAATACCTTATGAATGTGAGATGAAGGCATATCTAATTCATATGTTACTTGTCCAATCTTGCTAATAATCTTGTAGGGACCATAAAATTTTAGATTTAACTTCCAATTCTTCTTTTGCTTGAGCGTAGATAATTGGAGTCACAATTACACTGAGAGGGGTGAAGGTGAATTAGTATAATACAATTTTTACTTATTTAAACAATCACGCACCATAAAAAATCAATCTCATAAGCAGACCATGAAACACAAGATATACTTAGAAACCCTTTTGGGAGAAAACTACAATTTTTTTTTAAATTATAGTTTTTTGTAGGGACCAACCTAATGTTACAATAATCTATAGGCACCAATCTACAAGAGACACCAATACCCTCTAAATTTTCACATTATAGGCACCAACCTGTAGGAGACACAAATCCACTTTGAATTAATAGTATTAACTTACAAGAGAAACCAATCCACTATGTTTCTTTATAGGCACCAACCTACAAGAGACACCAATCCCCTTTGTTGTCTATTCTATAAACTTATTTTTCAAAGGTACACTCTGCTATTGTAAATTTTTTGCTCTGCAATGATATAGTCTGGTTATCTATTCAATTCTTTACCTTCATATAGCTACCCCTTGCTATTTCATTTTAAGTTTTGCACTCCCTTCCATTTGAACTTTTAGAATGGGTGTTTCCTTCAACTCAACTATCAAAATTGACATTTCTTTCAAATTTTCAAAATAGGCACTTCTTTCAAACCAACTTCAAAATCATGGCACTTATAATACTAATCATTTTTACTATTTTTATTATTCAATCATAATAATACTACAACCTCCAGGATAAACTCATACTCCGTTTAAGCCTCTATGCTATGTCCGAGCACTTATACCACCAATTCAACACCTTTATGGTATTTAGGAACTCCCTTCAATCCCAGGTCTTCAAAATCAACGCTTATATATATTGGCACCACATACAACCAAGCACCGTGTAAGCGCTTACCACTCCATGAATTAATGTATATGAAACTTAGCACTACAACGTATGCCTAACTTGCATGTCCCGATGTTTTCATATCGAGATATCAAAGAAATTTCTAAAATATTTTAACACTAAAATCACTTAAAAGCTTGACTTTTTCAAGGGCCTTTAAATCTGGGTACTAAAAATTAAGCACCATGCGATCAAGGGCTATAACCTAGTGCTTACCGGATATCAGAAAATCTAGGCCTTTGTTGAAAACATTGATATGGTGGTTTACTAATATGTTAAGGGCATTAATCCCTTGGAGTAATAACTAAGCTATTCCATGACCAGGGGCGTAACCAAGAGCTACTATATTGGAATACTGGAAAATCCTCAAGCTCTAACTTTTTGATATAACGATGATATGGTGCTATGTTGAGGGTGATTATCCCTTAAGTGATACAAATTAGCACCCTTGTAACTGAAGGCTATGAATAGAAGCCAATTTATTGAGATATTGGTGATTTCATGAGCAATTGTGCTTTGATAAAAAAGAGATATGTTGATATTCCGAGGGGTGCTTAGCCGTAAGGTTCTACTCCTTAGCACTCTTGTGACCAGGATTATAACCAAAGGCTTCCATGGCTCAGAATATTGGGAAATTCATGCACCCATGCCTTTTGGTAAAAACGTCGATATGGCGATATGTCGAGGGATTTTATCCCTCAAGTGTTATACTTAAGCACCTTGTGACTAAAGGATATGACCAAGTGTTATACTTAAGCACCTTGTGACTAAAGGATATGACCATGGGCCTCATTATACTAGGATATCGGTGAATTTGTAGAACACATTTTTTTTTTTTACGAATCTCGATATGCTAAGGGTCTAGTAGACAGATCATACACCGATGACAAAATATTTGTCCATGAAATGATGGAGGCAACCCGGAAACAAAATATTTGCGGTCTATTTCATGTTATAAGAAAATTGAGGTTTTTTAGATTTTTTTCAAAATTTTAACTTGGACCACTTCCAAGCTTCATACATTCTCACCACGCTATGTGAACTTATGATAAATACATTTGCACCAAATCCTCACCCTTTCTTTCACTCCTTAAAGTACATTACCATCAATTTCGAGCTTCATATTTCTTTGCTTCTTTTCTCCTTTCCCTTTGCACTTTGGATCATATATGCTTTGCATCTCAATCCACACATTGATCCCTTCTAATGAATTCATCAATCTTATTTGTAGCTATTTGGTGTGAAATAATGGACTTCCTTAATTCTAGGCCAACTTTTTGTTGTGGTTGGGCTAACATATATAAGGGTCTCTGAATATTATCCATATTTGTCTCTAAACATGTTTTCCATATTAGGGTTTTTCCCTAACTTTAGTGTGTATCCAAAAGGGACACTCCCTAACTTTGACATCAATGAAAACATATTAATAAAAAATCTCCCTCTTTATCATTGATGGCAAAGGCTTAGAAAAAATGGCAAAATGTTGAGGAACTCCCCCTGTTTGCAAACTAGCCCTATTTGCAAATTTTCCTTTTGTCTGCAACTCAACTCCCATTGTCTAAAATTCTTCTTTTTTCTACAATTTCTCCCTCTTTGACATAAATGGAAAATGGATGCCACCCTAAAATGATGTTTCTCCTTATTTTAAATTTTCCCCCCTTTTCATAAATCAAGAGAAAGAGACTGCTCCTCCTAAGCTTATGCTTTTCCTTTTATTGATTAGATGGGAAATATATTACTCCCAACTTCTGCCTTAGATATTCAAATGTCTCTGGGGGAAGGGATTTGGTGAATGTTAGGATATTTAGACACTTAGGAGTTAATTTCAACTTGTTCTAATGTGTCTATTAGGTAAAAGTATGTTTCTTTAGTATGTACTAGTTGTATTGTAATTTGACGATCATGATATGTTCTAAACACGGAGTGATCCGATGACTCAGATTATCCTCGATCCTAATAACTATTGATACATCAATTAACACCCAATTGGTCCATTATATCTATTTAAATGGCATGGGGGTCCATGGCTAATGATTGATTGTGAGAACTCTCTTATGTAAAATATTGTCTTTTGCATTAATAAAATTGCCTCAAGTAGCCATGTTCGTTGAGGTTGTGGACTATTTCCCTCTCAAAGGGTTTTAAACACATAAATTATTGGCATTGCGATCTTTGATCTAATAGTGTGAGTGGTTGCTAAAGGTGTTTGTCTTGTATGTAATACCTTGTTTACCCAAACATGGTATTCATATTTTGTTTGAAGAATTTCTCTCATTGGTGATCGAGATATTGAAGCCTGTATTTCCACATTTGCAAGATCTGATGTTTCTGTACCATTCTGGTCTGCACACACTATTTCATTGTGTTCAAAACATTGTTTTTAGTTAGCAACATCTTTCATTTCATCCAAAAATATGTCTTCTTTCCCGAGCTACAAGATTTTTCGTCAAATATGTCGAGGCATATAGTTCAAATACACCATTTTTTTGAATTATATTTTTTATAGAGTTCAAATTTCAGTTTGTTGTTTATATTCTCGGTTTATTATTCTTTATCGTCTAGTATGCCCTTTGACCTCATTGTTTATGATCTCGGTGAATAAAAAACATAGTAGAAATTTCTCTTGACTATGTATGCTCTTTTCTGCGCGCTTTGTGTGATTATGAAAAATAAAAAACAATGAGAAAATTTACATTTTCTAGCTAAGCTAACCAAGATCTAACCCATTATTGTTGAGTTTTGGATTTGTTTTTTAAATAGTTGTTTGTTTTTGGATGAGCACATATTTTTTAGCAAGGGTGTAGTTAAAGGTAGAGCTCCAATGACAACAACAACCCCAACCTCCTTCATTTCTATTGTTATGCGTTTTGCACTAGCTCACTTGGTTAAAAGTTACTTTATTTAATAAAAGGTCTTGAGTTCAAATATCTTTTTTTAAGTTACCTTTTGGAAAAGTTGATGCAAACTTTTATCATCTCATAACTTTATTGTAAAGTGTATTTTGCTTGTCATTTAAAAGTGAATCATTATAAATAACTTTAACCCCTTTTTGGAGAATTTTTTTTGCATGTAACTGACATTTATAAAGTAACTTCATTGTAAAAGTGATTCTTGCTTGTTTTATAAAAGCAGGTCACTTCATAAAGTAATTTTTTGCAGAAATGAGCTTATAGGAAAAATTAAAGATGGATTTTTATTTTTATTTATTTATTTTTATCAATGACCATCACCAAGTGGACCAACTTCTACTTGCCATGTGGCTCTTTGTCACTGCCAATGCCCTTGTTTTAAAAGGGCATAACTTTTACTTCCCAAGTTTATTTTTGTTGCTGTTTTTTTTTTTAAATCTATTTTTTTCAAGAGCTTTCCATATAGGTAGTCAATTTAATCTTTTCAAACCACATCATCTACATATTTTAATATTGCCGCTCTAGGTGAACTTTCTCTTACCAATACCAACTACTTCTCATGGAAATCCAATAAGGAGGATGTACTAAGAATTAAAGAATTTTACCGGATTACCTTGGGACAAGAAAAACCCCCATTAATATTGATAAGAGAGCCAAATGGGATAACAGGAATGATGAAACTCGTGGATTAATTAGAATTTCCATTTCTCCTGATTTGTGATTTCATATTGAAGGATTATGTTATCCATGATAACATCTAGAAATAATTTTTAGTTTGATTAATCATTTGCATCTATCTGTTGCTTTTTCGAAAGAGGTTGTTGTACTTTGCAAATTGGAGATTAAAGAAGGAAAGAACAGGTCCAGTTTGAATTATTTTGGAGAAATTCCCATATTCTCTAAAAACCCATTTTCTTTCACAAACCCCATTTTTCCCCTTTGTTTTCTGAAAACTCTAGCCACAGTGACCCATTTTTTTAACTCTAGCCGAAATCCCTTTTTATTTCTAAATCTAGCCTTTTTCCCTATTCCCCTTTGAAATTTCTTTAAAACATGTATAAAAAATGTCATAAGCCTTTTTAAAAGGCTGGGACCCGCAGTTTATATCACAATTGGCCTTTTCCCTTTTGTGAAACCAATTCCGTTGTGTCCCTCATCCGCTTGCGATTGCGATATCACAAATCGCAAAGTATTTTTTCCGCCGATATTGCACTTTCTCCTCGCCGATTACGATATCGCATAAACCTACCCCCTGCTGATTGCGTTATCACATAAATTTTTTCTGCCACCGATATCACATATTGTAGTTTTTTGTCGATTGTTATATCTAAGTCCTGTTACTGCTTTGCTCATTGATCGCAATAAAGACCCACCCACCAATTGTGATAAATATCTTCCCGCTGATTGCAATATTTCCTTCTCCCCGCCGATAGAATAAAGTTTCGTCCCCCCACCGATTGCGATGTCGCAATCGTGGATCGCGCAGACATAACTACCTCCTAGGCCAAACTCCCTTCCGATTTGTGATTACGATGGATCCAAAAGGTTATGTATTGTAGTTTTGAGAAATTTTAGGTCCGAGATAATGGGAAATCACCATTAAATCAATGTTAAAACTCCTTTTCACTTTCCGATGGCGTATTGCGATTGCAATAAAAATCATGCCCAAATCAACGAACTAGATTGAATCAGCTTGGAGCAATGGCCCAGATCAACGAATATTAAATTACCCTTTTCACTTCCTCTCAGTGGGACAACGAGGATGTTTTTCAGCTGCATGGTCATCAAAGAGGATAGCGAGAAAAGAGGACAGCGAGGGTGTTTTTTGGCATTTATCCAGCAGCATGTTCATCAAACAAAAAATAGAGAAAAGAGGACATCGAGACACATATGACAGTGAAAGTACTTTCAAACACAGTTCAAACAACAAACACCACCACTACTAACATGATAAAAATATTGCTTATTTAAAGGCCTAGAAACAACACAACATAATTCAAAAGGTCGGATGCTCCAAATACAATGCCAAAATTACAAACAATTTCAATTTTTTCTTGAATTGTTGTAACAGTTGGATGGATTCTGTTTAGATGTGACTTTTATTTGTATTCAAACTCTGTTAAAACAAAAATTTCCTATGAAAACTCTGCTAGTTAGAAGAAAAGGAGGAACAAGTCTCTAGAACAATAAATTGAATTTGGCATAAGTGGCAAGATATGCAAAGGGATTTTTCTCTATATATAGGTAGATTTTCAACTCTGAGAGAGGTGTATGGAGAGTATGAAAAACTGACCTTCTATAGTATTTTTTTCTTTTAATATAAAATCAACAACAACTCTATTTTTGTACATGGGATTCATGTTATGGATTTTATGATTTTTTTATTATGTTGTTTCAAGTTTTACATAATATCCTAATTACTTGGAAATATGTCAAACAACTCCAATTTCCTTCATTTATTGTGTATGACTGTGGGTGTTCACTTGTATCAGTTTTAAAGCCATAGATGCCTCAACTTCCATTAAACATTGTTGTTGATCATAATCTATTTTAATTGGACTCCATGCCCGATGGTGGTAGTCATCACATTTTTATTCACCTACAAAATCACAAAAAGAGATCAGAGTTAGTCATCTGAATTTTAAGTTTATCACAAGTCATTTTATAAATATTTTGGGAGAGCCCTCTCGGATTGGAAGGAATAACTTCTAGTCTAAAGTTGGTTTGAAATTGTTACACTTGGTTGAAGGTTGATACTTCCCAACTTGTCCTAGTCTAGTGATAACATTTTGGTGCATCTATCGGGAGTCTGAAAGTTATATCATCCTCGATGTTTCAATTTAAAAGCTGAGCTCTTGAAGGTAGCAGGAGATCAGATTGTTCGAGGCTGCATTTCTACCTTTGCGACTCCACTGGTACTCTCAACTTAAAGGTGGCTTCTAATAAGACTCATCTGAAGAGTAATCCAGACCCTAATCCACCAGAAATAGTTGATGATCCAGAAAAAATTCTCAGAAAATATGATACCTCATCAAAATCAGGTACTTCATTTCTCTTAATATGTACCTCATTACCCTCTGGAATATTCAAGATATTGAAGGTATTAGATTTGATGAAGAGTATAAGCCTATATTACTCATATCTAAATCAGAGAATTATTTACCAAAACTAGAGTTAGATTCTATTTTTGAGGTTCCTAAAGAAGTTGAAGATAGGTTTTGGGAAATTGTTGCATCATAATTGTCACTTGAACAAGAGACTTTAAAAAAACTAAAAGAATTTGATCCCTTTGAAATTTTGTCAAGAAAAGAAATTGGTTTCCCTTTACCTGAAAGAAGTACCTTTACTTTGAACACAAAAGTCTCTGTCACTCAAGCCCCTTCGAGTACACCTGATTTCATCACTACCCCTACTATTTTCATTTTTACCCCTCCTGTTGTACTTCTGCTATGGTAGGCCCTGCTATATATGCTCCTCTTATTTTACCAGTCGTACTTCATGACTTACCTCAAGGGTACTCCACTAGAATAAAAACTTTTGGAAGTGAGGAGGGGATAACTACAAAACAACATGTTGACCAATTCAATGACTTTATAGACCTGGAAGAGGTAGATTATGAAGATGTTAAAATGAGGCTGTTTGTACATAGTTTCATTGGTGAGGTGAAAAAATGGTTCAAAGCTTTAACCCCTAGAAGTTTACATGATTGGAATGAATTAGAAGACACTTTCTTAAGGAAATGGGGAAGTAAAGTTAATATTGTACAAGCTTTGATGAATATAACAATTTGAAGAAAGCAAGCCATGAATCAGTACAATATTTTTAAAAAAGATTCAATAAAGTCTATAATTCCATTCCTGCTCACATTAAGCCTCCCCTAGGAGCTGCTCAGTTACATTATGCTGAGGCCTTTGATTATGAGTTTTCCATCCTATTAAGAGAAAGAGAGTCTGCTACCTTAGCTGACATGCAAAATGATGTTGTGAAAGTGGAAGTTAATATGGCTGTAGCTAAGAGGTCTAAAATTGGTAAAGGAAAAGTAAGAGAGGAAGAACAACCTTCTACATCTTCTGATGTTAAATTTGATACCATAATGAAAAAAATGGAAAGACTCATGGATAGACTGGCCCTTGGGAACAATCCTCCTATTGCACAACCCGAGACACAAGTTAGAAATCTAAATTTCAGAAGGGGTCAAATTCAATAGAGGCAAAGAGAATAGAGAAATCAACCTGACCAACAGGTTAGGCCTCCTTTCCATCAAAACATGGTAGATGATGAGGAAATGCAACCAAAGATCCAAGAAGATACCATTCATTGTTTAGATGAAGATGAAAAAGGAATTTTTTTAACAAAATAAGAACATGATGAGTCTTATAATGACTTGGATGGTGATGAAACTGAGCCACAATCAAAATACTTAGAAGGCTATCAACATGCTATTCTAGAGATGCAAAATCACTATAATTTTAGAAACAAAAATGTTCCTGTAGTTGCAAATAAAAATCAGCCTAAAAAATATGCTCCAAAGGTTACAGAACAAAAGAAAGAAACCCCTGCAAAGGAAGTTGAGAAGACACAACCAATTTTGTTATGAAACCAGCTCACAAAAAGATAGAAAAAATAGATCAACGAATTAGAAATCAGCCTCTTCGAGGGGGAAACCTCCTTTACATTACACAAACAAACAATTATTGGATGAAACAAATGGAAATACCTCCTTTCTATATATAGGAGTCTAAGGGGTCATAATATAATCAGATTCGACATAACAATAATAATGTAACGACACAACAATAACAATAATGGGCTTCTATGGGGCAAAATAATAACAATATGGGGACTACATGGGCACAACAATATAATAAGGGGGTTGCACTAATAACAATAAGGGGTTACACTAGTAGTATAGGGACCTAACATTGCCCTCTCCTTCGAAAAGTGTTGTCCTCAATGCTTGAGTAGTTCTAGATGCTTCTGTATAAAATTCTCGTCCTCCCATGTGGAATCTTCAACGTGTAAGTTCTTCCACTTGATGAGATACTCTGAAATTGATTGATTTCGTAGCTGTCGGGTTCTTGTTTCTGTGACTACGTTAAGTTCCAATATGATTTTTCCTTCCTGGTCAAGTTTCAACAATATTGTTTGAACTGGGAGCTTCTCACCTATAACCTTATTTAAGCATGATACATGGAAAAATGGGTGCACTTGGGAAGATGCAGGAAGCTCCAATTTGTATGCCATAGTACCCATCTTTTGTAGCACCTTGTATAGACCATAATAATTTGGTGATAATTTATTATCCTTCTTAGCTTGCTTGAGGGACATTTGTTTGTATGGTTCTAGTCGTAGAAATATCCAGTCACCTACATCAAAACTTCTTTCATTGCGATGTTGATTTGCATGTTGTTTTATTCTATTTTGCGCCAAAGTGAGGTTATCCTTTAAGAATTTGAGAACTTGTTGTTGATGCTAGATTTGATCCTCCACTGATTGAACCTTAGAATTTCCTTTTAAAGATGATGTGATGGATGGTGGATGATATCCATAAAGTGACATAAATGGGGTCATTTTTGCTGTAGTATGGAAGGAAGTGTTATACCACCATTCAACCAGAGGAAACCACTTGAACCATTGTGTCTGTTTATCAGATACAAAGAAACGAATATATCTTTCCAAACATTTGTTCACTATCAAAGTTTTCCCATCAGATTCAGGATGATAAGATGAGCTATGAGCTAACTAGGTACCCAAATATTCCACCTCTTGTACTCCAAAGAAACAATTGGAGATTTTTGCATATAATTATTTTTCCTCCAATAGTTTGAGCACCCTGTCAACATGTTGAACATGATCCTTCCAAGACTTGATGTAGATTAGTATATTATCAAAAAGTAATAACACAAATTTTCTAAGTAAGGGTTTGAAAATGGAATTCATCAAACCTTGAAATGTAGAACGTGAATTGGTAAGGCAAAAAGGCATGACCAAAAATTCATAATGACCCTCATGAATTCTAAATATTGTTTTTGGAATGTATTCAATATTCATTCTAATTTGATGATATCCTGAATGAAGATCCAACTTAGTGAAGTAAATTGCTCCATGTAATTCATCCAATAATTCATGAATGATAGGAATGGGAAATTTATCTTTAATAGTAAGCTTGTTGAGCTCCCTATAGTCCGAACACATGCACCATGATCCATCCTTCTTGTGTACCAATACCACTAGAGTAGAGAAAGAACTTTGACTAGGTTAAATTATACTAACCTCTAGCATTTCTACAACCATACGTTCAATTTCACTCTTTTGGGAATATGGATATATGTAAGATCTGATGTTTGGGGGAACACTTCCTGGAGTCAAATGAATAGCATGATCATGATCACGAATAGGTGGGAGGCACTTGGGAGTCTCAAATACCTTGGAATGATTGTCCATAACTTTTTGGAGATCTGGAGAAATAGATGATTTTGATGTGGGTACCTCTAGTGAACATAATGGTGCAATTTCACCATGTTGTTCTTTCTTTAGAAGCTTTGTCATCCTATTAGAGTTGATTATCTTTCCTGGTTTCCCTGTGATACCCCTTATTTAAATCTCCTTTCCTTCCCAAAAAAATTTCAAGAAACGTTCTTGAAAATTAAAATCTATCATACCCAAAGATTGTATCCATCGAACTTCTAGTACAACATCTGCACCACCCATTGGAATGGAAATCATTGGACTATTCAAGACATATTCTCCCATGGATAGCTTGATATTATGGCACTTTACAAAGAAATTTATGGTTCCTCCATTTACAACCATTACTTGACACTCTGGTGCTGGATATAAGAAGCAATTCAATTCCTTGGCTATCTTACAATGAATAAAATTATGGGTACTACCTGAATCAATCAAAATTGTTACCTTTTTCTTCTTGATATGCCCTCCTGTGTTGTGTTGGGAGTTTGAGGAGTGGTAATTCCTGTCAATGCATTACAAGATATGGTTAGATTCATTTCTTCTTTCTCTGGGATTGGTTCCTAGTGTATATCCTCTTCTTTTGACGTTTCTTGTTCCTTTTCTTTCTCCTCTTCCCCATCTATGTAAATTAATTTCTTCTCAACACACTTATGACCTTTAGTGTATTTTCTATCACAATTGTAACAAAGCCATTTTGCTCTTTTTTCTTCCAATTGTTGTGGTCTCAACCTTGTAGGTGGTGAAAGGCTAGGAGCAACAACACTTCCATCTTTATAGTTATGAGTGGTAGGCTTCCTTGTTGCCATAATTTTTCTTTCAATTTTTCTTGCCAACCTGTATGCCTTCTCCAATTAATTAGGTTCCCAAAGGCGAACCTCATGTTGAATGTTATCCTTTAAATTCCCTATGAAGACATCAATTCTCTGCTTCTCTGGAATATCATTTAACCTTATATTCAACTTTTGGAAGTCCTCAATGTGCTCTGCCATTGAAACTTTTTGTTTGAGATTTATCAATTGGCTAAAGAAGGTGTTGCTTTGTGTAACCTCATAATGTGCTATCATTTCCTCCGTGAAAATTGACCAGGTGATGAGTGGTTTACGAGAACAAATCTCTTTATACCATAAAAATTGATTCGGTTCTAAATATAAAGATGCAATATGTACCTTTTGTAACAGTTTCACATCATGTAGATCAAAATATTTCTCCACCTGTAGTATCCATGTTAAGGGATCCTTGCCATCAAAATTCTTCATATAGATCTTTGGAATATGGTGGGTCTTGTATCCAATGTTAGATTCTATGAAATCATGATTAATTTTTTTTTTTTCTCATCATGAGTTTCCTCTACTACCTTTTCGTCATTAGGAGACATTTCTTGTAGCAGTTTTGTCCCACTTTCCTTCAAACCTTCCATTTATTTCTTCAAATATTCCATGCCATTCTTCAAATATGCTTCCCTACCATCGATATTAGCTTCCATGGCACATATAAAACTATTTATCTTAGCTTCGATCACATTCTTAAAATCCTCCATCCAAATTTGCTTACTAGGTGTTTCTATTTTCTTGATTCGAGTCATTATTTTTCTTGCTTTTAGCAACTTGATCTTGAATATGTTGTATCTTTGAAATTTCAAATCTTAAAGGTCTAAAATTTTGACCTGCAATATCCCTCCGCGTCCTCTTTCTAATGCCACTAGTCTGATCAAAATTGGATTCTCCAAAAAAACATTATGCCCAATCTCCCACGATGACCTACTTATATACTTCTTTCAGTAGAGCGAACTTGTATGAAGTGCCACATGTTACTATTTCAACCTTTTGACTTTAAAACAATACAACGAAAATTAGAATCCATCCTCTTTCTGTATCTTCTTATGAAATTTCAATATGATGCTCAGAGAGAAAGTTATGACAATTTTCCCCAGGTCACCTGTTTGGGATGTAATTCAGGAGCCTGCAGAAACCCTAAATGTCTTGGAGTTTATCTCCAAAAATATAGCGAAACATGATCTAAAATTCGGCCCCAAGCTTCACCACAATTTCGTCTCAAATGGGTTTTAATTTTAGAGTCCGAACCTTTGTAGAAATAAAATTATAGTGAAAATTCCACAAAGACCTGTTTGAGATGGAATTTTGGAGCTTACAAAAACTCTAACTTCCTCAGATCATATCTCCGACAATATAGAAAGACAAGGTCTGAAATTCAGACTCGAGGTTCTGAATGATTTTGGCTCAAATGGGTTTTTTTTTAGCTTCTGAAAATTTGCAGAAAAACAGTTATATTGAAAATGCCACGATGACCTATTTGGAGCAACGAAACCCTAGAATCCAAAGCTCTCATACCAAATGTTATGAAACCATCTCACAAAAAGATTGAAAACATAGATCAACAACTTGGAAATCAGCCTCTTCGAGGGGGAAACCTACTTTACATTACACAAATGAACAATTCTTGGATGATACAAATTACAATACCTCGTTTCTATATATAGGAGTCTAAGGGGTCATAATATAATCAGAGTCGACATAACAATAATAATGTAAGGGCACTACAATAACAGTAGTGGGTTTCTATGGGGCGCAATAATAACAATATGGGGACTGCATGGGCACATCAATATAATAAGGGGGTTTCACTAATAATAATAAGGGGTTATACTAGTAGTATAGGGACCTAACAAATTTTCAACTTGGAGAATAAAATCTCAAAGATAAAGATTGTTGTCCCCTTTGGAGAAATAATAAGGGTTACAGAATACAAAAAGAAAATTGTTAGAATGCTTAACACTGAAGCTGGATCATTTGATATTTTGAATTTGCATGAAGATCATCCTACTGTGTTCCTAGGGCCAAGAGCAGAAGATGAGCAGAATGAAGAGGTACCACCTTTCTATGTGACTGAAGCTGGATCATTTGATATTTTGAATTTGCATGAGGATCATCCTACTGTGTTCCTAGGGCCAAGAGCAGAAGATGAGCAAAATGAAGAGGTACCACCTTTCTATGTGAGTTTAAACATCCATGACATGACAATACATAATGTTATGTTAGATTCAGGGGCATCACACAATTTAATGCCTAAGGTCATCATGGAAAGATTGGGTTTAGACATAACCAGACCATACAAAGACTTGTTTTCATTTGATTAAAAAAGGGTGAAATGTATAGGTCTAATCAAATATGTGGTTGTGGTTTAAGTCAAATTACTGCTAAGACTATATTGATGGATATAATTGTGGTTGATATTCCACCAAAGTTTGACGTGTTGCTATCAAGATCATGGGCTGCGAAAGTCAAAGGAACCATTTAGATGGATATGTCCTATGCTACTATCTCAGTTTTTGGTGAACAAAGGAGATTATACAGAGAGTCTAGGATGGCATATATAGTTAGAAGCAAAGACAAACCTCAAAAATTTACAGTATATGCAATGGAGACTGAATTGGGCTCATCTATACTCTTCAATGAAATCACCAACAACATAGAAAACCATCATGTAGAAAAGGAGCAGCAAGTTGAAGAAATTGATAGGAAATGGTGGTGGCACATGATCTTTGATGGTGCTACAGGAAGAGATGGAGTTGGCACAGGAATATGGATAATTATCCCGGGAGATGAAAGTATGTTGTGCTCTTATAAACTCAATTTTGATTACACAAATAATATGACAGAGTAAGAAGCATTGGTTTTGGGTTTAGAAGTCTTGAAGAATCTGGGTGCTAAGAAAATCTTTGTTTTTGGTGATTCTGAATTGATCATCAAACAAGTTAATAACGCATATCAAACCAAGGATGTTAGAATGATAACATACATAAATCTGATTCTTGAATTACTCGAAATTTTTGAAGAGTATAATTTCACCATCAAGCCTTGAGAATAGAACAATGTTGCAGATTCTTTGGCTGTTTCAACAAGTTTATTTACAATTCCAATTCATTCCAAAAATAAATATGAAGTTGAAATTAGGCATAAACCTTCTATACTTGATAACATAATAAACTGACAAGTGTTTGATAATGATCATCAAGTCAAAAATTTTATGGAATTGAAAGAAGAATTTGAATATATTCAAGTTGACCAACAAAACATTTTTGTTGAAACAAAAGCCAATACTGAAGTTGTTCAGCTAAAAAACAATTGTATTCCAAAGGGATTGATTCCTATTGAGAAGTTATTTGACCAGAATGATGTGGCCAAAAACCCGAAGATGAAATCTGATGATGAAGAGGTTGAGACTTATAATCTTGGTACTGTAGAAAATCCAAAGAATGTCAAGTTATCCAAATTTCTTTCTCTTGAGGAAAGACAAAAATATCTAGATTTGATGAAGAAATACATAGATATTTTTGCATGGAGTTATGTTGATTTAAAAAGCTATGATCCAAATGTTATTCAACATACAATACCAATAAAATAAAATGAAAAACCTTTCAAGCAAAAATTGAGAAGGATAAATCCATTGCTTTTTCCATTGATTGAAAAGGAGATAAAAAAGTTGTTTGAAGCAAAGATCATGGTACCATTAAGGTTTTCCAAGTGGCTAGCTAACATGGTGTCCATGAGAAAGAAGAATGTGGAAATTAGGATATGCATTGATTTCACAAACTTGAATAAATCTTCATTAAAAGATAATTATCCACTTCCCAAAATGGATCATATTTTGCAAAGCATTGTAGGATCACAAAGGATGTCGATGCTATATGGTTTCTTTGTTGGCATTATGACACAGATTTGGCACTATGACACAGGTGTTGTCCTTGATGGCAACTCTCACAGATGACAGATCATAGTTCAGGCTTACAGAATGAAGAAAGAAATGTATACACAGGTTCCCATTGACCAAGCCGCGTGTACATGTAGGTTTGTAGACCAAAATGTGCATATGAGTGTACACACGCACTTTCAAAAAATGAAAGCCACGTACATGTTGGAAAACTTGGTTTTGGTCCTGTTGAAGCCTCGAAAATCGGGTCGACAACAAGGGGGATACCCACCCGGTCCGGACCTTGGTTGGCAGCTCCTTATCCGTTTGGTGTAGCGCGTTCGACTGGGGATAATGGGACTAGTTTCCCAATCTAAGGGTGTGTGTGTGTGCAGAGTTAGATGATGCTGATCTAAGGGTTCTAATCTAAGCTACTTTAATCTAATTCTATGCTATTGTAATCTAATGAAAACAACACATCTAATCTATGCTAACCCGGGATGTATTTCTTCTATTATGCGATCTAAAGAGATTTCAAATAATAACTGGTAATAAAGATCATTCAGCTATCATAAGAATGGAAATCAATTAAGATGAACCACTTTGCATAAAAAGTTAGGCAAAACAGTTGTGAACAACATATCGCATAATAAGTTATTCATATATCAAACATAAATAAATGACTCCACTGTACAAAAGTGCCAAATGGTAACTCAAACATTCATGCAATAACATATAAACAACTAAAAACTATATATCACTTTAAGAATATAAGCATAAATGGTCAAGAGATAAAAGTACCATTTATGACTGGTCCTACTCATAAGCTTCAAGCAACAATGATTTATCTCTACTTGTTCTAATATCTACCAAGAGTACAGAAGTGCAACATCAGTAGCAGATATCAAATGCAAACATTAATAAACCTTGATCCATTCATTCATCAAAACCTCCTCTGAGGGTGCAAAAGTGCATGTTCTGAGGACAATTTTTTGACAAATTTATGGACCCTTCTCTAAATGCCCGAGAAGGGTTTAAATACTGCTAACTAAATAACTTAATTACATAAATTTAGGATACGGTTTAAATGACCGCCCTTTATCTAAGCAAACTTATTTCTAAAAATTGAATCTAATTTCTAACTATTTCTGCATTTGCTCCTTAGTGTTGCAAGCATGCAACATTTGCCTGGGAAGAGTCGGCTGGTTGTCTTCTGCTTTTTCTTGGGCTACGAAAATAGAAATGGCAAGCGTTGGCACCACTTTTTAGTAAACTAGAAGATATTTTTGGGAATCATCTTCTGGCTGGGCAAATTTACTACGTCTATACTTGGTAACAACCCAAATTCCTTTTAGACTGCCTCTGCTTTTGCTATCTCGGTTTCTGGACCCGTGGATGACTAAGCAAGTTAGGGACTTTGCTTTCTGAACAATTTTCTTAGCGATCGCACATCAAAAACTGCCTCCGTTCTTTGATCCGGGCCTTTCTGGTGCGTTTTCCGTCTTTAGCGCTTTTTCCTTTACCGGGCATAAGCTTCAGAATTTTGTAAACATGCTGCTTTTGTGAGCTTTTGACCTTGAGTGTCGAATCGCCTATTGATATCAGCATCTGTTCAGTAATACTCTGAAATCTGCATTTCTGTTGCATGCGGTATCCGTTTATGAGGGCATCTCTTCTTTGTTCTCCGAGCATTGACGCTTTCCCTTTTTCCTTAGATGTTTCCTGCACATTGCTTCATGTTGTTTCCTGTTTTTTATTCCTGCAGTTCACGCAAAGGAAAATAGTAGTGATAATAAATTTTCACACGAAAGCTTTAAGCTCTACGAATGTATAAAATCATGACACCCACAGTGAACCGACTCTTCGAAAAACATAAAACTATCCTTCATGAATACTTTGGCGTACATTCATTAATTTCCTTTAAGGCGCGCGCCCAATTTTTGGTTTAGGGACAGCTTTTCTTGAATGCTGAGCCGAGGAAAATTTGAGATGGGTGATTTTTGCGACTCGCATCGCATCATCACGGATCGCATTATCAAGATGTGTCATCGCAGAGTTTCCTGATCAGTTTAGCGCAGAATCACGTAGATCGCAAGGTCGCAGATCGCATTTATCGCAGATCGCATTTATCGTTGCAATTTGTTAAGTTATTGTGTGCTGTTTATGTGATATGCGATGTCGCATATCGGCCATTGGAGATTTCTTAAGATTTTCATTTATGGGCGCTTCTTAATGTATGAGATGCGATGAATTTCGCGTCGCTTCTTCGCAGTTTTTTATTGTGCTCATAAAGAAATGTTTCACTCTTCTCCGTGCAATGTATTTTTTTGAGGAGTATAATACAATTTTTTTTTATAATTTTTTTTGAATTTTTTACTAAGGGTCCCCACTTCTTTAGTGTTATTGCTAATACTAAAGAAGGAGGGGGGTTGTTAGTGGTCACAACAATGGCGATTCACTTGGAAGAACCAGTTATCTCTGCTTTTCTATTGAATTTTTTAAACTTCCAAAACAGAAAAATTTTCATAAATCTAAACTTTGTTATGGACAGATAGAGTACATTATGCCTTATTCTATCAATGATATTTTGTTTCAACCTCTTTCTATTCTAATTGTTTGCTCCCTCAGGCTTGTCCTTGTATTTATATCAACCATTACTTGGTCTTGTAAAGATAAAATAAAGTCTTCTCTGTGTGCTAGCCTTAAAATATGCTCGTTTGCCGTAGGTAGAGCCTCTGCTGCCAGCAGGCGTCCATAGCCTCGACAGGGTTACCTGCTACCCAGCAATGATCCTTTATGCTGTTTAAGGTTATCTACAACCTTCAAAGAAAATCCATATTGACACTTTTTCCTTTTTTATTCTTAAAGAACAATGTCTTGGTTTGGTAGCCAAATTATGACACAGTCATTCACTTGATTTACACTTTTGCTGAACAAGCTGGCTCGTGATGAGACCCCTTGTCTTTTGATTTCAACAATCTTGAGTCATTGCCCTGTTTTGATGGACAGTGTTTGGCAAAGTCAGCAAAGTTATAATATCTGTGATCATGATAAGCCGACTCGTGATGAGACCTCTTATTCTTTGAGATATAGTGTTTCTTGGATTGTCCCTCTGAATGCTGCGATTTTCTTTAACAGGGAGGAAATCATTGTTTTCCTTAAGAAAGCTCTGGACGACAATAATAGAGTTTGAAAATAGCAGTTTTACAGAGAATCTTTATTTTGTTATTGATACCTTTCATTGTGCTGATATAAAACAATTCCTTCGCTAAAGGTTTCTTTCATCAAATTTTTTGAAGTTGAAACTAGTATCATATCTAGGCTAAAGTTTTTAACTGTATCTGTCAATAATAAAGATCAGATTTTCAAAAATTTTCTATTTATACAAGCGAAAAGCTCAAAATCTGAAAGAGAATTGGTGTCTTTTCGCGAATACCGATAGTAACCATTAACAACTGGTTTTATTATGAAAAAGAAAAGAAAAAACAAAACTATTCTACAAAATAGAAGAATAATCTTCTATGGAAAATATACTTTAAGGATTTGACCATTAACAGGCAAAGAATCCCTTCTACCTGCTAGATCTTGTAAGACAAATGTTGATGGACCTATGACTTCAACAATCTGAAAAGGACCAAGCCACATCTTTTGAAATTTTGTATGTTTGCCCTTTTCTTCATGAGCCTTATCCCATTTTAAAACTAAATCTCCCATCTGAAAATTTTTTCTGGTCATTATGTTTGAATCAAAAGAGGATTTTATTAGCGCTTGATGATGATCATGGGTTTTCTTAGCTTGTTCTCGTTGCTCTTATAATTTGATTATTTCCATTTGTCTTAGTTGTATGGAGGAAGTAGGTACTTCATCAATGTATTGTATTAAAGACAAAGAGGGAATGACTAAGTGAGTTGGAAGAACCACTTCTTTCCCATAAACTAAATTAAAGGGGGAAGTGCCGATCGAAGCTTTTTTTGTTATTCTATCTGCCCATAAAGCATTTACCAAAGCTTTATGCCAATTCTTTTGGTTCTGGTCAACTGTTCTTTTAATAATCCTGATTAGGTTTTTATTTGTTGACTCAGCTAACCCATTACCTTGCGGATAGTAATTGGCCGAATATTTTAGTTTGAATCCTCTTTTAAGTGCGAACTCAGTCATTGCATTTCCAGAAAAGTATGATGCATTATCAAACATTAAAGCCGTTGGCAATCCAAACCTAGTGATTATAAATTGATCTATGAATTCGATAATATTTTCAGAATTAGCTGTCTTGAGAGGAACTGCCTCTACCCATTTAGTAAAATAATCTGTTGCCGTAAGGATGTATCTATGCTGCTTAGAAGAGTGAGAAACGATCTCACCTATTATGTCCAAGCCCCACTGGCTGAATGGTTGCTCGATGTTTACCGGTTGTAGTGGCAGGGACGACTTCTTTTGTCTTCTAGCAGTAGTTTGGCAGACTTGACATTTCCTCACGTAACTGTGTGAATCTTTGAACAGCATAGGCCAGTAATATCCTGCACGTAAAATTTTATGTGTAGTAGCATCTCCAGCATAGTGTCCGCCTGTTGGTCCATCGTGGAGTTCCTGCAAAACTTTTTCAGCTTCAGTTTTTTCAAGACATCTAAGAAGAACAGAATCATAATTCTTTCTAAAAAGAATATCATTTATGAGCTGATATTGTTTATCTTTCAATCTCAGAGCTCTTTTCTTAGTGTGATCCAGGTGTGATGGAGCATACCCGTTCTTAAGATAATAAATGATATCAGCATACAATGATTCTGCATCGTTTAGGCTTACCTCATACATTTGTATCTCTTCGGATGAAATTTCAGAGATTTGCAATGCTCCAACCAACATTTTGCAGAAGCCTTGACCTCTTACAATGTTTGCTGGTTTAATCTCAAGGTCGTATTCCTGTAAAGCAGTGATCCAATTTGCTCTTTTCTCGCCCATATCCTTCTGTACTAGAAGATTTCTTACCGCTGGAAATGGTACTATGATCTTAGTGTGGGTTTTGAGTAAGAAAGGTCTGAAATATTTGATCGCTTTGAAAACAGCATAGGCCTGTTTTTCTACGTCTGAATAATTGAGTTCAGCACCTTGTAAATTTGAGCTAAAAAACGCAATTGGAGCTTCCACTTTTTCTTGATTTGCTTGAGTTAGAATCGCAGCATATGATTTCTCTGAGGCAAATGTGTATAAAACAAAAGATTCTGAAAAATTCAGGGTTGCTAAAGATGGAGCATTAATAATAGCTTGTTTGATCAGGTTGAATGCTTCATGTTCATCTTGACCCCATTTGAAATTTGAATTCTTTTTAATCATGGTTTGCAAAGGAGATGCAATTCGTGAAAAATCTGGGACAAATCTCTTTACAAAATTGATTTGACCAAGGAAAGATTGCATGGCTTTTTTATTATGAGGTAGAGATATTTCAGAGATTTCTTTGATTCTGTCAGGATCAATGTGAATACCGGATTTTGACACTATGAATCCTAGAAGTTTTCCTTCACTTAATGCAAAAAAAGATTTCTTTGGGTTAAGTGAAATCCCATACCTTAAACATCGTTGAAAAATTTGTTTTAAATATTTGAGACGGTCGCTTCGCTTCTTGGAGTACACTGTTATATCATCCAAATAAATCACTACAGATTTATTGACTAAACCCTTAAATGCGATGTCCATGGCTCTTTGAAATGTAGCGCCGGCATTAATCAAACCAAATGGCATATTCCGATATGCATATGTGCCCCATTTGGTTCTAAATGTGGATTTCAACTGATCATTGGGATGCACCAGCACTTGATTATATCCTGAAAATCCGTCCAAGAAAGACATCAGTTCTGAGCTTGCTACTGCCTGTAATATCTGTTCCATAGGTGGAAGAGGAAAATTGTCTTTTTGACAGGCTTTGTTAAGATTCCGAAAATCGATACAGATTCTAATATCTCCGTTTTTCTTTCTAACGGGTACCATATTGGAGACCCATTTGGAATGTCTGACGGGGAAAATTATTCTGGATTTTAATAACTTATTTAGCTCAGTTTTTATCTGATTTTCTAAATTGGGGTGGATCTTTCTCAGTTTCTGTTGGACAGGTTTTTCGTTGTCAATCATAGGAATAGTATGCTGAATGATAGAAGTGTCGTACGTCTTCAGCTCATCGTAATTCCAGGCAAAAACATTTTTATATTGTCTCAAAAGACAAATATATGCTAGTTTTTCTTCGTGGACTAGGCCGATGCCTAGATTAACGTTTTGTGGTTTATCATTGGTTCCTAGGTTTACTAATTCGTAGTTCAGAGTTGGACTGTAGAGCTTTGAATTGGTAGACCTTTTAAACTGGTTTTTTAAATCGTATAATTCTTCTAACTTAACCACCGATTTAGGTATAGCATTATCAGTGCTATTTTGTTGTATTTGTCGATCGTGATGGTCTTCGTCAATTATCTGATTGGAGTAGGATCCTTCAGAAGTGAGGAAATTTACAATATCAGGATCGTCATTGAATACTCTCCAATTTGTAATGTTGTCAGGGATGGACGATCTAAAGATTAATTCTATTGAGAATCTATCTGGACTAAAATCTTCGGAGGGAATAAGCCTAGAGGCTACGTTAGCCAAAAGGTCTGTGCTTGCGTTTTGGAGTCTCGGGATTGAAGAAATATTAAATGCTATGAAATGCTCAGTCAGATCTTGTACTAAAGATTGGTAGTGTTTTAAATGACCTGATAGGCAATGTATAGTGTTACGTACCTGTTTGACGATAATCTCAGAGTCTCCGAAGACTTGAAGATACTTGATGTTTAACCCGATTGCTTTATATAGGCCTTGCACCAAGGCCTCATATTCTGCTGTATTGTTTGTGCAATTGAATTCGAGTCTGCATGTAAGCATGGTCTTGTTTCCTTCTAGACTAATCAGAACGCATCCTGCGCCTACTCCTTCATTAGATTTAGAGCCATCGAAATATAATTTCCAAAACAAAGATGTATTTACAGGTTCATCTACAAAATTAACACACTTTGAACTATCAGTTTGGGAAAAATTTTCGACTTGGGACAAAACTGAATTTTCTAAGTAAGGTGATGTGTGAGCATTGAAATTACCGAGAAAAGAATCTACTAAGTAATTGCCTATGATATTGTTGTTATACGATACTGCTTCATTTTCTCCCTCTAATTCCGTTACTATGTACTTCTGGTGTAACTCTCGTTCAACCTTTATTTGATTCGGTTTACCGTTGTAGGGTAACCACATGTGCGACCAGTCGGTTGCAAAGTATCCATGGAATTTCTCGGACCAATCCCTGCTAAGAATTAAGCCATAGAATTCTGGGATATCGGCCACTAGAATGTCAATAACCTGACATACCTTCGGGTTAGATGACAATCTCATGGTTACTTGATTAATTTCACCAATCACTTCGACTTGAGATCGATCAAGCTGAACTATGCGCACTGTGGATTTTTGTGGTTGAACATTTAATTTAGCACATATTGATCTGGGTAAAATATTCGATGAAGCACCGAAATCTACCAAACAATTGTGCACATTTTTGTTGAAAATCTCGTAAGTGAGAAGAAATGGGGGAGTGTGAGATCTTGATCTCCCTCCAATCAAGGCGATATCATTTGGATCAATCTTATTGATCACGTTAGTTGGAGGTCTTCCCATGTTGTGGGAAGCTTGAGAGAGTACAGAGGTAGGCAAAGGTATAATAGGCACAGCATGTAATTCTTTAATCATTATCTTCTGTTGATGCTTCAATTTGCTCAATTCATAAAGGGTAATATTAGCCCTAGTCTTTTTCATGTCATCAATAATATTGTACTCCATTTCATCCGACACTATCAGTGTTTTTGATGGAGTTGTTTGATCTGCTCGGACTGGGCTAGATTGAGTCACTTTAGTAGTTGTTTTCTTTGTTGCAACTTTATCTTTTGTTGTAGGGCTTGCGCTCTTCTCCTTAGGGGTAGCTTGGGGAGGATCAAGCTGATTTTTTCTTCGTGTGCTAACCGGAAATACTTCTTGATGTTCTTCTTCTGGGAGGATGAAATCCCACATTCCTTGTAATTCCACAACTTCTTCGTCATCGATTTGCCCTTTAGTGGCACTTTCTTCTTCTTCCTCTTCCTCAGTTTCAGCATTGGAGATGGCATTGGGTGGTTTTGCATCCGTTGAAAGACCTCTTTTAAAAGCTCTGTAGGGCTTTTTTAAAGAAGTTTCTGCTACTTGTTTTTTTATGTCAACCATCTCATTAGACATGGTCTTTAATACTTTCTGCAATCCTTCCAAATCGAAAGGGTCTTTTGTTTGTTTCTTCTTGGAGTCTTCCTTGAAGGTGACTTTTTTAGACTTGCGTTCCTCTATCGCGGATCTCTTTTCCAGGGCTATTACACGTTTCTCTACTGCTATCGCCTCTGTCATGTTTTCAAATAAGGTTGTTTTATTCGCTCTATCCATGAAGATTGCTATGTTTGATGGTAAAGCAGTAATATACCATTCACATCGTACTTCTTCGCTGGGTTGGGAAGCAGTGGGAATTTTGTTGAGAATTTTATTGAACCGTAAATCGAAATCTTTGATAGGTTCTTTAGCTTGGGCCTTAATATTGGATAGGTCATTGATTAATGTTGCTGTTGATTTGTCATCACCAAACTTGATAAGGAATTGATTCTGGAAGATATCCCAACTTGTGATAGACCCGAAGGGTAATGAAAAATACCATGACCCGGCTGTCCCTTGCAGTGTATAGGGAAAAATCCGAACAACAACATCTTCGTTAGTAACTCTGTTGAGATTGATAGAAAGCATGAAATTGTTTATGTGTTCTTCTGCTAGCATGCCTGCTTCTGGATTGAATTTGGGCAGCCATTTCTCAGGATGGGCCGGTATTTGACTCAAGGGCGCAGGCATTAAAACTGCCCCAGGGTTGTTCCATGGAGACTGGGCCATCGTTGAGCTGCTAGTAGAGAAAAGTGCAGAAGATGATCTCTGTGGCTGGGAAGATGAGGATACTATGATCGTAGATGATTGAAGAGGGGTTGTGGGAGTCCCAGTAGACGGATGGATGATGGTTTGGAATGGAGGTGTGGGTGGTTGACTTCGCGATGAGGTAGTTGAAATGGGCGATGTAGACGAAAGAGTCTCACTGTCAGACTCTTGTGGTGATTTCCTCACTCTTTTCCTGGTGGGAAGAGGCAACTCAGTTGGCTAGATGCCAAATTTTTCACTCTTTAACCTGGTTAGGGGATGAGTAGGATTGTACAGCGAAGTCACACTGCTTTGAGATTTATCAGACCTCTGAGGAGAAATGGAAAATCCTTGAAGTTTGTGAATCAGAGATTCAACTCCAGGAGGTTTAATGGTAGACTGGTCTGAAATATCAGGGTGTGTAGCAGCAATTGATACTCGAGCGACTTCTGACTCTGGATTTAAATATAGTGGAGAAGTCGGGGGAGATGATGAGGGCGATTTACTCTCAGAATGGTATTTAGATTTTGATTTAAGTTCCATTCATAGTTCAGGCCCTCCTTCTAGCGCCAAATATGTTGAAGCCCCGAAAATCGGGTTGACAACAAGGGGGATACCCACCTGGTCCAGACCTTGGTTGGCAGCTCCTTATCCGTTTGGTGTAGCGGGTCCAACTTGGGATAATGGGACTAGTTTCCCAATCTAAGGGTGTGTGTGTGTGTAGAGTTGGATGATGCTGATCTAAGGGTTCTAATCTAAGCTACTTTAATCTAATTCTATGCTATTGTAATCTAATGAAAACAGCACATCTAATCTATGCTAACCCAGGATGTATTTCTTCTATTATGCGATCTAAAGAGATTTCAAATAATAACTGGTAATAAATATCATTCAGCTATCATAAGAATGGAAATCAATTAAGATGAACCACTTTGCATAAAAAGTTAGGCAAAACAGTTGTGAACAGCATATCGCATAATAAGTTATTCATATATCAAACATAAATAAATGACTCCACCGTACAAAAGTGCCAAATGGTAACTCAAACATTCATGCAATAACATATAAACAACTAAAAACTGTATATCACTTTAAGAATATAAGCAGAAATGGTCAAGAGATAAAAGTACCATTTATGACTGGTCCTACTCATAAGCTTCAAGCAACAATGATTTATCTCTACTTGTTCTACTATCTGCCAAGAGTACAGAAGTACAACATCAGTAGCATATATCAAATGCAAACATTAATAAACCTTGATCCATTCATTCATCAAAACCTCCTCTGAGGGTGCAGAAGTGCATGTTTTGAGGATAAGTTTTTGACAAATTTCTGGACCCTTCTCTAAATGCTTGAGAAGGGTTTAAATACTGCTAACTAAATAACTTAATTACATAAATTTAGGATACGGTTTAAATGACCGCCCTTTATCTAAGCAAACTTATTTCTAAAAATTGAATCTAATTTCTAACTATTTCTGCATTTGCTCCTTAGTGTTGCGAGCATGCAACATTTGCCTGGGAAGAGTCGGCTGGTTGTCTTCTGCTTTTGCTTGGGCTACGAAAATAGAAATGGCAAGCGCTGGCACCACTTTTTAGTAAACTAGAAGATATTTTTGGGAATCATCTTCTGGCTGGGCGAAT
This sequence comes from Pinus tabuliformis, assembly GCA_031772625.1. Classification (NCBI taxonomy): domain Eukaryota; kingdom Viridiplantae; phylum Streptophyta; class Pinopsida; order Pinales; family Pinaceae; genus Pinus; species Pinus tabuliformis. The sequence goes on along the minus strand of CM062815.1, from coordinate 652,168,964 downwards.
TTACTGCGTATATACTTGGTAACAACCCAAATTCCTCTTAAATTGCCTCTGCTTTTGCTATCTCAGTTTCCAGACTCGTGGATGACTAAGCAAGTTAGGGACTTTGCTTTCTGAATAATTTTCTTAGCGATCGCGCATCAAAAACTGCCTCCGTTCTTTGATCCGGGCCTTTTTGGTGCATTTTCTGTCTTTAGCGCTTTTTCCTTTACCGGGCATAAGCTTCAGAATTTTGTAAACATGCTGCTTTTGTGAGCTTTTGACCTTGAGTGTCGAATCGCCTATTGATATCAGCATCTGTTCAGTAATACTCTGAAATCTGCGTTTCTGTTGCATGCGGTATCCATTTATGAGGGCATCTCTTCTCTGTTCTCCGAGCATTGACGCTTTCCATTTTTCCTTAGATGTTTCCTGCACATTGCTTCATGTTGTTTCCTGTTTTTTATTCCTGCAGTTCACACAAAGGAAAAGAGTAGTGATAATAAATTTTGACACGAAAGCTTTAAGCTCTACGAATGTATAAAATCATGACACCCACAGTGAACTGACTCTTCAAAAAACACAAAACTATCCTTCATGAATACTTTGGCGTACATTCATTAATTTCCTTTAAGGCGCGCGCCCAATTTTTGGTTTAGGGACAACTTTTCTTGAATGCTGAGCTGAGGAAAATTTGAGATGGGTGATTTCTGCGACTCGCATCGCATCATCGCGGATCGCATTATCAAGATGTGTCATCGCAGAGTTTCCTGATCAGTTTAGCGCAGAATCGCGCAGATCGCAGGATCACAGCATCGCAAGATCGCAGATCGCATTTATCGCAGATCGCATTTATCGCAGATCGCATTTATCATTGCAATTTGTTAAGTTATTGTGTGCTGTTTATGCGATGTTGCGATATGCGATGTCGCATATCGGCCATCGGAGATTTCTTAAGATTTTCATTTATGGGCACTTCTTAATGTATGCGATGCGATGAATTTCGCGTCGCTTCTTCGCAGTTTTTTATTGTGCTCATAAAGAAATGTTTCACTCTTCTCCGTGCGATGTATTTTTTTGAGGAGTATAATACAAAATTTTTTTATAAATTTTTTTGAATTTTTTACTAAGGGTCCCCACTTCTTTAGTGTTATTGCTCATACTAAAGGAGGGGGGTTGTTAGTGGTCACAACAGGTCCGTGGTATTTGGATCATGGTATTGGTCCAAGGTATCTTGTCTGAAGTGTTGACCCCAGGTATTTGGTCCAAAGTATTGATTCTAAGTGGTTTTGGACCATGGTATTGAGCAAGGCCTAAGGCTATAAAAGGAGGAGAAGATCATTAGGCAAAGTCACTCATGAATTGAATATCTAATGAAGAACAAGATCTAGTATACAGGTGATTGGGTTGTAGTGCACAACTTGATCTGAATCAAGGATGAACCTGAGCGCTTGATGAAGGATAAGTTCTATTGATGGGTCTAGATCTTAAGGCTTGAAGAGAAGTATCTGTGTGTGGTTTTGATCTTTTATCTTAATAATTGGTGCATGTCGTAATCTCTAAATATGATGATCTGGGTATAACTGATGTCTGAATAATTATAAAGGTTAAAATAATCATTTACAGATATGTATGCAGGTTCATTATAGCAAAGGCACATATACACGCTGGTTCGACATTTCAAAAGTGCGTATACGCAGGTTTTCCTTGATACAAGTGCGTATGCACGCAGGTTCGTCACATTGAAGTAGCGTACACCTCATAAAATATGCTTTAGCTACTTCTGATTGTTGTTGCAGTGTTCTGGGTTCTGGCTTGGGTTCTGGTTACTGTTATTGTATTCTGGTTACAACATTCAGAGAAGTGATTGTTTGATTCAGTTTTTGGTTGGTGCAAATGAGATTGGTTTATGCAAATATATTTGACGTTTGATTGATGTTATTGATGGATCCAATTTGATAATTTATGAAACGTGGTCCCTGGAAGAAAAGAGAAGGTTGTAGCCTTCTGTAGGTCAGCACCTACGTACTAGTACATCAGCTAGTACAAGAGCTAGGGTGTTGTATCTCCCTTCCAGGAGAAGCTGGAGAACGAGAGAAGGTTGTAGCCTTCTGCAGGTAGAAGCTTGCATACTGGTATAAGACTGCACCAGTACAAAATATTGTAAAAAGAAGTTTCTTATTAAAAGAAAGATAGAGATGATTGCAGCAGGTGGTTTTCACCCACATTGGGTTTCCACCTTATATCTTGTGTTCATGTGTGTGACTGTCTGTTCTATTTTTACTACTCCTGGTTAAAGTTTATATGGTTCTGATGGATAGATTAAAGATCAACTTATGAAGAATTAACTAAATTATAAGTTTACAGGGTATACGCTAGTTGCCTTATATACAGTTGCGTATACACGCAAGTTTCATTAACTAAAGTAGTGTATATGAATCAGAATATGGAAATGAAATATTATTGACTTGCTAATACTAATTCACCCCCACTCTTAGTATTATTTCCAACAATTGGTTTTAGAGCAGGTCCTTCAGAAGAAACTTGATCACTTGAAGGAAGATCTATCATCATGAGTACCTATGAAAGAGAGGGATCCATTAGACCACCAATCTTTGATGGGAGAAACTTCGTCTATTGGAAGGTAAGAACCACAACCTATCTTCAATCTCTTGGAATAGATGTTTGGGAAATCGTGGAAGGAGGATACACATTTCCATCAGTAATTCTTATAGATATGGCAGGTAAAAAGCAGTATGAAACAAATGCCAAGGCTGTCAATACATTATTGGGGAGTCTGTCACAATCAGAATTTGTCAAGGTTATGCAGCTCAAAACCGCCAAAGAAATATGGGACAAGATCATTCTAAGCTATGAAGGAGACGATCAGGTAAAACGTGCAAAATTACAATCTCTCAGAATTCAATATGAAATTCTCAAAATGCACAATGATGAAAGTATGGCTAATTACTTCTTACGTATAGATGAGATTGTTAATCGCATGAAAAACTTGGGTGAAGAGATAAAATAAGTTATTGTAGTTGAAAAGGTTTTAAGATCCTTGTCTTCTAAGTTTGAATCAAAAGTTTCTGCCATAGAGGAAAAGCAAAATCTTTAGAGTATTACTATGACACAGCTGCACGGAAACCTAATTACTTTCGAAATAAGAAAAGGGGGTTCATCAGATATGAGAGAAGCCGCATTCAAAGCTTCAGGAAGAGAAGAACTCAATGAATCAGGACATATTTCAGAAGGAGAGGAAGAAGCAAACTTTGTCAAGAACCTTCAACAGGGTTCTGGAAGATTCAGAGGTAAGCTACCTTTCAAATGCTTTGCTTGTGGAAGAGTCGGTAATTATGCAGCCAAATGTCGTCATAAACATAAGCTTGATAAAGGTAAGGAATCAACAAAATGGAGTAGAAAACAGAATGTAAGTAAGATGAGCTATTATACGCATGAAGATAGCGATGGTTTATCAAATAGTGATGAAGATGAACATGGCTATAGACTTCTGATGGCTTTTGAAGATGATGATTTCTTGGATGATTTAGATGAAGATGTTCTTTATGAAGAAATTTCTAAACTTAAAATTTGTTTAGAAGAAAAGAATATGATTATAGATACTTTGACATTCCAACTTGCTGAAAGGGAAAAACACAATGAAAAATTAGAATGTGAAATTGTGGGTCTAAGAAAAGATATTGAGAAAACAAAAGCTCTCAATCTCAGATTTGCTAAAGGATCAGAAACTTTAGATGAAATTATCAAAGTGCAGCGTTCTCCTCTGATAAAGATAGGTCTTGGATATACTGAAGAAGCATCTCAAGCACAAAAGCCATCAACCTCCAAAAGCTATCTTGATGCAGCAAGGAGAAGTGAACAGTTTGACAATCGTCAACAAAGGAATAAAGTAGATCACCAGGTAAATCGGGTTCAATATACTTCAAGGATGAACAAAGCTACAAACAACCTCAGGTAAATCATACTCAATTTGCTTCAAGAATGAATGTCAATGGAAACTACAATCACCAGGTCAGTAGGTTCGATAATCGTAGGAATTTCTTTAATGGCCAATGTTTTTCATGTCATAACTTTGGACACAAAGCTGCTCAATGTGTTGCTTACAAGACCATCATGACTAGAGAAGCATGAAATCAAAGGAATGTGACTGGGATCATGAAAAGGACCTACAATAACTTTTCTTCTCTTGAAAATGAAATAGAATGCTCTATCTGTAACAACTTCGGTCATGAAGATTCTGAATGCAGGAGTAAATTTCGGCAAACATCTCAAAAGGAGAAAACTTCATTAAGTTCCAAAACATGGAGAAAGAAAGAGCCGCAAATAGAAAGATGTGGTATAGCCTTGTATGCAGACGGACAAGAAAATCAGTGGTACATCGACAGTGGATGCTCGAAACACATGACAAGTGGTAAAGAAAAACTTCAGCCATATAATGCCTTAGAAAAGGAAAAGAAGGTCTCATTTGAAAATGACACTCCTACAGTCATTAAAGGTAAAGGCTCTGTTCTATTAAAAGAAAAGGTTAAAGCTGGGAATTTTATGTATGTTGATGGTCTAAAGCATAATCTATTGAGTGTCAATCAAATGTGTGATCAAGGAAATGAGGTAGTATTTCGATCAAATGGATGTGTTGTTCGTGAGCTTGATACAGGGAAAATAGTGATCAAAGGTATAAGAACTCCAAATAACCTATACATACTCAAGGGAGGACAACAACAGTGCTACCTAAGCAAAAATGATGAACACTGGCTATGGCACAGAAGATTGGGGCATCTAAGCTTCTCTCAAATAAGAAAAGCATGCAGATACAAGGTTGTTCATGATCTTCCAGATATCAGCATTCCAGAAAATACAATATGCAAATCATGTCAATTTGGTAAGCAAACTAGAGCTCATTTCCCTGAGAAGGAAGGATCAACTAGTAAGCCTCTTGAACTTGTTCATACTGATTTATGTGGTCCATCAAGGAAAAAGTCACCTCATGGAGAAGAATACTTTATATTGTTCATTGATGACTTTTTCAGAATGTGTTGGATAGGACTTCTAAAGCATAAATATGAAGCATTTGAAAAGTTCAAAGCATTGGTTGAAAATGAATCAAATCGCAAAATCAAATGCCTCAGGTCTGATCGATGAGGGGAATTTACCTCAGATGAATTCTTTGACTTTTGTGAAGAACACGGAATATAAAAGGAATTCTCCACCGCAAGGACTCCTCAGCAAAATGGAGTGGTAGAAAGAATGAACATAACTGTTCAACAAATGGATCGTGCCATACTAGATGAGTCTGGAACTCTTGCAACCTTTTTGGGTGAAGCTGCATTTTCTGCCATCACTATTCTCAATAAAACAAACATTCAGGTAAACAACACTCAAACTCCACATGAACTTTAGTATGGTAAGACTCCTACTGTAAAATACTTCAAAGTTTTTGGAAGCAAATGTTACATCAAAAGGACCGATGAAAACCTTGGCAATTTTGAACCTAGAGCAGATGAAGGCATTCTCCTTGGTTACTCTTCCCAAAGTAAAGGATATAAGTGTTATAATAAAAGACTTGGAAAAATTGTTGGAAGTATTGATGTTGTGGTTGATGAAGCAGGAAAAAATCCAAAGCAGGTAAAAACTGAAGATTATGAAGAAGATGAGGATTATCCTTCCACATAAAATCAAACTAATTCTGAAGAAGAAACCAATGAAACACCAGAAGAACAGATAATGGTATAAGAAAAGACTCCATCCAGGTATGTGCAGAAAAATCATCCAGAGACTCAAATTTTGGGATAGAAAGAGGCAGGTGTGCAGACAAGAACTATTACAGAAGCTTCAAGATATCTAGCATTGCTTTCCACCATTGAATCTCAAAATGTACATGAAGCATGCAAAGATGAATGTTGGGTCAAGGCCATGAATGAAAAGCTTGAGCAAATTGAAAAGAACAATACTTGGGAATTAGTTCCTAGACCTCATGATAAGAATATCATAGGAACCAAATGGATATTCAAAAACAAGCTGAATGAAAATGGAGAAGTTATTATAAACAAGGCTAGACTTGTTTGTAAAGGATATGCTCAACAAGAAGGTATATATTTTGAAGAAAATTTTGCACCTGTTGCTAGACTTGAAGCCATAAGAATGTTCCTTGCTCTTTCTAGCTTTCAGAACTTCAAAGTATACCAAATGGATGTAAAATCTGCCTTTCTTAATGGAGACTTAGAATAAGAAGTATATATTGAGCAACGAGATGGATTCATCCTTGGAAATGATCCAAAACTTGTATGCAGACTCAGAAAGGCTCTCTATGGTCTAAAACAAGCTCCAAGGGCCTGGTACTATCGTCTTGACAAATACCTCCATCAACAAGGTTTTTCAAAAGGATCAGCTTGATAGCAATCTATATACAAAGATGGATAATGATAGATTCCTAATACTTGTTGTGTATGTTGATGATATCATTTTTGGTAGTAATGAAGAAGCCATGAGTCAAAAATTTTCTTTGGTAATGCAGAAAGAATTTGAAATGTCCCTGCTTGGTGAACTCACATATTTTCTTGGTTTACAAGTTCAACAAAATAGAGATGGTATTTTTCTATCACAAACCAAGTATCTTAAGAAGATCTTGAAAAAATATAGCATGGAAGATTCTAAACCAGTATGTACACCTATGGTAACAAGATGCAGTCTCAGTTCAAATGATGAATCAACAGCAGTACATCAACCAACCTACAGATCCATGATTGGCAGTCTGCTTTATCTATTAGGTACCCGACCAAACATCATGCATGCAGTGGGAATATTTGGAAGATTCCAAGCAAACCCAAAGGAATCACATCTTCAGGCAGTCAAAATGATTTTCAAATATCTTCAAGGAACACAGAACTTTGGTTTATGGTATCCTAGGGATACAGATCTTACACTTCATGCATATACAGATGCAGATTGGGCAGGAAGCGTGGATGATAGAAAAAGCACTGGAGGTGGTGCATTTTATATGGGTTCCAGATTAGTATCTTGGTTCAACAAGAAACAAAGTTCAATTGCATTATCTACAGCTGAAGCAGAATATGTGGCTGCTGCACACAACTCCTTTGGATGATGCAAACATTGCAAGACATTCAGATCACATGTACTCCACCCATCTCCATTATATGTGATAATACAAGTGCAATCAATATTTCAGAGAATCCAGTCATGCATTCCAAGACCAAGCACATACCTATAAAATATCATTTTCTCCGTGAACAAGTGCTTGAACAAAAGGTCAAATTGGAGTATGTTCCCTCCAAAGAAAAGGTTGCTGATATATTCACGAAACCACTGCCCAGAGAGACATTTGAATATCTCAGACAGAATCTGGGAGTAGTTGATGCATCATCTTGTTGTTGAAACTTATCTATTTTAGAGAAAAGTTGTTGTACGCGAGTTTCATGAAGCATATACGCGTACATACACCGGTTGCTGTGGATATAGTCGCGTATATGATGGTTTGAAGAAAAACAGTGGGCCAGTCTTAGGATGAAAAGGGTTTGATATGGGTCTGACAGTGATCATCTGGCACAGGTTCAGGGGGAGCATATACTTATAATAATGCATTGTTGGCATTATCTTAGAATATCTTCGTACAAATTCACAATTGTTTTGTTCCAAGTGGAATAGGTTTAGGGGGAGATCATGGTTGCTGGTTTGGATGGTGATTGACAGATGCTGCTAATGATAGTTGTTGATGACTATCATGGTCTTGTTTTAGATATTTGGTCTCTATGTCTTGTATATATTTTATTATCAAGGTCATGTAACGACCTATTTTGTTTCCCCACTATGCATGGGATGGATAATGCAATGTTCTTATTCTGTCATGTATAAACATTTGGTATATCCCCACTTGGTTGGGAGATGGATGTATGTATGAGTCTTTGGTGATAGGAAGGATATTTATGTTGTATAGAGTCATGTTCTTCTTGTAGAACATCTTTTTGTAGACCTTGCTTACAGTCAGGGGGAGCATGGACAACACACTTCAGCACATCAGAGAATTCAACATGTACTCAGGGGGAGCATAATCATTTTCCCTTGATGACAAAGGGGGAGAGTGACTTAGGGTTGCCATCAAGTCCAAAGGGGGAGATTGTTGGCATTATGACACAGATTTCTCGTTGTGACACAGGTGTTATCCTTGATGGAAAGCAACTCTCACAGATGACAGATCACAGTTCAGGCTCAAAAAATGAAGAAAGATAGGTATACACAGGTTCCCATTGACCAAGCCGCGTGTACACAGGTTCCCATTGGTTTTGGTCCATGGAATTTGGACCATGGTATTGTGAATCGTGGTATTGGTCCAAGGTATCTTATCCGAAGTGTTGACCCCAGGTATTTGGTCCAAGGTATTGATTCTAAGTGGTTTTGGACCATGGTATTGAGCAAGGCTTAAGACTATAAAAGGAGGAGAAGATCATTAGGCAAAGTCACTCATGAATTGAATATCTAATGAAGAATAGGATCTAGTATACAGGTGATTGAGTTATGGTGCACAACTGTATCTGAATCAAGGATGAACCTGAGCGCTTGATGAAGGATAAGTTCTATTGATGGGTCTAGATCTTAAGGCTTGAAGAGAAGTATCTTTGTGTGGTTTTGATCTTTTATCTGAATAATTGGCACATTTCGTAATCTGTAAGTATGATGATCTGGGTATAACTGATGTCTGAATAATTGTAAAGGTTAAAATCATCATTTACAGATCCGTAAATAGGTTCGTTATAGCAAAGGCGCGTATACACGCTGGTTCGACATTTCAAAAGTGCGTATACATAGGTTTTCCTTGATACAAGTGCGTATGCATGCATGTTCGTCACATTGAAGTAGTGTACACCTCATAAAATATGCTTTAGCTACTTCTGATTGTTGTTGCAGTGTTCTGGGTTTTGGCTTGGGTTTTGGTTACTGTTACTGTATTCTGGTTACAACATTCAGAGAAGTGATTGTTTGATTCAGATTTTGGTTGGTGTAAAGGAGATTGGTCGATGCAGAGATATTTGACGTTTGATTCAAACGTGGTCCCTAGAAGAAAAGAGAAGGTTGTATCCTTCTGTAGTTCATCACCTACGTACTAGTACATCAGCTAGTACAAGAGCTAGGGGGTTGTAGCTCCCTTCCAGGAGAAGCTGGAGAATGAGAGAAGGTTGTAGCCTTCTGCAGGTAGAAGCCTGCATACTGGTATAAGACTGCACCAGTACAAAATATTGTAAAAAGAAGTTTCTTATTAAAAGAAAGATAGAGACGATTGTAGCAGGTGGTTTTCACCCACATTGGGTTTCCACCTTATATCTTGTGTTCATGTGTGTGACTGTCTGTTCTGTTTTTACTACTCCTGGTTATTGTTTATATGGTTCTGATGCACAAATTAAAGATCAACTTATGAAGAATTAACTAAATTATAAGTTTACAGGGTATACGCTAGTTGCCTTACATACAGTTGCGTATACACACAAGTTTCATTAACTGAAGTAGTGTATATGAATCAAAATATGGAAATGAAATATTATTGACTTGCTAATACTGATTCACCACCCCCCCCCCCCCCACCCTATCAGTATTATTTCCAACATTCTCAGGCTATAATCAGATATTGGTACATCATGATGATAAAGAGAAGACATCTTTTACCACACCCTAGGGAAAATTTATGTATGCAAAGATGCCTTTTGGACTTATGAATGCACGGGAAAATTTTCAGAGAGGTGTGGACATTGCATTTTTAGATGAGATAAACAGGTCTGTAGTATTATATTTGGATGATATTACTGTGTTTTCTAAAAAAAATAAGAACATCTCAAACACTTGGAGAGAGTCTTTCAAAAATGCAGAAAATTTAGTATTTCTCTAAATCCTACTAAGAGTATTTTTGTTTTGACAAAGGGAAAGTTGTTGGGTCATATTATATCAAAGGAATGAATTAAGATTGATCCAAGTAGGGCTTCTACTATCTAAAAAATTGGCCCGCCCAAAAATAGAAAAGAAATCCAATCTTTTTTAGGCAAAGTGAATTTTATGAGGAGATTTGTTCCTAACTTTGCAGAAATTGTGAAACACATCACAAAGATGCTTAGAAAATATTATGATATTAAATGGACAATAGAGGCTAAACATTCATTTGAAGAAATCAAAGAGGCTCTTACTCAGGCTCTAGTCCTCATAAATCCTGATTTTTCAAAGAAATTTCTGGTTTTTACTTTTGCTTCAGAACACACAATTGCTGGAGCATTGTTACAAAAACGACAACAAGGTTATGAACAACCTATTTCATTTTTCACTAGAACACTTGGAAATTCTGAATTGAAATATAACATCATGGAGAAGAAAGCTTATGCTTTGGTGAAATCTCTAAAATATTTCAGGGTGTATGTTATTCATTCACACATTATTGCCTATGTACCTAATGCTGTAGTAAAAGACATATCAACTCATGTTGATCCAGATGGTAAAATGAGTAAATGGATTGCTACTCTGTTAGAGTATGATTTGGAAATCAAGCCTACAAAATTGGTAAAAGGACAACGATTGGCAAAGTTGATGACTCAATAAAATTTTGGCTGTCTAGGTATTAATTTTGTAGTAGAAAATTCAGATACAATTGAAGATGAAGAGCTAATCCCTGTTGAAAAAAAGTTTACAATGTCATGTTGGTATAAAGATGTTATCTTTGTACTAAAAAATCATAGAGTTCCTCTTGAACTAACAAAATCAAAATCTAGATTTTTCAAGTTGAAATCAGTGAGATATTGTGTTTAGAATAAATGCTTGTACTGGAAAGATTCAGGTTGAATACTTCTTAATTCTCTATTGGAAGATGAAACTGAAAAAGTGATTGAAGAGTTTCATAAAGGTGATTGTGGGGGACATCATTACTGGAGAGAAACAATGAATAAGATACTCAGAGCAGGATTTTATTGGCCTTTAATGTTCAGATATGTATACAAAAAGGTTCATGCTTGTCAAATATTTGAAGGGAAAAGGAAGTTACTCTCATTGCCTTTAAAACATGTTTTTGTGGAAGCCCCTTTCCAACACTGGGGGTTAGTTTTTATTGGCAAAATACACCCTACTTCTTCAGGCCAACGTCGGTGGATATTAACAGCCACTGATTACTTCACAAAGTGGATTGAAGCAATTCTTACAAGACAAGATACATATGCAGTCATTATTAAATTTCTGGAAAATAATATTATGTCAAGATTTGGCTGCCCCATGAAGATCATCACTGACAATGCTTAGGCTTTCAAATCAAAAAGGCTAGTAAGTTTATGTAACTAGTATAATATCATTCTTGGTCATTCTACAATGTATTACCCCCAAGGTAATGGCTTAGTTGAATCTTCAAACAAAAGCCTAGTTAGAATCATTAAAAATATTTTGCAGGAAAATATCTATAGGATTTTATCCTTATGAGTTAGTCTATGGAACTGAAGTTGTTTTTCCTAGTTCGCTTGGAGTTTCGGTCATGAAACTATTGCAGGGACTAGAGGAAGAACCAAATGCTATCCAAAGGAGGATCAACCAACTAATTTCTATGTAGGAAAAAGGAGAAGTTTATAGAAATCATCAACAATCTTAGAACAGAATCAAAAAGAATTTTGACAAAAATATTAAAGAATAAAATTTTAGTCCTCAAGATGTAGTTTTTAAGTGGGAAGCTAAGATTGAAGAAAAAGGAAAACACGACAAGTTTGAGAATCTCTGGAAGGGGTCGTATAAGATTTCAACTTATCATGGGAATAATACATTTATATTGCAAGAGATGGATGGTCAACTATATGCAGGAGGACATGTTAATGGCAGGTTTCTCAAACATTATATGTCTTGATCCAATTGAAAGAAATACCATTGTATATATTCCATTTTTCTGTTTTTCTCATTTACAAGTGTTGATGGTATATTTGACAAGTTTGAGCCCAAAGTGAAGGCCATAAAAACTTGTAGATTATGCCGTCATTTTCTTTTTTCAATAAGGCAACTGGTCTACTAGTTCATTGGAGCCATTATTATCCATGATAACATCTAGGAATAATTTTTAGCTTGATTAATCATTTGCATATGTCTGCTACTTTTTTGAAAGAGGGTTTTGTACTTTGAAAATTAGAGATTAAAGAAGAAAAGAACATGTCTAGTTTGAATTAATTTGGATAAATTCCCATATTCTCTAAAAACTCATTTTCTCTCACAAACCCCATTTTCCCCTTTGTTTCCTGAAAACTCTAGCCATAGTGACCCATTTTTTTTTAACTCTAGCTGAAATATCTTTGTATTTCCAACTCTAGCCTTTTTCCCCATTCCCCTTTGAAATTTCTTTAAAACATGCATAAAACATGTCGTAAGCCTTTTTAAAAGGCTGGGACCCGTAGTTTATATCGCAATCGGCCTTTTCCCTTTTGCGAAACCAATTTTGTTGTGTCCCTCATCTGCTTGCGATTGCGATATCGTAAATTGCAAAGTCTTTTTTTTGCCGACGTCGCACTTTCTCCTCATCGATTGCGATATCGTATAACCCTTCCTCGTGTCGATTACGATAACGCATTGTTGGAAATACTGAGAGGGGGGGGTGAATCAGTGTTTCTTACAATTCTTTTTAATTGTTCTCGTGATTCCCAAAAGCATATATATATTTGTATATGTATACACAGACCACAAAAATCAACAGCTGGAATTAATGCTTTTATTAAAGAAATGCAAAACAGTGCAATGAAATAAATACAGTATTAATATATATCTAATTGTGAACAGTTTCCAAGCTCCAACTTGGACTTCAGTGAGGCTCCAACCTCAAGAGCACCAACTCTGTTTTGCCAAGACACCAATCTTGGACTTAGGAGCACCAACTCCCAAGGACTTCAATCCTGTTCAATTCTGAGGCTCCAACCTCTTTGGTATACACTGGTGTGCTGCTGCACTTTTTTCAGCTTCCACTGCTTCTGCTGCCCCCTTTGCCTCTACTGCTTCCACTATCTCATACTCAGGTTATACCATACACCAACAACAACATCAGTTCTCTGTTTTTGCTACTTTTATACATTCCATGCCTCTGTCCATTCATTTCCTCTTTCTCGCTGGCTCTTTGGCTTCCTTTCTCCGCAGGCTCTTCGGCTTCCTCAACGCTTGCTTACCCTGTCAGTTACCTCCTCTCTTGCTTGCTTCTTCGGCTTCCCGGACTTCAGTTCCCTCTGTCTATCCAACCGTTCCAATATTCACAGGATACATATATCAAAATTGTAACAACACTCCTGTTTTGCTCATGATCGCAGGCATACACTGGAGCCGCCTCATTTAACAGACAGCCACATCTTATCCCAATCATAATCGCCATGATTCGGTCTCCCGCACTATCGGGACTGTTCCTTACAGTATTTTTGCCTCAGAACCTGATGGCCTGGGTGCAGGCGTTAGGGATAATCTTCCCAATCTGGCAGTAATTTCTCCTATATCAGTCTCAATTTCCCTTTCTTCTTCTTTTGGCTTATCAGTCATTAAACTGATATCTTCATTGATCTCTCCGAGCCCACAATCCTTGCTTAATTGACAAATAGTGCTTTACTCTTCCATCGGGCAGCAATTCCAAAGGAATTACTTTAAAACACTATCAGAGGCTTTTATAGGGATAATACGCCCAACACTCTATCGGCGGCTTTATGCTATCGGCAGTAATTCAAAAGAGTGACTTTAAATACATTCGCGCCTTATGATATCCCTTTTCCCTTTCCCCCGACGCGATATCGGCGATCGCTATCGGCGGAGTCTGTACACCAATGCTTCCAATCTGCTGTGCGGACCCGACGCACATTAAGCTCCCTTCTAAAGAGATTTCGGGTCCAGCCTATCGGCAGATTTGCAATGTAATGGGTCTGCGGACTCGACGCTCCTTTAGGCTCTGTTTTATAATATTTCGGCTCCGATTATTGGAGCATATAGTCTAAGCCTTTGCGGACCCGATACCCATTAACTCCAATCTATAATATTTCGGCTCCGGGATATCGGAGCTCTCCCATGTAGCCGTATCAAAGGTTCCTTTCGGACCCGAAATCCTTATCCGCTGCACTTTATAATACTTCGGCTCCGGGATTTCGGAGCTCTCCCATGTAGCCGTATCAAAGGTTCCTTTCGGACCCGAAATCCTTATCCGCTGCACTTTATAATACTTCGGCTCCGGGATTTCGGAGCGCACAGTTAAGAGCTTAAAAGGCCCTCTCTGACGCGATATTGGGTTCGGACCCGATGGGGTATGAACCAATCTTAAGAATGCTTCACATCCGCTATAAAGGCCCGCTTAAAGAAAAAGTCGTGGATCCTCTGTGTAAACAGAGTAGACACGATAATTTATAAGATAGCTTATGAGGCCTGCATACACATTCAATTAATCAGAAGGCCATTAGACCAAGAGAAAAGTTTAAGTAATACTGCTTCGGCACCCGCTCCTCTCTTCTCTGACATATATATGGCATATATATATGTGGCTCCTCCGATATGTTCCTCTTTGCTCCAATGTGGCTCCTCTGGCTTGGTCTGCTCCTCTTGTCTCCATTTGCTCCTCTTGGCTCCGATATGATCTGTCTCCTCTTTGCTCCAATGTGGCTCCTTTGGCTTGGTCTGCTCCTCTTGGCTCCGATATGCTCTATCTCCTCCTCTTGAATATTGCCATATTGACATCAATGACAATCTATGTCCAACAATCTCCCCCTTTGTTATTGATGGCAATATTCTTCTGCTCTCTCCCCCTTTGACATCAATGGCAAAGGAATGCATACGAACTCCCCCTGTCAAACTGCTCCCCCTGTCCTGCTGCATCTTTATGAATGAACTTGAGTGATGATAAAGAAATAACCCCCATCTTTTGACGCAGATGTTCAAATGCTTCTCGAGGAAGAGGTTTTGTGAAAATATCAACTATCTGCTCCTTAGTACTGATATATTCTAGGACGATATTTTGTTCAGCTACTTGCTCACGGAGGAAATGATACTTGATCGGTATGTGTTTGGTTCTTGAGTGCATCACTGGATTTTTGCTGAGACTGATAACACTTGTGTTGTCACAATAAATGGTAATTGGTTGATTTGTACATATGTCGAGATCTTTTAGAGCTTCCTTAATCCATAGTATCTGAGAACAGCAGTCTGCTGCAGCAATATACTCGGCTTTGGCTGTGGATAATGATATGGATGACTGTTTTTTGCTGAGCCAGGATACTAAACAGTCTCCTAGGAAGAATGCATTTCCATTAGTACTTTCCGATCATCTATACTTCCAGCCCAATCAGCATCAGTGTATGCAGTTACCATCAGTGTTGAGTCCTTTGGGTACCAAATACCAAAATCAGAAGTTCCCTTCAAGTATCTAAGAATTCTTTTTACAGCTAATAAATGAGATTGTTTGGGAGCAGATTGAAATCTTCCCACCATTCCTACTGCTTGCATTATGTCTGGTCGTGTAGCTGTTAAGTATAGAAGGGCTCCAATTATTGACCTATAATGAGTTGCATCTACTAGAGGGGAGTCATCATCTTTGCTCAATTTGTAGTTTTTAGTCATAGGTGTAGTCACGGGTGCACAGTCCTCCATTCCATATTTTTTGAGCATGTCTCTTAGATATTTGGCTTGAGATATACACAATCCTGCTCTGGTTTGAGATACTTGAAGTCCAAGGAAGTGGGACAACTCTCCTATCATTGACATCTCAAACTCGTTTTCCATGCTTTGAGAAAATTCATGGCTCATTTCATTATTATTACTAGCAAAAATCAGATCATCGACATAAACAAGAGCAACTAGTAACTTACCCTGATCTTTCTTTATGTATATATTTCTTCCAGCCACTCCCTTTTTGAAGCCTTGTTGTTGTAGATAGTTATCCAGTCTTGCATACCAAGCTCTAGGAGCTTGTTTCAACCCATATAAAGCCTTTTTCAATTTATAGACTAAGTCCTTTCCTGCTGTTAGGTCAAAACCTTCTGGCTGCTCCATATAGACTTCCTCCTTGAGTTACCCATTTAGAAATGTTGATTTCACATCCATTTGATAGATTTTGAATCCTTTTGAGCAAGCAAATGCCAAGAACATCCTGATAGCTTCCATACGGGCCGCTGGTGCAAATATCTCTTCAAAGTCAACTCCTTCAATTTGTGAATAGCCTTTGCAGACAAGTCTTGCCTTGTTTCTGATAACCTGTCCTTCCTCATTCATTTTATTTTTGAACACCCATTTGGTTCCTATTATGTTTTTGTCCTTTGGACAAGGTACCAGCTCCCAAGTCTTGTTCTTCTCAATTTGGGACATTTCTTCTTCCATGGCTTTTACCCAATGAGGATCCTTACTTGCTTCTGCAAATGTTTCTGGTTCTATCATAGATAGGAGGGCAATGACTTTTCTCTTGGGTGTGATTGATATCCTTATTCGGGTCTGCACACCTTCATCTTTATCGCCAATGATCTACTCTTCTGGATGATGTTTTTGGATATACTTCATCTTTGAAGGGGTATTATGTGGTTCTCTTTCCTCTTCTTCTTCTCCTTCTTTCTCATCTATTTCTTCTTCTTTAGGTTGTTCTTCTTCAATGAGAAAGTCATCTCCATGTTCTTCAATTTCCTTTTCTGGAAGATCTTTATCAACCTTTACATCAACGCTTTCCACTATTTTCTTTAGTCGATAATTGTAGCACTTGTAGGCCTTGCTCCGTGTAGAGTATCCAAGAAATATCCCTTCATCAACCCGAGAATCAAAATTTCCGGGTGAGCCATCATTTATTTTTATGAAGCACTTGCTTCCAAAGATCTTGAAGTACTTCACCGAAGCAGGTCTTCCTTTCCATAGCTCATAAGGAGTTTTATCACAGTTTGGTCTTAATTGAGTTCGATTCAGTGTGTAGACAGCTGTCCCTACAGCTTCTCTCCAGAATCTAGGCTGTAAGTCTGCTGCTAATAGCATGGTTCTTGCCATCTCTTGGACTGTTCGGTTTCGTCTTTCAACTACTGCATTTTGCTGAGGTGTTTTGGCAGCCGAGAATTCCCTTTTAATTCCATGAATATTACAGAACTTACTGAACTCGTTTGATGTGAATTCTCCTCCTCTGTCTATTCTGAGGCACTTAATTTTTGAATCTTTTTCATTTTCTACAAGGGCTTTTAGATTCTTAAAGCACTCAAAAGTTTCAGATTTATACTTTATGAAATATATCCACATCATTCTAGTATAATCATCAACAAATAACACAAAGTACCTTTCTCCTTGGAGTGCTTGATTTCTAGTTGGCCCACATACATCAACATGGATGATCTCCAAGGGCTTCGATGTGCAGTGTTCCTTTGTCTTGTGGCTGGTTCTGGTCTGCTTTCCATGTTGACATGGACCACACACTGCTTGATTTGGTTTGAACAGCCTTGGGATGTCTTGTACAGCTTTGATCTTGTTGATATTGATCAAATTTTCAAATCTTGTATGTCCAAGTCGCTTGTGCCACAGCCAACTATCATTTGTCTGACTCAAGTAGCATTTATTTTCTTGAATCTTGTTCAGAATGTAAATGTTGTCTGGTGTTCTCACCCCTTTTGCCACAAGTTTCCCTGAGGTAGAGTTCCTTATTTCACAGTCTTTGGTGTTGAAAACAACCTTATGTCCTTGATCACAGATTTGGCTGACACTCAGAAGGTTGTGTTTGAGTCCGTCAACCAATAGAGCATCTTGAGCTTTTCCTTTTCCATTGATCAGAGTAACTGTTCCTCTTCCTGCAATTTTGCTAGTTTTGCTTCCAAAGGACACATTCCCTTCCTTTTTGCTCAGTGAGATAAACTTCCTTCTGTCTCCTGTCATGTGTCTGGAACACCCACTATCCACAAACCACTGGTTTCCATTATTTTGGGCAAATAGAGCCAGGCCGCATTTGTCCATGCCAGAGTTCTTGCTACTCGTCTTTCTTCATTTGAGTGGGCAGTCTTGTTCATAGTGTCCATTATTGTAGCAAAAAGAGCAATTCAGATCAAATTTGGTCAAGGGATCAAATGAATTGAAGGTTTTGATTTGTCCTTGCCTTTTGGGGGCATATGAGTTGATTACTCGGTCCTTTTGCGTTGTCTTTTCACTTATGCGAGCCATACAATGTCTAGCTTGGTGACCGAAGTTTTTACAGTGAAAGCAGTGTCCAAGAAAGATGGTTTTGAAGCAACCACGGTTTAAGTCGATTTCCTTCCTGAGAATTACTCCTCCCTCGTCCTTTGGATTTTTGATGGGCCCTTGGTGGAGTACGGGTTTGTATTTGCTGTAGTGTCCATGATTCGACTCCACATTCTTCTTTGGAGTAATTCTTTCTTCATTCTTGGAATCTGGGATGCACTTTTGATAACAAACTTTTTCATCTTTTGAATTGCAGGAAAGTGCATCGGCATAGCTTTTCGCACTTTTCTTAGTGCTTGAGGATTCTCCTTTGAAACCTATTCCAAACTTATCATGTTGAGGTTTTTGATTTTTCAGAATAGTCTCAAGTATTTGAGAGCTTTTACAACCCTTTTTAATTTGCTCCAACTCCTTTCTCAAAGATACTATTTCGGCCTCGCGTTCTTCACAAGTCTCTTCTTTTTCTTTAAGTTTTGCTTCCAAGAGATCTTCTCTCCTTCTTATTTCCTCGTTTTCCACTTTGAGAGAAATGATTTTGTTCCGTAGTTTCTCGTTTTCTTCAATGGCGCTTATTAACAGTTCATCTACATTTCCTTCTAGCCCCGAGTCATCATCATCATCTGTGAGTGCCATGAATAATGCTTCTTGGCTTTCATCATGATCACTTTCCTCATCTGATTTCTTTTTGATGACCATAAACTCATCCTCATCAGACTCATCTTGCTTGGAGAAGAAGTTTTTCTGATTGAACCCTTTCTTTTTATGTGCCATTATTTTAGAATTTCCTTCATTATCACTATCATGTTTATGAGGACATTTTGCTGCATAATGACATATTTTACCACATTTGAAACAGATAAGAGGATACTTGCCTTTAAGCTTAGATCCTTTCTTCAGCTTTCGTACATATTGAGCCAATTCGGATTCCACATCTGACTCATCACTACAGTCATTCCTTTCTTTCCCTTTCTTTGACTTTGAGGCCTTGAATGCTGCATCTTTGGAGCTTGGGCCACCTTTCCTCATTTCATAGGCAGTAAGAATTCCATGGAGTTCATCCATTTTGAGGGCATCTAGATCCTTTTCTTCTTCTATAGCACTTATTTTGGAGTCAAATCTGTTTGGAAGAGACCTTAATACCTTTTGAACAATGGTACTTTCTTTCACCTTTTCGTCTAATCCTTTCAGGGAATTTACTACTTTAGCTACCCGAAGGAGGTATGTTGCAATATCTTCTTCATCTTCCATCTTCAAACTTTCAAATTGTCTTCTGTGAGTTTGAAGATTTGCCTTTTTGACTTTTGAGTCTCCATCGTACAAGCCAACTAACTTCTCCCACATTTCTTTGGCAGAAGTACAGTGCATGATTTTTGTAAACTCGGAATCAGTGATTCCACTAGTGATGGAGTTCATGGCCTTTGCATTTGCGATGTAGGCTTTCCTGTCGTCTTGGTCTGTTGGAAGAGTGGAAGTCGTTTGGTATTCATTTTGACAAAAATGCCAGACTTCAGGTCCAAGGGACATTAAGTAGTAGGTCATTCTTTTCTTCCAGAAACCAAAGTTAGTGCCATCAAACAAAGGAGGTTTTCCTGATGTTTCGTGATTTCTCATCATGGCCGTGGATCCTTCTTCAAGCTGTTAGGCTAGTATGAAGAAGCTGGCTTTGATACCAATTGTTGGAAATAATGAGAGGGGGGGGTGAATCAGTGTTTCTTACAATTCTTTTTAATTGTTCTAGTGATTCCCAAAAGCATATATATATATTTGTATATGTATACACAGACCACAGAAATCAACAACTGGAATTAATGCTTTTATTAAAGAAATGCAAAACAGTGCAATGAAATAAATACAATATTAATATATATCTAATTGTGAACAGTTTCCAAGCTCCAACTTGGACATCAGTGAGGCTCCAACCTCAAGAGCACCAACTCTGTTTTGCCAAGACACCAATCTTGGACTTAGGAGCACCAACTCCCAAGGACTTCAATCCTGTTCAATTCTGAGGCTCCAACCTCTTTGGTATACACTGGTGTGCTGCTGCACTTTTTTCAGCTTCCACTGCTTCTGCTGCCCCCTTTGCCTCTACTGCTTCCACTATCTCATACTTAGGTTATACCATACACCAACAACAACATCAGTTCTCTGTTTTTGCTGCTTTTATACATTCCATGCCTCTGTCCATTCATTTCCTCTTTCTCGCTGGCTCTTTGGCTTCCTTTCTCCGCAGGCTCTTCGGCTTCCTCAACGCTTGCTTACCCTATCAGTTACCTCCTCTCTTGCTTGCTTCTTCGGCTTCCTGGACTTCAATTCCCTCTGTCTATCCAACCGTTCCAATATTCACAGGATACATATATCAAAATTGTAACAACACTCCTGTTTTGCTCATGATCGCAGGCATACACTGGAGCCGCCTCATTTAACAGACAACCACATCTTATCCCAATCATAATCGCCATGATTTGGTCTCCCGCACTATCGGGACTGTTCCTTACAGTATTTTTGCCTCAGAACCTAATGGCCTGGGTGCAGGCGTTAGGGATAATCTTCCCAATCTGGCAGTAATTTCTCCTATATCAGTCTCAATTTCCCTTTCTTCTTCTTTTTGCTTATCAGTCATTAAACTTATATCTTCATTGATCTCTCCAAGCCCACAATCCTTGCTTAATTGACAAATAGTGCTTTACTCTTCCATCGGGCATCAATTCCAAAGGAATTACTTTAAAACGCTATCAGAGGCTTTTATAGGGATAATACGCCCAACACTCTATTGGTGGCTTTATGCTATCGGAAGTAATTCAAAAGAGTGACTTTAAGTACATTCGCGCCTTATGATATCCCTTTTCCCTTTCCCCCGACGCGATATTGGCGATCGCTATCGGCGGAGTCTGTACACTAATGCTTCCAATTTGCTGTGCGGACCCGATGCACATTAAGATCCCTTCTAAAGAGATTTCGGGTTCGGCCTATCGGCAGTTCCCTATTGACAGATTTGCAATGTAATGGGTCTGCGGACCCGACGCTCCTTTAGGCTCTGTTTTATAATATTTCGGCTCCGATTATCGGAGCATACAGTCTAAGCCTTTGCGGACCCGATACCCATTAACTCCAATATATAATATTTCGGCTCCGGGATATCGGAGCTCTCCCATGTAGCCGTGTCAAAGGTTCCTTTCGAACCTGAAATCCTTATCCGCTGAACTTTATAATACTTCGGCTCTGGGATTTCAGAGCTCTCCCATGTAGCTGTATCAAAGGTTCCTTTCAGACCCGAAATCCTTATCCGCTGCACTTTATAATACTTCGGCTCCGGGATTTCGGAGCGCACAGTTAAGAGCTTAAAAGGCCCTCTTCGACACGATATTGGGTTTGGACCCGATGGGGCATGAACCAATCTTAAGAATGCTTCACGTCTGCTATAAAGGCCCATTTAAAGAAAAAGTCGTGGATCCTCTGTGTAAACAGAGTAGACACGATAATTTATAAGATAGCTTATGAGGCCTGCATACACATTCAATTAATCAGAGGGCCATTAGACCGAGAGAAAAGTTTAAGTAATACTGCTTCGGCACCCGCTCCTCTCTTCTCTGACATATATATGGCTCCTCTGGCTTGGTCTACTCCTCTTGGCTCCATTTGCTCCTCTTGGCTCCGATATGCTCTGTCTCCTCTTTGCTCCAATGTGGCTCCTCTGGCTTGGTCTGCTCCTTTTTGCTCCATTTGCTCCTCTTGGCTCTGATATGCTCTGTCTCCTCCTCTTGAATATTGCCATATTGACATCAATGACAATCTGTGTCCAACACGCATGTCTTCTACTGATTGTTATATCCAAGTCTCATTACCACTCTGCTCGCCGGTTGGGATAAAGATCTTCCCACTGATTGCAATATCTCCTCCTCCCCACAAATCACATAAAGTTTCGTCCCCCCACTGATTGTGATGTTGCAATCAGAGATCGCATAGACATGATTCCATCCTTTGCCGAACTCCCTTCCGATTTGCGATTGGGTTGGATCTGAAATGTTATGTATTGTATTTTTGAGAAATTTCAAGTCCGACATAATGGAAAATCACCATTACATCAATCTTAAAGCTCATTTTCACTTTCCGATGACATATTGTGATCGCGATAACAATAAGGCCCGAATCAACGACCCGTATTGAATAAGCCTGGAACAACGACCTAGATCAACGAATATTAAATTTCCCTTTTCACTTCCGCTCAGTGGGAAAATGAGGATGTTTTTTAGAAACATGGTCATCAAAGAGGACAACGAGAAAAGATGGCAGCGAGGGTGTTTTTCAACATTTATCCAGCAACATGGTCATCAAACAAAACACAGAGAAAAGAGAACAATGAGACACAAAGGACAGTGAAAGCACTTTCAAACACGGTTCAAACAACAAACAACACCACTAACATCATGATAAACAATATTGTTTATTTAAAGGCCTCGAAACAACACAACAGAATTCAAAAGGCCAGATGCTCTAAATTTCCACAAATACAACGCGAACATTACAAATAGCTGCAATTTTTCCCTGAATTATTGTAACAGTTGGATGAATTCTGTTTAGATGTGACTTCTATTTGTATTCAAACTCTGTTAAAACAAAAAATTCCTATGAAAACTCTATTAGTTAGAAGAAAAGGAGGAACAGGTCTCTAGAACAATAAATCGAATTTGGCCCAAGTGGCAAGATATGTAAAGGGATCTTTTCTCTATAAATAGGCAGATTTTCGACTTTGAGAGGGGTGGATGGAGAGTGTGAAAAACTGACCTTCTATAATATTTTGTTCTTTTAATAGAAAATCAACAACTTTATTTTTGTACCTGGGATTCGTGTTATGGCTTTTATGGCCTTTTATTATGTTGTTTCAAGTTTTACATAGTACCCTGATTACTTGGAAATCTGTCAAACAACTCCAATTTCCTTCATTTACTATGTATGACTGTGGGTGTTCACTTGTATCAGTTTTAAAGCCATATATATCTCAGTTTCCATTAAACACTGTTGTTGATCATAATATGATTTAATTTGACTCCATGCCCAATGGTGGAAGTCATCACATTTTTCTTCACCTACAAAATCATAAAAAGAGATCAAAGTTAGTCATCTAAATTTTAAGTTTATCACAAGTCATTTTATAAATATTTTGAGAGAGCCCTCTTAGATTGGAAGGACTTACTTCTAGTCTAAAGTTGGTTTGAAATAGTTACACTTGGTTGAAGGTTGACACATCCCAACCTGTCCCAACCCAGTGATAACAAATTCGATGCTCTGAATGAGCCTAGGAAACATTGAAAAGGATATTTGGTGAACCTAATATTATTAGATCTCATTAGCTTGAAAATTAGATAATGAATTCAAGTCCTAATTATTTATATTTCATTGAACATTACTCATCTAAGTTTAAAACACTTAAAGCATTTTCTTAAATATTGCTAGGTTGATCTAGATGAAGAACATTACATATATATTATTCTTTCAAATCTTGGTGCTACATATTTTGATTTTGTATTGATATTTTATGCCACTAAAGAAGATCTGGGGGCTACCTATAAAATCCTTCTTTTGAATATTTTTGTGACTCTCTAATTAGAGAAAAAGATAAGCTCTTACATATTAGAGAGATTAGCACTGCAGGTACATCTAATAGGGCCTTAGTGGCCCAATAGAAAGATAAAACCAAGCATTCAAGAAGAAACAACCTCACAAAGACAAGCAAAATAAGGGTCCAAAACCCTCTCAACCAACCTCTATTCTTACTAGTAGTTTATATTTGATTTTCAGTAGTGATGTGCTTTTTTGTTTCATTTTAAATTATTATTTTATGCTTTAGTGAAGTCGAGGGCTTAACTAAAAATTTATCCTTAATAGACACCCACATTCTCATCGTAGAGGTATATGCTTTTGTAGCAATTTCATGTTAGTGGATGGATTGCACTTACTTCTCTTCAACAATTAAGTAATTAATTATCTCAACAACCAAAATTTGTATAATGATAAATTGCAGATAATATCAAGTCAATGTGTTGATGCATTTAGTTTGTATTTCCATGATCGAGGTTTATCATTTCCAAATGACCTTATGTTGATTTGATGTATTAATGAAAGGAATTTTCTTTCCCTTAAATATCTAGTGAAAGTAGATTGTATCCAGGGGCAATTATACAACCTCCAAAAAAGAAACTCTAGGTTCAATAAATCTTGGTTTGGAATATATTTTATTGCATATTTTGTCTTGGCATTCGATGTCTATTACATATGCATATACATATATTATACATATACATATACATATATCTATATCTATCTATATATATATATATATATATATATATATATATATATATATATATATATATATATATATATATATATATATATATATATATATATATATATATATATATATATATATTGTGTGTGTGTGTGTACATGCATTCGAGTGAGAGAGAGAGTATATATATAATGTTTTCCAAAAAAACCTTGTAGGGAAACCTTGGGCACTTCCTTGCATTTCATGGATCATGCCCAATGTAAACATGTTAGTGCTAATAATGACTCCTGACTTGATAGGGACATTGAGTGAGGCACACAACAGACACAACCAACCTAGGGAATCGACCCCAAGGCATTTTGCATGAAACTTAAATTACCCAAACAATCAAGCTAGCCCATAGTTTTTATCTCACAAAACACATACATTTGGGTTCATGTGTGTGCATATGCATGTTTTCACCATAGTGAATAAAACACATATATTAAAAGGTAATTTAAATACATTAAATTTATGAAATTTTGCGTTTGCACAACATGGTACTTCGGTTAAAAAAAATATTGGGTACATTGGAATATATCAACAATATTATTAGAAAGCACCAATCACATCGATATTAATGATAACTATTCTATTGCATTATGCATTATGCCATTACAATCCATACTCCACAATAAAATCAAGAATAAATAGGAAGACTATGAACTAATAGACCATGAACACCATAAAACTATGCCGCCATAAGAATAATTGGATGAGAAGGCAGAAGAAGATCAAAGAAGGTAGAAGGGTTGATGTTTTGAGATAAAACCCTCATTTTCCTTAATAAACTTCATCATTCTATCATCTGATGAATGCCAACTTTAGTTAAGAATCAACATTTGAGTTATGTTCCCAAAAAACATGACCCAAATAGACTGTGTTATAGCTACTTCTCAAAGTTGATATCTGATTCATCAGTGCTTGAAGGCCTAAATTCTGCATGGTAGTTTTTTTGTTGAGCCAATCCACTAAAACTTTTCAGTTCCCATATACCTGGACACTACTTACATTCTTGTTAATGACTAATTTGAAAAGGGCTTCTAAGGTTGATAGCTTGGCCTGGTTATTGGTTCCTTCTCCAAGCTCCAACAAAAAATAGATATAATGAGAGGAACTAAAATAAATACAATCCCATGCACCATATTTACTTGGATTTTCTTGGGAAGCACCATAAAATAAGCTCCATTGGCGAGAAGAATCACTCATAAAAGGATTAATTTGATGCTTTTGCCTATTCTTCACAGTGTTTATGTATTTTTCATAGAAGAAGTTTACTCCAATTTAATTGTACTAGAGAGAATGGAGCATTTTGGAAACTATTCTCATTTCTAGACCTCCATATATAATAGCAATTGGGAAAGATCTATTTTTACATACAATCTTATCCTCATATAAGGTTTTGAATACTTCTAATAAGGAGTTCATTTCCCATTGACTTGTTCCATTTAACTATGTTAAAGATGTTACCCATGCTTCCTTTGTGTAATGACATCCCACAAACAGGTCTATAGAGATACAAAAGTTTTTCTCATGTTCTTGGCACAACATACATATGCTTGGCCCTTTTACTTTCCACAACATACATATGCTTAGAAAAACAACATATATACATACATGTGTTTCCTCCTAAGAGGTCACAAGTTCAAATCTGGTCGATGGGATGGGTGGGGGTAGAGTACGTACACCTACGTACACTTTAGTAGTCAAGTCACTAAATGGAGGGGGTTCTCTTATCCCACAAATAAGGGAGTTTCATACACCAGTTTGGTCTTTAGCTCGGTGTGAACTTAAATTATTATTATTATTATTATTATTATCATCATTATTATTATATACATGTGCATGTGCATTTTTTCCATGGAACATTTTCTCGAGGAAACCCTCTGGATAGTTCTGTTAGAAAATAATAAAGATAGAATATTTTATTATATTTATAGTTACTTGTGATTTCTTTGAATTATTCTTCTTTTGTATCTCCTTTGACCTTCTTATCATCAAGAAAATACTAAAAACATAAGAACATGAAGATCAACACAACAAAGACACAAGATGTAGGCTCTCATCTAGGGCTAAAACCCCTCTTATAGGGGAAAACCCAAAAATTCTCTTCTCTTCCCTTAGAACCAAAACAAATGAGACAACCAAGAACTTTTGACCAAGCCAAATATCTCCTCCAATCCACCAAGTCAACCTCGCAAGATGATTAGACAAACTTTAAAAGTCAACTCAAGTCAATCCTGCATCAAACTCATATTTTGGCCCTCATGCTTCGGATTTTCGGCCCTACTACAGACCTACAACTTTGGCCCTCCATCCTACAACCTAGAAACTTGCACGTGTGGTAGAAAAGAGAGAAAAATGGTCTTCACTTTCTTCGTTAGGGTTCCTCCTTCTTCGCTTAGGGTTTCTCCTTATTCTTGTAGCTTTCTTCATACCTTTATCTTGTTATTTGACACTCTAATTGTAGATCTAATTCTTGGATTGGATACTAAAATGGGTTGAGTAACACATCTATTTATAGTGGTTTGAAGCTCCTTTATTAGGTCGACTTGATGTACTTGAGACCGACCTGGTGGAGTAAGCACAAATGATACTTTTGACTTATTTACAAATTTCTTTCTTGACATACAAAGTCGAAGAAGGGTCTAGATCATAATGACAAGGACTATGACTCACGACATAAACCCTAGAAGAATAGAATGGGTGCTTTGACCTAGAAATACAATAAATAAAGCATGAAACCCATTCTTATAAATAAATTTTCTTTTACAATAATTTTTCTTTTCTTTATTTTGATAAATACATTACATCATGACTCAAATACAATTATGAAGACAGATACAAGTTACATTTCTCAACACTCCCTCTTAACTAGAGAGGTATTCATAATTTTTCAACCAGTACAAGGTTGACCTCAATTTTATTTTTTCTTAAGAAGAGTACAAAAAAATACACAATGATAGGGATAACCTAATTGCCAAGGTATCCTCCCAATATTGACTAAGGTGTCATCAAGTAAATGACCACTATAGGTACCATCAAGTTAAAATCCTCGCATTCATCAAACATGATATAGATACCATCTAGGCCTCCATTCCCTCACACCAACCCTTACACAGATCCAAGTATCATCACTAAAATGAATCTCCACAAGATACCCTCCCTCACTAGGATCTAGACATCAACTGAGATCTCAATATTTACCAGGCCAAGATGTCCTCCCAAGTACCATCATGCGAGAACTTTTAGGGTACTCATCTCTCCCTATCAACCAAATCAGAAATATCCACCAATCCAAACATGCTTCACAAACTTCTCAGAGAGGGATCAACACATCAGTTACTTTCTTATCCATCTAAACATATTGTAGCCAGATGACCCTAATCACTTTAATATATAGGTTCTTATTATCAATATGCTAGAAAAAACTTAGGGGTATTCAATCAATCTGATGCTGCTTATGTCATTACAATATTCAAACGCATCTTGATGGAAGCTTTCTTCTTCAAATTTCTTCAACAACACTTTCCAAAACATCCAATCTTTTTTCACAACTTCATCAATCACTAACACAAGTTGAATAATATTATGTAGTGCTTTAGTCATTCTCTGATATTCATTCTTTCTTCATGGTCTTCACCATAGCTATCACAATATGTCCTCCTTGTTAACTAGGGATATACACGCTTTATTTATCCAAGCTTCTTCTCTACTAGGGGACAAATCCATCAATGACTCAACCACATGGGCTGCTTCTTTTGCGTCATCATATCATTGGATAAATTCAAATATTGGAACATTATTCCTTCTATATTCACATGGTAACAAAGGCATATATTAATTAGTAATGTATACTTCATTAAGATTCTTACAACTCCCCCTTTCCATCATCCTCAAGTATGAGGTACGTAAGTGTCTTGAAGACTATGCACCTACAAATATTTGACAATAAGAACAACCAAGCACAAATATAAATGTACAAGAGCATGAAGTAAACTTTATCAAAATAGGGTTAGCATTTTCTCACAAAGAGAACATCTATGGTTATCAAAACTTTGAATAAGAAATCAATCTTTAGAAATCTTAAACCTAATTAGATTTACAATCAACAAGGGTTACACTTTTCAAGCCCTAGACATCCAAAACTAGCATTTCTAGGGTTTTGTTGCAAACCCTAGTTACCATTATCTAAACTACACTTTATATATCAACAACTAATCAAAAGCATTTTATATCTACGGTTTCTATAATCTTATGTCAATTTCTACTAGATTTTTGTCATAAACCCTAGATATAATTATAAAAAATTTAGTACAAAAACTAGACCAAGTTAGGACTTCAAACATATAGAAGCATATACACCTAGGGTCTCATTCCTAGGATATTACATTTACTATTACAAGGGTTTTGTCATAAACCCTAATTCATAAAATCCTAAAAGGATAGGGTTTTATAGTAAACCCTAAGAATTAGGGCTTTACCAAAATGAACAAAAGATAGATATTACAATAAGGGTTGATTTAATCTAAATATCAATCATCCTCACTAATAAGAATGTTCATGATTGAAAATCATATACAAGAGAGAGTTAATAATACAAAGATTTTTTTAAAAATGATCGTACCTTCTTATATGATAAATACTTCTTATAAGTCTTTTTACAAACCTTGTAGGGTTTCCTATTGAAGTGATCTCCAAGATTCTTTCTTCTTTTGGCGTTTCACTTTGAATCTAGCCATAATTTTATTGCAAGCATTCCTTTTAGAGTATACATGCAAACTTTCCTTCCAAGAAAAACACAAGAATACGTATTATAATCAACAAAGAATCAAGTTGGATATATATAGAGGAGATCAAAAATGAAAAAAGAAATAAATAATAGGATACTTATATTTTTGTAAAATAGTGGGAATATCCCTCTTGATCTTACATCAATCTAGACTTTTGAGGGATTCCTTTAAGTTATCAAAAACAACTCAAGAAACTTTTAACAAAACATATTAAATAAATAAACCCTAAAAATAAAAAAGAAAATTAATTTTATAAAAAATAAAATAATAACCTGTACTACACGTGAAGGATATATGAGACTTCATAGAATAAGTCTTCGACTTCAGAATC
Organism: Pinus tabuliformis; assembly: GCA_031772625.1. Taxonomy (NCBI): domain Eukaryota; kingdom Viridiplantae; phylum Streptophyta; class Pinopsida; order Pinales; family Pinaceae; genus Pinus; species Pinus tabuliformis. The sequence continues at coordinate 652,139,362 of CM062815.1, read as the reverse complement.
CTCTGCTTTATACTTCTTTGGACGATTATCATCAATAGAAGTTGTAGCTTTACCCATTTCTCTCTTTTTGTTCTTAGGATTATTAGGGCATTGATTCTTAGAATGTCCCATTTTGTGACAATGATAGCATTTTATTTTGGAGAGATCAATCTTCCTATGATTTTTCTTTGGCCCCTTAAACTTCTTATTTCCTCCTTTCTTCTTGACATGAGCAGAGTAGGCATTTGAGGAATTTTCTTCATTTTATTGCTTTCCTTCTACCAAGGAAATACAAACTTATTCTTGTACACATGAATACCACATTTCTTCAAAGGATGGAGAATTATTACAACTACTAATTCCAACTGCAAATGCATTCCAAGACTTTGGTAGTCCTAGAAGGGAATCAATCAAAAGTTCCCTTCAAGTACTATTTCATAAATTTCTTTTAGTTCATTCTTTAGATTTTCCACTTTCCCAATATTCTTTATTGTAAACAACTTGGAGAGAGCATCATATATTTTTATTTAAGAATCTAGTGTGGATATGTAGGGAATCAAGTTGTCTTTAACTCCATCCAAAATTAGGTTCATGGTAAGAATATCAATTTCTTTGTACTTCTCTTTTCCAACATCATCTGAAGGTTCCTTAACTTGTCCTAGTACAAAATTCAATACCTTATTGTTTGCAAGTATGAGGTCCATCCTTTTCTTCCATGCTCTATAGTTAGAGGCTCCTTGAAGTTTTTTTTTTTGTTTTAACAAATTTCATTGATGAGGCCATATGTGTACTTACTTGATGAAAACTAGATATCTTTGTAGCCTTTAATTACCTTTCAAGACTTCCTTCCTTATATTGAATGGAATTATCCTCTCCTTATGATTTTCCTTGAAAACTTCTCTAGAATCCTTCCTTGAGTTGATGAGAGTTATTGATATTCTAGCTACCTTTTTCCTTCCTTTTCACCTTAGCTCTGATAGCATGTTAGAAAATAAGAAAGGCACAATTCTTTTCTTATCTTGATAGTTACTTGTGATTTATTTGAATTCTTATTATCTTCATTTGTATCTTCTTTTATCATCTTATAATAAAGAAACTACCGAAAATATAAGAACATGAAGATCAACACAACAAATACACAGGATGTAGCCTCTTGGCTAGGGCTAAAACCCCTCTTCTAGGGGAAACCCAAAAATTCTCTTCTCTTCCTTTAGAACCAAAACAAATGAGACAACCAAGACCTTTTGACAAAGACAAAGATCTCCTCGAATCTACCAAGATAGCCTCTGAAGATGATTAGCCAAACTTCAAAAGTCAACTCAAGTTAAACTACTTCAATCCCGCATTAAACTCAAATTTTGGCCCTCCTGCTTCAAGTTTTTGGCCCTACTGCAAACCTGAAACTTCAACCCTCCTTATTACACCCCAGAAACTTGCACGTGTTGTAGAATATAGAGAAAAATGGTCTTCAATTTCTTTTCTAGGGTTCCTCCTTCTTCACTTGGGTTTCTCCTTGTTCTTCTAGCTTTCTTCACACCATTCTCTTGTTATTTCACACTCCTTCAATTGTAGATCAAATTCTTGGATAGGATACTCAAATAAGTTGGGTATCACAACTATTTATAGTGGTTCTAAGATTTTTTATGAGTCCAACTTAATGTACATGAGGCCGACTTGGTAGAGGAGGCACAAATGATAATTTTGACTTATTTACAATTTTGTTTTTGACATACAAAGCCCAATAAGGGTTTAGATCATAATGACAATGACTGTGACTCACGGAATAAACCTTAGAAGCACACAATGGGTGGTTTGACCTAGAAATACAATAAATAAAGCATGAAACCCATACTTATAAATAAATTTTATTTTACAATAAATTTTCTTTTCTTTATTTTGATAAAATACATTACATCATGACTCAAATACAATTATGAAGATTGATACTAGTTACATTTCTCAACAAGTTCCTCACAATTCATGAATGGTACCTAGGGTAAATGTTGTAGGTGAGAACATGTACACCTAATACCGTGACACCCAAGTGTATTTTATGCTGCTGCTGCTCTCTCTCTCTCTCAAGCCATAGTGGAAGGAATTTCTCTCGAAATTGTAAAAGCTTCTCTAATCCTAAGATGCCTACTATACATGGCAATTAAAATGCTATAAATATTACTATCAGGAGCAAATCCAACTACTTTCATGCCTTAATATAGTTCAATCACTTACTTTGAATTCCCTATGTCCCTCTACAAAATTAAAATCTCTCTCCTTGGTACTTTAATGTTGGAAACATTATTGTCCCACTCTCCACACTCAAGCCATAGTGAGATTGTGGGTACCTTGTAAGCTTGATATAGATGCACTTGTCCTGAGATGTGGAAGGAATTTCTCTCGAAATTTTAAAAGCTTCTCCAATCCTAAGATGCCTACTATACATGGCAAGTAAAGTACTATAAATATTATTATCATGAGCAACTCCAACTACTTGCATGCCTTAATATAGTTCAATCACTTACTTTGAATTCCCTATGTCCCTCTACAAAATTAACATTTTGTTGTAGATGTTGACATCAAACTTGAAGACCAGATTCTTTCATCTCCTTGACAATCGATTCATTACCTCTGACCAACCCTCTTTTAGAAAGAAAAACAATAAGTTTTATGTAAAGTGGCATATTGGGAAGATACCATGTACCTTTCATATCATGATAGATCCTTTGAACCTCCTAAACATTCCCAACTTTGGCAAATGATCCTTTGAACCTTTGAAACATTCCCAACTTTGGAAAATGATCCTTTGAACCTTAGAAAAGTTCCAAAATTATGTATGATACTATTGATGGTCTCTCTAGTTCAGTATAGGGAAACTCTCAACATCGCATCAAATATAGCCCATGCTTTCTAAAAAAATTGAAGTCATCAACTAATATCATGTAAGGTAACTCATCAAGATAATGGATCTTATCATAAAGGTGACAAATAAGTTTAGAGGCTTCCTACTACTTGCCTTACTTACAATTCATATCCATAAAAATCCTGTAAGTGATGTAATAAGGCACCATGCCATGATCTACCATGTCTTCAAGATATTTACTGGCATCTTGTAGTCTTCCGTCAAGTGAAATATTGTTGACAAACACATTATAAATGTGCTTATTAGGAAACAATCCTTTGTAGTTCTTATTTTGTCATACCTTTCTCACACAAAACTTGAAAGATGAAGTTAAAGGTATATGGATTTGGGATGCATCCTTACACACCCATTTCACAAAAAATCCTAACAACTAATTTGATTTATAAATCTTTGGAGTAGATTTTATAAATAAATTCAATGTGATAATATTGGAACAACAACAACAAATTTCATCTGCTTATACAAATACCAAACACTACTCACCAAGAAGTTGAGGAATCACTATTCCAGAACTTTCATGGCATTGATATTTTCCTTTGAATTGAAATTTTCTATGTGATATTGTTGCTTCCTCATGATATGTATCATCCATTTACTTTTCCTGAAGCAGTCTTGTAAGTACACTTTTTGTTCCTTTCTGTTCACTGGCCTACATTCCTCCACTGTATCTGATTTCTAGAACCACATTTTAAATTGTAGATTCCAAGTATTAATTCTCCTTTACAACACCTCTTGGTTGAATTTGACATAAATAAAACTCGTGTCCACAACTGTCATTATTTGTCTACACAAAATCACCCTTCTTAGCACTTCCATCTTTATGTGCTTAAGGGTGGTTCATCCAATAATATCTCATAAGGGGTGTTGGGTTTTTACTATCAAAGAAATATATAGTGACTAAATTCTTTTATATCCTATGGGTGTGTTCATCCGATTCCATCAGTTTCTAAAGATATGTAGACTCTGTTAGAGTCGGTCTAGTAGCCCTCCACCAGAGATCAAAGCTCTTTGCATTTCATGATTAGGTGTCCCATCAGTGTGATCATGTTGCATTCCGTTAGGCATGCCATAACTCTGGTGGAGGAGTTTGTGTCTTTTATTCCCCTCCTGTTTGGCGCTGCTGGTTCAGGTTTGTTTAAGTAAATAAAATCTTCAAAGGGTCATTCATCTTGTTTTAAATTTCGAGGTCTTAGGTCTAGGGTTGAGTCAATTTTTGTCTTGAGAGGTCATAAAGGACCAACAGGCCAGAGGGATGTCCTTCATAAAACATCATTTCAATAATTCTCATTATTGTACAGCTAAATTTTCACCTTGTTTTCAAAACTCTGTTTTTGAAAAACAAAGGTCATTATCTCGTTTTTGTAAAAAATTGTCAAAATTTCAAATTCTCCAAATGTTGAAGCGCAGCCTTGGTCTCCTTTGCCAAAGCATCTCAGAAGCCATCCCTGCAAAAATTTTCAGAAGAAAACATCATTTCAACCAATTTTTTCAAAAAAAGGAAACCAGAAGTCAGAGCCAATTAATTCAAAAAGTGTCAACACTCAAACATTATAAAGTGGGTTTTGGGCAAATAAAAATAAAAAAGGAGCCTATAAAAGCACATCACTCTTCATTAGCAACTCATTTGCCTCTCACAAGCCAAGTGAATCCTTGCAAAGGCGATTTCAAGAGTCATTGAGCAAATTGGGCAGTTTCAGGGGCGCGCTACGCATCAGCTGAGGCGCGCTACGCACCCAGGGCGCGCTACGCATCAGCGCGACTTTTCCAGTGCATTTTTACTCAGGCGCTACGCACCAGAGGGGCGCTACGCATTGGGCAAGGTGCGCTACGCGTTGGGTTTTTCGCCCAATAAACTGCCAGCAAGCTACCAAATCCTCTTTTCTCTCAAGCAAATTTCAGGTAGGCCTCTCCTCCATGGCTAGTTTTGGTTTTGCAAGATGAATGAGAAATTAATATGTTAAAAATGCCATGAAAATGAGAAGTTAAAACCCTACATTGCTGTGGAAAATTTAAAGACTTAGTTGTGCTAGGGTTTCAAAGTATTTTGCTGTCCAAGGTTGCCCATTTTTGATCCCTCTTTTCCCTCATCTTCACCAACATTCTCCTTCAAATTTTCCCATAAAATTTTATAATCTTCCTCTCTAAAATCCCTAAAACCTACTAAATTCCCAAACCCTACTTCACCTTAAAATCCCACAATATTATGATTTCCCATGTTGCCTTCCCTAAATTCCTTATTTATGTTTATTGTCCCTAATTCCCTCATGTTCCCCTTTCCCTAACAATCCCCTTGTATTTATGTCCCCTTGGTGACAGCATTTGAAAAAGTCAAACAACAGTTAATTGGGTGCAAAGTCAGCAATACATTTCAGCCATCTTGCTTTCAAAACCATGTCAGAAACCGAATCAGATTATGAGCAGAGTTATGACAGTGATTTGACACCAGAGATAGAAGTGCCAAGGAGGCATCATAAGGGTGGTAAAGGTGGTCGGCATGTCAGGGAGGAGCCCACTTCTTTGGCTCAGTTGCAAGCTTGTCCACTTGCAATGACATGTTTTCAGTATCAATCATGCTTTGGATATTGTGAGCGGATCTCGCAAATTCAACATCACAGAGAACTAGTCCGCTTGTTTGTCCTACATTTGCACAATGGTCAGGTGAACCTTGCAGGAGTGGACTTCACCCTATCACCCGAAATTGTTGCTCAAGCCACTGGGATACCAAATGTTGGGGAGGAGTGGAACAAGCGCCAGCAACTAGACAGATTTCATTATGAACCATATATCAAACCCGGGTGTATGAGACACCTAACTGCTATTTTTCCCTTCAGATTCCTAAGGGATGAGTATGCACCCTTGATGAGGCTCATTATGCGCTATTTCACTTGTGAGGGCAGATTTTCACATTTATATTCATACCATATCCGTTTGTTGATGCATTTCACCCGGGTACGAATGATGAACATTCCATTTTTCATGTGCCGAAATATAGAGAGGATGGTTCCCTTAGTGCAAAGGAAGAACCCCGCACAGCAACACAAGAGTATATATCATTATGCACTGATCGAGATCATAGTGATGCATCAGTTGGCACAGCAGGGTATTGCTTGGGAGGATTTCATCTCTCGCGACTTCTTCACGGTGCCACAGCCACCCCCTGAGATTGTCCATGATAAGGGAGGGCCTTCACATCAGTTTCACATTCCAGAGCCCGAGCATGTCAGCACTCTAGCATGTGTTACATATCAGAGAGGCCACAGGGCCTTATTTGCATCTGCACGACGAGTATTATCTCCACACTAGGTGGAAGGGGTCTCGCCTTCTTCATCAGCACAGCGAGTGTTATCTCCACATCAGGTGGAAGGGGCCTCTCTTTCGACAGCAGCACAGGTACAGGAGAGAGGCAAGCAACCCATGATTGATGAGGGACCATCAGGTGATCCGGACATAGACATTATTGACCTTGACATCAGTTCTCCTAGCTCGGAGCTAAAGGAGATCATTCAGCAACAGAAGGCTGAAAATCGCTTGTTGCAACAGAAATTGGAAATGGCCAATTGGACAATCAACTACTTGGAGCAGCGTAACAAGCAGCTAGAAGATGAACACACTTTTGATGAGTTGCAGCGAATCCGAGAAGACCGAAACTTGGCCCGCAAGAGACCCGGTGATTTGACACCTATTGAGCAAGGGTCTATGCTCATCCGGGTGAACACTCATTTAGAGAAGTTGCTAGCCAAGGCAAACAGGGACAAAGATATGCTCCGCCACATGAAGAATCATTATTGGGCCCGCATTCATGTGTGCAAAGCGAAAATGAAGGTACTCAAAGGACGATTGGCCAAGGCACTAAAATGGCGAAAAAGGCCCGATCCACTTCATATTTTGGACGAAGCCTCCTTGAAGGAGCATGGTGCTCAATGATACACCCCCAGCTCAAAATTCAAAAAATTTGGAGCAATTTTGGTCAATTTTGAATTTTTTTTTGCTAAAAACAGGTTTTTGCCCTCAACGTGTAGCGTGCCGCGTGCTACCCTGAAGATGGGGAGGTCCATTTCACAAAAAATATGCATTTTTGGATTTTTCATGACAAATTACACTTTCTCAGCCATTGCCAAGACATTTCATTGAGGTTTGGGCCCCCAAAAGGTCAAAAAACAAGCAAAAAATGACCTTCTGCCACTTTTTGGACACACAGGAAGCAGTCTTGGGAGATTGCATTTTTGGAGGGGCAAATGGGCACCAAATTGAGAAATTCCACTTGGGCTGGAGAGTAGACATCCAGAAATTTCCAACAAGCCCACTTGAGCCTCATGGGATTTTTCACCCTCCTTGATGTAATTAATGGAACTTTATGATTGACTTGACACTTATTTACCTATTCTAGATGATTCATTCATAAAATAACAAACATTTAATGAATGAATTGGTTTCCTAGCTTATAGAGGCAAGTTGTTTTGACTGCCTAGATTGTAGTGCTTTGTTTAGAATTGGTTGAAACAGCTCCTAAAATGATGAGCTCGACCCCTAGAGGCAAGGGAAGAGGTTGGCTTGCCTATATTATGTAATTTCTAAGTCATTTTCATGGTTGGACTCTGGAGGGATAAGCTTAGACTGTATTACACTTTGTATCTCTGCAATTTTGGCAAAGGAAAGACCAGGGTTTTGCAGCACTATTTGGGATTCCTGTGGTTATTTGTGTTGATGGTGTGTTACTCTCATGTACTTGTAAGTTTGTTATGTGTATCATTTTCCTACTATTCTCTTTTGCAAATTAAGCAAATGAAGTGTTAAGGTAAAATTCATGGTTTTCTATGCTCTGCCTTTAAGTTTGCTTAATATCTATGTTTTCATCTGTTTAAGGAGAACTCCTGAAAGTTTCTTGATCTCCCTAGCTCCTCACCAGTCATTTCTATCCATGAAATTCCTTTAAAGACATCAGGACGATTGCCTACCTTGCCCCAAAAAGACCTCTGCAAAAACTGTGTCACATCCCCGCACCCAAAATTGCCTTTCCCTGTTTTCCAACAAAACCCTAAAAATCTTAAATCAAACTATCTTATCAATTTACTAGCCTAAAATCAGTATTCATATCGGTCATCTCAGCCCCTTTGAAGACCTCTTGCCGAGATAGACCCAGAGAGAGCCCTCTCCTGTCCTCGTAGGGCTAGCTACGAGGCTGAGCTTGGTTTGATGTTGCCTTGAGTTTCGCCTTCCTCAGCCTGAGGCAAATTCGAGCGCTAACAGACTCCACACCTCAAAATCATATAGTAGCATAGGGGTGAATAATTTTTGGAAAAGGAAACACAACATGTTCCAATCCTCCCACCTCTTCCTTGTGCACATATCTCTATTTAGTCTCTCACTAAATTAGTGAACTCCAATTCTTAGTATTTGTATTAGGAATTGCTTTGGTTTTTTTTATTGTGAATCACACCACCTTGGTCTTATCTATGTTTACCTTTATCCCTACTTCTACAGAAGAATGTCTCCAAAGTTGGCAAGTGATGTTGTAAGTTGTGAAGTGTCATGACAATCAAGCCAACATTTTCTAGGTACAATGTCAAATTATTTTCTGAAATCTTTAAAGAAACACCAAAGCTCTTTGCCTTTATTCTCATGTGTCTTTTATATCATGTGCATTAATGTGGGGAAACTATCTATAGTGGAATGATTTGGTCTAAATATGGCATTTCCTTTGGCCTTTTCCCCTACGTTTATTTGTTGATTTTCATTTTTAGCATTCCTCCAACTAACTTGGAGAATAATGGGCTGATCATAAAGTTCTTGTAGTTTCTTGGGTTTCTTTCTATAGTTTAACTCTCTTACTCACTTTAAACATTGGAAAAATCAGGCTTGTTGTTTATTTGTATGTGAAATCTTCCTTCAAAATTTGAGTGATGGAACAGTATACTGGCTGAGGTGATCCTTACCCCATTTCAAGTGCTCTACCTAAAGGCCTTTGAATGTTTTTCACTTTTCCCAATACCACTCTTCTAATGCCTACCTTCACATCTTAATTTCAAAACTATCCCTTTCTATTATGTGGAATTATCCCTCTTGCGGACAAGAGAGATATCCCTAGACTTCAAAGAACCCTAGTAACAAACAAACAAGAACTGCAACCTTTCTCTAGACTCCGATTCACTAAAAGCAAATACAATGATAGAGGCCTCTTACTGATTAAATGAAATGACTAATGAAGTCCCCTTCAAATATTTCGACCATTTTCTCCTTGATTCTTTAGAGATCATCTCGTCGCTCCCCACAACTTCTCCATATTGTCTTGAAGGAGATATGCATTGATAGAAACAAACAAGAGATCAAAGCATCCAATATATAATCATGAGATAAATGGACTAGTTAACTAATCATATGCCATAAACTGATCAATATGAAATCACAATCTATGTAGGTGATCAAGGAATCCTAAAAATTATATCAACATAGATCTTATTGAGAAAAACAATTGCCTTATACTAATAAACTAGAGAAAAGTCTTACAACCATATAACCTTGATGTTGCAAGTCCCTTCTACAATCTCCAAACCTTTCCCTTGCAAGAATAGCCTTCCAACCTTATTCCAACAACATAAAACTACTTCCAAATGTCCACCCCAAATCCTCAGTCCTGTAGTAGCTTTATAGGCTAAGAATGGAAAGTTTTAGGTCCATTCTCCAAGGGATGAGATCCACTAATAGTGGGATAGGATTTCACAAAGGAAGGGTAGTTGCTTCATGATGGGAGGGATTAGGGCTAAATATGCACTCATTCGAAGCTTGTTGGTTGGGATAAATTCTATCAACAATGCTTCTAGACTTTAATTTTTATTTCCACATGCATTAAGTCATGTTCGTATGTCATAGTGAAAGACAATGCATACTTATGTGAAACTTTTAATGGTCTTCTCTGTGTATGTGCATAAATTAACCAGGGAACTACATAGGTAGCCAAAACAAGGTTTTCGTACCATGGGATCCAGGAATTCCACTTTATTTGGGATGATTTAGATTCTAACTTTGGAGGGGAATTGTGGATAACGAAAGATCCAAACCAATGGTCATTTGCCTAATGCAACAAAATGATGTGTAACAAATTTTCCCTTAAAGTGAAAAGTCAGAAGAGATATTTGATGACTGAAACACTTTATCATGCCAAGGTTTGGGTTAGAGATTACAGTCAGAGACCTGAAAAAATCAATCAAATGTTACAATGCAATATATAATATCATCATTGAGGTAGGAATTCCCATACTCAGAACATAAATGTCTCAAAGAAAAATATGGAAATACATATGAAGATCCATGTCAAAAGACGACATAGTATGGATGCAACCATCAATGGATCTATGTTTACAGTCATGAATATTTAATAACTCCACACAACCTAGATGGATGAAACTAGATCTAGGGTCTTGATCTCCATCTCTCAATTCGTAGTGCGAATCTAGCCATGCGAGTGAATATCTCGAAGTCGAACATGGTAGAAACCACTTGATTACCAGTTAATGATGTGAACCATTAACAAATGTGAGAGAAACCACCAATAATGACAATGGCTCTCAAGGTACATCCAATACAACCTATGAAGTGTGAATCGATGTGCTAATGTCAAAAAATCATAGAATCATCTGATCGAAGGTCAATGATGAGAACCTGTTATCGAAGGGAGAAAATTACCATTAAGGCATGCAGGCTCCAAGGTACTGAAGGTTTACAGATCAAATTCCTAGATAGTGATTTGAAGGCGATAGGAAGTAATCCATCATAGGAGGGCCTAAGACATGAAACTCATGTCAAGTTTTGAAGAACAACAGTTTAGAGTAATCCAAGACTAACTCAGGGATGGTTGATGCAATTGAACGCTATGACTGGCAAAGTAATTTAATTGAGGTTGAACTTCTCTTGAAAATATCAGAGACACGACCTGATGATTTGGCAACATTTGACTAAAAATGAACCCAAACCAATTGAATACTTTCAATGAGGTATGGTCAACTGATACGCAAAGGGATTTCCCAAATCAGACATAAAATTGGTAGAGTGTCATGTTCAAAAGCAATATACTACCTTTTATAAAACAAAAACAAAGATTTTTTCTCACTTTTCCCCCACCATTATTGGCAAGTACCTCTTCATTTTTTACAATCTTAATGAGGATAACATATGTTTGTCCTGTAAGCTCATCCTTTGGATGAGTCCTTCAAAGTATTTTTAACGAATCCTAAGAAGGAGTGGTTCAGTCTCATCATGCTTAACAAGTCCTGTACTGTTTAGATTTTATGAGTCTAGTAAAGGGGTAACTCGATGATTCATTTTTTGTTAATGACCTGAGACTTGCACACTTAAACTTGAAATAATTATCTCTGCTCAAAAATAAAGTGAAAAACATTATAAAATTGTATTTTAAAAGTTAATGGGAAAAAAATAATATTTAAGTGAGCCTAAAAAACTTATAAGAAATGAAAAAGTAAAAATGTTTTTACCATTTGTGTTTTTAACCTTTTGAGAGTAATAGAGGTCATTTTTACTAGAAACTTCAGAAGCTGAGTGTGGGCAAGCCGTTGGGCAAAATCACGATCTGTATTCTCGAGGTAGATTATCTCTCCAAGCTCTTTATTTTCATGCCCTTTATTTATCATTTCACTGTATATTTTGGTATTTTGGGGAGGGTTTTCAAAACAATTTTTGCCCTCGATGTGCGCAGGTCACCCTTATCAGGTCTGCATACATCGAATTGTTTTTTAACGCTATGTGCATAGTTTCTAAGGAAGAAAATGCACACATGCAGACTATTTATAATAGTCAGCTGCACACAGTGCTGAGGGCATAAAAAATGGAATCGAAAACATCCAAATTCTTTGTTAATTTTCCCCATGATTACTTCTAATGATATTCTATGTTTATTTGCAAGGTTTTGAATCGCAAATATGGAATGGAGAGAACATGAGCACAAAGAGAAATACATAGCTACTATAAACCATCTAGCAACCATACAAGCCTTGAAAAATTGTGGTTTGTACAAGTTTTTCACCATTCCAGGTATGAAGGCCCAATTAGAATTGCTAGAATGGACGGTGGGGAAGTGGAATGTTCAAGAAGAATGTTTCATGGTTGTAGACCATAGAATTTTCATTGATACTGATGAAATTTACTTCCTGAGTGCACTTCCACGCCATGGGGTCAAAATCAATCTATATCGGCATAGGTGAGGTGTCGAAACAAATGCCACCTATTTTCTAAAACATTGTAGTCAAGGGGATGCTCTCAAATATAGGAGAATTGACATCAAGACCATAACAAAACTTCCTTTGAAAGCTATCGGGTTCACTGTTGCACGACTGTGTGGTAGTGAAGCTTTGCCATTACTCATGAAGGTTCAGATGCAAACTGCAGTAGAGTGTTTGCAACATACCATATTCAACTGGAGCGAGGTTGTAGTTTCCAATCTGAAGGGGAAACTAACCAAAGTCAGAACATGCAAACTCAAAAACTTTAGGTATGGTGCCTTCATTATTACATTTTCTTTGGAGCAGATTCCTCTTCTGGCTACTCAAGTAGCTATAGAAAGAGGAGTACCTCGTGATCCTCACATGCTGAAATGGGTTACACTTATGGCACACCATGGAGGTGGCGAAGGACCAACGATCATATATACTCTTGACTTATTTGAGTGGTTGGAAAATCAAATCATCATGATTGAATATTTTCCATATGTAGGGATGGACTGCAAAAGAGATCTAGACATGCCACTTCCTCTTGGGATGTAGTAGGGTGATATAGGTTAAACTTCACATGTTGGTTAGCTCCCATAGTTCCAAACCTGGATGCGGCAGAGACACTGAAAGAGATAGAGCACAAACTTGAGAGGTTAACCTTGGACATCCTGGATGCCGCGATAGATGACTTGTATCTCTGTTACTAGAGGCACACTGTAGGGGTTCCTAGACCTATTAGTCATTTTCAATGATGAGTAGCACATGCTATTGTATGCTACCATGATCATCCTCGCGCATTGTCACTAGTATGAGGGCTACATTTTTTTATTTTTGATGATGTATCATCATGTTCGGAAAATAAAGGCTACAGGGCCTCATGTCTTTGGATGGCATTTTTTGTAAAATCCACACTTTTTACAAACACTTATCTAATGAAATCTGCTACTATTTCAGTCTATCTTGCACAATATATGGATGAATATTGCATTGATTTCTTTACAAGTGTTTTACAAGTGCCAATTTAACATATAATTATCTAATGCATATGTTAATGTGTTTAAATTTCTCGAAATATGTTGATACCCAATATAATCAAACTATCTTTCTAAGAGACGAACCCACAAAAAAATCCTTAGCATGGAAGAACTCCGAACTGAATAAACACCATTCAAATGTAACATCGTGAGTTGCAAATCCAACCTAACGACCAACTGACGAATGCCAAATGCAATGGCATCAGATAATAACTAAATCATTGCATTATATTATGCAATATTGTTCATTGTTCGACCAAGGCATATCCCATGAATAGAAACTAACTCATTTGTGGGCGAATAAATGACCCAGGATGCGGAAGATAAATTCTGAGTACTATGACTAATGCCATCAGTGAAGCCAATGTATGATTGAGGGAGCATCGACATCTACAAATCAAGTACTATAACACAAGATGAGTAGGAGAAGTAGCGAAAAATCTTTAAAATATGCTAAAACTGCCACACGTAAACTATGGTATAGTAATATACAATTTTCTCACCAAACAATCTAAGCATAATATCTCTTTAGGTAAAGACCATTTTTGGGTTTTTCCAAAGGAATTCTGTCATATTCAACTAGTTCATAGGCCCATTTTCCAATGCATGCTTTACAACATAAGGGCCATGCCACATGGGCTCGAACTTACCAGTGCCTAACTTATTGTGCTCTTGGTCGTAGACCAAGACTAAATCACCTTATTCATATGAACAGGGTTTGAAATTTTGATCATACTATGCTTTATATCATTTCTTTTGGGCCTTGCTAGCTAACGCAACATCACGACGAGTGTCATCGAGACGCGTTAAGTACATGAAACGTTCTTCTTCGACAGAAGTGGCCAGTAATAATTCAATTTCCAGTTTCAAAGACGATATTTCACATTCAATCAGTAGAACTGCTTCCATGCTGTAAACAAGCTGGAAAGGAGTAAAACCAGTTGAAGTTTTTGTTGTGGTACAATATGCCCACAAGGTTGGATAAAGCATTAGATTCCAATCTCGTTTATGAGTCTTGATAATCCATTTAATCATGGTGGTTAAATCCTTGTTAACGCTTGCACTTGGTCAGTTTCCTGCTGGTAATATGGAGTAGAAATGTCATGGCATAGGCCTAGCTTCATGGTAAGATCGGTCATCATAAAGTTTCGAAAATGGCTACCATGGTTCATGATGATGGCTTGTGGAACTCCGAACCGAGTAATTACATGATTGAACATGAAAATGGATGTTATTTCGCCATCATCCTTATATATGGTCATTGCCTCAACCCATTTCATCAAATAATCTACTGCAAGGATTGTTGAAAATGGCAACAAGAAATGCTAAAAATAGCATTGCTATAAATAGCAGTTCGGGTACCAGTGTTGGACATAGCAACAAGGAATGAAAAATGGAAGTGCTAAAAATAGCATTGATATAAATAGAATTTCGAGATGGATTCCAATTTTAGTTAGTCCTTGAACTAAAATTGAGAAGTAAAATTTGAATTTGATCTTAGCAGCTATTTGTAAAATAATTACTTAATTCATCTTGAGTTAATTAGTTGTAGAAAATCAAACATGAAGTCTATGTGGGGACATGCAACAGTTTCTCCATTGATTAAGGAATTTATCCCTTAGTTATGGAGATGAGGATGAGTTGTACCTTGAGTTGTAATTAGTTAGCTCAGTTAATTGAGTTAAGTCCAGTTAGATTAGTTCCAATAGTTTATGGAATTAATTGTGAGTTTAGTTAGTTAATTCTTGCATGCAAGTAACTGCTGCTCTCTAGATAACTGAATATTCTCTCATAAATAACTCATGCATGTTAGTTCAGTCAGAGACCCAGTTGATATCAAAGGAAGGGACAATGTACTATCAGTTGGAGGATTTTTCCTATATAGGAAACTCATCCATGCAGAAGAAATTATCTCCTTCAGGTTTGTGTAGTTATTTCTAAGCCAAGTGAGCAATGTGAGGTGGGAATTCACACTAGTGGAAGCATTGGACCCCCAGGAAAAACTGCGCAAGGAAATAGGAGGCATAGAGGGCAGAGGAGAAGGTTTGTGAGAAGCCTTTGACTGTCTATGTGTAGTAGTTGGATTGTAGAGAAAGCAAGATAGCTTGTGAGCTGATTCTTTTTGTAATCTGAACATATTTCCACTTGTATGATAATACAGAGATTGAGGTTTTTAGCTGAGGCTTTCCCTAGAGTATTCTTCTGTGTTTCATGTGTATGATTTCTTCTTCTCTATTATATGTGTTCCGATTGATCTTACTCAAATTGATTAAGCTTCAGCAAAGTTTGATAGTAGAAGTAAATCAAGTATTTTTCTTTAGTATATTACATTATCAGGTGGTATACAGTGAGAATTTCTACAAGGATTATGTACCCATGCCCCCCGACCAAGTGAGGGTTACATGTAAGAAAGTTGATGCCCCATTTAGCAAAAGGACTGACAACAATGATTGGGTGAAGAGGAGATGGATGTGCATGCATTTTCTGATCCTAGCTTTGACAATTATGGCATTTCCAGACAACATTTATATAGTATTTGAACATAGAAGGCCATAAATACCCTATGTGAAGGATATTTTGAGCAGTGGTTGATCAGGTGCTCAAAAAATTGCTCAAAATTAAAAGTTGTCGGATCGGTGTGGAACCTAAATGACTGCATAGTTCTCGTCATCCTGAATCTAGCGCAACTTGTTTCACACGAAAAAGACTCTGTATGCTTCGAGAAACATGTTTTGTTCATTTTCCTAAACAAGCAAATTTAAAAAAAAATATGCAGGCAACCTAGTCAGCAGTCCGTATTGCTGACGTGGAGTTGACTAGGCATGCCTATGTGGTAGGGTGATTGTACATTGGTTATTTTCCTCCGGTGAATTAGATGGTGCCAATTGGCACGATTTCATTGGTGCTGATTTGGGCGATTTTCATTGGTGGGATGGTAGCCAACCACACACTGCCACGTGGCCCAACCAAAGTCTTCCATGTGGCAGCATGGGGGCCACCAAAAATACTATTAAGGGATGAATGGACTGGGCAAGGGTCAAACACTAGACCTTTGTCCAAAAAACCTTGCCAACTACCAACACGCCACTATGTTGCTTATTAAATCCCATGGGCGCGTGCAACCCAACAAAACCATGGGTGTGAAATATTTTGGGGCCCGACCAACAAGGGTGGACGGTTAGCCCTGGCCCCCAGGCATGTGGCTCCCACATGACCCAAAATTTTGGAGTTGAGGCCTTCGAGGCCGAATTAAGGTGCCCAAAAAATGCACTAGATTTTGGGCAAAATGGTGCTCAGTTAGAACAATTGGGGTGAAATTGTAGGACTGGCGCGAGATTTGGGGGAATTTGTAGAGTGAATAGTGCAAGAGCTAGGGAAGCTCATAATGTCTTCAGTTTTTGACCAATTCAGGAGTAGAAAGAGGTTAGACATGCATTTTTGGGCATTCTAGAGCCACTGGAACAAGTTTCAGATCTTTTTGAGCATTGTAAACTAATGTATTCACACTTTTGAGCATAATAGAGAGGGCCAAGCCATTGGAAGCTAGACCAAGGAGACGTATCCTAGGCAGAGTGAACTCCTTCATCATGTGTTGTTATGATACTGTTTTGGTGATGTCCATGTATGTTATATGTTGATGTTCAGTCATTTTTTTATGTTAGTTTATACATGAAATTTACATAAAAACATTTCAAAACTCATGTTAAAACTTTCAATTACCCTCATGAATCCTTAAGCACTTTTACATATTCTGAAGAGGAATTTAGCACAGTAAAACTAATTTTTCCATTCAGATAAAGTTTGGTATCAGAGCTCTTGGTTTTCTTTGTGCAAGGAGGAATTAATTGTTTTCAAGTGAATGTGATTCTTACAAGGTTGAATTTCAAGAGAGGAGAAGGAAAGTTGGTTGAAGGTCCTGAAGTTGGGTCAAGGAGAAGGAAAGCAAGTTTGCCACAATCTCCACCACCAGTTCTACCTCAAATTGCAGTTGAAGCTTCTGTAAGCATGTCACATGAAGGAGCCTGCAAATATGTTAGAGGATGAGAAGGTTTTTAGGAAGGCTTTCTTTGACATGACATAGATGTTGAAATTCCTCTATGAAGAGACGAATGCAAGACTGCAGGGTGAAATCTCCAAGCCTCCAAAAGGAGAAGGTTATTTAGGAGGAGGAGGTAATGGAAATGGTGGTAAACCTCCACCATCTCCACCGTCATCTTCATATTCATCTTCACATGCATCTTCATCCTCTTCCACCAGTACAACCCTTACTCATACTCATCAACATACCTAAAAAGGAATTGGTAAAACGCCCATGTTAAAACTTGATGTTAAATTTGAACCGCCAATGTATAATGGTGATGTGAATGCAGAGAAGCTTGAAAATTGGGTTTTTTAGTTGGAAGTCTATTGAAGAATTCAAAACCTTCAAGATGATGATACAAAGATTTAGCTAGCTTCCTTGAGACTAGAGGGTGCAACACTAATATGGTGGGAAGCTAAGACACAAGAAGAGATAAAAAAAAACATGGTAAGATTTCAATTTCTTGGTTTGATTTCATTGCTGCAATTAAAATACAATTTTACCCTCTAGCATCTATGAAGAAAGAAATCATGAATTGGCAGAACTTTAGACAACTTAAAGGCCGAAATGTGCAAGATTACACCCAAGAATTTAGAAGAAGGTCTCTAATATTAGGTGTATATTTGCAATTACAAGACATCTTGTTCAAGTATATAGGGAGTTTACACAGTTACCTTAGGCATACTATCCTTATGTTTAATCCCAATACCTAGATGAGGTTTGTGTGCAAGCCACTCATCTTGAGGCAAGAGGGAAAAATACTCTAGAAGAGGGTAGTAAAAATCCATTTAAGGGTAAAGGAAAAGAAAAAGGTTTCAAAGGGAAAGGAAAAAAAAATGCATCCATTAAGAAGGAAGGAGAGAAACTAACATGCAAGCATTGTTCCAAAGAGGGTCACGATGAAGCTCATTGGAAGCTTCATCCTGAGATGAAACCAAAGAAATTCAACAACAAGGGAAAATAAAGACAATTGGAACCACTCAACAGGATTTGGGATCTGATTTGAGTGATAAAACTAAAATCATAGCCATGGGGATAAAAGGTAAGGAATCCATTGCTAGCACTAGTACTTCAAATTTACACAATGAAACTCCAAATGAAAAGAAGAGGATAGAACTTTTCCACATAAGGTTGATATCAAAACATAGCAAAATTGATACTCTTTTTAATAGTGGCTCTCAAGCCAATCTCATCTCTGAAAACATTGTCAAAAGTTTAAACTTGGAAACCATTCCACATCATAAGCCATATCCATTAGGATGGGTGTGTGACAATGCAAAATTGCAATTAACTAGAAAGTGTAGGCTGAAATTCACCATTACTGCAAATTTCATAGATGAAATGGAACTTGATGTTGTGACATTAGACATATGTGGTATAGTTTTGGGAAGCCCATATCTCTATGAAAGAAAAACTATCTTCCATAGGCATGAAAAAAAATACCATTTGTTCAAAGATGGAGTAGAATACATTGTAAGAGCCCATAGAAAGAAACTAAATCATTTAGTTGTAAATGCGGGGCAGATGAAAAGACTAGTGAATTCTAGCAATAATTTTGTGCTTCTAATGATCAAACCCAAGAATGATATTGATAATGAAGTTTTTCAAGGTTGTGACTCAAGATTGAAATCTGAATTGGTTGATGTTGTTAACCAATATGATGAGATGTTTCAGGAACCAAAAGGGTTACCTCCCAAGAGAGGAATCCAACATGAAATACAGTTGCAACAAGATTGTCCTCTTAATAACATTAGCATGTACAAGATATCAGTGATGGAAAGTGCAGAAATTAAAAATCAAATTCAAGAGTTGTTGGATAAAGGGTTCATCAGGCCAAGTTCTTTGCCATGTGGGTCGCCTATTGTTTTGGTGCCAAAGAATAATGGAATATGGCACATGTGTGTGGACTTCCATGCATTGAACAAGATTACTGTAAAGAACCGTTACCCACTACCTAGAATAGATGATTTACTTGATCAATTGAAAGATGCAAAGTATTTTACTAAGTTGGACTTAAGAAGAGGCTACCATTAAATTATAATTTCTGAAGGAGACATTTGGAAGACAACATTCAAGACAAAACAAGGTTTGTTTGAATGACTAGCTATGCCTTTTGGCTTATGTAATTCTCCTGCTACCTTCATGCGTGTGATGAATGATGTGTTGAGGCCATTTCTTGATGAGTGTTTTATAGTCTACTTAGATGACATCTTAATTTTTAGTAAATTTCATGATGAACATGTCATGCATGTGAGAAAAGTACTTGATGTCTTAAAGAAAGAACAGTTGTATTTAAATATGTCAAATTGTGATTTTGCAAAAACTTCTTTGGTTTACTTGAGTCATATTGGAGGTGAGTTGAAAATAGATCCCTCCAAGGTTGATTTCATTTTGAATTGGCCAAGGCCCAAGATAGTTACTAAGGTAAGAAGTTTTTTGGGAGCAACCCAATATTGGAGGAGATTCATTGCTAACTTTTCTTATATAGCAGCTCCTTTGCATGCATTGACTAGTGTGAAAAAGTTTTTTTAGTGGGGAGGAAAACAACAAAAGGCCTTTGATGTATTGAAGTAAAAGATTAGTTCAGCCCCAGTACTTGCAATTCTAGACTTGAGATAGTCATTTGAGATCTATAATGATGCTAGTGACTACGCCATGGGTGCAGTCCTCATGCAACATGGTAAGCCTATATGTTTTCATTCAGAAACTTTAAATGGTGTAGTGATTTATTATCCTACATATGACAAGGAATTGTATGCATTGGTGCAAAGTGTGAAAAAGTGGAAACACTACTTGATGGGTAAGGATCCATTCATTCACACTGATCATCAACCATTGCAATACTTGCAATCTCAATCTAAGTTGCAACGATCAAGGCACTTCCAATGGATCGATTTTCTTCAACAATTCCACTTGGTGATGAGGTATAAGAAAGGTATCTACAATAAAGTTGTTGATATGATTTCCGGGCCTATTATTAGTGCAACTACTTTACTGAAGCATAATTCTGTGTTGCATGAAAGTTATATTGAGCAATATGCATTAGAAAATGTCTTTCAGGTTGTTTATGCAAGCTTGAGTCAAGGTAACCAAGTAGAAGAATTGGATTATCATTTGCATGATAACTTGTTGTACCATCTTGGTAATATTTGTATTCCATAGGAAGAAAGAGTCAACATCACAAGAGAGGCACATACTTCTCTTATTTCTGGTCATTTCGGTGTAAGTAAGATGGTGGCACATCTACAAAGGTATTTTTATTGGACTCGTATGCTTGAAAGTGTGTCACTTTTTATTAAAGGATGTTCATTATGTGTAGTCAGTAAGACTAGCAATAGGAAGTTAGGATTGTACACACCACTTCCAGTACCTTCACAACCATGGGAGAGTGTTTCTATGGATTTTGTAGGAAGTCTTCCATTGTCAAAAAGAGGTCATTATTATTTGTATGTAGTTGTGGATAGGTTCATAAAAATGTGTATTTTGATGCCATGTAAAAAGAAAATTACAGCTGAACAAACTGCTCAGTTATTCTTTCAAAATGTATGGGTACATTTTGGATTTCCCACATCCATTGTTAGTGATCGCGATTCTCACTTTGTTGGGAACTTTTGGTCAAGTTTGTGGGGATTCATGGACACCAAATTGAAAAAGAGTACATCATTTCATTCACAAACAGATGGTAAAACAAAGGTGGTGAACATGACCGTGATACATCTTCTTCGTGGCTATTGAAGAAAGCATCTTAAGTTGTGGGATGAACATATGCACTACATTCAACATGCTTACAACTAGGCCAAGCACTCTTCAACTCAAACATCGCCATTTGAAGCATGTTTGGGATACTTTCCTAAGTATCCTTTGGATTTCATTTCTGGAAAGGATGTTTCTATTGATGGTCATAGTGACATAGACAAAGAAAGAAGGTTCATTGAACAAATCCAATTGGTACACCAAAGAGTTCAAGAACAACTGGAAAAGAGCCAAGACAAGTACAAGTCAAGGAACAAAAAGCATTAGGTAGATCAAAAGTTCAAGGATGGTGATGAAGTTTGGCTTCACATTAGAAAATAGAGGCTCCAAGGAGAAGGTAAAAATATGAAACCAATTAGATATGGTCCATTCAAAATTCTGGAAAGGGTTGGTGACAATGCCTTCAGGTTGGATTTTCCTCCATTTACGAAAATTTATGCTGTTGTTAAGGTTGAGAACTTAAGATTGTATGAGTCTCCTTTGATTGAAGATCAAGGATAAAATATCCAAATTCCTTCCATTGAGTATTTTTCTCCTGAATACCTTGATGAATTACAACAAGACACCATTCTTCATAGAAGAACAAGGTCTTCAAAATGAGGGAGTGTGGACTACCTTCGAGTGGGGCTCTATTGACGGTGTTCGACCTGCCAACTTTCAGGGGATCACCCCAGTATGAAGTCCCAACTAGACCTCACACCTTTTGGTGTGGGAGTCCCATCCAGTATGATGGCCTGGATGCCATTATCTTAAAGATTTGCCTCAACTCTTGCTTGCCATCACATGAGAGTGGTATGCTTTGTCTTCAAGTGATGTCCGCGTGCCTGGTGATTGTAAGTGTTACTTGTGTCAATGGTTCTTTCACTGTAGAGGGAGAGGGTGAGAGCGAGTCCCAATTCAGTTGGGAGTAAGTCCTAACTTGCTAGGAACAAACAACACAATAGGACGTGCACAGCTTCCGGAGGAATAGTCCACACAGATGCGGCAATCAAAACACACAAGGGAAGATAACACGTACAACACTCAGTGGATGAGTCTGCATGAGTGCAACAGTTGTTAAAACAAGTTTTATGTGAAAGGTATGTTTGATGTCTGGGATGGTAGCCACCACAGGTGAGACAATGTTAACAACATATACAACACATTTTCATTAATAGATTATGTATTACAACAAGTGAAATAGTTCAAGTGTGAAACACAGGTTAAAGCAACATGCATCACAAGTGTTTAAGATTAGTCTTACAACAGTTACAATACATGTGTGAAAACGTGCTGGACTATTAGCAGGATTCTAAATTAAGTGAAATTTCTAAGACACATCGTTACACCATACATCACTGACCTCATGAATGGGACGTTGGAGCCACTACTTACTCCTCAAAGAAAATATTACAAACTCTCTTGGCTATGTGGGATGAGCTGAGGTGAAAATTCCTTTGCATGTACAAATGAGGGGGTATATATAGCCAAGGGTGAAACTGACCCTTGTGGCTATTCGACTACCCTCATAACTGTTTGACTTCCAAGACTCTTGGACTTTACATGTCTCTTTATAAAACAAGTGGGTCTCTTGGACTTCCACGTTACATTAGATTTATAGACATCATGCCCCACAGTAGAGATGTGGATGACATGAGTCATGACATGACTCGACATAACAGTGCTGGTACATTTGTGCTACTGGGTGATGGATGTCCTCATGGTGTGTCACAGCTTCACCTCCACATGGTAAAGTGCATGAGTATTCGATGGTCGTTGTTTCCCTTGATGTTTCTTTTGCACGTTTCTCCTTGCTTGTATGTTGGTAGGCTTGACAGGTTCGTCTGTTCGTGAAAGGTGCATGTTCGTCCGTTCGGCCATCTGTGAGCACATCTTGCATGTTTTTTCATCTGTCCATCCGTTAACACATATTTGCATGATTATCCGTTCGCGTGCACATCTATTTACATGCATCGTTTTTTCATCTTTTGGTGAACCTGTCCTTATAAATATGCTCCCTTCATTAATCCCATTCGTCATCGCACCATGTTTTTTTGTGTATCTATTCCTGCAGTCACTCATGATGAAACAACATCAAAGCCAAAAACATCTTAGTCTACCATGCTACATTATCATTTCAGATGTAGGTGTCTGGGAGAGGAAACAAGGTTTCGAGGCGGGATGGAGGCTCCGGGCACTACTGATGAAAACTGCACAACAGTCACTGGGTGATGAAGATAGGAAATTCGGATCGACAATGACTGTTCACAAGATCTAGCTAAGCTGGAGGAAAAAAATGTGCAGTTTTTGAGGGGAATAGTATGAGCTGTAGGAAGGCTGGGCAGGCAAAATCTGCACAGTTTCCGGAACGATCGGGTAGCAGGGCTTGGCAGCAAAAACTGCACAATTTTTTGGAGGAACAGTTCGGGCTGTTGGGAGGCATGGCAGACAAAAATTATGCAATTTTCTGGAGGAAAGGGCCAGGAGCTTAGCATCCAAAACTATGCAATTTCTTGAGGGAACTGTCAGCTAGTTGTTGGGTCACTGGGAGCAGAAACTGCGTAGTTCTTGAGGGGAACTGGTAGTCTGCTGCTGGAGCTTGGCAGTCAAAACTACGTAATTCATGGAGGGAACTGGTAGTCTGCTACTGGGAGCTACTAACGAGAAAAATTGCGTTGACGCTAGGGTTGCCCTACTAATCACCTCTGCGTAGTTTCTAAGTTGAGTGGACCACTGAGCAGTAGAGAGCTTTCTCATGAAAACCGCGTAATTTTTTGGGTGAGCAGCCAGTCGACTGTCGGGAGGGCTGGCTAGAAAATTGCTCAATTTTCTGAGGGAGACAGGGATGGGCACTGGGTGTTTATTCGGCCTGTTTGCGAAATTTTCTCAGTCAACAAAGCTAGCACGGTCTGCAGCCTTTGCACAATTTTCGAGGGGAGTGAGTCCCGGGTAGCTGTAAGGTCAAACTATTTGGTTGACCAGCATGAAGGTGGATTGATTTTCTTGTGGGAAGCACAACTTGAAATGACTTGCTTGGTGATTCTACGCTGTTCTGGATGACAGTCAATCGAGTCGATGGCGAGGTGATGGTCCAGCTGTTAGAGGGGATTACGGTCATCAAAACTTCAACAAAAATGACTAAGTGTGTGAACGAGTGAAATAATATGTGATCCTGCAAACACACACTTACATGGCTTGACGATGAGATGACTCAAACCATCTAGACACACACGTTTAGAATGAATGACACAGTACAAGCAACAAGCGCGACACTAGTGGTTGATCATTGGTCGACCGTGACGACGCTTGCGCGATAGTCAATGTGACTCTGTGTGTGAGTGTGGTAGATTTTTCATAGCAAACACAACAAGTACACACGAAGCGAAGACTTTGAGCATAACTAGAACATGGTCGCAAGCATGAATTTGACATCAACATGCAAGACTTGGTGAAATGAACAAGCAAGGTGAATGCGAAGACTCACACGAGCTCACGGAGTGAACCCAAGTGTGTGCAGTCATCAAGTGAAACTCTCAAGGGAGGCTCCGAAATTTGGTGCAGGCCAAACTTTTGGAGGGTGGTTGTAGTCGCTACAACACTTGGCGACACACTGGTAGAATTCTAGCTTCTCTATTTTGGTTCATTGATAGCACAGGGCCTTGGTATTTCGGGGAGTATTGAATCATTATGCAAGTTACTTTAGCTTCCCCATTTACCCCATGGACATACATGGTTCACCTTTTTCCAACTCAGTCAAACACAATAAAAATTTAAGCTTGATCACAGTGTTTCGAATTCGGAAAGGGCAGTTTAGCTCGTGAGTTGAATATTTTCAGAGTATAAGTTTTCATCTATGTTGTTGCTCTGCTGCCAGCAGGCCTAGACAGTGCCCCGATGGATTCAAGCAGGAACACATGCATTGATCCACTGCCAGCGAGCCTGGTTAGTACCCTAGTGGAGTTACATGCTTCACCTCTTTGCGCAAGAAGCCTTTCTCTTCTTTCACCTTGGTATTTTTTCAAGAGGACTGTGCATAGGCACTTATTTATTTTTGGGGTGGAAGAGGGATCCCGACTTATTGAGAGCAGAAGAGGTTGTTCCTTCAGAGAAGCATATGAGACCTATAACATAGGTTTTGTCGTTTATATTTTCCTCTTCTCTGTTTCTACAAGTTGGATGAGCTTGAACACACATAGTAGAGGGCTGAGTACAGGCATGGGGCTTCCTAGTGTGGACATGGGTTCATGGTTGGACCAAAACCTCCCTTGTAGATGGCTCATATTTTTCATCAATACTTCATCGACCGAAGTTTATAACCAAGCACAGAGAAGTCAAACCCAAGATTGGCCAAGTACTGCATCACAAGTATCTTCATATTTCAGCCACATACTTTATTCAAAATCTAGAATGTAGTGGTTGGCAACACTTATTTTTGGGAAAAAAAATAGCAAGGTATCAAGCAAAAAAAATTAACGTGAACAAAAATAGTAAGCAGAAAAAACGAAATAAAAACAAAGACAATAACCAAGGAAAACAATATAAAAACAACAAGCAACAAGTAGACTATGTACATGGCATGGGCACGGCCTAGCCTACTGTAAGTTGTGCTTGAGATCTTGGCCATTGGCAGGAAGGTTATCAACTCTCCCGTCAAGTGATTGCAGACGATGTGTTTGTGTGCCAAGCTTCTCATGGACTAGCATTAGTCTATCGGGTTCCACTACCGGAACTTGGTGGTGTTCCAAAAACCATTTAAGTGAATACGACACCACTGCTTCAGATACTACGTGCAACATAGGCTCAGAAGATGGCACGGGGTAGTTGTTTTTATTACGGGAGCAGTTCAAGTTTCTGAAATCAATACATAAGCAGATTTCCCTAGATTTCTTATGTGTAGAACTTAAATTATAAACCCATGTATGATGACGAACTTTGTAAGTAATCCAATCATCAAAAATCTTAGTCAATTTTTTATGTATAAGGAGTTCAAATGACATATGTGTTTTACCCGACCTTTGCTGCAATGGCTTGGCTCGTCTTTTACCTAGAATCCCATGTTGGATTACTCACATGTAGTGTGTACTTAGGTCATCATCTGCCCATGCAAACACATCCTGGTACTGTTTGATCAAGCTTTCAAAGACTTGTCGTTGCTGTGGTGTGTAGTTCATACCGAGACTGACTATCTTTGGATCGTGATTGGTTCCCAAGTTGCTCTGTTCGTTCGTAGTGGTGGACCTGTGGGTTCTGCTGTTTCTTGGCCCTTGACAGAAGTTCTACAAATCATAGAGATTTTTGAGAGAAACCACACCCTTTTGGATGGAGTTTCCTTTATTGCCCTCACCTGCAGTTTTTAGGGGGTGCTCGTGCTTACCTTCATCAGTTGTTATATCCTTGAAAGCATCAACATTGTTTGTAGGGTGTAGTATTGCCTTGAGTGTGACCATATTGAGGCTGATGGCCCTTTGTAAGCTTAACATGAGTGCTTCGTACTTGGCAACATTTTTTGTGCACTCAAACTTCAAGCAGCTTGAAATCATGCATTTTTTGTTGTTTTGGGTGACTATGATATACCCAGTCCTTGAGCCAGCATGTGTCTTTGATTAATCAAAATTTATGGTCCACAACTTGTCTGTACACAGACCATTTGACATGCTAGTACTATTGCTACCACTACTGCTACTATTGGTACAATGCACTGTACAGGTTTCATTACCATCAGTTGGGCAAGGAAGGAGTCCCAACTGCGTGTCTGGTGGGGTTGGAGCTGGCTGTGCAGTGTAACACCCCAATGTTGTTTCTAGGAGGCAGTTGCCAAATATGAGTTCTGCAAAGGCCAACAGTTCATTCTCACCGTTAATGGGGTTAACATTGTGCTTCATATACCTCTCAGACAATACTCGGATTTGGTTGCATTTTCCCTTATACAGTAGCCAAATGTGGGACCAGTTTGTAGCAAAATATCCATCTTGCTTGTTGGACCAATCTCTACTGAGTAGTAGACCATATGCTTCCGGTATGTCCACAACAACTATGTTGATGCATTGGTGGACTCAATTGTCATGAGATAGTCAGATGATCATGTCTCACAGTTCACCAATGGCTAGTCCTGATGTTCGATCAAGTTGGATGATTCGCGTGGATGTCAAGCTCCATTGTGAAATGATCTTCTTTGCAATGGAGAGTGGCATGACATTGGTAGTCGTGCCAGAATCAACCAAGCAGATGTGAACATTGTAGTTAAAATTTTCAAAGGATAACAGGAATGGAGGGAAACTCAAATTTTCTTCCTCCATCTAGAGCATGTTGAGCACAGTAGAAAGTGATTTGGAAGGTGTGCTTGCTCCCTTGCTAGTAGAGGTTGCACTGTTCATTTTTGTCTGTCCCAATGTGCGCAGCAGGATGTCTCACTGACTCTGGATATTAGCTAGCTCAAACAAACTGATGTTTGCACAATTTTTCTTCATGTCATCAACAATGTTGTAATCCAGAGGTGTTAAACTCACCGAGGTGTCTGGGGTAGAACAGATGTTCGTGTTGTTCAACGGAGTGTTTTGCAGCTTGCTACTCATGGATGCACTCTTGTCCACTGCTGTCTTCCCGAACTTGTTTTGTTTTTTCTGCTTTGGGACAACTGGTGGATCGACCTTCCTCATCAGCAGTCTCATCTTTTCTTGTGCTTCCCCAAGTGTAAGGGGAGCCCCTTTACTCCTGAGATTGTATCGGTCACTTTGCTTTTGGGGCTGCTTCTTGGTGTTCGTCTTCGACATTGCTTGTGAGCACTAATATGCATTCACCACATGCTTAGAACTTGATGGTTCATCAGGTGCAACCTCTTCATCATCATCAACGTCTTTCAGCTGCTCCTACATACCATTTTCCATATCGAGTGTATGACTGTATACAAAGCTTGCGACTCACTTCCATTCCGAACAAGAGTTATCGGGGTGATGTTCTTCGTGGAAAGAACAGAACTTGGGATCTGCGCACTCTTCGACCTGGAACACAGATTTCTGCGCAGTTTTTGGAGTGAACCGATTGCTGCTTGATGAGATGCTTTCCTGCCTCTGCCTGGGTGGATGGCTACTAGAAGATGTGTCAGTTTTCCATTGTTTGAGCTCAAACACTTCCGTAGTCAAGTTCTTGATGAGGCGAGTGAGGGTTTCAATATCAATTGTTTCCTTGTCTCTACCCTTGCTCGCCATCGTTTAGGACTTTCTGCTCACATGTTTGGAATCCTTTGCTGGTTTGTCATCCTTAATGACTCCAATTGCACACATGTCATTTTCAACAACAATAGCCTCTTCAAAACTTTCCAAGAGTGTTGGTTTCGCAGCTCACTTGACGAACTGCATAATGCCAGTCGACAATGCGGATGTGTAGTAATCAATAGTGATGGAGTCATGAGGTTTAGTGGCTACTAAAAACTTGTTCAATATGCATGTAAACCTCTAACTGAAGTCTTTTACTTTTTCTTTTCCTTCCATCTTCAGGCTTTCCAACTCTTTGAGTAGCTTGGCTAGGGTCTTGTCATCAATAAAATTTTCAAGGAACATGCATTTGAATGCACCCCAGTTCTGTATAGAGTTCGGTGGAAGGTTGTGATACCATGCAGCTGCGTGACCATCCAAAATACATGGAAAAAATATACATGCTACGTCGTCATACCGTACCTTAAGGGTTTGCAGCTGTAGGTAGAAGTTATCCAAGTGATCTTCTGCCTTCACCATGCTGTCAGGATTAAACTTGATGTTCATTCTCTCCACTCACTTCGGCATCTTGTGCATAATAGATGGGAGAGCCAATGGTCCCTCAGTCATCCATTCCATATTTGGGTCAACCATCTCTTCCTCTTCTTCATCCTCTTCCTCTCTTTCAGAATCGGACGGTTCTGGCTCTGAGTCTGTTGGTTCGTCTCTACCTCTGCCTCCTCCGTTGCCTTCCCCTCCACCTCCTGTACCGGAGTCTTATCCCAACATCACAAGAGTGTCTTGTTCACCTTGTCTGAATACCAAATGTTCCTGTCTGTCTTCAATAGCTTCTGCCAAACCTTCAAGTGTGGCAACGACTGCTTCTTCCACTGATGATACAACAACTCCTATAGTAGAGGCTTTTGGATTTCTTAATGCTTATGGAAGATGTTGTATGTCTGGGATCAGTCTGACTGCTTTCGTGAACTGGCGAGTGATGGGATGGACGGAGCAAAGGAGATGATACATAATCTCGTGTTTAGTCATGGGAGGTGAGAACTAACCAACTGTAGATTCGTGGATAGGTGAGAGGGAGTGTGAGTTACTGCCTTGACCAGATGGTTGATGAATGAGTGTTAGAGGATGTTCATCCATATACAACTGCCTGTCCTCCTTTTAGTGCCAGAAATGTTGATGGTGTTGGACCTGCCCACATTTAGGGGATCACCCCGGTATGAAGTCCCAACTAGAACTCACACCATTTGGTGTGGGAGTCCCATCCGGTATGATGGCTCGGTTTCCATTATCTTACATATTTGCCTCAACTCTTGCTTGTCAGCACAGGAGAGTGGTTTTCTTTGTCTTCGACAAGTGATGTTCGCGTGCTTGGTGATTGTAAGTGTTACTTGTGTCAATGATTCTCTCACTGTAGAGGGAGAAGGTGAGAGTGAGTCTTAAGTCGGTTGGGAGTAAGTCCCAACTCTGCTAGGAACACACACACAATAGGATGTGCATAGCTTCCGAAGGAACAGTCCACATGGATGCGATAATCACAACACACAAGAGAAGATAACACATACAACACTCAATGGATGAGTACGCACGAGTGCAATGGTTGTTACAACAAGTTTTATGTGAAAGGTATGGCTGATGTCTGTGAAGGTAGCCACCACGAGCGAGACAGCGTTAACAACATATACAAAACATTTTCATTAGTAGATTATGTATTACAACAAGTGAAATAGTTCAAGTGTGAAACAAAGGTTAAAGAAACATGCATCACAAGTGTTTAAGATTAGTCTTACAACAGTTACAATACATGTGTGAAAATGTGTTGGCCTGTTAGCAGGCTTCTGAATTAAGCGAAAGTTCCAAGTCACATCATTACACCATACATCATTGACCCTATGAGCGGGGCGTTGGAGCCACTACTTACTTCTCAAAGAAAATATTACAGACTCTCTTGGCTATGTGGGAGGAGCTGAGGTGAAAATTCCTTTTCATGTACAAATGAGGGGGTATTTATAGCCAAGGGTGAAAATGACCCTTGTGGTTGTTTGACTACCCTCATGGCTATTTGACTTCCAAGAATCTTCGACTTTACATGACTCTTTGTAAAACAAGTGGGTCTCTTGGACTTCCACGTTACATTACATTGATAGACATCATGGCCCACATTAGAGATGTGGACGACATGAGTCATGACATGACAGTGTTGGTACATTCGTGTTGTTGCTAGTGTGCATGTCAATATATAGTGTTGTTGGGTGATGGATGTCCTCATGGTGTGTCACGGTTTCACATCCACACGGAAATGTGCATGGAGTCTTCGATGGTTGTTGGTTCGCTTGATGTTGCTTTTGCACATTTGTTTTGCACAAATTTAGTGTTTCTACAAATGCCTAACCCTCTAGACCTAGTAGCTAGTCTAGAAAAAATAGACAAAGTAATTCGTAGTTTTTCCTATAATCAATAGATAAGAAAAGGAGGAAAAGAAACCAACCTATAACTTTCGCTTGCTCCCTCTCTCCTTTGACCGATTCTGCCACTCCTTTCCGTACTTAACTCACTTGGAAAGTACCTGCACACAAGTCGAGACAGAAACCCATCAAAGCATACAATAAAGATCTGCTAATTAAACATATCATAGAATCCATAATACGATATACATCATATAAACACATGAATGGAAAAAACTTTGAATTCTTTATTGATAAAAGGAAAGATTACAACCCATGAATGTTCATGCTTGATTCAGTGTCTTCCTTCCAGTTTCAATCCCTTCTCTCCTCATGAAGCAACAATTTGACATCATTACAATACTCTTACTAATCTCATTCAAACAACATTTCCTTAGCTCAAGAAATTCCAACCTAGACCAGCCTTTGAATGCTTGGTCAATTTATAGATGAATGGAGGAGGTTAAGCCATTAATGGCCCTCATGAATGCTTTGCCAAAATTGGGAAGTGGTTCCATATAGGAAGGGATAATGGATTGAGGTTCATTCATCTCCTTCCTCATCCAAATGCAAGCTCAATCAAACTGGAAACTTCCAGAAGCATCCATTGGATGAGGAATCCAATGGATTCATTTAAAAATTTTGATGAATCTCGCTTAGCGCAGGTGAAACAAAGGCTAACTGCGCTACAGTGCACCTAGTCATCGCAGTTTCTACATTTCAATGCAGCCCGATAGAAGGATACCTGTGTTGATCACCTTAGGGGAATTTTTTGCATGAATGGTGTCATGGAAACTCTTGGGAGGCAAGCATGATGTAGGTTGACCTCATTAGGGAATGAAAACAATTGAATTTAGCATTGATGGACCCTAATAATATGGATCTGGAAGTCGGGATTGATGTGCCCAAATTGACCTGTAACAACATTGCTCCTTGCTTGTATGTTGGTAGTCTTAATAGGTTCGTCTATTGGCGAAAGGTGCATGTTCATCTGTTCGTCCGTCCATGAGTACATCTTACATGTTTTCTCATATATCTATCCATGAACACATCTTTGCATGATCATCCATTCACGGGCACATCTATTTACATGCAACGTTTGTTCATCTGTTTGTGAACCTTTCCTTCTACATGTGCTCTCTTTGTTCATCCCATTTGTCGTCGCACCATGTTTGTTTGTGTATATGTTCCTACAATCGTTCATGACAAAATGACATCAAATCCAAAAACCTCCTAGTCTACCATGATACATGATCATTTTGGATACAGGTGACCAAGAGAGGCAACAAGGTTGTGAGACAGGATGGAGGCCCCTGGCACTGTTAAATAAAACTGAGTAAGAGTCACTAGGTGATGAAGATGGGCAATTCGAATCGATAGTGACTATTCACGAGATATGGCTTAGCTAGAGGAAAAAATTGCATTTTTTTTAGGGGAACAGTTCGGGCTGCAAGAAGGTTGGGTAGGAAAAATCTACGCAGTTTTCGGAACGAGTGGGCAATGGGTCTTGGCAGCAAAAACTGCGTAATTTTTTGGAGGAACAGGTCGGGCTACAGGGAGGCATAGCAAACAAAAATTACGCAATTTTTTGGAGGAACAGGTCGGGAGCTTGGCAGCCAAAACTGCGAAATTCCTGGAGGGAACTGGCAGCAGAAATTGCGCAATTCCTGAGGAGAATTGGCAGTCTGTTGTTGGAGCTTAGCAGCCAAAACTACACAATTCCTGGAGGGAATTGACAGTTTGATGTCGGGAAAAATTGTGTTGAGGTTGGGGCTAGCTTGCTAATCCCCTCTGTGTAGTTTTTAAGTTGAGCGGACTACTAAGCGACAGAGAGCTTGCTCATGAAAACAACACAATTTTCTGGGTGAGCAGCTGGTCGACTGTCGGGAGGGCTAGCTGGAAAATTGCACACTTTTCTATGGTAGATAGGGACGGGCAATGGGTGTCTGTTCGGCCTGTCTACGAAATTTTCTTAGTTAGCGGAGTAGGCAAGGTCTACAGCCTTTGCACAATTTTTTAGGGGAGTGAGTCTTGGGGTGGCTATCGGGTCAAACTCTCTGGTTGACCAACATGAAGGTGGATTTATTTTCTTGCAGGCAGCGCAACTTGAAATGACTTGCTTGGTGCTTCTACTTTTTTCTGGGTGACAGTCGATCAAGTCGATGGCAGGGTGATTGTCCATTTGTCAGAGGGGAGTCCAGTCGTTAGAACTTCAGCAAAAATGACTAAGTGTGTAAACGAGTGAAAGATGCATATGTGATCCTACAAACACACACTTAAATGACTCAACGACGAGATGACTCAAACCATCTAGACACACATGTTCAACATGACTGACCGACGGTACTGTCAAGCCAGGAGTAACTCTAGTTTGGCAGAAAACTCAGAAAAACTGATTCGTCTGATTATTCCATAGGTAGGCTATTGTTTTATACATTAGGAATGATTGTTCAGTTCATCTTCCGATGACTGTTCACATTCCTGATTTATTTATTTTACAAATTCCCCAATCATGAAGATTAGGTGTCAATAGATACAAGTGACAAGTGTGACACTAGTGATTGATCATTAGTCGACCGTGATGATGCTTGCGCAATAGTGAATGTGACTCCATGTGTGAGTGCGACAAATGTTTTCATAGCAAACACAACAAGTACACACGAAGCGAAGACTTTGAGCATAACCAGAACATGGTCGCAAGCATGACTTTGACATCAACATGAAAGACTTGGTGAAATGAACAAGCAAGGCGAATGCGAAGACTCACACGAGCTCACAGAGTGAACTCGAGTGTGTGTAGTCATCAAGTGAAACTCTTAAGGGAGGCTCTGAAATTGGGTGTAGGCAAAAATTTTGGAGGGTGGTTGTAGTCACTACAACAGGCTCAAAGGAGCAAATCCTTATAACGCCAAATGTATCGAGATTGGAAAGGTGAGGGAATTGTATCCTCGCCTATTGAACAACTGAAAGTGATGTTTTGGGGTCCAAAAGCTTCCAGTGGGGAGTAATGGTTAGGTTCCCAAAAATTTGATCAAAATTAGAAGTTTTCAGATTGGTGTGGAAGCTAAATGATCGCATAGTGCTTGTCATCCTGAATCTGGCGCAACTCGTTTCACGCAAAACAAAATTTGTATGCTCCCAGAAACATGTTTTGTTCATTTTCCTAAACAAGAAAATAAAATAAAAAAAATGCAGGCAACCCAGTCAGTAGTCTATACAGTTGGCGCAACACTAACTGGGCATGCCTACGTGGCAGGGTGACTATGCATTAGTTGTTTTACTTTGGAGAATTAGATAATGCCAAGTGCCACGATTTCATTGGTGTTGATTTGTGTGATTTTCATTAGTGGGATGGTGGGCAACCATAGGTTGCCATGTGGCCCAACCGGAGTCCGCCATGTGGAAACATGGGAGCCACCAAAAACCTTGTTAAGGGCAGAATGGACCAGGCGAGGGCTGAACACCAAACCTTTGTCCAACAAACCTTGCCAACTACCAACGCGCCACTATGTTTCTTATTAAATATTGATATGCGGCATATATTTAAACTCCATGTTTTGCACCATTTGGGAAAAGGGCCAGCCCATGGGCGCGTGCAACCCAACAAAACCATGGGTGCAGAAGATTTGGGGGCCCAAACAGCGGGGGCAAATGGTTAGCCCTGGAACCCGAGCACGTGGCCCCTCACATGACCCAAAATTTTGGTGTTAAGGCCTTAGAGGCCAAATTAAGGCACCCAAAAATTACACTAGATTTTGGGAAAAATGGCGCTCAATTAGCACAATTTGGGGCAAAATTGTAGGACCGGTGCCAGATTTGGGGGAATTTGTAGAGCGAATAGTGCAAGAGCTAGGGAGGCTCATAACTTCTTTAGATTTTTACCAATTCACAAGAAGAAAGAGGCTAGACAAGCATTTTTGGGCATTCTAGAGTCATTGGAACAAGTTTCAAAGTTGTTTGAGCATTGTAAACTAATGTATTCACACTTTCGAGAATAATAGAGAGGGCCAAGCCACTGAAAGCTGGACCAAGGAAACGTAGCCCAGGCGGGGTGAACTCCTTCATCATGTGTTTTTGTGATACTATTTTGGTGATGTTCATTTCTGTTATATGCTATTGTTCAGTCATTTGTTTATGTTAATGCGTACATGGAATTTACATAAAAACATTCAAAAATTCATGTTAAAACTTACAATTAACCTCACGAATCCTTAAGCACTTTTACATATTCTGAAGAGGAATTTAGCACAACACAACTAATTTTCCCATTCATATCAGTGGCATACCCTGACATATGACCACCATAAGATCCAAAATGACAGTCATTTAATTCCTTTTCAGCTTCCTCGTGAGTTAAACATCGTCTGGAGATAGAATCAACACCACGATGATAAAGTGTATCACTGACAATATTGTTAAGCTGGGATTGATACTGGATATGATGACAATTAGTTTGACTCACTTTTGGCCAAAATGTCTGGGTTGGAAGATAAATGATGATCTATCCATACTAGGGATCTAGATTACTGATTAGAAAGAGAGATTTGTCTAGAAGAGAATCCTCTGCCATGTTTTACATTTCAGTACGGGGAAAGTCACATAATAATTCAGGAAATACCAATGATTTATTAGATTTGGATTTAATGAATCCCTAACAGAATTCCTGTAGGACGACTATCCATTTGGAATACTTTCCCCTTAGCTATTGTCTATTAAGAATGTAAACCATGGGGTTGCAATCAGAAATCACAGTAGTTTTGCACAATAGAATGTAGTGACGAAAACATTTGACAACTTGAACAACTACCAAGACCAATTTCTCCACATGTCCATATTTTTCTTTGTTTTTGGTCAATTTATGACTTAAGTAATTTATTACATGCTCTTCATTCGATTCGTCTTCCTAAACTAGAACCATGTCAATGGTGGCATTGGACATGGCTAAATATAAAAAGTAGTCTTGGCGACGATCGGGAGGATGCAACAACAGTGTATGGGTCAATGCATATGTAAATGCATCAAATGCCTTTTGAGCCACTTCATCCCAGACAAATGAGATGCCCTTTTTCAAAAGTCGAGTAAAACCTATAGTCAAGTCAACGTAGTTTTGGATAAATCAACGTAGAAAGCTTGCCTTCCCTTGCAAAATTTAGAGTTGGTGGAGATTGGAAGGAGGAGAAAAATTCAAAATAGCCTCAACCTTCAATGGATCGACACGAATGCCTTCCTTTGAAATGAGAAATCCTAGAAATCGACCAGATTGCACATAGAAAACACACTTGCGTGGATTCAAGCGAATTTTGTAATGACGACATACGATCAAGATTTCTCTCAAATGCATTTTATGGTCTTCTCGTATCAGTGAATCAGCTGGAAATTCGTCTAAATAAGGTTGTACAATATGCTTGATATCGTGAAATACATAAGACATAGCCCGCTGAAAATTTTCACCAACTTTCTTCAAATCGAATGGGAGTTTTCAATAGGCAAAATTCCCCTATGGGTAGATGAATGTAGTTTTGTGTTGATCAGCTTGGAGTATGTTGATTTGATTGTAGCAATAAAATTCATCCATAAATGAAAACATTTCATTTCTTGGCACATTCGTCAATGATTTGATCAATATAGGGAGTAGGATAATTATCCTTTGTACAAGCCTTATTGATATCCCTATAATCGACACATACTCTAATGGTTCCATATTTTTTGTTAACATGTATGATATCAGACACCCAATCATTTAAGGGAACAAGGTAAATGAAACTTGCTTTGAGCAGTTTCTCGACCTCATCTTTAATCGCAACAAATTTTCACGGATGCACCGAATGTAATCGTTGTATAATAGGTTTGGCATTCGGGTAAGTCTTAATCTCATGTACAACAATTTTTGGGTCAATTCTTGGCATTTCCTCATAGGACCAGGCAAAAATGTCACGAAATTCTTGAAATAGAGCCTTATATATTCGAATTTCTTCGATAGATAATGAGGCGCATATGTGAATATTTTCAACAATTCATGTTTTGACTGAGATGTCAATGGTAATAATTGTAGATATATTTCCCAAATTCCTTTCAGACTCAGCTTGAAAAATTGAAATGGGTGATTCTAGACTATCTACTATCTCAGGTGAGAACATAGTTGAGAAATCACTCTTGATTTTATCAGGGTTAGGTAGAAAATATGAACAATGATGGTAATCATTCCATGGAATTTCATCTAAAGTCATGAGCTTCATAATACTTTCGTTAGTTGGAAATGTAGAGTCGAAAGGATCGGGGAGTGAAACCAATTCTAACCAAGGTCAAGGAGAATAATCATCATTGATCACATTCACTCGATCAATTTCAGAAGATGATAGGTCGAAAATGATTGAATTTCCTGATAAGCCAATTCAAATGGGATCAAAGGCATCTCATTTCCATAGGAGGCTAGTTCAAACTCTAAAGGCACTATCCACTAATCAGAAGATTCCATAGTACTTGATGTAATCATGTTAACCTTGGAAAAATTAGACGGAAAGTTAGGTGGAGGGAGTGCAAAGGTTCCCATTAACGATGAGTCTTTGAGAAAACCAACACCAATATCCTCATAAAGAGTATTTGTTTTTCCAACAAATGGTATGCTACCCATAGAGTTAGGGTCTAAAGTGTAGTAAGACAACTGGTCTACTTTGACAATTATCCCTTTGTGATGAAATTATATCATTCGAAAAAGCGATGAGACCACTGCTAACATAGTGTGGGTCAAACTTCAACCAAGAAAAAGGTTATGATCGAGTTGAGCATCAATAACTTCAACTTCAATCACTACCGTGTTACCCTCTAGCTCTATGGGCAGATTGTTTAGGATTCCATAAGGACGAAAACCTCTTCCATCAAAGGATTTCAGAGTGGTAGGTGACTAATTGATGGTTAGAGAACCTAAATATTTCCAACAAGCAATTGACATAATACATGTAGAATCTCCTTCGTCAACAACTGTGTGAAACACTCGTATGGTTTTAACAAAAACTGGAATATGGAATTCTAGTTGCTGAGAGAGTCTCGGGATATGACTCTTAAGATCAAAGATAATTAGGTTAGAATCTTGCAGATCAATAGCTCCTATGGATGAAAATAAAATATTTCGCTATGCCAGACATGTTTGTAGCACCTCCAGAGTTAACATTGTGGAAGGAGACATAGCCAGGTCTTCCACAATGTTGTAATTTTGTGCAACTGTAGCATGTGGGTTGAAAACTGATTTCCGAAGCACAACTTTGGGAGGTGGTCGGATCATCATGTCGGGATTCAGTTTTTCGATCTATAATGGTTCAGAAGGAGGAGGAATTGAATTGGAAGGTTTACCAAATGAACTGATGTCATTTCCATTGTCAACAAGACCCTTAGATCTGTAATCTTTCGATCTGATAGCTACCATAACTTGTTGCGAAGACATCATCATGATATCTTGTGATGTGGAAGAGGAAGATGTGTTATGAGAAACCATTTTTTTTATCTTGAGAAGGAAATGGATCCTTTAAAACAATGGGAGTTGGATCACCTTAAATGAATTTGGAAACCTTTGCCCGATGTGGCAATTCCTTGGTATAGTGATCCTAATTGAAAATAAGGAAAGGATAGTGAAGTTTTTGTTTCTCGTCAGTAGGCTCAATTTTAGCAACTTTCTCTTTCAAAGAAGAATTTTGTTTTGATTTACCTTATGTAACACACTCCTCCCATATCTACCCAAGTAACCGGACAACCGGGGTAACACATGTGATGAGAGGCTACTATGATATGATTCAACCTCCTAGGTATCCTTAAGGAAGTGGAATCGACAAAAACCCATCAAACATGCCTTCCATATCAACAACAAGTCTCCCAAGAGCCATCCCAACCACACATGTATCATGCCCCTAGGTCCCACTTATTTTTTAAGTTATTAAACCTCTAGACGCACAATTTTATGGGCATGCTAGCATCCAGATAGATTTAGACTCTCCCACAAACCTTCATTCCTGTATCCAGAGGCTATTTCTGGTAGACCTATGCTAGAGTCCACGGGATTTAAGGCACTTTTCAAACCCATAATTCCGGCCACTACCCAAAACTTGATGTAACTTCAAGGATCCATTAAACACATGACGACACGAATAATAAACCAAAACTAACTCCAGGACTAGGCTTGACCATCCCCAACCGGGACTGACATTCTGTTAAACACTTGGCATCAACATAATCTACAGGTCTAGGACATAAGACAAAGCATGAATGACTGAAAAATCTTACGAGACATGACAAGAAGGATCACCACCTTCTCCCTTGAACTATTATACCATCAATTAGGTTTTGCATCCATTATCCTTCCAGTTACAAGTAAAGACATGAAATAACCATGACAATAACCAATAATATAACCATGCTTATAACCAAACCATGAAAATAACAGTGAGATATCAACCATTAAATCCACATATTGATAAGTACAAAAGTAAGAGAACTTAGCTTCTATTAAACATAGGCAGATCTAACCAGGTTCGAGACTTCCACATACCACTCGACTGTAAACATGGCTAAACCAAATCTTTCTTTCATCCAGTCACCCATGTGCCATATTTGAAGCATGAATGTGGGATATCATGGATAAACCAATCCTAAAAAATTCAAGGGAATCCATAGGTTAAACCACCTCCACCCTCACCAAACCGTGATCACACCAAAACCAGTGCTCTGATCACAAAACTGAATCGAACTTAGAATGCCATATAGAATCCATAACTATCCTTGATGAATTTTTCATCTCCTTGTCTCTCAGGCTTTACCACAATCCAATCTTGGATCATTAGGCCCTAAATCGAGACACCTTCCTCAGGCTTTACCATGTATCCCGCCAAAACCATTCAAGGGATTCCTAGGCCTTTGGGAATGAACCTTGAGACCACCTCCGCCTAGTATTTTGAAATCCATCCAGCAATTCCAAAGCTCAAAACCGAGATCAACGTCCTAACGCACCATGGAATTCGAAGAAAGGCAAGGCTAGGCTGAAAACCATTGTCATAACCCGACAAAACCATGCCACTGAAAACAAGAGAACTATACATCAACATTCAAAGTCATGCATGTCAAACCAGCTAGGAAATCACAAACACAATATGTTACCTACAAGTATTCCTATTGAAGCTGCTTGATCCTGCCTTTCCTTGTTTGATCCTTCTTTCATTCCTTTCCTTTTGCTTACTTTTCCTTCCTTGCTCCAAGCTAGAGTGCTTCCAAGAAAACTCTAAAGTGTCCAAGAGTGAGAGAGAGAGAGAGATAATAATGAGAGAGCTCCAAAACTGAACTGACAAAAGGTTACAAACTTATCCTCATAAGCCTTTTTATCAATTAGGCCTATATTTTCTTCATTTTCCATTATTTTCCTTCAATTTCCTCCTCACATGCAACCTGTGACCTCACATGCAACTTGTGACCTTTCACCTTACTTTTCTCCTAATTTCCTATATTTTCATAAATAAATGTGCAAAAAATTTATTTTTTCCTTTTAGTGCCTTTGTCTTTGCCAATTTCCTTTAGCCATAAACACATCTACTGACGCCCACTAAGATATCTTTGCCCAACATTCAACTTGGAATAAGTGTCCCTTAACAATGGTCTTATGTTTCCTTTATGAACTTTTATTACATGAAATTTTCACTAGGGTTGTTTCAAAACCCTCCCCCTTGGGGAACACCGTCCTCGGTGTTAAACCACACAAACAAGTCAGCAAAATTGCTGAAAATAAAACATACTTCCCATGGAGATTTATAACTTAACTCGTTGCAGTATTTACAATGAATGACCCGCTCAAAAGAAAAACATCATGACAATGTGATAAGATAACAACCATACCACGTATTGGAGCTTTATAACTTAGCTCATGGCAGTAATTTCATCCATATACACATGTACATATACCAAAACATCAACAAAACATATGTGAAACATATACCAAACATCAAACTGAAGTTGCTTTGCCTCAACCAGAAAACAATGAAGGATACATGGCCCGCATCTGATCTGCCATCTCCCATGTAGCTTCTTCAAGCCCAATGTGCTTCAACTGCACTTTAACTTTCTCTATGGATCTTTTCCTGAGCATGAGATGCTTCCGCTGCAATATTTAGTGAGGCTCCGGCTAGAACTCTCTTTCTTGCTCCACCTGCAATACACACCAATCAATAGCATGATCAACATCCTTTATATACCTTTTAAGTAATGAAACATGGAAAACATCATGGAATTTCACTGTTGGAGGCAGTGAAATTCAACAATGGTCTAATCCTATCAAGGATCTCAAAAGGCTCGCAATACTATGGTGCCAACTTGGCACATGATCCAATTCTCAAAGAGCTCTTCTTGGGCTTGATGCACAAATACATATGCTCCCCAACCCCAAGCTCCTTGAATGCCCTATGCTGGTCCACATAACTCTTTTTTCTATCTTGTGTTGCCTTTAGATTCTTCCTTATAACCTGCATTCCTTGTTCCATGTCTACCGACATATCTGGTCCAACAAGTACCTTTTTCACGGGACCACTCCAGCTAATGGGAGTATTACAACTCTGCCCATACAATGCCTCAAAAGGACTCATCCTCAACGACTCCTAATAATAATTGTTGTATGCGAACTCAACCAATGGAAGATACTCCTCCCATCTCGTCTTCTAGTGCACCACATACATCCTCAGCATATCCTCCAAGATCTTGTCAACCCTCTCTATCTGTCCATTTGTTTGTGGATGATAAGTTGTACTGAAGGCCAACTATGTAGCTAAGCCTGCGAATAGCATTCTAAAACTTGGAAGTGAACTTCGCATCGATGTATGACATAATATTCTTTGTAGCACCATGTAATCTCACTATCTCTTTGATGAATACCTGTGCCACCTCACTAGCTAAATATGTAGTCTTCAATGGAATGAAGTGAGCTACCTTGCTCAACCTATCGACCACGACCATAATAGAATCATGTTCTCTCACGCTCCTCGGAAGACCTGTAATTAAATCCATGGAAATGACCTCCCATTTCCATTATGGAATCGCAATAGGTTGTAGTAGACCATCTGGATGCCTACATTCTGCCTTCACCTATAGACAATCCCAACACCTAGGCACAAATTCTGCCACTTCATTCTTCAGATTCAGCCAATAGTAGAATTTATTTACCACCATCAATGTCTTCTGATATCCTTGGTGACCCGAGTATGGCTTGACGTGAAACTCCATCAAGATAAGCTTCTTGAGCTCACTGTAATTTGGCACATAGATCCTGTCCCTATATCTCACCAAACTATCTATCATGAGATGATAGTCTGTGTCCTGATCACCTGTACTTGTACCTATACTCTGTTGTAACATGTGCATAATATCCATATATTTTTCATCTCGTTGTCCTCCTGCAAGATCCTATCTTGTAAATCTGTCCCATAATAGCTCATAGTTGCTATATGATTCACCTGTACCTTCCTGCTAAGAGCATCTGCAACCTGATTCTCCTTTCCCTTAATGTATATGATCTTGAAGTCAAAATCACTAAGGGTATCCAACCATCTAGCTTATCTGACAATTAGATTCGTCTGGTCAAACAAATATCTCAACCCATTGTGATTGCTCATCAATACAAACCTCCTGCCAAGAAGATAGTGCCTCCACATCTTCAATACATGTATGATCACTTCTTGTTCAAGATCATGCATCGGATAGTTCTGCTCGTGCTCGTCCATTTTCTGTGACTCATAGAACACTACATGTCCTTCTTGCATAGGGACTCCACCAAGTTCTCTCTTGCAAGCATCTATACACACTACAAATTCTTTGTCTGGATCTACAATATTTAACACTGGTGCATGTGTCAACAACTGCTTGAGTTTCTCAAACTAGCTGCACATTCTTCTGTCCATTCGAACTTCTTACCATTCCTCTGCAATGATGTGATAAGATATGCAATGCTTGAGAAATTCCTGATGAACCTCCTGTAGTAACCTGCCAATCCCATGAATGATCTCACCTCATCCACATTCTTAGGAGTTTCCCACTCCATGATGGCCCTTATCTTTTCTGGATCTACTATTATGCCTTCCTTGTAAACAACATGTCCCAAGTAATGCGCTTTTGTTTGAAAGAAGTTGCACTTGTTAAGCTTAGCATAAAATTGATGCTCTCTTAGCAATCTCAACACTGCTGCTAAATGCTCGATATGATCTTCCTCATTCTTAGAGTATATCAAGATGTCATCAATGAATACAATAACAAAATTTTCCAGATAAGGATGCAACACACTATTCATCAAACACATAATTGTAGTTGGAGCATTAGTCAAACCAAATGGGACTATATAAAACTCATAATGTCCATACCTGGTCCTGAACGCAGTCTTGTAGATATCCTCTTCCTTGATGCATACCTGATGGTATCTCGATCTCAAGTCGATCTTAGAGAACACTGTTGCTCCCTTCAACTGATCAAACAAATCATCAATCCTTGACAATGGGTACCTGTTCTTGATCGTTACCTTGTTCAGTTGCCTGTAATCAATGCACAATCTAAGAGTACCATCTTTCTTCTTTACGAACAACACTGGTGCACCCCAAGGCGATACACTTGGCCTAATTTATCCCTTGTCAAGCATCTCCTTTAACTACAATTTCAACTCTACTAGCTTTGGAGTGCTCATCCTATAAGGTGCCTTCGATGCTGGTGCTACCCCTGGCACCAACTCAATAGAGAAATCTACCTCCTTGTGAGGAGGTAACTATGGAATCTCTACTGGAAATATGTCCTGATACTATTTCAATACATGATACCTCTTGAATATTTATGCATCCTCAACATCTTTTCCCTTGTCACTAGATATATGCATTACAAACATCACACAAACCTTTTCTGCAACTACACATAGCCTGCATAGTAGTAACTATCCTCTCTAATGTAGAATTCTTCTTTCCTTGCAAAATTATATTTTCCCCACTATCATCCACACACTCAATGGCATTGTCAAAGCAATCCACTTTGGTCTTGTGAAGGTACAACCAATCCATACCCAAAATCATACTATATGATCCCAATGATAGTACATTCAAATGTTTTGTTGTAGGCATACCATTTAACTCAAATGTACAAGCTCTTACCCAATGGTGAAATCTCTTCTTTGTACCTATAGCCAACTGTACCAACCAAGATTATGCATGCACTTTTTTTTCTCAAACCACACTTATCCAACATGTCAGGATTAATATAACTATAATTAGATCCAGGATCAATCAAAATAGAAACAACTTGATCACAAAGCTTACCGTCCATCTCAATGATAGATTGTTGATGATCCACCTGCCTATTGTCCATAGCTGCATAGATCTTAGGAATGTTATTACCAGCATCACCAACTGTATGCATCTCCTGAGAACTATAGATCTGGGGACTACCACCTTGATACTATGGATAATACCTCTTATGATGATCCTTGCCACATATCCAACATTGTA
Organism: Pinus tabuliformis; assembly: GCA_031772625.1. NCBI lineage: Eukaryota > Viridiplantae > Streptophyta > Pinopsida > Pinales > Pinaceae > Pinus > Pinus tabuliformis. Next base: position 652,095,250 of record CM062815.1, on the reverse strand, counting down.
ATGGTGCTCTACCATCGTCTCTAGTCTGCTACTCTCCATGTCCCTTCTTAGCTATATTGACCTTCTTGTAAGGGACTACATTTTCTTTCTCACTTGCATCTTGAGGTCTTCCTCGCTTTGGTGGCCATTTTCCTTTAACTTTCTCATTTCCTTTCAAGTCACGCTTAGGCTCAACTTTGCACTTCGACTGCTCATAACAATGTTTCAACTTTTGGATGGCCTCCTCCAACGATCTAGGCTCATCGAATTCAATCCAATCTTTGTATGCTACTAGCAGTCCACTAATGAATCTCTAAACCTTGGCCTTCTCCTCCTTGAGGTAAGGCACATATCTCAATAGCTCCAAGAACCTACTAGTATACTCATCATTTGTCATGGAACCCATCCGCAACTCATAAAACTCCTTAGCTCTATCATCATAGTACCTTTCTAGAAAATACTTCTTCTTGAAGAGCCTCTCAAAATCTTGCCAAGTCAAGTCATCCTCATAAATACCTTTGAAATTATTCACATCTTCCCACGAAATATCTTCTTGACCTTTGAGACTGAAGGTGTCTATCCTTTCTTTCATGTTTTCTGAATAATCATACAATCTAAAGAAATTCCTCATACCAAGCAACCATGCTTCTGCATCTTGTAATTTATTCATCTCTCCATAAAAGGTAGGTGGCTTTGCTTTCTTAAATTCATCTGGCAAGTATACCCTGTCGCTCCTCCTGTAAGGATGATAATGATGATGATCATGATGTCTGTCAGAACCAGAACTAGAATAGTACCTATGTATATCACCCCTCCTATATGGAGTATCCAAGGACTTGCCATATTTGATCGTGTCACCTCTATCTGACCTATGACCACCACGGGACGTGTTTCTATATGCCCCATTAGTCCTATCCTCCTGCTCATGGCTAATTCGAAGTGGTCCATGATGTTGCAACTCTGAAAAACTTTGAAGTAGTATTGTATTAACCTCTACTTGTTTCTCTTGTGCTTGCATGTTTTTATCATTTTCCGCCTTACAACTCCTTATTTCTTCCATCAAGCTTCTCAACGTGTCTACTAAATCAGAGGAGTGTCCAACACCATGCTGCTCATTTGATTAATAAGGAGATTCTTTGTAGTCTACCGTCTTTCTAACCATTTTGATCTCTTTCCTACCAAGCATACTATGTCACCTAAATCAAGTCACAATAAATCTATGTACCTTAGTATACTTCGAGGAGGATACCTTGTCTTCAAGATCAACAAATCAACATGATACATGTATAGTACAATCATGACAACATATAGAAATGTAACACATAAGCATGTAACCATATATCCATCATTCTCACTAGAGTCCAATCATCAATGCATGACCATATCAACTACACATACCATGACCTCATGCATGACAACAACAACCATGTCATTGTACACTGATAGTACGCAAGCATAAACAACATGTAACCAATCATACACCCATGACGACACACTTCACACAACAACATCTTCCTTCACATGGCGACATCACTACAACCATGACTAACACCATGCATATGCAACAAGCACATAGAACACAAGGATGATTAACACACGTGCAACCGACATGAATGCATGACCAACGCACAACCCATCTAGTCCGAGTGGTGAACCATCCTCTAATACCAGTCTGTAACACCCTCGCCCCATATCTACCCAAGTAACCAGCCAATCGGGGTAAAAATGTGAGGAGAGGATACTATGATATGATTCAACCTCCTAGTTATCCTTAAGGAAGAGGAATCGATGGAAACCCATTAAACATAGCTTCCACATCAGCAAAAACACTCCTAGGAGCCACCACAACCACACAGGTATCATGCCCATGGGTCCCACTGAGTTTTTAATCTATTAAACCTCTGGGCACTCCCATGCTATGGGCATGCCAGCGTCCAGAGAGGTTTGGACACTCCCACGAGCCTTCATGCCTATGTCCATGGACTATTTCCAACGGACTTGTGCTAGAGAATGCGAGATTTAAAGCACTTTTCAAGCCCAGAATTCCGGACATTATGCAGAACTTGTTGTAACTTCTGGAATCCATTAATCACATGATGAAAAGACTAATAAACCAAAAAATAACTCCAAGACTAGGCCTGACCATCCCCAATTAGGACTGACATTCTATTAAACACTTGGAATCAACATAATCTACAAGTCTAGGATACAAGATAGAGCATGAATGACTGTAAAATCTTGTGAGACATGACAAGAAGGATCACCACCTTCTCCCTTGAACTTTTATGACATCAATTACGTCTTGCATCCATTATCCTTTCAGTTACAAGTAAATACATGAAATAACCATGACAATAACCAGTCATATAACCATGCTTATAACCATCATTAAACCATGAAAATAACAGTGATATATCAGTCATTAAATCCACATATTAATAAGTACAAAAGCAAGAGAGCTTAACTTTTATTAAACATTGGAAAATCTGACCAGGTTCGAGACTTCCACATACCACTCGATTGTAGACATGGTTGAACCAAATATTTCTTTCAGCCAGTCACCCCCGTGTCATATTCAAAGCATGAATGTGGAATCTCATGGATAAACCAATCCAAAAACAACCAAGGGAATCCAGAGTTTAAACCTCCTCCACCCTCACCAAACCATGATCACACCAAAACTGGTGCTCTTATCACAAAATTGAACCGAACTCTAAATGCCATCCATAATCCATCACTATCCTTGAGGAATTTTCTGTCTCCTTGTCTCTCAGGCTTTACCGCAATCCAATACCAGATCACTAGGCCCTAAACCAAGACACCTCTCTTAGGCTTTACCGTGTATCCCACCAAAATCGGTCAAGGGATTCCTAGGCCTTGGGGGATGAACCTTGAGACTACCTCCCCTCAGATTCTAAAATCCGTCCAACAATTCCAAAGGTCAAAAGCGAGATCAACATCCAAGCACACCATGACATCCATAAAAAAGGCAAGGCTAGGTTGAAAACCACTGTCATAACTCGATAAAACCATGCCACTGACTACAAGATAACTGTAGCTTTTAACCCCGTACATAAATTACCTGCATACGAATTCTAAAAAAAATAAAATAAACAATGGCGAGAGCATAAAACATAAAACATATATACATAGATATTTTCCCCTGGATCTCAAAACCGGGACTACCAGATTGATTTTTCATTATATTCCTTTCAATGTTACAATACATACATATACATGTTGAAGCATCCATAAAACCCAATCCATTAACCCTAGATTAGAACATAACAGTGATTCCCTTGACCAGAACTACAAAATACCATGGGCAGAAAACCATCATGCCCAAAAACATGTGCGAAAACCACACAAAAAACCATAGGTAGGTCTGCCCACCTAATATAGAGTCCAATTTGTTTTTCCCGGGGCGCTGCCTCGAACCCCATATAGGGGGGCTATATAAATCAAGTATAGTACATTTTTTATCCATTTAGTCAATCATTATTTGTATCTTTAGAGTGTCTTTAAAGTAGAAAAAACCTAACTCCACCATGTAGAAAGTATGGAAAACATTCAAATATACAAAACAAAACAAACAGAGGTGAACCATTTTCTGAAAAGTGAAATCTTGTAAGCAAGTCTAAATTTGGAAGTCAGTAATTCCTAATACTATAGTCTTTTCATAGTTCAACAAATACAAACTCACTCTAATAAGGATTATAACCGATAGGATTTAAACCAAGGCAAGATATGTCAAAACTCAATTTTTGAAAGTTTCATATGTATCGGTGATTTCTCTCCAATTTTCAAGTAGACTAGATGACCCCCTCTAGTGATTATTAATACCTGAAAAATGATGGTAATGTACAACATAATGACAAAGTAATGTGTGAGTATCTAAGGCAAGACCTTCTAATTATGCTTATTCTATATCATTCTCTCATTCATTGGAAGTACATGTGTTTCAATGAGCCTCACAAAAAAGGGTTTTATATCTGAGATATTCCTTTATAAACTAGAAGACAAAACCTGACTTTGCTTAGAATTTTACTAATTTGGTACTATTCCATATCATAGTCAAGATTATCAAAATGGATTAATCTTCTGTGGTCACTAGTAATAGCATACTCTCATAATTTTGGCTACTCTCCTCAATTTCCTCAATAGATTCAGTTAGAACCTTTTCTCTCTACTTCATGTCAACATCATCATCATAGTCTATATACTTATGACTTTTCATTTACACAATCTCTTTCCTACTCGCATCCCATGATCCAAAAATTCATTATTAAATCCATTTGTTATTTTATTTATTTCCATGAAAGGGGTAGTTGAACCAATCTTCCCATGAGGTTGTTTTCTCCCAAATGATTTAAAAAATATTACTAGTTGTCACTTTTTCCTTGATAGATCATATGATTGCAAATGAGTTCATATGTTGCTCAATGAATCTCAATGTCGAAGTCTTTTTCTAGATTGTTAAGACTATGGTTTATATCCTCCAATACAACATCATGAGGGTCATTCAATCCCATCAAAATACGATTCTTGAGCCATTGTTTCTCTTTAACAAAAGTTTCAAGTCCAATTGTCCTTCAGAAGGCATCATGGAGTGTTTGAATAGAAAGCTTGTCAAAATAGATTTCACCATTAACAATATTGGAAATTGGATTTGCAATGACTTCCACTTGAGGTTTTTTTCAAGGAGATAACTTTTTGTTCTGATTTTTCACTATTGTGTTTCACTCCCACTACTTCATTGTCATTGTTGTGGGGATTCTGTAGCATTTCCCTATTCTATTCACTTTTCAAATTCTTCAGAATTGTACAAATTGTGATTCTCTATTTGAAAACAAGACCTCAACTCACACAAAATTCACTAATAGGACTCATAACTTCATCTTCTTTAGAGTTGCAAAAATATGATTAACCTAAGTCGTTTCCTCTTGTACAAGTCACATAAACCTGTTTATTCAACTCAATACCTTCACTTGCATGTGCCCCTTGGATTTCCTACCTCAATGGTTGTAACTTCCTTCTTTTGTAATTGAATTGTGCCTCGCTATTATTACTTTCAAAAATTTAGTTATGGATTGGTTGCATGATAGATTGCAGTACCCTTAAGCTATGGAAACTCATCTTCTATAAACCAAATTGGAGTTCCAACTGTAGAGAGTAGCATATCGAGATGTCCAACATCAACATATCCTTCTTAAAATGGATTTCCATGTTCTCGTCCTAAATAAATATCTTATAGTACTATCATTGGAGTGATAGCTAAATTGAGTGCAACCGCAAGAAGTAGACCTCTACAACCATCATTTTCAATATCTAAACCAAAATGAGTTACAAGATCTAATTTCACAATCCCAGAGGTGCAGTCCATTAACATGCAACCTTTATACAAAATTGTCCATACTTCCCTTTCTTCAACAACCTCAGAGCATTCAACCTTACATGTACTTTAAGAAGCTTTCATCAACAATTTAGACATATGCCTTGAGCAATTAGATCCATCTTTGGCTCTTCTTTTTTTCTTCTCTACACTTTGATGTATTTTTCATTATGCTTGGTAAACATATCTTCTCGTTTGGCTTGTGTAGGAAACCATCGCATGTTGCTTCTGCAATTACATGCTATATGCCAAAAATTGTGGCATTTATAGCATTATATATTATACTTGTATTGGGGATTGAATGAATTATGACTTTTATTATTATAGCCATTAGGACCTATGATTTGATTGCAAGTAGTTTTGTTTCTATAGGTTTTATAGGGGCCTCCAAAATCATCCCTGACATAGCCTCTACAATTCCTTGCTTTATGTCCAAAGTTTGTGCATGAAAAATAGTGACCAAGAAATATAGTTTGGTACCTAGCTGAGAAGCATATTCTTAATGAAGAAGCTCTTATGAAGTTGTTATGCTTTGGAAAAAATACAATTCTTTGTTGATCCTTGTCTCTTATTTCATTGTTTCTTGTAATGTGTAGGGATCCCTTTAGGGCATTAGTGTAGCTTCTAGGTGTAGTAGCTCTTCTAAACTCATCCTGATTTCTTTCCTTGCTTACACTATGCTTGAGGCTTTGAAGAATATTAGCATGTCCTTTAGTAATCTTCAATTTTATTTTATGGTGACTTAATGCTTGCATATTCTTTGTATGAAGTCTCACCCACATAACCAAGACATGTTTTATTGTTTGGTGATTTTTAACTGCTGATAATATCATCCAACATTTGAGAAATTTTCATGTTCTTGTTGAGTTTGTCTACTTTATTCCTTAATGACACAATTTTTGCTTCAAGCTTCCCCAATTTTCTTCCTTTTCCATCAACTAGCTTTTCATCACTTCTTTTATTCTCTTAGCTTCTTCTAGTTGAATTTTCAAGAAGACTTCTCCAATTTTTTTCTCTTGCTCTTTCATTTTTTTATCAACTTTTGCTTCTAGCTTCTCATAATCCTCAACCTTTTCCTTCAGCTCGTGTGACAACATTTCTTCTCTCTTTCCCGTTTCCTTTGCTTGACATCTCAGAAGGACAACTTTTTCATCAATGTTGTGACTCTTTTCTTCAAGGATTTGCAACTTCTCTTCGAGCCTTATATTTTTTTATTTTTTCAAAGCCTCATAATTTGTTGATGAGAATCCACAAATTCTACTTCAAAATCAATGGTGTAACCTTATTCTAGATCTAACTTTATCTTTTGATTGTATTCATGTTCATTAATAGATTCTCAAATATTGGGAAAGTGGTAGTTCATACAAGCTCACTCCTAAAATATGGCAAAAACCAAAAATTATTATAATTATTCCATAGCATTAGCTTTTAAGGTCCAAATTTAATGGGATCCATTAAAGTTTGAAGAGAAAACTTGAAGGTACATCTCATAAAAATTTCATTGATGGGGACTAAATTTGGGAAAGTTGTCACAAGTTCAAGATCAACTTGAAAAGTTTCTGTTATAGAAAATATGTTTTTAAGAATTCGTACTAATATGTCAAGACAAGCTATACACACACACACACACAAGTGTAGATTTTCATACTTAACTTGAATATAGAAAGTTTTATAGATAGTCCATTGTATCTATTCAATAAGGAAAGTATCTAGGAATGAATTGGAGAGAATCCTGGTCCTTAGTATCTAAGAATATTATGAGCTATTTATAACTTCCATTAAGGTAACAAACATGTGGTAAATAAAGAGAGAAACATAAAGAAATTAAAACTTATTAAAACATTACCTTCTTTTGAAAAAGAACATATGATAAATAAATAAAAAAAACATGAAAAAATTAAAACTCACTAAAACATTACCTTCTTTTGAAAAATTAATCTTAAACATGATAATATAAGATATCACATTTATTAACCAATAACACAATAAATAAATCTTAAACATTGTAATATAAGATATCACATTTATTAACCAATAAGACAATAAATAAAGAAAGTTAAAAATAAATTATAAAATGAATTTTAAATCTTAAAATAGATGTAATTTTTTTTTTTTAAATTAACGAAACATTTGGTAACAAACGAAATACTATGAAATAATATTTATATTTTCTTAATAAATTTATAATTTTATTTCAATTCAAAATATTTATACTAACGCAATATCATAACTATATTTTGAAATATTGTTTTTAAGTATATTTAAAAAATAAAATTAGGAAAAAAATATTTTAAAAACAATAGAATTATAAAACGAATTGATGGAATATAATGAAAAAACATGTTTATTAATTTTTTGCTTTATATAATGAAGAGAATATTTTACCACTCCACTATATGATTTACAAAATTCCGCGTGTAGCAATGAAAGAAATCAAATAAAATTTAAAATAGTGCAAGTTGTCAGCGATCATGCAAAAAGCATCACCTAAATCGTGGTTTGATCATAACAACGGTTCAATTTGAATTAAAGACCGACATAGCAACGACTCAACTTGAATTTTTAAACAGCAGTTGCTTCTCGTTGCATCACAAAGCAGCTTTATGTTGATCCAAGGGCTGCATTTCATCAAACGACGACTACTCTTAGTATATATATATATTAGGATCTCTCCATTTCTTTTCTTTATCTCCCACCACGGGAGCTCTGTCTCTCTCTCGTGTTAGATTTGTCTGTTAAAAGGAGCCCTGCATATTGTGAGTTTGTTATTTGTGTGCACTCTGTGCGCTCTGTCTTGTGTTAGAGTTGTGTGTTAAAAGGTGCCCTGTATATTGTGTGCGCTTTGTATATTGTGTGGCTTAACGACTGTGTATGCTATGTTTTTGCATTTGTATGTATGTTTGGTGATGTGTTTTCTGTTGAATCTGTGACAACTGAGAGAGGAGACGAGGTCACGGTACGTTATTATGAAACTGTCGACTAAGCCGCCCCCTGCTCCAAGATTTTTCTCCTCACCTCCTGGTTGTTGTGCGATCGTCTGGACTACGGATCAAACTTACGAGGTAATGGCAGTGGCGAAAATTCCTTTAAATTTCTTGAAAAAGTAAGATCAGGGCATAAGTCCATAAAATTTTCATAAATCTTTGTTTGATTTAGGTTTCAAATTCTTGATCTTATTTTGAAATGCATCTTTCTTTCTCTGGTTTTACTGAAAACTTTGGTGATTTCTGTGATTTATCCTTAAATTAAATTACTGAAGGCTTAGTGAAATCTTTCCTCTCTTGTTTATGTTCTGCGATTTAATCTTGAAGTAACCGATGCTTAAAGAAATCATTCTCTCTGGTTTTACAGGAAACTATTGGGCCTTGTGTGATTTATTTGTGTTTATTTAATCAAGTAAAGGTTCAAAGAAATCTGCGAACGCTTGGAGAGAGTTTTGGTGATTTGGCCGTAAATTAAAATTAACTCTCTCATGGTTTTGAATGATCACAATGCTGGAGTTTTATTGCAAAATATTGGTTCATTTGCACATGTTTAATGTAATTTATCTGCGAACGACCTAGCGTAATCTTAAAAGGATCTTTATCTTGGAATTTATAGTAAATTATTGTTTAGTTCACAAGCTTTTCATATAATTTATTCGTAAATTACCATTTACGTAAATTAAAATTAAAAGAAATATTTATTCTTTGAATTGGGATTTATTTGTAAACCAGTGATTTAAACCAAACCTTAATGAAATCTTTGTTACCCATAAGCTAATGCAATTTTCACCCTGATTTGCTCGCACCTTACGAAAACTTTGCTAGCTGCATTGCTTAGGTCTTCTGTTGGACTTTCGCGTCAAGAGAATGGCGAATTCGGTGGGAAATCAGTGTCGTACACCTATTACGCCTTTAGAGAGGTAAACCTATATCATTCTGTTAAAAGCATATTGCGTCCATTTTAATGTGTTTCAGATATGTAAATCTATTTCATTCTGTTCATGAAATATTGCTTTTATATATATATATATATACACTCTGCAGGATCTCTCTATTTCTTTATCTCCTACCGCAGGCGCGTGTTGTCTCTCGTGTTAGAGTTGTGTGTTAAAAAGGCGCCCTGTATATTGTGTGAGCTCTCTGCTCTGTATATTGAGTGGCGTAACGTCTGTGTGCTATGCTTTTGCATTTGTATGTATATCTGGTGATATGTTTTCTGTTGTATCTGTGATTTTTCACCTCACCTCCTGGATGCTCTGCGATCTTCTGGACTAGGGATCAAACTTACGAGGTAATGGCAGTGGCGAAAATTCCTTTCGGGGCATAAGTCCATAAAATTCTCATAAATCTTTGTCCACGAGATATATCGCAAGTTATAATTTAGCTTTCAAATTATTGCCCTCATTTTGAAAGACGTCTTTCTTTCTCTGGTTTTACTGCAAACTTCGGCGATTTCTGTAATTTATCTGTAAGTTAAATAAATGAAGTCTTAATGAAATCTTTACTTTCTTGTTTGTGCTTTGTGATTAAATAGGCTTAAACAAACCATTCATTCTGGTTTTACGAGAAACTATTGCCTTGTTCTGCGTTTTATTATAAATCAATAAATGATGTTTAAAGAAATCTTTCTCTCTGATTTTGCTACAAATTAGTGCCACCTTCTGCAATGTACCCGTAAATCAAATAACTAAGGCTTGATAAATTATCTTTCTCTGGTTTTACTACAAGCAATTGGGCCTTGTCTGATTTATCAAAGAAATCTGCAAACCATTGCAGAGAGTTTTGTGATTTATCCGTAAATTAATGATCTTCATCTTGTAGATTTATTGTAAAACACTGGTTCATTTGCACATTTTCAATGCGATTTCCCTGGGAAAACCCAATTGTAATCTTAAAAGATCTTTATCTTCGAATTGATAGTAAATTTTCGTTATATTTAAAAGTTTTTCATATAATTTATTCCTAAATTACCCAAATGAAATTAAAAGAAACCTTTACTCTTTGAATTGTGATTTATTTATAAATCACTGATCTAAACTTCCCTGAAATCTTTGATATCCATAAGCTAGTGCATTCTTTGAATTTTCGCTGCAAGTTTCACATGTTTGGCTCTCACCTTAAAAAAGCTTATGCTCGCTGTAGTGACGCCAGTTCGTTGGAGTTTCGCGAAAGAGAATGACTAAATGGGCGGCCAATTAATGTCGTACAGTCAAGGTAAACCTATTTCATTCTCAATATTGCTTCCATTTTATATCGTTTTCATTTTAAGGTGAAATATATAAAAATATTTAATTAAAAGAATATTGCTTAGAATCTAGAATCTCGTAACTTATTGTTTCTTAGTCAAATTATTTATAACTGGTTTCTTCGTCCAATTATTTATAATTTCTTATCTTTCTTAATAAGCCAGAAACATTTTAGGGTTTTATGGTTTTGAGGTTAAATTTTTGAATCCAACATATGGTTCTTTAAAATAGTGTAATGTTAATTTTGCATGTAATGTTCATTTAGTAATTTATTTTATTGGTCTTGCCGATATAATAAAATAAGATCTTTATGGATTCAATTAGAATAGTTATTTGTAAAATAATTTAATAAGATACTTTGTATATTAGGAAAAAATATAATAAAATTTTCAAGTTATTTTATTTATAGAAATTAGAATAGTTATTTGTAAAATAATTTAATAAGATATTTTGTATATTAAAAAAAATATAATAAAATTTTTAAGTTATTTTATTTATGGAATATATTTAATGGGCAAGTTATAATTTGACTCTTAAATTGTTATAGTATTTTTTATAATTTTTATGTAGAAATAATAGTAATTACAAAATATGTATGGTATATAAGATATAGAACTGATTGTTTCAATAGAAATAGATGAAACTCTCCATCAAATATAGAGGGTTGAGGGTTCTTTATGCAGAAGGAAGTCTCAATCATCTCTATCATATAGTAGTCTGTTTTTTTATATATTTTTTTTAAAAAATAATAACGGACGACAAACCTCATTTTCATAAGTTTCTTTATTTTTTTTAATAATAATAATTCTACCTAAACAAAGGTAGAGATGGAATTCGAAATGGCGAATCGGTCTTTCAGGCCCTTGAAATTTAAACTACCTTCAAAGTTAGATTACATTAATTCTATTATTATAGAATATATTAAATTATTAATTAGATTTTTTCATTATCATTTTAAAATAAATATAATTATAATTTTTAATTTATTTAAAAAAATTATATTTTTAATTAATATTACATATTTATATTTATATTAAATTTATTTTATTTTATTTTTTATAAAATTACATTAATTAAATATAACTTTTAATATATAATATTAAATAAATAAAATATTTGGAATACTTTAACTAAATGAATATACTTATTTAATAAAAAATGAATATATTTATTTAATAAAATTGATTTTGTATTTTTCCTAAAATTTGTTATAAAAAAATATTGAATTATTCCTTATATACAATAAAATTTTGTTAATAAATTTACAATTTCTTAAACAATAATATATATTTCTTTTTCATTATTTTTTTATTAATTTATTAAATTTTTGGCAAAAATTCAAACTTCAAATATCCAGCAATGACAGCTTTGAAAAACACCTACACTTATAATTTTTCCATGGTTTCCCAGGTTTCCATCAGTTATAGTTAACTCTATATTTTCCATAATTCTCTCATATATTAAATATTTTCAAATTTGCAGAATCAGAATGAATCTTTACTATAATTGATAACCATATTCTCAGCATACTACGTAAGATGGAAGTTTCAAATCCAAGGACGGCATTTGATCAGAAGAAGACTACTGTTATTATAATTATATTAAATTAATTATATTATATTAATTTAATTTAATTTTATTGATCACGGCAAAGATCAAATTTAATGTGTTATTATGAGGCTTTGCAAATCAATGCGTCTGACAATGATGACGTCGCCGATCAAGTTTTCAAATTCCTGCCATGTTCTCCCCAAAAATCCTCTTTCTCTGGTTTTAGTGCAAACATCGATGCTTTTTATGATTTAACTTAAATCATTGAAGGTTTTTTTTGTTTCTAAACAATTATTGCCAGTTTCTGCATTTTACATGTAAATTAAATAAACAGAGGCTTACTAAAATTTCCTTTCTCTGGTGTTAGTGCAACCTATTGCCTCATTTTCTGATTTATCTGTATTTTATTTTATTAAATAACTAAAGGTTTAAGGAGAACTTTTTTCTTTTGTTTTGCTACAAAGAATTTAATGATAAATTAACTTTAACTAGCTTCTTTTTTCTTTTGTTTTGCTACAAAGAATTTAATGATAAATTAACTTTAACTAGCTTTTGATTATATAGATTTATTGCAAAATATTGGTTAATTTACAGATTTTTCAGTATGATTTACCTGGTGAAAAATATAAGGATGGTTACTCTTGAAAAAAAAAATGGCAAATTATTATTCATTTTTAATTTTTCTATATAATTTTATAGGTAAACTACTATAATGAAAATTAAAAAAAATCTTTATTTTTTGATTTGGCTTTTATTGGTAAATTATTAGTAAAAACCTTAAAAGAAATCTTTGTTATCTATATTTACTGCAAGCTAGTGCTTTGTTTCCATTAAAAAAATCTTTGTTATCCATAATGACAGCAAGTTAGTGCTTTGTTTGAATTTTCATTGAGATTTCCAAAAATTGTTGTTTGGTAGGGTAGCTAGGTGTTTACTAGAACTTCGTAGCAATAACTTAAATAGAAACAACGATTTCATTCTGCAAAAGAATATAGCTTATATTTTAATTTGACATATGTAAAACTTTTTCATTCTGTTAAAAGAATAGTGCTTCCATTTTAGTTAGAGATCTATATTGCAGGCTGACAATTTTCTAACCTATGGTTGTGTTTGTTAATTTTTCTAAAATATTATAATTTTTTTTTAAAAGTTGTTAGGTTATTAAGAAAAATATTTAAAATGGATTTATAAGTTAGAATAAAAAAACACTATAAAATCTTTTAATAAGGTTTTTTTTGCTCTTAAGCAATATGAACTTGAAAATTACAGTTTGTTTTAGTTGAATTACTTTGTATATTGTTTGTAAAAGTTGATCTATTTTAATTTGAGAAATAAGAAAATTGAATCAAGTAAAGGAAATTTTTCCAATTTTATTAATATTTCTTTACAAATTGTTCTAATAATATAGTTAGTTAATCTATGGTATTGTACTTTTCTAATGTAGTATGGTATTATAATTTTAAGGTGAGACTTATTGTGGGAAGAACAAAATCCTAGGCATACATTTATACTTTTTGAGCACCCTTAATGCTTCTAAATCTACCACCACTTGTCATTGGCAAGGGATGGGGTGGTGAGTCACCCTATCATTAAAAAATGGGGTTCCCATAAAAAAAAATATTTATTTCTTTGTAACTAATCCAACTTGGTGTTTTTCTACCTAAGAACATGTCATAATCTGATTGCACTCATCACTTTCAAATGTAATATAATTCAATTCAGGAGTGAAAGGTTGGGCCAGTAGGATCCATAAAGAATGTGATTGATGATCGCTTTTTAATCCTTGATTATAGTTAGCTTTTGGATGTGAAGATAAAGTGCTTGGATAACTCCTTGGAGAAGAGTCTACAACCTTCTTCCTAGTTGTTGGTCGCCTTGCCCAAACTCCATGAAAAAGACAATTCAATTTTTCCTCTAGGGCACATTAAACCCTTTCTTTAAACCTGCCAGACTTGACATTGATTTTATTCTTTGTTGCACTAGAGTATTCATAATTATAACATTTTTTGAAGTGCACCAATGTTCATTTTGGTGATCCTTAGAAGTCTCCCAAAAGGGAAGCATTCTACTGCATTGTATGGACACTTCATATTTTCATATAACCCTTTTGAACTCTTGGGCTTCACTATAATCTGTTAGAATTACACACACAAAGGAACTATGATACCACTGCTTAACGAGGATATTTTGAGGATAAAATTATTGCACAAAAAAAACTTCCCATAGGGAGGATTAAGTCCAACATATGATAGAGGCGTACCTATTCCACAAGCCACAAAACAAAATTGCCAATTTGTTGAGAGACCAAAACTTTATGAAACCATAGTTGAGTAAACGATAGTAACTAGTTTGCAAAAACATAAAAGAACAATATCCACAAGGAAAAGTGTCTAGGATGCCAAGAGGAAACAACTCACTAGAAGTAAAACTCATAAAACTAGGAGGACATGTGCCAAATGAGAACCAAGGATGCAAAAGTGTTGAGAAATAGAGGAATAACCAAAATAAGAAAACCACGCACTAAGCATGTGCAATTTTTAAGGGCCAAGATAGAGGAATGAATAAACACTACACAAACCCTAGTAATATAACCATCAAATGGAAATTTCAAAATACCATATAGAGACTAAGAGAGGCTCTTACCAAGCATATTTTTGGTTGAATGGCCTTGTTCCATATGACGTTGGTAGCCTCTCCCACAAGGTGATTCATTTTCCCACCTTTCCAAAGAGAGCCCTCATCAAGGGATTCAAGAAATAGAATAGAGTGAATTTTGAGGATGTGAAAAGGGGGTGGGTTACGATAGAACCAAAAACATTATCCATGATAGTCGTGTTCTCACTTCACATTTTTCCACAATAGGGATTGGTTCTATCATCACCTTAACATCACAACTACTTCAGCTAACAACTCCCTGAACACTACCTTAGACAACTAGATCCAGCCTCCAAATATCCCTGCAAGAGTTCTCCAACAGAGCTTGACCACCTCAAAAATCATACGATAACTTGCTCTATAATAGGACTACAACATTTTCCACAAACAAAACTTGAATTTGACCTTCAAAACACTAGATACCATCCTTCAAACTAGGCTTGAACACAATATTCAATGCACCAGAACTTTCCCCTCAAACCAAACCTAAATTTTTCCTTCAAAGCTCTACGACTCAGCCTTCAAACACCAGAATTTGGCCCCCATAATAAACCTGAAACTTGGCCTCAACAAGACTAAAGTTTGGATTTCAACATGGTTAAATATCACTTCAACGGGCATAAAACGCAACCTCTAGAACACCTCTACAACTCGCCTTATAACCATGATCAAAAACCTTCCCAAAGAGTGACAAAAACGCTTCTAAAAATTTCCCAAAAACCCTTCCCACAAAAAACCTCTCCAAATCGCCATCTCCTCACTTGATTCAAGAGGTATGAACCTCACAACTACTCCTTCACTTTCTTAGAGAAACTTGAATTGGCTTGAGAAAGTGGATAGAAATGCTCATTTTCATGCCTATTTATAGTGCACTTAGGGTCTTGTTGACAACGTTGGAAATCCGTCAACCAAGGGGATCTCCTCAGTATGAAGTCCCAATCAGACCTCACACCATTTGGTGTAGGAGTCCCATCTGGTATAAAGGCTTGGTTACCAAATCCTTAAAGATTTTCCTTGGCTTTAGCTATCAACACAAGAGAATGATGCAATGGTGTCTTTGAAAAGCAAGGGAAGTTTGCCTAGTGAGTGTGCAGTTGCAATTATATCAAGGTTCTTATACTACAAAGGGGAGAGAAAAGTGAGACACACATGAAATAGAAGAGACACACATGAACTAGAAGGCTCTGTCTAACATCTAGCGGAATAGTCCAAGCGAATGCGACAATCGTTACAATCAACAAAAAGGAAATATATGTCTAGTATCCCGTGGAATAGTCAACGAGGATGGGACAACAATAACAACCATTACAACACATTCTCAATAAGATAAGCACTAAAATAATTGAAATAGTTCAACTATCTTATTACATGTGAAAGAAAACATGAAATAAAAACGTCCACAAAATAGTCTCACAAACATTCATAGTCCATGCATGAAGAATGTGTTGACCTTAAAGGCTTTTTTTATTAAGAAAGAGTTCCAAGACACATGTTTGTAATATATATCAGTAGCCCCAATAGTGGGACATTGGAGCCACTCCTTTCTCCTCAAATAACTAGTTGATCTCTCTCTAATGCCTTGCGGGAGGAGCCAAGGTGAAAATTCTTTTGCTCATACAATGAGGGGGTATATATAACCAAGGGGTGATGCTTCCCCTTTGTGACTCTTTGACTACCCTCATGATTGTTCAACTTCCTATGACTTTTCAACTTACATGACTCTCCATATTCATGTGTGTCCTTTGGACTTCCACTTTACAATACATTTGAATATAATATACATGGTCCAAAATGATGATGTGGCATATGACAACTCATGACAAGACATGACATGACACCATTGACATGGAATTCTTGAGTGATATGGCAATGTCAATCCATTGTTGCTACTGCAAGTGATGTATGCTTGATAATTCTCTTATCTTCCACTTCCTTATGGTTGGGTGACAGGAATGTTTAATGATCTGAAGTCTTGGGTTGTGGTCACGAGTCGGTGTCCCTTTGCTTTTCCTTGATAGATCATCTTTCATGCTCAACTACAAGAATTTCTTTTGCATGTCTTCCTCCTTCATCTCCTTCTTCATCATCCCGCCAGGTTCTTGTATCTACAATTCACTCATGATGAGTCGACATTAGCTTGAAAACCTCCTACCCTAAGATGGTGCATTCTAGTATAGAGACTGAGTCGAAACTAAGTTACAAGTTAGGAAGGGAGGCTCAGTGACTGTGCATTGTGCAATCCTAGTAGCCAGGGCTGAGACTTCAGGCCTGGAACTGTGCAATGCAGTTCAGGCTGGGCTTAGGGACATTCTCTACACAATTTTGGAGAAGAGTGAGTCTGACTAAAGAAGAAGCCACTGTGGAAGATTTCTGCATAGTTCTAGATTTGAAGGTTGACTGAATTTTGTGCAATTCTGGGAGACATTGGTTCAAGGTGAGGGGAGGACCACTGAAGGTAGCTTCTGTGTAGTTCTGGAAGGGAAGGTTGACAGATAAGATTGCGCAATTATGGAGGGAAGACTGGTCTTGGGATCGGGAATTGTGCAATGCAGTAGCCCTGGGAGCCAGGAACTGCACATTATGCAGATGCAAGGGTCAAGGTCACAGTCTACTGACTAGAATTATGCAATGCGCAATCTAGGCCGGCATGGTGAAGTGAAGTTGAAGGACCAGGGATCTTCTTCAGAAAAGGATAAGTGTTAGACTAGTGAAACTAGCAGGTGAAGTGATGGAGCTTAGACTGTGTCCTAACACTTAGAATTATTGATGAATAAACAACATTGATCACCCATGACACATGAACAACACTTTCGCTTGTGTGTGACTGCTTCATGACTAGCTATGACAAGTGCAACACCTAAGATGGACTTTATGACGACTATGACGACACTTATGCAACAACGCTCAAAACTTTGTGAATGAGTGCGACAGGTGTTTAGATGGTTAGGAAAACTCATAAATACAAAGGTGAAACCTTGTAACCACTAGAATGAGCTTATGCATAAAGTGTAATAGTCAGCATGCAAAAAGATGACATCTCCCCTATCTTGTGAAAGGGAGTGAAATGCTTAGTGAAAATGCATAGAATGACTTTCATTGTTTGCGACCATACATGTCATTGAAGACATAATGATATGACAATGATAAGTTATTCTTCATACTACACTAAGAGGTTCATTTCAACTTCATGAAAGATGTGCTTTGTTTTTTATACCTACCCTCCAAGGTGTTGTGAACCAAATGGAGTCTTCATGCGGTCCTGATCTCTGATCTTTTATCATACCCCAGGGTTCCTTGGTCTTCTTATTTGAAGATTATCTTTTCTCCTCATATCCTTAAGTATCATCTAGCGTGTCCTCCTTCTTCATCTCCTTCTTCCTCATCTCGCCATAGTGTAAAACAGTACTTGCATCTGCAACTCACTCATGACAAGTGATCTGAATTTGAAACTACTTGAAATTTGTTTGCAAGGTATTCAATTCAGAATTAAACATGTTTAAAAGATTTCCATGTCTTGCAGAAAGAAAACACATGAAATTTTCAGCTGTTTATGACCCATTTAAGCATAGCAGAGTTATTTCCTTTTACTGTTTAACACATTAAAATGAATTTTTTCTGCAAAATAAATCAACCACAAATGAAAAATAAGTTGATAAAGCAGTTCACCCCCTCCAGGGCTACGTCTGCTGGGTCCAAAGCTCCCAACCGGGCTTGTCCTTGTTTTTATTAAATGCTCAAATTGAAAATACAGCTGAATAGAAGCATCTACAGGAGAAATAGATGGTAAAAATGGATTCAGAACACTTGAATCCTTCAGTATTGACTATTGGATCACCTCCAATGGATACCTGCAACCCTATCCAGTCTTCACAAAAGTGGGCCCTCGTGGCTCCTAGAACTTTCACGGCTCCAAAACCTCTACAAATGACCTCAGATGACTGTAAGACCTGTACCAATGGCTTCAGAAGGTCGAAAATACCCAAAATCAAAAAAAAAATCGTCCAAAACCGACTTTCCTAGCCAAAGTTATGGCCATTTAAAGTTTCTCCAGTTTGCCCCTAGAAAAACTCCAGCTAACTTTAGTTAACTCCAGTTAGCTCCGCCAATTATGGCGGGTCCGCCAAATTTGGTGCTCCTACCAAAATCCCGCCAAATTAACTGCAGTTACATTTAATGTTTGGTGGTTGCCTCAGATTTCGTTCCCGGCGGAATATTCCTTTTTTAATTTTTTTTGAAAAATTAAAATTTCTAATGTTATGGACAAATTCTTCTTTTTGCCATAACTTCCTCATACGGCGACCGTTTTTCGAACCGTTTGCGGCGCCGGAATTGGGAAGACGAGCACTTTCCAGTCATTCAAATTTGAACTAGTTCTAAGCACTTTAAATTTTGAGCATTTTACGACACTTAGGACATGAGCACGTGATCATGCCTCCCCATTGGGAAGCTTTTGGACCCCAAAAGCCTTCAACTACCTGTTAAAGAGGTGAGGGTACAACTCCCTCACTCTGTCCACCTCCATCCACTTTGCCTTGTTCGGTTTGCTGCCTTTGAAACCAACCCAAACATAATCTACACTGCCCCTTCTTGAAGTGCGTGTCCTTCTGTCAAGGATTGTATCTTCTTTCAGCTCATCTAAGAATTCTGGCGAGAAATCTTCTATAGATGGCAGCTGAACAGCACTTTCATGATCAATAATCAAAGGAGGTTCATACAAACGTAAGTTCTCCACATTGACAACAAAATACCTTTGCATGTAGGAAGGCAAATCTAATTGAAAAGCATTATTTCCAACCTTCTTGGGGATTTTGAATGGACCATAACGAATAGGCTTCAACTTTTTACCTTCTCCTTGCATCCTTTCCTTACTAATGTACAGCCATACCTCATCTCCTTCTTGAAACTTGTGATCGACTCTATGCTTGTCGTGTCTTTCCTTGTGCTTGCCTTGACTCTTCTCAAGCTGTTCTTGAATTTGCTAATGTATTTGCTGAATTTTTTCAATGAATGAACGAGCTTTGTCAATGTCATTAAGTCCCTCAATGGCAACATCTTTCTCAAGAATGAAATCAAGAGGTGATTTTGGCAAGTAACCAAAACAAGCTTCAAACGGTGAGGTGTTTGTGGAAGAGTGCTTGGCACGATTGTAAGCATGTTGTATGTAGTGCAAATGTTCATCCCAAAGTTTGGGATGCTTGCTGCAATAACCTCTCAAGAGGTGCACAATGGTTCTGTTCACAACTTCGGTTTGTCCATCTGTTTGCGGATGGAAAGCAGTACTTTTCTTCAACTTTGTGTCCATCATCTCCCATAGGTTGGACCAAAAATTCCCCACAAATCTGGAATCCCTGTCACTAATAATGGAAGTAGGCAAACCAAAGTGAATCCATACACGATGAAAAAATAATTCAGCAGTTTGTTCAGCAGTTATAGTTTTCTTACAAGGCATAAGTATACACATTTTGCTGAAACGATCAACTACTACATATAAATAATCATGCTGCTTTCGAGATTTTGGCAAACCTCCTACAAAATCCATAGAGATGCTCTCCCATGGTCTAGAAGGTACTGGAAAAGGAGTATACAAACCAAGCTTCCTATTGCTAGGCTTGCTTGTAGCACATAATGAACATCCTCTTATGAACCTTCAAACATAATCTACCATGCGAGGCCAATAGCAATACCTCTGTAGATGTGCAACTGTTTTGCTCACACCAAAATGGCCAGCAATAAGAGAAGAATGAGCGTCTCTTATGACATTTATCCTCTCCCCCTGTGGTATACACAACTTGCCCAAATGAAACAGCAAATTGTTATGCATGTGATAGTCATTTTCCTCTACATGATTCCCTTTACTCAAGTTAGCATACACATCTTTAAAGTCATCATCAGATGCATATTGTTCTATGTAACTATCATGTACAATGGAATCATTCTTAAGTAAAGTAACATCACCAATAATAGGCCTTGAAAGCATATCATCAACCTTATTCAAAGTACCTTTCTTATACCTTATTACCAAATGGAACTGTTGCAAGAAGCCCATCCATCTGAAGTGTCGTGACTGTTGTAACTTGCTTTGTGATTGCAAGTACTGTAAAGGCTGATGGTCGGTATGTATAACAGTTTCTTTGCCCATCAAGTACTGTTTCCACTTTTTGACGCTTTGTACCAACGCATACAACTCCTTATCATATGTAGGATAATTTACAACAGCACCATTAAAAGTTTCAGAATGAAAAGCAATAGGCTTACCATGCTGTAGAAGAACTGCACCCATAGCATAATCACTAGCATCAGTTTGTATCTCAAATGGCTGTCTCAAATCCGGTAATGCAAGGACTGGAGCTGAACTAATCTTCTCTTTCAAAGATTCGAAAGCTTTTTGTTGCTTGCCTCCCCATTGGAAAGCATGCTTCACACTTGTCACTGCATGCATAGGAGCTGCTATAGAAGAGAAGTTAGAGATAAACTTCCTCCAATATTGAGCTGCACCCAAAAAACTTCTTACCTCTGTTATGAATTTGGGAGTAGGCCACTTCACAATAGCCTCAATCTTAGCAGGATCAATTCTCAAAGCACCTCCTCCTACTATGTGTCCCAAATAAACCAAAGAAGTCTTTCCAAATTCACACTTTGACATTTTAAGAAATAACTGATTCATCTTCAAAACATCAAGTACTTTTCTAACATGCATGACATGATCTTCTCTAGACTTGCTGAAAATTAAGATGTCATCTAAGTAGACAATAACGAAATCATCAAGAAAACGACGCAAGACATCATCCATTACCCGCATGAAAGTTGCAGGTGCATTGCACAAACCAAACGGCATCACAAGCCACTCAAAGAGTCCTTGTTTGGTTTTAAAGGTTGTCTTCCAAATGTCACTTTCTTCAATTCTTACTTGATGATATCCATTGCGCAAGTCTAGCTTAGTGAGATATCGAGCATCTTTCAGCTGGTCTAGCAAATACTATCCTTGGGAGTGGGTAACGATTCTTTACCGTTATCTTGTTCAAGGCCCTGAAATCAACACACATACGCCAAGTGCCATCTTTCTTTGGAATTAATACAATTGGTGACCCACATGGCGAAGTACTTGGCCTTATGAAACCCTTGTCCAACAAGTCCTTGATTTTATTCTTTATTTTAGCATTCTCCATAATAGACATGCGGTACATGCCTATGTTTGGAAGAGGACAATCTGGATGCAAATGGATTTCATGCTGAATCTCCCTCTTAGGAGGCAAACCTGTAGGCTCCTGAAACATCTCATGATATGCATCAACTACATCATACAGATCTGATTTAAATTTTGGATCACAATTGTCAAATGACTCATGATTCACATCAACCTTGGGCTTAATCATAAGAAGAACAAAATTCTTACTTGAATTGACCAACCTTTTTACCTGTCCTGCATTCACCATCGCTATATTTGTCTTCTTGCGATGAGCTCTAACAATGAACTCCTTGCCATCTTTGAACAGATGATATTTGTTTTCATGGCGATGAAAGATAGCTTTCCTATCAAACAAGTAAGGACTTCCCAAAACAATTCCTGCTATATCAAAAGGTACCACATCAAGTTCAACTGTGTCAATAAAATGTGCAGTAATTGCAAAGCGCAATGTGCACTTTCTTGAAACTTGTAAATTTGCATCCTTGCAAATCCATCCAAGTGGACATGGCTTCGGATGTGGAACGGTCTCAAGTTTAAGCTGCTTGACCAAGTCCTCTGATATAAGGTTTGCTTGTGACCCACTATCAAAAAGTGTGTCAATTTTAGTATGTTTTGAAATCACCCTCACATGAAACAGTTCAATTCTTTCTTCCTCATTGGGAGCTTGTACATGGCAGTTTGAGGTACTAGTGCTGGCTTGAATTTCAATTTCTTTTCCCTTCAAGTTTTTCAAACCCATGGCTGCAATTTTGGTTTCATCACCTGAATCTTCCCCTAAATCTTGTGGTGTAGATGTAGTAGCAGCAGTTTTCTGTTTCCCTTTGGATTTGTTAAATTGAGGTCTTTTTTCAGGATATAATTTCCGACAGTTTTTTTCCTCATGGTCTGGTTTAGAACAGTGTTTACAGATCACTTTCTCACTCTCTTGTTTGACAGATGCATTCTTTTTGCCCTTTCCCTTGGAGGTTTTCTCTTTTTTTTCCCCTTGGGGGCTTGTTTCTACCCTCTTCAAATGTGTTTTTTCCCCTTGCCTCTAAATGGGTAGCTTGGACACAAACCTCGTCCAGGTTAGTAGGGTTAAACATCAAGATGGTGTGTCTAAGGTAGCTATGCAAGCCACCGATGTATTTCAACAAGATTTCTTGGGTTTGTAAATCTACCCCTAACAAGAGAGCTCTTCTCCTGAATTCTTGGGTGTAGTCTTGGACACTCTGACCCTTAAGTTGTCTGAAATTTTGCCAATTCATAATGGCCTTCTGCATGTGAGCAAGAGGATAAAACTGTTTTTTAATGGCTAACAGAAATTCAGGCCATGTTAAGGTAACCTTACCAAATTTCTTGATCTCCTCTTTAGTCTTGGCCTCCCACCAGACCAATGCTGCTCCATCCATTCTCAAAGAAGCCAACTGAATCTTTGTGGCATCATCATGCATATTTTGGATCCTCAAGTAAACTTCCAACTGCCTAATCCAGTTGTCAAGCTTTTCTGCATTCACTTCACCATTAAACATAGGTAATTCGAATTTTACATCAAGCTTCAAAAAAGGACTTTTTCCAGAGGATCTATGCTTATGAACAGAAGAAGACGAAGATGAAGAGGAAGAAGGTGAAGATGGGGGTGGTGGATCACCATTACCTCCATGTCCTTTCTTGGAATGATCATCATCCTTCTTACCTCCTGAAGAGCCCTCTCCTTCATGTGGATGTTTGGACCCTTCTCCAGCCAATTTCTCATTTCTTTCTTGGTACAATATCCTCACCATTTCAGTGAGGTCCAAGAAAGCCTTTCTGAAGACTCTTTCTTCTTCTCTTGGATCTGTCTCTGTAGGAATTTCTCCTTCATGTTCAGACATCCTTGAAGCTTCTGTTGAGACTCTTGAGGGTGAAGTTGAAGGTGGAGGTGATGGCTCTCTGGCCTTCCTTGACTGAGGATTCTCTCGTTCTCTAGTCAACTGTCCTTCCCCTCTTTTAAGTTTCAACCTGGTAAGCATCAATACTTTGCAAGACAGTTAGAAGATCTTTGCACAAAAACCCTGAGCTCTGATACCAACTTGATCTGAATTTGAAACTACTTGAAATTTGTTTGCAAGGTATTCAATTCAGAATTAAACATGTTTAAAAGATTGCCATGTCTTGCAGAAAGAAAACACATGAAATTTTCAGCTGTTTATGACCCATTTAAGCATAGCAGAGTTATTTTCTTTTACTGTTTAACACATTAAAACGAATTTTTTCTGCAAAATAAATCAACCACAAATGCAAAAGAAGTTGATAAAGCAGTTCACCCCCTCCAGGGCTACGTCTGTTGGGTCCAAAGCTCCCAACCGGGCTTGTCCTTGTTTTTATTAAATGCTCAAATTGAAAATATAGCTGAATAGAAGCATCTACAGGAGAAATATATGGTAAAATTGGATTCAAAACACTTGAATCCTTCAGGATTGACTATTGGATCACCTCCAATGGATACCTGCAACCCTATCCAGTCTTCACAAAAACTGGGCCCTCGTGGCTCCTAGAACTTTCACGGCTCCAAAAACTATGCAAATGACCTCAGATAGCTATAAAACCTGGACCAATGGCTTTAGAAGGTCGAAAATACCCAAAATCAAAAAAAAATTCGTCCAAAACCGACTTTCCTAGCCAAAGTTATGGCCATTTAAAGTTTCTCCAGTTTGCCCCTAGAAAAACTCCAGCTAACTTTAGTTAACTCCAGTTAGCTCCGCCAATTATGGCGGGTCCGCCAAATTTGGCGCTCCTGCCAAAATTCCGCCAACTTAACTGCAGTTACATTTAATGTTTGGTGGTTGCCTCGGATTTCATGCCCGGCAGAATATTCCTTTTTTAATTTTTTTTTGAAAAATTAAAATTTCTAATGTTATGGACAAATTCTTCTTTTTGCCATAAATTCCTCATACGGCGACCATTTTTCGAACCGTTTGCGGTGCCGGAATCGGGAAGACGAGCACTTTCCATTCATTTAACTTTGAACCAGTTCTAAACACTTTAAATTTTGAGCATTTTACGACACTTAGGGCATGAGCACCTGATCAACAAGACAACATCAGTATGAAAAACCCCTAGTTTAGGATGCAGCATGATAATCCATTGACTGAGACGAAAGTAGTATTAGGTCAAGGGGGAAGGCTTAGTGAATGGGCTGGACTGAGGGATAAGAGTGCACAGTGCCCACTGAGGGAAAGATTTTCACAGTGCCCACTAAGGGATAGAATTTCACAATTCAAGCAGACGGTGGTTGCTACGAGATGGGGCCCTAGGAGGACAAATTGAATAGTTTCAGTAGGCAAGGGGGACTGGGCATCTAAGAGGCTTAAGAGATAGAACTACACAATTTCTGAAGGCAGTGAGCTCCAACTAAGGGAAGGACATTGGAGGAAGCATCTATGTAGTTTTGGAGGCCAAGGGAGGTTGGGATTTCTGCACATTGCGTAGTTCCAATAGGCAAGGAAAAAGCTTGAGGGTTGCAAATGTGAAGTGCACAGTTTAGGAAGGTTGGATGAGGTTAGGTTACTAGGAATCCTCGGAATTTGGCTAAGTGTGGAATTAGTGGAATCGATGTGAACAGTGATAGAACTTGACTGTGACCACACACTTTGATACTTGGTGATACAATGTAGATCATCCAGAACATATGAAAACATACTTTGCTTAATGCAACAACCTTTGTGGCAACTTACGACAAGTGCGGCCCCGTCGATGGACTTTGTGAGGATAATGAAAAATCTTGTGTAATGGTGTGTGAAACCTTGGAAATGAGTGTGAAACATGTCTATATGATGATAACAACTCATTTTCACAAAGATCACCCCTTGATGCAAACCAAAACTGCATGACAAGTGATAATTCCCATGCCTGAAGATGACACTTGATATATAAAGATAAAAGCGTGAACAACACTTGATATCCAAGAAGGGGTCTTGAAATCATCAACTGACCAATAAGTGACTAAGGAACGATTGATCATATGATCCATAATAGGCTTCAAAATTCAAGTGTAGGCCACAATTTTGGAGGTGTTACATACACTACAACACTTGGCGATACACTGGTAGAATCCATATTCTTTGTTTTGGTTAAATCCTTCCGTGCAGGGCCTTGGTTCTTCAATGAGTATTGATTCATCGTGTAGATTATCTTGGCCTTTTCCGATTACCCCATGAATAGACATGGTCCCTATGTACCTTATCGATCAAACACAACATAAGATTCAACATACTCACAATGTTTCGAGTTGGGAAGGGTAGTGTAGCTCACGAGCTTAAGATTTTTAAAGTATAATTTTTCATCTCTAGTGTTTCTTAGATGCTAGCAGGCCTAGACAGTACCTCGTTGGATTCACGTAGGGACACAAACATTTCTCCACTTCCAACGAGCTTACACAGTACCCTAGCGGAGTTTCTTGCTTCACCTCTTTGTGAATGAAGCCTTTCTCTTCTTTTACCTTTATTTATTTATTTAAAGAGGACTATGCATCAACACTTATTTATTTTGGGGTGGAAGAGGGATCCTGACTTATTGGGAGAAGAAGAGGTTATTCCTTCGGAGAAGCATATAGAGACCTCTTATTTAGGTCGACTCGTTTAGGTTTTTCCCCTTCTTTGTTTCTACTAGTTGGATAATATTGAGAACACGAAAGAAGAAAATACCAAGTATAGGAATGAGATTTCTAGAATAGACGTGGGTTCATGGTTGGACCAACACTCTCCTTACGGATGGATCATTTTTTCCGTTGGAACTTCATTGGCCAAAAGATGTAACCAACACAAGGAAGATGGACATATGGCTAGCCAAATGTTGAAGTGTCACAAGACTCTTTATAGTTCGGCCACACACATACTAAGAATCCAAAACAGGTCTAGGCACAACACTTATTCGCATGATGACAACAAAAGTGAAAATTCAGCAAGAAAGGAAGACAAGATGAAAAGAAAGAAAACACACAAGAAGGAAACATAACTAGAAGACAAGAGAACAAAATGACTAAAGCAAACATGATGTAGAATATAAATAAGAAAACGGGGACAGACTATATGGAACGAGTGTAGAATGGGTGCAAGAAAGGGAAAACTAGGATGCAGCTAATCCTACTCCTAATCTAACAGCTACAAGGTCAGGGTTACGTAAAATGAAATTTCCAATGAATCTACTATAGTCGTTCCAAACCTGCATCCACGAAGATATGAACAATTAAAACAGATAAAAACTTATGTTCAACAGAAGATACAAATTCTTGAAATTGTTGCATAGGAAAAGGAAGATCTTTCCTATGAGCAAAAGGGTGTGTCACAACCATCACTTTAATCCAATCCACATGCTTACATTTTTTATGAATACCATTTTTTAACAAACCTCGAAAGTTTCTTGCGAATGTGTATTCATCTACACCGAGCTCCTTAGCAAGTGCAAGGAAATATTGAAACTTTTTTTTTCTACAAAACTTGCCAGGTAAGGTTGTTCTAGCTATTCAACAATCGAATCATAAAATTCATGATGGTCGTCTTGAAAACCCCGTAACCTTGGAAAAGATGAATTTTTAATTAGAGGAGTGGGATCACGATGGGAATATTGTAAAGTAAATTAGATCTAATCATTATCAGTAACCATGCCAATATAGTGAGGACATGCCATAACCATCAGCAAAGGTTGAAGTGCCTCGCTTACTTGACAAAAATATGAATAGAGAGATGTTGAACAATGAAGATCAAGGGGTGTGAAACAATTGTCATTGGATGTGCTGATGGGAAAATGATAAGTTGAATGATAGTCACCAAAGACAGAAAAATGATCAGATGAGTTTATTAAAGCATCAGATTCCTAGTTTGTAATAAGCGAAGAAAAATTAATTTGAACAGTCTCGTGGATGCTCTGAACAATCGAACCAAGTTCCTTGTGAGCCAAATATGACGAACCATTTTCCTGCAACTGGTGAAAAATTGTACAAGCATTGTATTCATGAAAAGAGTTTAAAAGGGATGTCAGCACCACAAATACATGAGACCAGTTGGGACATGGTGAACGGAAAAGAACTTCATTCGTGTGATAACTTGTGCATTCATTGCGATGAGAGCACAAATTTTCAATATAAAATTTGCAAGAAGACTGAGGAGCTAACCATTAAGCGTTAAATTAGATAAGTATGATTCCTTTGGGAAAAGATATTCCTTGGAATGATCAACTTTGCAACTCCATGACTCTATGAGAGATGCACATTCCCAAACCGAGTTTGATGCGAGAGATTTTCATGAAGATAAATGAATTATAATAGATTCTTGAATTCTTTCAGAAGTAAAATCTTGAAAATTTGAAAGGTCACACCCAGAATACCAAACATTTTTCACAAGGAAATTTACATCGAGTGAAACCATGCAAAGAGACGGATTGTGCTAGAGGAACCATATCTGACTTAGTTCGGGGAGCTTACTAGAGTCACAAGATACTGACATAGCCACCAACAGAACTTGAAGTGCCTCGACTCCCTAGCAGGTCTCAGAACTTCAGAGGGTTGTAGAATCGAATTTTGAAGCTTGAAACAGATCATGCATGGTTTGAGGATAGATGATATTGTTGGTTTCAGTCAAACCACTTCTCATTGGATAGTAGCCATCTTTTTCATAGATTTTACTATATTTTTCAACTTCAACAACTAGATTTCTCAAATCGGAAGACTCTTTTGATCACAAATTCAAAGATAAATGAATCGGTGAGATCTCATGAGCAAGCTGATTTGAAGAGTTGTCCTCATGCAAGAGAAGAGATGATGAGGGGTGGGAAGGGTTCTCTATGATTTGACAGTTTTTAATTTCATCATGGACAACCTCACTGCCTTGTGTCAATCGAGGGGATAACTCATCGGATGAAGAAACTGAAGAGCATGGAGTATCTTCGTTGCAAGTAGATGTGTTGCAAATGGTAGGACATAAGGGATAGTGAGGTGAAGAGGAAGTTTTGATATGAACATCTTCTTTGACCGAACCAGATTCTAGATCTAAATTAAAATCTTCATGAGAAACTGAAATATCATATGATGTGATTGGGCATTCGTCACGGCATACAGAAATATTGGAATGATTACTACCCAAGGATGGGGGTTGATTGAAAGAATTGATTACATTGGATTCTCTACTGAGATTAGCAGATTGAGAATCATCCAAGAGTGGAAACTCATTAGTTTGACATGGAAGATTCTGAAAAAGAGAGGAAATATTGAAAGCATCTTCACCTTTCTGCTCCTCTACCTGCGTAATGTCACTACTTTGTACATGATTGTAGTTTTAGCCAACATCTTGAGAAAAAATAGAGCGTGAGAATCTAGCTAGTGGAATAGATTGCTCAAGCGAGTCATGGTGTAAAGAGTTGGGATATGTAAATGATAAAGGATAACAGAAATCTGGATTAGCTTTGAGACTAGAGTTGTGAATGGTGACAACATATTGCGAAAAAATGAAGTGATTCATTACCGTAGGCTTCATGAGCCATCCTAGACTTTTCTTCATTGAATCTGAATCATGAAAAGAGGAATAAGAATGAGAAGATGGACTGGAGATTTGATTCGCAGATTTCCCAATTTTACAACCACCATAAGGAGGCACCCGCATCGGGACTGGAAAGGGAGGAGGACAAAGAAAAAAAGGGGTAGTAAGCTCCTCCTCTAAAATTTGAGGTTCCTCATGATTCACAAGAGTTGGGGAAGTAGAAAAATCAGGAGCTTCAAGTTCACCATATGAAGAGACAAGAACCAAGCGCTTAAACTCTTGTTTCAAGAAATCCTAGTTCAGATGTTTTTTAGGAATTTTGTAACAAAGGTGAAGGAATCGATCAGAAAAATCCTCAACTGATTCATCAAGATTCATTCTTAAAATATTGATTCTTCCACAAACATCTCAATAGTTATACTTATCGAAGGCTTTATGAAGCATCTTGGCAAGTTGGTCAAATGAATGGATAGATGAAATGTGGATAGATGAAATGGGTAATGTATGCCACCATTGATTAACACAACCTTCGAATGTGAGGGTGACTAATATAGCCATGATATATTTGGAACATATTCTATGAGAAAGACAAAGATAGACAACTTGAAACAGATGTTCACGAAAAGTTGATTCACCCTGACCATCAAACTTAAATTCGAACAGGTTATGAATAACTTGTGCATGGATGGTACAATTAAGATCTTTAGAAAAACATCCTGGGATTATGATTTGGGGAAGAGCCATTCCACATAAGAGATTCAAACTAGACTCAACAGGCACAGCCTATTGTCCAACCCTCCTTCTAGCACCATTTTGTTGATGGTTTTGGGAATTCGTCAACCAAGGGGATCTCGCTGGTATTAATTCACAATCAGACCTCACACCGTTTGGTGTAGGAGTCCCATCCAGTATAAAGGACCAGTTGCCAAATCCTTAAAGATCTCCCTTGGCTCTAGCTGGCAGCACAGGAGAATGATGTAATCGTGTCTTTGAAAAGCAAGGGAGGTGTGTCTGGTGAGTGTGCAGTTGCAATTGTATCAAGGTTATTCTACTGCAAAGGGGAGAAAAAATTGAGCCTCTAAGTGAGAGGTAATAGTACCACCCAGGAAGAGACACACATGAACCAGAAGGATCTGTCTAACACAGAGCAAAATAGTCCACAGCGGATGTGAAGGCTGTTACAAACAACAACAAGGAAAGATCTATCTTGTATCCCGAGGAATAGTAGACAAGGATGGGACATCAATAAAAACCATTAAAGCACATTCTCAATAAGAAGCACTAAAATAACTAAAATAGTTCAACTAACTTAGTACATGTGAAAGCAAACATGAAATACAAACATCCACAGAATAGTCTTACAAACATTGATAGTCCATGCATGAAGAACGTGATGTCCTTAAAGGCTTATGTTATTAATAAAAAAATTCCAAGACACATGTTTACAATGTAAATCACTAGCCCCAATACTCGGGCATTGGAGTCACTCCTTTCTCCTAAAAGAACTAGTTGATCTCTCTCTAATGCCTTGCGGGAGGAGCCAAGGTGAAATTATTTTGCTCATACAATGAGGGGGTATATATAACCAAGGGTTGATGCTTCCCCTTTGTGACTCTTTGACTACCTCATGATTGTTCAACTTCCTATGACTTTTCAACTTACATGACTCTCCATTTTCATGTGTGTCCTTTGGACTTCCACTTTACATCACATTTGAATATAAATGCATGGTCCACAGTGATGATGTGGCATATGATAGCTCATGATAAGACATGAAATGAAACTGCTAACATGGATTGCTTGAGTGATATGGCAATTTCAAACCACTGTTGATGTTGTGAGTGATGTTTCCTTGGTAATACTCTTATCTTCCACCTCCTTATGGCTAGGTGACAAGGATCTTCAATGATCTCAAGTATTGGGTTATGGTCACAAGTTGGTGTCCCTTTGCTTTGCCTTGATAGATCATCTTGCATGCTTAGATACAAGAATGTCCTTTGCATGTCTTCCTCCTTCATCTCCTTCTTCATCATCCCGCCAGGTTCCTGTATCTGCAATTCACTCATGACGAGATGACATCAGCCCAAAAACCTCCTAGCCTAAGATGGTGCATTTTGGTCCAAGGACTAAGCCGAAATTGAGTTACAATTTGGGAAGGGAGGCTCAGTGACTGTGCATTATGCAGTCCTAGCAGCTAGGCCTGAGGCTTGAGGCCTTTACAATGCATAGTTTAGGTTGCGATCAGGGACAATCTCTGCGTAGTTTTGGAGATGAGTGAGTCCGGTTGAAGGAGGAGCCACTGTGGAAGATTTATGCGTAGTTCTGGAGAGGAAGGTTGACTGAATTCTGCATAGTTTTGGGAGACAGTGGGTTAGGATGAGGGGAGGACCACTGAAGGTAGCTTCTGTGTAGTTCTGGAAGGGAAGGTTGACTGATAAGATTGCGCAATTATGGAAGGGAAGACTAGTCTTGGGCTCAGGAATTGCGCAATGCAGCAACCCTGGGAGACAAGAACTGCACACTACACAGATCCAAGGGTAAAGATCACATCCTGCTAAGTGGAGCTGCACAATACGCAGTCCAGGAAGGCTGGGTGAAGCCAAGTTGAAGGGTTGGGGAGCTTCTTCGGAAAAGGCTAAGTGTTGGACTAGTGAAACTGACAGGTGAAGTGATGGAGCTTAGACTATGTCCTAACACTTAGAATTCTTGACGACTCAACAACATTGATCACCCATGACACATGAACAACACTTTCTCTTGTGTGTGACCGCTTCATGACTAGCTACGACAAGTGCGACACCTAAGATGGACTTTATGATGATCGTGACGACACTTGTGCGACAACACTCAAAACTTTGTGAATGAGTGCGACATGTGTTTACATGGTTAGGAAAACTCATAAACACAAAGGTGAGCCCTTGGAACCACTAGAATGAGCTTATGCATAAAGTGCGACAGCCAACATGCAAAAAGATGACATCTCGCCTATCTTGCGAAAGGGAGTGAAACGCTTAGTGAAAACACATGGAATGAATTTCATTGTTTGTGACCATACATGTCATTGAATACATAATGATATGACAATGATAAGTTGTCCTTCATACTACACTAAGAGGTGAATTTCAACTTCATGAAAGTTGTGCTTTGTTTTTCGAACCTACCCTCCAAGGGGTTTTGATTCAGATGGAGTCTTCATGTGATCCTAGTCTCCGATCTTATATCATACCCCAAGGTTCCTTAGTATTTTATCTAATGGTTATCTTTTCTCCTCAACTCCTTGAGTGTCATCTAGCATGTCATCCTTCTTCATATAATTTTTCCTCATCTCGCCATAGTGTAAACGAGTACCTACATCTGCAACTCACTCATGGCGAAATGACATCAGTCTAAAAAACCCCTAGTCTAAGATGTCGCATGATAATCCATTGACTGAGTCGGACTAGTATTAGGTCAAGGGGAGAGGCTCAGTGACTGGGATGGACTTAGGGATAAGAGTGCACAGTTCCCACTGGGGGGGGAGGGGAATTTGCACAGTGCCCACTAAGGGACAGAATTTTGTATTTTAAGAAGGTAGTGGTTGCTACAAGATGGGTCCCTGGGAGGACAAACTGTGTAGTTTTAGGAGGCAAGGGGGATCGGGTAGCTTAGAGGCTTGAGAGACAGAACTGTGAAATTTTTTAAGGCAGTGAGCTCCGGCTAAGGGAAAGACACTAGAGGAAGCATCTGCGTAGTTTTGGAGGCCAAGGGAGGTTGGTATTTATGTGCATTGCATAGTTCCAACAAACAAGGAAAAATATTGAGGGTTGTAGATGCGAAGTGCGCAGTTTAGGAAGGTTGGATGAGGCTAGGTTGCTAGGAATCCTCTTGAATTCGGCTAAGTGTGGGATCAGTGGAACCGATGTGAACATTGATAGAAATGACTATGACTACACACTTTGATACTTGGGGTTACAATGTAGATCATCCATAACATATGAAAACATACTTCACTTATTGCAACAACCTTTGTGGAAACTTACAACAAGTGCGGCCTCGTCGATGGACTTTGTGAGGATAATGATGACACTTGTGTAATAGTGTGTGAAACCTTGGAAATGAGTGTGAAACATGTTTATATGATGAGAAAAATTCATTTTCTCAAATATTACCCCTTGATGGAAACCAAAACTCCCCTTTTCATGACAAGAAATAAATCCCATGCCTGAAGAAGACACTTCCTATATAAAGATAAAAGTGTGAATGACACTTGATATCTGAGAAGGTGGCTTGAAATAATAAACTAGCCAATAAGTGGCTAAGGAACGATCAATCATAGGATCCATAGTAGGCTCCAAAATTCGAGTGTAGACCAAAATTTTGGAGGGTGTTACAGCCACTACAACAGGTCTTGACTAGGCCAACTTGTCCACTAGTTGGGTGATTTTCACAACTGGAAGTGTGTGTAATGAATATTCACAAAATTATTTCTCCTCAATCGTGAGGAGTTGGAGGGAGTTCCATATATCATTTTCAAGATCTCAGAATAAGCTTTTAAACCATATCTATTATGCTCCCATTTAAGCTAAGAAATTGGAGTAAAAATGCATTCAAGGAGAGGATATCTAAATGGGGCATCAAAATTCCAAAAATAATATTTCTAAGAGACATGCTATATATTTAGTTGGAAAGCTCTTCAAATATGTTATTGACTATGTAAATTTCTCTTTCACTAGGACATTATTTTACATTTATAACAACCATTGTCAACAATCTACCCACCTTCTATTGATAGAAATACTTTGATATATGCTTCTTCTGGAAATTGCTCCCCCTATCTACATTATTTCCATACTTCTTATTTGTTTCTACCCATGTCTACATTCTCTCCATACTTCTTGTCAGTTTCTCCCCACATCTTCATTCTCTACCACTTTAACATTGCAGCTAACCATAGCTCTATTATTGCTACCTTAAAGCTAGCCTATGGCATTGTTTTTTCCTCCTCCATCATTGCCAATCCTAGATCTCCCACTGGTACCTTCAAATTGGACTCTATTGCCGGTGTTGTTGGGGACTTGCAGGCTTGCCGAAATGGAAATTTTCTTGGAGATTTATATTTCAATGTCTTTCTTGACTCTACCGACAAATATATAACTTTAGATGGCGTTAGTTTTGTTTCAAAGGAGGATTTGAAGAAATCCACCCTGCCTTAAGATTTGATAATCAAGGAAAATATTATATGTTACAGAGTATTTTTTGTATCTCTGTTGAGGTTTTTATCCCGGATATGGTGATTTTTTTTAATCCTTTTGAGACAATTCTTAGTGGGTTCCTTCTAATTTTTTTTCAAGGCCTCAGATCTTATCTCTTCACTCACTTCCAGAATTCAAGATTGGTTGTGAATCTCCTCTAGCAGTATCTAACTCCTATAAGGCAGAAGGCAGCTTCAGGATCTGAAATCCCTCAGAAAGTATGGCATAGTTAAGGATGCCTCTATTTACTTAGTCTTAATATTAAGAGGTGGGGCCAAAGGATATGATGCTTCCTCCTCCTCCCAACCCAAGTCCTTTAAAAATTCTCTAAAGCTAGCAATTTCTCCTCTAAACCCCAAATTTCTCTCAAGACCAACATTCATTGTAGATCAGGAAACAAACATTCCATCTCTTAAAGTGAATAACCTTATAACCAAGTTTGTGGCTAAATATTATGAACAACAGGCGATTATTTGGCGTTTCAATGGATTTTGGCCATCGGCATTTTCTCTTCGAGGATGGGTAAACCAGAACTAGACTCATAATTTAGAGTTGCATTTTTTAGCAAAGGGATTTTTTATGGTGATCTTCATAAATTTAGAGAACCGACATAAGGTATTTTTATCAACAACTCTACTTTTGGGGTCATTCTGATCTCTAATTCCAACCATGGTTTCCTAATTTTAATCCTATTTCTTTGACAAATTGGGAAACTCTAGTCTGGGTTAGGCTTCCCAACTTTCCCATCCATTTGACACAACTTGATATCTTAGCCAATGTGGGAAACTTACTAGGCCACTTCATCAAGATAGACTCATAAAGGGTTTTGAAAGGAATTATCACATTTTTTCACATATGTGCCAATGTGGACCTCAGTAAAGGGTTTCCTAATAAAATCCTTCTCAAGTGAAGGGATAGGGTTTATTCACAACTTGTAGATTATGAAAACAATACCTTCTATTGTAGGATTTGTTAACAACTCGGTCATCTTTAAATTCTTACCCTTTTTTTTCAAGGGTCCTATCCCCACCAAGATACTAAGAAAAAGTCCACAAATGGCAATATCCAGAGGGAACTAAAGGTTCCAAGAATACTTTGGCTCACAAGTAGGACAACTCACAACAACAAAAGACATTTGCCACAAAAACAAATCCTTTAGACTCAGCTCAGCCTCATCTAAAGCCATCTCGTCCCTCAGCAAAGGAATCCTATCTTACAACTGAAAATGCAAAGGACTTAGCCATAATTTTGGTTTTAGCAATCAATGGACACAAACATATCCACAAATAAGATCACTCGGATAGTGAAAAGGAAACAACAAATATGGAAGAACCTTTGGCAATGGATTTGACTCAAAGAAATGTTGTCATTATCTCATCTACATATACTCCAGACAACTCCTCAGAATGGATCGTCGTCTGTAAGGGAAAAAGGAAAAAAAGGAAAAATCCATAAACAATCCTAGGAACTAATATCAAGAATGTAGTAAATGTATTGTCATATATTGTGCTTATCTATTGTATAATGTATTGTGCTAATTTAACACAATACAAATTTACATCCATTACAAATATATATTTAAATTAAACTCAATTCTCATACGAAATACGAAATACTTGTAATGCAAAACAACAACAAAATTTAAAATTATCATAATAATATATTTAAATTAATTTTAATGCAAAATTTAAAGTTATTTTAATAATATATTTAAATTAATTTTAATATATTATTTGTAGGAATTAAATTTAGGTGAAGAATTAATAGTTATATTTTCTATTTATTCAAATTGAATTAAAAAAAAAAAAATCACCAACATTTTTAATATATATTATATTATTTAAAAATAAAATTATAAATAAAAATAAAAATATTTAAAGAAAAATTGTAATTATAAACAATAAATATATTTTAGAATAGATTGTCATTCAATGAAAAAAATGTGTTTAATTCGTATAAAGGATAGTGATGTCATGGATTTAAACTCGACGTAGTCTTTAACGCGACTTTTTGAAAGCCTTTCCGGCGATTTTTTCCGGTGAAAATCCGGCAGTGATTTATTGGAATCCAAGTTTGATAGCTAATTTCTGCACAATGAAACCGTCCCAGGGGTTTTTCAGGGTGCTGAATCCGAATATGCAGTTAAAAAACCATTTTAACTGCAACAAATCATGATTTCATCTCAATTTCTTCCGCCGGATTCCGTCACCGGAATCTCAAAAAGTCGCATTATAGACAACTCCTTTACTCCATTGATAAATGTCTTTAAGTTAAAAAAATTAAATAGTTTGAATTTTCAGTTTATTAATTTACCATAAAATGTGTATGGATTAAAATATATATTGTTATGTTTAATACGAGGGAAAAACATTTTTATTAGATTTGACTTTATTTGTTTGGCCGAAATTGATAAATTAAATACAATGCAATGTAATAATAAAATTTAAAGTCGTTATAGTAATATATTTACATGGATTTTAATATATTATTTATAGGAATTAAATTTATATAGATATAAATAGTAAACATTTTTTCTAATTATTTAAATTAATTAATTAATTAATTATATATATATATATATATATATTATTTATTTATTTTTATAGATATAAGATAGCAAGAGTTAAAGTAATTTAAAATGGAAGGAAATAAAATTTTAAGTTTATATATATATATAGATATTTAAAAGTTTAAAAATTATTGGGAGCTTTAAGCCCAACACATGATAGAGGCATGCCTAGTCCACAAGCCACACAACAAAATTGTCAATGCATTGAGAGACTAAAGTTTTATGAAACCAGAGTTGAGTAAATGAGAGTACTAGTACCCAACAACATAAAAATTTAAAGTAATTAAAATAAATAAAATTTAAAATTTAAAAAGAAAATTATTTCAAAACTTAAAAATTATTGGGAGCATTAAGCCTAACACATGATAGAGGCATGCCTAGTCCACAAGCCACACAACATAATTGCCAATGTGTTGAGAGACCAAAATTTTATTAAACCATAATTGAGTAAATGAGAGTAACTAATACCTAACAACATAAAAAATTAAAGTAATTAAAATAATTAAAAATTAAGGAAATACAATTTTAAATTTAAAAAGAAAATTATTTAAAAACTTAAAAATTATTGGGAGCATTAAGTACAACACATGATAGAGGCATGCCTAGTCCACAAGCCACACAACAAAATTGCTAATGTGTTGAGAGACCAAAAGTTTATGAAACCATAGTTGAGTAAATGAGAGTAACTAGTACCCAACAACATAAAATAACAATACCCACAAGGGAGACTATCTAGGGTGTCAAGAGGCAACAACTCACTAGAAGTAAAACCCATAAAATTAGGAGGACATGTGCAAAATAACAACCAAGGATACAATAGTGTTGAGAAATATAGGAATAACCAAAATAAGGAAATCGCGCACTAAGCATGTGCATGCTTCAAGGGCCATGACAGAGGAATGACTAAACACTACACACGCCCTAATATTATAACCATCAAATGAAAATTTCATAATACCATCTAGAGACTAAGAGAGGTTCTTACTAGGCATTTTTTGGTTGAATGTCCTTGTTCCATATGATAATGATAGCTTCTCCCACAAGGTGATTCATCATCCCACCTTGCCAAAGAGGACCCTCATCAAGGGATTCAACAAATTAAATAGAGTGAATTTCAAGCATGTGAAAAGGGGGTGGGCCATGATAGCACCAAAAAAATTGTCCACAATAGCCCTTTTCTTACTGCATATTTTTCCACAATAAGTCTCAATATTATCATCACCTTAACACCACAACTACTTTAGCTAACAACTCCCTTAACAATGCCTTATCCAACCAGATTCGTCCTCCAAATATCCCTACAACGTTTCTCCAACATAGCTCGAACACCTCAAAAAACATATCGAAACTTGGTCTATAATAAGACTGCAACATTGGCCACAAACCAAACTTGAATTCAACCTTCAAAACACCAAATATCATCCTTCAAACTATACTTGAACACAACCTTGAATGCACCATAAATTTCCCTTAAACTAGACCTGAATTATGTCTTCAAAACTCTAGGACTTGGCCTTCAAACTAAGCCTGAACTCGACTTTCAAACACCATAATTCGACCCCCATAATAGACTTGAAACTTGGCGTCAATGGGACTGAATTTTGGCTTTCAACAAGGCTAAAACTCAGCTTCAATAGGCATTAAACTCAGCCTCTAGAACACCTCTCACACACTTAACCATTTTGCCGAAGATCTGTCGACCGGCCCACCCTCCATCAATCGAACCTCCACTAAGCTTCACTGCGCAGTCTCAACCCTCAGTGACCAAGCATTGTTGCCCAAAAGTGCACAAAGCTTAAGGCTTCCCTCTAAGAAGTATGCACTGCACAACCTTGGAATCAACCTGGCTGACTGTCACATAGAAAAATGCAGAATTTTCCCAAGAAGCCATCTCAGTTTGCGCTTCTTGCAAGCCAATCTATAAAGCCTCCTATTGGTCAACCTGGGAATTTGACTTAAGCAGTGACCCAGAGCTACACTCATCCACAAAATTGCGCAGAAGTTGTCAACCTGCCTGCTTACACTACCTGAATAAATTGCACTGACAAGAGGGACATACACTCGTTGCCTGTCACTGCATTGTCTCTGAAAATTGCGCAGTTTTGTTAGTCAGTCCCCCTGTCGGCCTACTTGACACTCCTCCTAAAAATTGCACATTTTTCTTGGATAGTCCACCTGCTTCCCAACACCCCACTCAGCCCAGAAACTATGCAGACATTTCCTGCATGAGTACCTCCCAGATCTACGCAATTCTGACCAGCAAGCTCCCGCATACTGCTCCAGACCTCCTCTAGAAATCTGCGTAGTTTTCACTGCCAGTGCCTCCTACTGCCCGCACTGCCTTCCCCGGAAAAAATTGTGCAGTTCTTCCTCCTAGTTGAGCCAGATTTTAGAGATGCAATTGTTGTCCCGGACTACTCAACCCAGCCTCTCAGTGACCTCTGCTTAGTTTTTCCCGATAGTGTCCCGGAGCCTCGCATCTTAGCCAGACATGTGCTCTGCATTGTTTCAGAGCCTTGTCCTTTCTCTTGGTCACCTGCACCCGAAAATGAAAGACAATGCATCATGGTAGACTAGCGGATTTCTGGATTTGAAGTCGTCTCCTCATGAGTGATTGCAGAAACATGTACATGTATGATACATGGCACGACAACAAATGGGATGAAGAAGGACTGCATGCTAGAAGACTTGCACGCGGTTGGACGAACACACGAAGCATACCAAGTAGCAAGCGAAGGGGACACATGCACATTCATGAACCATCAAGCAAACACCAAGACTATTGAAGGCTCTGTGAACTTTGCCATGCGAAGGTGAGGCTATGGTACACCACGAGCACACTCATCACTCAGAAACATAGCAGCTCGACATGAACAGCACAACCAGCATGTGCATACCTGCAATGTCATGTCGAGTTGTGTCATGAGTCGCATCAGCAACATCACTACTTTAGGTCATAACTGTGTAATCAATGTAATGTAACGTGGAAGTCCAAGAGACCCACAGATGAATTCAAAGATTCATGAAATTCGAATAGTCATGAGATAAGTCAAAGAATCACAAGGGTCAATTTCACCCTTGGCTATATATACCCCTCATTTGTACATGCAAAATACTTTTCATCTTGGCTACTCCCACATAGCCTTGAGAGCCTGTAGTCTTTTCTTTGAGGAGCGAGGAGTGGCTCTAACGCCCCACTATCGGGGTTACTGATATATGGTGTACGGATTTGTCTTGAAACTTTTGCTTAATTCATAAGCATGTTAACAGGCTAACACGTTTTCACACATGTCTTGTATTCATTTGTAAGACTATTCTTTGGATGTTTTATCACTCACTGCTTTTTCAGTCACCAGTGGCTTCAGAAGCCAAATAGAAGTGATGTTTGATGCCAAATTTTGAGCCATAGAAGCTATCAGAACTAGATGGGACCCTCTCCAGTGCATAGTGCTCGAAAAGAGTTTTCCAGCGATATATATGTAGGAATTTACAGGGTAAGTTCCTCAAATAGAACACCAAAGGACACTGCTCACAAATAGATCATAGATCAATACACCAGTATTCTTGACGTGATTAAAACCCTCAAAGAAGGAAACGCTCCACAGCCTGAGCCAATGCGGCCACTTCAGGAAATTTATTAATAAAAGAATGAAAATTTACATAAGCTTCTCTCATGAATGGTTACACTAAAAATGACCTTCCATTCTCTTTAAATAGAGATCCTGGACCAATTGGGTGTTAAGCCATGGATCAAGTGTCAGTAATACCGAGGAGAGAATGAACTGTTGGATCATTTCATGTCTAGAACATATCGTGACTATCGGATTGTAAGTTACAAAAGTACATAGTAAAGAAACACACTTTACCTAACTCTACACTAGACCAAGTTATACTTAACTATTTCCTATGTGTTGGAATATCCTAACATCCCCCCTTAAGAACAACTTGGGATAGGATTGAAGGATGTAAAAATATGACACAATAGGAGAAGGAAGGAGGCATTAGAGCCTATCCCCTCCTAGTGACAACTTCCTAAATTCCAACCATAAATCAAAGTTTAGTAAACTTCGCCTTTGTGAGAGCCTTTGTAAAGATGTATGCAACTTGATCATCTGTTGAACAATATTGCACTTCAAGAACATGGTCATGAATGAGCTTTCTGACAAAGTGTGTGTGTAGTTCAATGTGTTTGTTGCGCTGATGTTGGATTGGATATTTGCATAGTTGAATGGCACTTTGATTATCACACCAAAGTGTAGTCGGATGTTGCTGCTAAAAACCAAACTCTGACAGGATCTGACGAAGCCACAGGGCTTCCTTACTAGCTT
Source organism: Pinus tabuliformis (assembly GCA_031772625.1). Taxonomy (NCBI): domain Eukaryota; kingdom Viridiplantae; phylum Streptophyta; class Pinopsida; order Pinales; family Pinaceae; genus Pinus; species Pinus tabuliformis. The sequence continues at coordinate 652,053,639 of CM062815.1, read as the reverse complement.
CTGCAGTGCCATGATACTCTGCTTCTGTTGAAGAAAGAGAAATGGAAGTTTGTTTCTTGCAATCCTATGTAATAGGTCCAGAACCAAGAGTGAAGACATAACCTATAGTAGACTTATGATCATCAGGGTCACCAGCCCAATCGGAATCAGTGAAACGAACCAATAGAGGAGATGCTTCTGCACTGTAATGAATCCCAAACTGAACTATACGTTGAACATAACAAAGTATTATTTTAGCTACTTTCCAATGACTTTCATGTGGGTTCTTCATAAACTGAGAAATAAGGCCAACAACAAAGGAAAGGTCAGGGCGAGTATGGATCAGATATAAATTTTTTCCTACAAGTTGACGATATAAGGTAGCATCAACTTCAAGGGAAGTACAAGTGACTCAAAGTTTGGCTCCAGACTAAAAGGGAGAAGGGACTGGCTTACAGTCTTCCATGTGAAAATGGCGTAGAATATCACAGGCATACTTGGACTGGGAAAGGGAAATACCTTCCTTGGATTTGCAAGACTTGAAGACCAAGAAAATAATGCAAGTGTCCTAAGTCTATCATTTCAAACTACTTTTTAAGGCTGGACTTCACATGGTTTATAAAGTTGGGATCACTACGAGTAAGGATAAGATCATCAACATAAAGAACAAGAATGATAAGAGACTTGCCCACTTTCTTGGTGTAGACAATATTATGAGAATGACACCTAGAAAAGCAGTATCTAAAATAAAGTTATCCATTTTGGCATACCAAGCTCGAGGGGCTTGCTTGAGACCATAAAGGGATTTCTTAAGCTGGCATACAAGGCTGGAGTCTGTTTGTACAAATCCAATAGGTTGTTCCATATAGATTTCTTCATGCAAGTCCCCATGCAAGAAGGCATATTTAACATCCATCTAAAGGACTTCCCATTTGAAATAGATAGCAAGGGAAAGAACAAGGCAGATAGAGTTCATTTTGGCAACATGGGAGAAGGTTTCAGTATAGTCAATGCCTTCAACTTGTGAAAACCCATTAGCAACAAGACGAGCTTTATGTTTATCAACTTTTCTATCTGGTCCATACTTGGTTCTGTAAACCTATTTGCATCTAACAAGTTTTCGTCCCTTTGGAAGAGGAACAGATCCCATGTATCATTTGCCAATAATGAACGATATTTTTCATTCATAGATGCATCCCAATCTGGATGGCCTGAAGCTTTTATAAAGGTTTCAGGATCATAATTCGTTGAAGCTTGAGACAGTAAAGAAGAGGCTTTATCAAATTGAGAACGTGTACGTCGTTGATTTATAGGATCACCGGCAAGAGCACCTGTTGCATCCCGAGTAGCACAGACCCATTTTGGAAGCTGAGGAGCTAAAGGAGGATCCTGAGAAGGTGGGGGAGGATTGTCATCCTCGCTGTCATCATTTGAAGAAGAAATATTTTTAGAAGTAGAAGGGATAGAGAGAGGTGGCACATCTGCCGAACTAGGCTCGTAGGCCGATATATTTTCAGCAAACTTTACATCTCTTCTAATGATAACATTTTTGGACTTAAGTGGAATAAGTCTATATCCTTTGACATCTTCAGAATATCCAACAAAAATACATTTTTCACTCTTAGGTTCTAAAGCTTTATGTTTCTCATCTGGAATATGGGCCCATGCTTCACTTCCAAAAACACGAAAGTGACTTACATATGGTTTAATTGAGCTCCATGCTTCTTCTGGAGTGATATTCTTTAAAACCTTAGTAGGAGTGTGATTTACTATGTAATTTGCACAGTTAATTGCTTCTGCCCAAAAATTAAGACTAAGTCCTTTAGATTGAGGCATACAATTAGCCATTTCCTTTAAGGTTTGATTCTTCCTTTCAGCTGCACCATTTTGTTGTGGAGTATATGGAACAATATGCTGCATTTGAATTCCATTCTCAGTGCAAAAGTTGATGAATTTGTTGTTAACATATTCTCCGTCATTAGCAGATCTTAGCTTAAGAATTTGATGTCCAGATTGTTTTTCAACAAAGGCCTTAAAGGCCAAGAACATGTTAAATACTTCACTCTTGATTTTTAAGAAGTATACCCAAGTGCGTCTGGAAAAATCATCAATGAAAGTTAAGAAATACTTGTAGCCAGAGAATGAAACAACTGGAAGTGGACCACATAAATCACTATGCACAAGTTGTAAAGGGGATGAGGCGTGCCAAGAGGCATGTTTTTCAAAACTATCCCATTGATATTTTCCAAGTACACATCCAGAAAAAACACCATCTCTGCAAGATACCATTGGAGACCTGTCACCATATTTTCTTTACATAGATTCTGAAGGGGGCAATAGGTTAAGTGACCAAATCACTCATGCCAAAGTTTGCTCACTTCATCATTATGAGCAACAAATACCAAGGGAAGATTTGATGACCCAAAATTGTTAAACTTATACAACCTTGTAGAAGCATCAGCAATTCCAGTAGCTAAAATCTGTCTAGGATCTCTTAGGTCCTTAATTACAACATCGTGAGGTGAAAATTCAATGATTTTACCTTCACTTGAATGAGTTATCCGATACACAGATTGAAGGTTGCAGGATAAGGTTGGAACACATAATACATCATTAAATTGACCATTGTCTAGATGAACAATTCCAGTCCCTACAACACTAAATGATCTATCATCACCAACATATATATTTTTGGTGTTACCCCTTAACTGCTTCGATGACCTATTTGCAGGGTGATGTCATCACACTCACATGTCACCTTGTAAGTGGTGATATGTGGCACCCAGAAACAGCCCCCATAGGCCCCCTAAAAATGCCCAAAATGAGTGACATGTGTCCACCTGCCACATCATCTTCCGTACTTTCCATGTCATTGCTGATGTCAGCTGCCATGTCAGTTCATTGAACCAATTAGAGGCTACCACATGGCCACCTGGAGGAGAGAGAAAGAGGCCATTAAGTCCTCCTGAGTCCCCCCTATACTGTTCTGCAACTGCGCCATGCTCCATTAACTATTGCAATTGCAAGCCCATCCACCCATTTAAATTGCTACAGGACACCATTGGAGCATCACGACCACAGGTCTTTAAAAGTGCTTGCCTGTTTTGTCTTAGAGTTTAAAGACCTGTGGTCGTGATGCTCCAATGGTGTCCTATAGTGATTTAAATGGGTGGATGGGTCCGCAGTTGCAATAGTTAATGGAGCATGGCATAGTTGCAGAACAGTATAGGGGGGACTCAGGAGGACTTAATGGCACGGCATGGTGCCCCATCCCTCTACACAAAAAAGGACTCAGCGTGTAACACGCCTCCATAAGTTGGTGCCGAAAGCAGTCAAAGTAGAGTTGAAAAAAGTCGGCTGAAGCAACAATAAACTGCCTCAAGCAGCCGAAAATAGTAGGAAAACATAAGGAACATGGGTCTATCCAAGGCCTCCAATGAAGCAAAAAAGGGACACCTCCTCCTTCCTCTCTCGACTTTCTTTCTCTGAGCATTTATTTCTGTATTTTTCCAAGAAAGGGATTCTATCCCTGTTGTAATCTTAGGTAGGTGGTAGCAGAGCCTGACAGAGCCGAGACAACTAGTCTAGCATGACAATTGGGGCTCAAGCTCTTATATTTTGATTGTAATTCAAATCTATCCCCTTTTTCTTATAAATTGGGGGATGAAACATAATACTGAGGTTTCGGTATTTCTCACCAGAGGGGTCTGAACTCTGTGATACCAATTTGGCTCATAACTCTGTAAGTGAATGATTGTTATTTGAGATAGTATTTCTTTACCCATATAGATCTGTCATACTATCGTAGAAATGGTGGTGATTCCTCCTTCTTAGCATTACAATATGTTATCCTCCTGTTAATTCCATTATGTTTCATATTCCTCTCTGCGTTGATGCTACAATAGTTGCTAGAAATTATTTCATGCTTCTTTACAGAGCCATGTGTGTTGATTTGTTAATGCATAATGCATGTATGAAGGGTTGAAGTATATATTTAAGTTGCTCTATAAGAATCATAGCACCCATCTTCTCTCCAGTCCATTACATCTGCTTGTAACTCAAACAAGTGTAGAACTTCCCATTGCTTGCAGCTCTATGTGTTCAATATAGGGTTCTAGATGTGTTGGGCTCTATATGATGAGTTATGTTGTCTCCTAATCCTCTCTCATTTACCCAAAAAATCCTATTATGTTGTAATCCCCTCTGAAGTAATTGACCTCCACTATTTTATGTGATACTATTGGGAACTCTGTGTGTGAAGGAGTACCTGAAATCCATAACTCATAGCTTTGGAGGAATGAACCAAGCCCCATCTTTATCTCTCATTAGGTGAAAATTAGAGTTCTGCAAACCTCTCTCATACCATATTACAAGCACTCCTCTATTTAAGATGTCCTAGGCACTGGCCTACAATTAACCCATAGGTCATCTCTAGGGAGCTTTCCTTGCCTCCTGCTACACGTGTGTTGCATGGTGCAAGATTTAGCCACAACAGGATGCTTGAAATGTATGTTTCTTTAACCTATATCAAGACAGTTGAGATATTTTGGTTGTTTTAGTACATATTTTGTTGGAAACGTGTTGTATCAGTTGTTGACATTGTCTTGCCCGTGTGGACTATTCTACCAGACACTGGACAAATTCATTCTTATAAACTTGTTATAACAACCGTCACACTCATGTGGGCTATTTCACTGGGTTTTGTACATGATATTTGTTCACTTTGTGTTTCTGACTTTTGCATCCGTGTGAACTACTCCGTCGGAAGTTGTGCATTTCATGATGTGTTGTGGGTCTCTAACAGGGTTGGGACTATTCCCTTTCGACTTGAGACTCACTCTCACCCTCTCTCTCTGTAGTGAAAGAACTTAGACACAAGTTACACTAAGCACTCACCAGTCACACGAACCTCGTTGTTTGAGGACTAAGTATACCACTCTCATGTACTGACAAGCAAGAGTTAAGGCATATCTTTAAGATAATGGCAACCGGGCTATCACACCGGATGGGAATCCTACACCAAATGGTGTGAGGTCTAGTTGGGACTTCATACTGGGGAGATCCCCTGAAGGTTGGCAGGTCTAGCACCATCAACATATCCATATTTGGCTCTTCTTCTTTTCTTATCTACACGTTGGTGTATTTTTCTTTATGCTTGGTAGAAATATCTTCTCCTTTGGTTTGTTTAGGAAACCATCACATGTTTCTTTTTTAGTCACATGCTATATGCTCAAAATTGTGGCATTTGTAGCATTCTATATTATACTTGTATAGGGGAGTGAATGAATTGATGTTTGTTGCTACAGCCATTAGGACCTCTGATTTCATTTCCTGTAATTTTGTTTCTAGAGGTCTTATAAGGGCATCTAAAATCATCCTTGACATAAGCTCTATAATCCCTTGCTTTATGTCCATAGTTTATACATGAAAAATAGTGACCAAGAAATATATTTTGATTCTTGGTTGAGAAGGATTTTATTGATGAAGTAGATTTTATGAAGTTGATATGCTTTGGAGAAGATTCAATTCTTTGTTGATCTTGTTGTTAGTTTTATGGCTTTTCTCTCCTTTTCTAGGAAAATCAGTGATTATATACATCAATCTAATGATGATTTTTTGGGGTCTTTCCAACCATAGGTTCTCTCCCTAGAAATGAGTGACTATAAAGTCTATAACCTCTTTCTTCCATATTCTAAATTCATCAAGCAAAGTTTCACCAAGGTAATGCTTTATCTGCACTTATTTGAGTATTATGGTGTCTGATGGTTTATTGTCTACCCATTGGTTGAATGCTTAAAAGGGTTTCTCCCCTTGAGTTTCTTCTATTTTTTCCTCTATAATGATATGGAGTTGGATTTCTATCTCCATCACCCTTATTTTTTCAAATCTCTTCATAGATCATGGTTCTACTAGGGTTTCCCCCATCCAAATGTGTCCGATCATCCTTGGCATCTTCTCAATTTCTTGTGGGTTGAGAATCAGGTTTTGGGTTTTTATTGCAACAATTGATTGGCTGATATCAACTTTTGAAACTAAGTAGCTTAATTGCTTTGGTGAAAAATAATGAAACAAAGTGATATGCCTCCTCCATATTTATAATTTTAGTTGGTGAGGATGTAATTAAATATTGTATCAATGTGTTATTTATGTGGCCTTTCGAGTTTATGATTGTGTTAAATGTTGTGTCATGTGGAGGTGATGAACATGTGCCCCTTATGACTTGATTATTGGGTCAAGTGGGTCATTTTGGAGTAGTTAGTTTTTTTTCACAATCTAGTTTATTAGAATTTTCCACCTGATTTTCCTTGATTTGTTGAACTTTGTCATTTATTTAATTTTTTATTTATTGTCAAGTTGCCACCACTAGTCGATCACTTTTTTGTGGTATATTCTTTAGACTCGCTTAGTTTTGTCACTCTAGTCGATTCACCGATGGTATCTTTGTCAGTCACTTTTTGGCCTATAAATTGCCTTCACTTTCTTTTGAACTTGGATAATATTCTTCTGTTTTAGCCAATTCTGAATTACTTAATTCTCTCTTTATTGCTTCCTTTGCTTTCTCATTCAAGTAGTGGTTCACATCTTGTTTTATTGACTACACTTGACTTCTAAAAGGTGTATGCTCTATTGGCTTCGTTTTAATTCCTCATTTTATCTTTTTTTGTCTTCAACTCATTCTCCATATCTTGTTTAAATAGCTACTAAATTAAATGCTTGATTTCTGGTCTCTATCAACTATAAGGCTTTTTTGGAAGTTTTTCTTTGTAACTTCTTATAATTGATTTTATTGGTAACTACTTTTATGATTTTATTGTTAACTAATTTTACATAAACAATGAAAATAAAAATTTGGAAAGTGCAAAAGGAATCTTAAGTGCCACCTTAGCATTTTTAGTCAAGAATAGGTTTAATGGCACACTTGAAGACAATTTCACCATTAGGCCTATTCTTGTTGATTGGTCGTAATATTTTTTTAGTTGGCTATCATTGACAACTCTATGAAATAGCTACTCTCTTAGTTTCCTTAATTGAACAATACCAATTTGTTTGATTTCTTCAATGACAAATGTTCCTAACCATTCAATTTCCAACTTTTGAGGCTTTCGTTTTATTTTATTTTCATATAGAAGTGCTATACTGCCTTGCTTTATATCTTTCTCTTTAATATGTTGATTGTGCCATGCCTTTTGCTAACATTTTTTTTTCTTGATGATGCAACTCTATATGTATTTCTTCCTCTAATTGATTCAACTAGTGAAGTCTATTCTACTTATCTTTGTCGATATCATCTCTAAGGATATAAGATACTTTCATGGTGTTAGTCCAGAAATATTATGGGACTACTACATCTTGGCCATACATTAGCTTAAAATTTGTCTAACCAATCACTCTTTTGTATGTTGTTTTGTATGCCCATAATATTGATGGCACTTTATCGTATCATTCATCTCAGTCAATTCCACATATCTTCGTTAATCCTTTTGTAAAGTTTTCTTGAACAACTCGATCACTATGATTAACTTATGCATGGTAAGTTGAAGTTTTTCTATGAACAATTAAAAACTTTATTAGAAACACTTCTATTGTTCCATTATCAAAATTTGTTAATCGCTAATAATGGTCAACGCAGAACCAACTATTGTGACTATTTTCATAAATAAATTCCACGGTAATTTATTTTGCACATGACATGATTGGTTCAGTGTCTACATGTTTCGTGAGGTATTCCATAGCAATGATCATGTACTTTTCCCTACTCCTTTTTGCTCATTGTGGGAATGGTTTGATAAATTCAAATTCCCATATTTCAAAAGGCAAACATGGGTTTACCTATTTTAAAGGAATTTCATCTTTGAAAAATGGACGACTCATTGATTAGAAAATGTCACATTTCTTTATATAGCTCTGATAGTGAGTGTAATGTTGGTCACCAAAGATAGGCCTAAAGAGTCTCATGGGTTATTGTATTTTCTTGATATTGCCTTCTTGTCAGCACCGCATGTGCTTTATCAGTTATCCATTTCCTTTCATGTTCTACAACACATTGACGAAAGACATCATCCATCCCCAACATATGTAGATACCCATTCATTAGTGTGAATGGTGTAGGTTTCATTTCTAAGGCCTTATTTTTCTTTTTTGGAAGTTCATTATGTGCCTTCCCATCCTTCAAAAATTGTTCAATTTCAGCTAATTCATTTAGCATTTCCACAATTCTAAATACACGAGCATTAAGTGAATCATCATCGATTCCGATCGACTCTTCCCATATGTCAAGTCAAGGAAAATTGTCTAGTGTAACATCATTCTTTCATATTTGAATAATGACATCAAATTCAAATTCTTGAAATAACAACAATCACTGGTAGATTCTTCCTTGGCGAATTGGTTTATTCACCAACTATTTTAAATCCTAGTGGTTTGTGAAAAATGTATATGGATTTTCTAATAATTAGCGTCTGAATTTCTCCAAAGAAAAGATCATTGCTTATCCTTCTCTCTAGATCATAGAATAATTTTGTTATGTTTTATTAATTTTCTAATCGGAATAGGCATTTGGATGGTAAATTCTCTCATCATTTGGTTGAGACATGATAACTCCAACCGCGATAATGGAGGCATAGACATAAACATGAAACTTCTTCGTATAGTCAATAAATCTTAGTATAGGGGCTTCTACCAGGTTCCATTTAAGAAATTAAAATGACATGTTTCCTTCATCAATCCATATAAACTCAAATCCTTTCAAATTATCTTGTCAATGGGAAAGGTGATGTTCGAATAATGATGAATAAATTTTCTATAATTCCCAATACCCCCAAAAATATCTTTACCTATTTTTTTATTTATAGGGGGCTTAAAAACAAGGATAATTTTGATTTTGGCTATGTCTACTTTGGTTCCATCCTTATTTACAACAAGTCCACATAGCATCTTAACAGGTGTTGTGAGAATACATTTCTTAAAGTTAAGGGAAATGTGTATCTATCTACACCTTTGCAACATCATCTTAAGCCAATTTATTTGTTCCTTTAACACATTGTATATTGTCCAATCATCAAAGTATACAAAGAAGGTTTTGTATATATAGTCTTTAAAATATTTCACAAATAATCCTTGAGAAAATTGTTGGTGCATTCTTTATTCTAAATGGAATTACTTTGTATGCAAAAGAGTAAAATTATAATACAAATGTTGCTTTCTCTGGATATTTTGTAGTAATGAGTACTTGGTTTTCCCCTAAAAAACCATCAGAGAAAGAGTAACATTTGTGTCTCATGATCTCATTTATGATTTTGTCAGCAAAAGGGGTTGAGAATGGATTAGTTACTGTTACTTTGATCAAACCTCAGAAGTTGAAGCAAATTCTAAGTCTTTTTGGGTCATTCTTCTTTAGTTGGATGACCATTGGGCTTGCCCATTCTAATTTATCAGTGGGGCATATTATCCTTGCAGATACTATCCCTTCAATATACTTCAACATGATTAGTTTGTATTTATGTGATAGGTTATGTGGCTAATTTTTAATTGGATTATCACCAAGGAGGAGGTTAATTTTCATCTCCCCCATCTCCTTTACTGGTCCTTTTAAAACTTTATAGTTCAATGCAAAAACATCCTAATATTCTTGGAGCAAGTTGATTATCTATGTCATTTTTTTCCTAACCAGTAGTCACTTATATGAGCCATATTTGGTCGTTCATCTATAGATATATTATATTATTTCATTTTTATGTCAACACTCATCCATTTAGGTGCTTTTGATTCTTCTATTTCTCTTATGCCTTCAACAATTTAATTGTATGTTGATGGCAATTCAAGTTTTCATATTTATCACTATCTTCAATGGATATTTTTAATATTGTTCTTATCTATTTATTCCTTTATGGATGATACTTCCACCAATTGTTGTAATTTTTATTAGCCAGTAGTTGCAACTCCCATCAACCAGTTGTTGCAACACCCATCAGCCTATTGCTACTACAAAACCCATCAATCAATTGTTGCAACACATCTTAGGTAGGTGTTGGTATGCTTATTTTTCTTTTATTTAATCTAATTTCATTGGATGTTATGGATTTTTATTTGGAAATAAACTAAGACTTTTATCTTGCTTCCTCATCTTTTCTATTTCTTGAGGGTGGAAAATATCTTTAGTTTGGGAGGTACCATCACCTTTGCATTCCATAACAATACCTAACACCATTCTTATCCATATACACTCCAATATTCATGCATGAGAAGGATTCAAATCTGCCATTAGTAAGAGTTCATGTTGATGCCACACAAGAACTAGATGTAAGTAGATTAAAAGTCCTTGTTGCTATGACACAAGAACTAGTAGTAAGAACAATAGAAGGCCTTGTTTCTTCTACATAAGAACTAGCAGCAGAATATGTTGTTTCTCCATAATAACCAATAATGGAAAAATAAGAAGTTGAAAGGGACAATCAACATTTGTTAATGCCATATTTTTCATTTTGGTCCATGATGATTCTCAAGTACAATACATTAAAGGATGGTTTTGTGTAGCATATTTTCTAATAAATCATAGCCCATATACAAACTTTGGGAAGGATTATTATACCCACAAGAACCTACAGTAGAAGAAGTTGTTGTAGAAGCCATTTCGATAATAAAAAATATGAGTTGTCATTTTTTAGCTATAAGAAAGTTTGATAGCAACAGTGACACAAGGAAACCTTATTGTTGTTACACAAGAACTAGTAATAGGAAATCTTGTTGCTGCTACACAAGAACCAACAACAGGAAATTTACCATATCATGAGTCATGATTTATTGTTGTTATTACTCGAATTATAAGATTGTTTTTTTCTACGCTAGTATACTTATTATATCATAAAATGATTTTTTTATATCATAGATCAAATGCTCACTTCATAACAATCGATTTGTTAAAAATGCATAAAAAAATAGTGTCGCTAGTCTCACAAGACTCTTGTTGCAGCTCCTTTTACAAGGTTGCTACAACTCTTTGTACAAAGTTGTTGCAGCTCCACCGTATTTGGGGAAAGTTCATTAAAACTATTTTAGGATGCTAATTTTGAAATTTGGATGATGTTTTATGGCTATTCATAGTAAGAATTCAAGGAAAAAAAAATAGAAAGAGTTATTTCGTGGAAACAAAAGAAGTGTATATACAGTATGCCTAATATAGAGGTACTAGGTACCATGAGGACATGCAACATTTTCCGCTGGGAAGATATGATGGGCCTCATAATTGGCATATTTTTACACCCTCTTTTCCTTATTATTAATTCCTTTTCACTAACATATAACCTTGTATTAGTCCATTCTAAGACTTGTATGAGGGACTTTGACATAAGGTGTTTTCTATTGCATTTCCTTAGCATTTTAAATGAATTATGATTAAACATTAAAAAAAAAACCATATTTATATTTATATTTGAGTTAATTTTCAAAGACAATGTGCCAGACAAGTTGTTGTGCAAGTTGCGATGTTTCCAAAGGGGTGTTTTGGTTACAATTTTTACAACTCCAAACTATATTGTTGTTGCTAAAGATATGCAAATATGGTCAAATTCCACTTTAGATAGCTCATTTGATGAATATGGTGATGGAATTAAATTAGTCTTTTTGAGAAGACCAAAATAGACCTAAATATCACTCTAATAGGATAAGGGAAAGTGTACTTATGAAGGAAAACCCATATATGCATATTTAGACAAGGTCGACCCTAAAGAAAATTGGACACCCATGGAAGCCTATAAATGCAAGTGACCTCAATCTCATTTGGAAATCATCACCAAGCATCTTATTCTTCTCTTCTTCATTGGCTCGAACAGGTCTGAGGTAGGGACGACAACAAAGGTTCACAAAGGTTCGAAATTAGAGGGTTTGAGTCTCGCATTTGTTTTAGGGTTTTGGGCTACAGTTGTTCGCTTGCTATAGGGAAAATTTGACCAAACTCGTAAGAATCACAGGCTCAAGGGAGAGACTAAAAACCTTCAGTCGCATGCACAACCCCTCATCCATGTGACCAATAAATTTAACATAGATTTGACCGAGGACTGAAGTTGAACGCAGACAAGAAAAGTTAACTTTGATATATTTTAATATTGGAAACATATTTTTGAATAATGTTGGTTTTTTTTTTTTGGATGATATGGTATTAGGCTCATTGTACTCTCTTCTAAACATTTTATGACAATCTAATAGAATAATATTTCACAAATGGTTTTCCCCTTAGTGGGGTTTTTCCCTAGTCTTTGACCAAATCTGGTGTCTCTTGTTGATGTGTTGATTGTCTCCTTTATCATTGTATTTATTGTTCTATCTTCAATTACTGTTGATTAATGGAAATACTAATTGTGTGTGGAAATATTTCTAATTAAAGTATTGAATTGGGATAAAATAATTGATACAACATAGAACAATTTGAAAAATTAACATGGGACCAGAGCCAAGTTTAAGGACAGGCCCAAAAGGAGACAATAATTGAAGCAATCATCTTTGGAAAGTTGAAAGAGTCAATCTAATCAAGTCAAGATGACTTCCTTCTTCAAGGAGAATGAGAAGTTGGGTGACTCATCCAATTTTTTTGCATGGAAAGTCAGGTTGGAGATCATAGCTAATAACAATGATGTTTTACTACATACAAGAAAAAGTACCTAAGCCTCTAGAGAATGCTTCTGTTGCTGCCAAAAACAAGCACAAGAAAGGTTAGTTAAAAGAATAGTAAATTATAGGTGATGGTTTACAAGATAATTTACCTGCATATATTGAAAATTTGAGAAGTTCTAAAGACATGTATGATAAGACGACTGGCATATATGATGTCAACAATTTGAATGAAATCATCTCCTTGAAAGATAAACTTAAAGACACAAAGATGAACAAATGAGAACTTGTGCAAAACTACATAATGAGGATATCTCGCCTTAGAGATCAATTGCAAAGACTTAGGGAATATGTTCCTGACAGGGAATTGGTGATTGTGACTCTAAGAGATCTTCCTCCTATTTGGAAACCTTCATTACTACTATAAGCAACAACAATGTCTTCCCATCGTTTGATGAAATTGTTGGAAATATCACTCAAGAATAATTAAGGACGATATCAAAAGGAAGGATTCAAAAGCATCAAGAAGGAGAGCCTGCTACATTCATCACTTATGACAGGAAGAAGAAGAATAAAGGGAAATGAGGTCCATCAAATTCAAGAAAGCCTCCTCCTCGAAATCCAAGTAGAAGAAAGGAATACATGCACGTTGAATGCTAAAATTGTTACATGAAAGGCTACTATGCTCGAGATTGCCCCGAGAAGAAAAATGGACCACACTACAACACTACAAGCAACGACAACAGGTTCAATGATCAAAGAAGAAGATATGACTGAAGGAATGACCGCAATGGAAGAGATGAAAGAAGAAGAAGAGATGCTCTAAGTGACCATGAAGAAGATCGTCGTCCACAAAACAAGTCTAAATCCTCCAAGTATGAAAGAAATGTTGTGAATCAATCTAAATATATTCTTATTTATGCCCTTACTAGTTCATATCCTCTAGATTCATGGGATAGTTGGTTGGTTGATAGTGGGGCCACTCATCACTTCTTTGGTTATAAGGAAGTTCTCTCTAATTTTCTAGAGAGGGATTCAAATTTGAAAATCATTCTTGGAGACAATTCCACTCATCTTGTTAAAGTTTTTGGGTTCGTCAAATTTCATTTGAATTCTGGGGAATCTATTTTTCTCGATGATGTGATGTATGTGCCTGGGTTGAAGAATAATTTGGTATCAATATCCACTTTGGAATACAAAGGGATTAGGGTTTCCTCTATCAAGGGAAGAGTTCTTACTTGGCTTTTTTTATCACCTATGAGAGATTCATTCACATTGGGATCAAGATATGAAGGAATCTACAGGGTTACTGGAAGACATCTTCTAGAATTAGTCCATGATACTAATAATATAAGAAATTTATGGCACCGAAGATTAGCCCATCTACATTATGATGCTCTTCTAAAATTGGAGAAATTGGTCTCAGGGATTCCCAAGGTTCAAGCCCAACATGATGGAGTATGTCCAGGATGTGCCAGTGGGAAGAAGACAAGGGAACCATTCCCCTCCAGTGAGAACAAGTCAAATGACATCCTCGATCTCATTCATTCTAACTTGGGTGGTCCAATTCTTGTACACTCTCGGTGGCCATCTCTATTATATCATCTTCATTGATTAATTTTCAAGAAATATGTGGATATATTATTTGAAGCACAAGGATGAAGCCTTTGAAATTCTCAAGGAGTTAAAATCTTTGATAAAAAATCAAATAGGGAAGAAAATCAAGATATTCAGGTCTAACAATGGTGGAGAGTACACTTTGAATGAATGAATTCATTGATTTTTGCAAGAAGGAAATAATTGTGCCTCATACTCTTGAACAAAATGGAGTATATGAAAGGAATAACATGTCTATTATAGAAGTCGCTCATGCCATGCTCCATGATCAAAAGTTGTCGAAGTTCCTTTGGGGAGAAGTAAGGAATGTTGTCATATATGTTCAAAATAGGGTGCTTCATCAAGCATTGGATAACAACACCACCAAAGAAGTGTTCACAGGTGTTAAGATCGATGTTAGCGATCTCCATATTTTTGGTTTCCCCATATACTCTCATGTACCGAAGGATAAAAGAAAGAAGTTGGAAGCCACGGGAAGAAAAGGTACGTTTTTTGGATACTATGAAAATTCTAAAGCATGTATAATATATATTCCTGGTCAAAGGAAGGTTGAAATTGCCATGGATGTTACATTTGATAAAGATGTCTCCCTTGGAAAAGCAAGGGACCTTCCTCTTCCTCCTCCTCCTGAGAAGAATGACGATATGGATATTTTGGATGGTCCTTTTGTGCCCAAATCTGAGAAATATAGTGTTGATGATCCCATGGAATCCATGGATCCCTTAGATTCTCCTCCATGTCATCCTCCCACTAGGAAGAGGCAAATTTGGCTTCAAGACACATTCGATGATGAAAGACGAGCTCCTTTTATCATTTAGAGAAAGGAAGAAGCCATGAAGTTACCAGGGATATGTTGTATCCATGAGCACTATGATTCAAGTTGAACCTCCCACATTTGAAGAATCTGTAAAAGAACAAGTTTGGAAACATGATATGGCTGAAGAATATGAATCAATTATGATTAATGATGTATGGGATGTTGTGTCGAGACCTAAGGGGAAATATGTGGTGACTTCGAAGTGGTTATTCAAGATCAAGCATGGAGTTGATGGTAGCATTGAGAAATACAAGGCAAGTTTCATGGCTCAAGGTTTCTCCCAAAAAGAGGGAGAAGATCATGATGATATATTTTCACCTATGGCTTGATATACAACCATTAATTTGATAGTTTTCCTTGCCGGAAGTTGTAGGAATTTACAGGGTAAGTTCCTCAGAAAGAATACCAAAAGGACACCGCTCACAACCAGATCTCAAATCAATACACCAGTATTTTTGACGTGGTTAGAACCCTCAAAGTGCAAGGAGGGAAATAGTCCACGGCCTGTCCCAACGTGGGTACTACAGGCAATTTATTAATCAAAGAATGAAAATTTACATAAGCTTCTCTCATGCACGGATTACCCGAACAATAACCCTCCATGCGCTTTAAATAGAACTCATGGACCAATCGGGTGTCAAGCCACGGATCAAGTGTCGGTAATACCGAGGTGAGAGTGAACCGTCGGATCACTACATATCGTGACCGTCGGATTGTAAGTTACAAAATGTACAACGGTAAAGAAACACACTTTACCTAACTCTAACCTAACTCTATACTAGACCAAGTTGAACTTAACTATATCCTATGTGTCGGAATATCCTAACATCCCCCCTTAAGAACAACTTGGGATAGGATTGAAGGATTTACAAATATGACACAATAGGAGAAGGAAGGAGGCACTAGAGCCTATCCCCCCTTAGTGACAACTTCCTGAACTCCAAGCATATATCGAAGTTTAGTGAACTTCGCCTCTGTGAGAGCCTTTGTGAAGATGTCTGCAACCTGATCATCTGTTGGACAATATTGCACTTCAAGAACATGGTCATGAATGAGCTTTCTGATGAAGTGCATGTGTAGTTCAATGTGTTTGCTGCGCTGATGCTGGACTGGATCTTTGCATAGCTGAATGGCACTTTGATTATCACACCAAAGTGTGGTTGGATGCTGCTGCTCAAAGCCAAACTCTGATAGGATCTGACGAAGCCACAAGGCTTCCTTACTAGCTTCCACGGCACCACGATACTCTGCTTCTACTGACGAAAGAGAAATGGCAGCCTGTTTCTTACAAGCCCATGTAATAGGTCCTGAACCAAGAGTGAAGACATAACCGACAGTAGACTTCTGATCATCAGGGTCACCAGCCCAATCAGAATCAGTGAAACCAACTAACAGAGGAGCTGCTTTGGCATTGTAATGAATCCCAAACTGTATTGTACCTCGAACATAACGAAGTATTCTTTTAGCTGCTTTCCAATGACTTTCACGAGGGTTTTGCATAAAACGAGCAACAAGGCCAACAGCAAAGGAAAGATCAGGACGAGTATGGGTTAAATACAAGAGTTTTCCGACAAGTTGACGGTATAAGGTAGCATCAACTTCAGGAGAAGTACAAGAGACTGAAAGTTTGACTCCAGACTGAAAGGGAGAAGGGGCTGGCTTACAGTCTTCCATGTGAAAATGACGAAGAATATCACAAGCATACTTGGACTGGGAAAGGAAAATACCCTCTTGGGATTGCAAGACTTGAAGACCGAGAAAATAGTGTAAGTGTCCTAAGTCTGTCATTTCAAAATTCTTTTTAAGGCTGGACTTCACATGGTTTATAAGGTTGGGATCACTACAAGTAAGAATAAGATCATCAACATAAAGAACAAGGATGATAAGAGAGTTGCCCACTTTCTTGGTGTAGACAGTATTGTCAGAATGACACCTAGAAAAGCCAGATTCTAAAAGAAAGCTATCCATTTTGGCATACCAAGCCCGAGGAGCTTGCTTGAGGCCATAAAGGGATTTCTTAAGTCGACAAACAAGGCTGGAGTCTGTTTGTATGAAGCCAATGGGTTGTTCCATATAGATTTCTTCCTGCAAGTCCCCATGCAAGAAGGCAGATTTAACATCCATCTGATGGACTTCCCATTTTAAAGAGGCAGCAAGGGAAAGAACAAGGCGGATAGAGTTCATTTTGGCAACAGGGGAGAAGGTTTCAGTGTAGTCAATGCCTTCAACCTGTGAAAAGCCCTTAGCAACGAGACGAGCTTTATGTTTATCAACTTTCCCATCTGGTCCATACTTGGTTCTGTAAACCCATTTACATCTAACAAGTTTGCGTCCCTTTGGTAGAGGAACAAGATCCCATGTATCATTTGTCATCAATGAATGATATTCTTCATTCATAGCTGCTTCCCAATGTGGATGGCCTGAAGCTTCTGCAAAAGTGTCAGGATCATGATTTACTGGAGCTTGAGCCAGTAAAGAAGAGGCTCTTTCAAACTGAGAACGTGTACGTCGTTGATCTGTAGGATCACCGGCAAGATCACCTGCTGCATCCCGAGTAGCACGGACCCATCTTGGAAGTTGAGGATCCTGAGAAGGTGGGGGAGGATTATCATCCTCTCTTTCATCATCTGAAGAAGAAATGTTTTCAAAAGTAGAAGAGATAGGAAGAGGTGGCACATCCGCCGGACTAGGCTCGCAGGCCGATTTATTTTCATCAAATTTTACATCTCTTCTAATGATAACATTTTTGGACTTAAATGGAATAAGTCTATAACCTTTTACATCTTCAGAATATCCAACAAAAGTACATTTCTCACTCTTAGGTTCTAAAGCTTTATGCTTTTCATCTGGAATATGGGCCCATGCTTCACTTCCAAACACACGAAAGTGACTTACATCTGGTTTAATGGAACTCCAAGCTTCTTCTGGAGTGATATTCTCTAGAACCTTAGTAGGAGTGCGATTGATTATATAATTTGCACAATTAATTGCTTCGGCCCAAAAACTAAGACTGAGTCCTTTAGATTGCAGCATACAATTAGCCATTTCCTTTAAGGTGCGATTTTTCCTTTCAGCTACACCATTTTGTTGTGGAGTGTATGGAACAGTATGTTGCATTTGAATTCCATTTTCGGTGCAAAAGTTGATGAATGTGTTTTTAACATATTCTCCACCATTATCAGTTCTTAGCTTAAGAATTTGATGTCCAGATTGTTTTTCAACAAAGGCTTTGAAGGCCAAAAAAGTGTTAAATACTTCGCTCTTGAGTTTTAAGAAGTATACCCAAGTGCGTCTGGAGAAATCATCAATGAAAGTTAAGAAGTACTTGCAGCCAGAGAATGAAGCAACAGGAAGAGGACCACATAAATCACTGTGCACAAGCTGTAAAGGGGCTGAGGCGTGCCAAGAGGCACGTTTTTCAAAACTGTCCCGATGATGTTTTCCGAGTACACATCCGGAACAAACACCATCTCTGCAAGATACCATAGGAAGACCTGTCACCATATTTTCTTTACATAGATGCTGAAGGGAGCGATAGTTTAAGTGACCAAATCGCTCATGCCAAAGTTTGCTCACTTCATCATTATGAGCAACAAATACTGAGGGAAGATTTGATGACCCAAAGTTGTGAAACTTATACAACCTTTTGGAATCATCAGCAAGACCAGTAGCTAGAATCTGTTTAGGATCTTTTAGATCCTTGATTACAACATCATGAGGTGAAAATTCAACAATTTTACCTTCACCTGAATGAGTTATCTGATAGACAGATAGAAGGTTGCAGGATAAGGTTGGAACACATAATACATCATTAAACTGACCATTGTCTAGATGAACAGTTCCAGTCCCTACAACATTAAGAGATCTATCATCACCAATATATATATTTTTGGTGTTACAATCATTTAAAGAAGAAAACATGGCTTGGTTTTTGGTCATGTGACAAGAGGCTCCAGAATCAATGAGCCACTCATGAGAATGAGAAGAAGAAGAAGATACATTTAATGCATAACCAGACTGAGATGATTGACAATGACATGCAGAAAGTGCCATTCCGGAAGTTGAAGTTGAAGTAGGCTCCACATGGATGTTATGTTTCTTCATTGCGGCTTCCAAGGCTTCCATCTTCTTAAAGCATTTAGATTCTAAGTGGCCATCTCGATTACAAAAGTTACAATGTCTATCAGTCTTCTTCCATTTGTTTTTATTGGTCTTATCATTTTGCTGAAATGATCTTTCATTTTGAGGCTGAGATGGTTTAGGACCATTCTTTTGAGGATATGACTTCTTAGGATTCTTTGAATTTGGTTGCTGTTGGGCGGCTAACGCTTTCGTGGAAGAGTTTCCAAGATTAAGAAGACCAAGGTGTAAGAGTTTTTCTTGTTCTCTTATTAAGGAATCACAAAAGGAGTCAAAGGAAGGGGCCTTGTATTCTTGTCCTTGACAAATGAAAGCTTCCCTTGTAGAATGGAAAGTGGAAACAAATACAGAGTAGGCTGGTCCCAACTTAGTAAGGATGGAATAAATAAGGTTACCATCTTCTTTCTTAACTTTAACACCTTCCAAGAGATATCTAAGGGTCTTGAATTTGGACAAGAAATCTTCAATGCAAGAAAAATTATTAGGATCCAAAGTAAGCAGCTCATTTTCAAGTTGATGGGCTCTAATTTCATTTTTAATCCCAAAAACTTTAGCAAGTTTTTCTAATGCTTCATGAGGAGTCTCAAGTTCTGCAATGTGGAATCTAAGATCAGGAGAAATAGACATCCCTATCAAACCACGTGCTTGATCTTGTCTATTTTCCCATTTTGCCGCCTTGTCTTCATCTTTTGGTTTCTTCTCTTGGTCTGTGGCTATTCTGAAGAGACCTTTACTTCTAAGTAAATCTTCCATGTAGGCTACCCATTGGAAGTAGTTAGTGCTGTCAAGAATGACTTGGCATGGACTTTCCATTTTTAAAAATACTGAAGCTAAAGATGCTTAAAGTAAGTGTTCCAATGGATAGATCTCGAAAAAATAGGCGGTTTTAAAAAAAACGGCTCTGAAAAAGGCTTCCGGATGAAGAAGTTATGGCTTTTTGAAAAAAAATTGTTGACGTTACCGGCAAAGTGCGCGAATGTGCGGGAATGAAAAAAATCCGCCCCCACAAAATGGAGACTTGAACCCAAGACCTCTACTCTCTTAAAATATCTTTGAACCAATTGATCTATACAAAAAATTTGAGAGAGAGAGAGAGGGGGGGGGCCTTGGTTTGCGTGCTTGCCTTGAGAAAGCTCTTTTTCCCTACAAAACACAAAACACAAAACCCAACACGAATATGCAAAGAAAAACGAACCTTGCGGCTCGAAGTTAACTTTAGCCAAAAAACTAGAAATTTAAAAAAAATCTCAAAGTTAGCTTTAGCCGAAAAACTAAATATTTTTCTCAATGTTTCTGATTTTCCGAGATCACACTAAGGTGCAGGGAAAAGAGCATACGCATGAGAAAAATCTTTCCTTTCTGTTTCTGATTTGCCCAGATCGCTCAGAGTCGCAGGGCAAAGAGCATACGCAGAAATGAAAGGTATAGATCCGGTTAAAAAAAAAGGCTAAATAAACTGAGACCGAAATAAGCAGAGAGAAAATAACAGTAAACTGCAAAAAAACACTGTATACCTCTCGATCTGAAAAATGACGCAGCTAGGGCTACCGGAAACCTTTTCGCGTGAAACGAAAGGGGCTCCTCAATGGAACAGATGCTCCGAACACAACAGAGCAGTCCTCTCGGCCAGAAAGCAGTCAGAAACAGCAGATCTAGGAAACGACAGCCGCATGCAGTTCTACCGACTTCAGATTTGGATCACCAACGGACGCGGCCCTCAAATAGCTCTGATACCATGTAGGAATTTACAGGGTAAGTTCCTCAGAAAGAATACCAAAAGGACACCGCTCACAACCAGATCTCAAATCAATACACCAGTATTTTTGACGTGGTTAAAACCCTCAAAGTGCAAGGAGGGAAACAGTCCACGGCCTATCCCAACGTGGGTACTACAGGCAATTTATTAATCAAAGAATGAAAATTTACATAAGCTTCTCTCATGCACGGATTACCCAAACAATGACCCTCCATGCGCTTTAAATATAACTCATGGACCAATCGGGTGTCAAGCCACGGATCAAGTGTCGGTAATACCGAGGTGAAAGTGAACCGTCGGATCACTACATATCGTGACCGTCGGATTGTAAGTTACAAAATGTACAACGGTAAAGAAACACACTTTACCTAACTCTAACCTAACTCTATACTAGACCAAGTTGAACTTAACTATATCGTATGTGTCGGAATATCCTAACAGAAGTCAAGGATGGACCCTTCATCAGATGGACGTGAAGACTGCATTCCTTCATGACATGTTACAAGAATAAGTGTATGTTTAGCAACGAGGGATTTGAAGTAGAGGATCGAAAGACACATGTTTGTACATTGAATAAAGAATTGTATGGTTTTAAGAAAGCCCCTAAAGCATAGTATGCATGCATAGACATTTATTTAGTGAATATGGGATTCACAAGAATCAATGTCGATCCCAACCTCTACTTCAATGTAGTCCAAGATATGCCATTGATTTTGTTTTTATATGTTGACAATATATTCTTGACTTGTAGTGAGCTTCTGATGATCGAGTGTAAGAGGGAGCTAGCCTCTGAATTCGAGATGAAGGACCCTGGACTCATGCACTACTTTCTAGGGCTAGATGTGTGGCAAAGGCCTAAAGAGATTTTCCTCTCACAAGGAAAATATGTTGTGAAGTTGTTAGAAATATTTGGAATGACGGAATGCAAGTCCCTACCCACACTGATGGAAATGAACTTCAATAATTTATGTGGATAAGTTGCAAGACCTGATTTGGCGAATCCATCCGAGTATAGACAAATAATTGGGGCTCTGATGTTCCTTGTGAACACCCATCGAGACATATGCTATGCAGTAAACACATTGATTCAATTCATGACAGAGCCTTTCCATGCACATTGGATTGCTGCCAAACACATTTTGAGATATTTGCATGGGATGATCACACTTGCTCTGATATAATATGTCAGAGATGTTCAATTTTATGGATACACCGATGTTTATTGGGCAGGAAACGTTATCGACAAAAAGAGTACGTTTGGATGTTGTTTTAGTCTTGGATATACCATGATATCTTGGATGAGCAAGAAGCAAAAGTCTGTAGCATTGAGAACTTACGAGGAAAAATATATTTCCACTAGAAAGGCTAGTTGCAAAGCAGTTTGGTTGAGGAAGCTCTTTGGATAGCTATTTGAGCAGGTCCTAGACACTACAGTGATATATTGTGACAACAAAAGTGGGATCTGTCTAGTAGAGAATCCCATATTTCATGACAAGTCCAAGCACATAGAGATTCAATATCACTTCATTCGAGACATGGTGCAAAGAGGAGTCATTTGTCTCCATCACACATCGACATATGAACAAATTGCAGATATTCTCACCAAGGTTTTGTCGAGAGGGAAGTTATTGGTCCTTAGAGAGAAGCTTGGACTGATGGATGTAACCCCTCCTAATGAGGGGCATCATTGATTGAGGACACTGAGCCAACTCTTCCCCCTTGTTTGAGCTCCTAGGGTGTGGAAATGAGATAGATGGCTCCTGGAGTTGAGGGATCTCTATATTATAGGGTTTCGCCCCTATTTTTTACCCATAAGGTTGGAGTAGTAACTCACCATATCTTTGTATTTGCAGAGTATACCCTAGTTGGCATCATACCCATAATCTGAGCTTGTTGGGATTGTCCCTCTCCGTCTGGCCAATGGGTTGGGGAGGCTTGGGGGCTTTTTACCCTTACCTTTTGGTAAGTCGGGTATCTCACCCAAGCTCGGATTATGATGCAAGTTTTCTACCACATGAATCTTGAGGGTCATTGTTGGGAAGATCGGTAAGCAATAGGATGGGTTGATTAGTAGCTCCCCTAAATCACCTATTTCTCGATATGGGGTTAGAGATATTTAGCTCCCCCATGAGATTTTGGGTTGAGTAGTAGCTTCCCAATGTGGTTTTAGATTGATATATGTTCTCCGACAAGATAGACAGTCGTAGATTTTGATCCCAACGATTATTCTTCTTTAGATTCAAGAATGTTTTATCATATAGAGTTTAGCATAGATGGGACACATGATGACAGGATGACAGGGTGATCGATGGCCATATATTAACAAGTGGAATTCTCCCTAGTTGAGAGAGAGTGTTAAAAGTATGCAACTATGGTAAAATTCCACTTTGTAAAACCCATTTGATGAATATGATGATGGTATTAAATTCCTCTTTTTGAGAGGACCAAAATCGACCTAAAGATCACTCTAATCGAGTAAGGGAAAGTGTACTTATGAAGGAAAGCCCACATATGCACATTTACACAAGGTCGGCCCTAAAGCAAATTGGACACCCATGGAAGCCTATACATACAAGTGAACTCAAGCTAATTTGGACAACATCACCAAGCCTGTTCTTCTTCTCTTCTCCATTAGCTCACACAAGTCTGAGGCATGAACGACAACAAAGTTTCGCAAAGGCTCGAAATTATATGGTCAAAGGCTCACATCTATTTTAGGGTTTTGGGCTACAGTCGATGGCTTGCCACAGGGAAAATTCGATCACAATTGCAAGAATCACAAGCTCAAGGGAGAAATTGGAAACCTTCAGTCACATGCACAACACCTCATCCATGCAACCGAGAAATTTGACTCAGATTTGACCAAGGACTGAAGTTGACCGTAGACAGGGAAAGTTGACCGAAGACAGGGAAAGTTGACTTTGATATATTTTGATGTTGGAAACATATTTCTGAATATTGTTGGGTTATTTTTCTGGATGATATTGTATTAGCCTCATTTAAATCTCTGCTAAACATTTTATGACAATCTAATAGAAGAATAATTCACAAAGGGTTTTACCCCTACTGGGGTTTTCCCTTGGTCTTTGACCATATATGGTGTCTCTTGTTGATGTGTTGATTGTCTCCTTTGTCATTTTATTTATTGTTCTATCTTCAAATATGGTTGAGGAATGCAAAGAATAATTGTATGGGGAAATATTTCTAATTGAAGTATTGAATTGGGATAAAGTAATTGATACATCATAGAACAATATAAAAAATTAACAGTTGCAATCATGTTGTTGCAACTCCCATTGTTGCATATCTGAACTCTGTTGCTACAACACCTATTGTTACAACTCCAGTATGTGTCGTTGCTACAACTTAGGAATTACATTGCAACTCTAGTGCTACAACTCCTATTGTCACAACTCCATTCACACTCCAATTGTTGCAACTATGATTGTTGCACATTGCTACAACTTGGCAACATTATTCTACATTGTTGCAACTCTCACTACATTGTTACAATTATAACAGTTTTCAAGTGGTCAACTTGTGAAAAGATTTAAAGGAAAATGAAGATGAATTTTAAAATTTTTAAACATGGGTTTTATGCAAAATGAGCCAATTTGAGTAACACGTTGGAATATTTTTAAAAATAGGCATGATATAGGACATATGGCCATTTTTCTAAAGATAGAAAACCTAGATTTACTATTATAGCTGTTTTCTAAACTTTCTCACTTCAACATTAACAATTTGACCACCATATATGGATTCTTCATTCGTAAAAAATCCAACATTTCATAACTAAATGCGTCTTAAACAAGAAAAGCTCCAAGGAACATTGGTTGGAAAAAAATGTCTGATTAAAGGATTTCGTTAGCATTGTTGTAACAATCTCTTTTTATAAATTATTCTTGAATTTAGAAAGGCAACATGATATCAATGTGTGTGCAGGGGGGATGCTTAGAGAAATGTCTAAATGATAATGAATAATTCATTGTTAGGCTTTTATTTTTTACTGTACTTTTATGAATCTCAAAGTGTTTGATTTAATGTAGTATTTTTCCTTTGCATTGATTTATTTTAATTAGCTTAATTAATTTAATTAATTCATGTCGTCAATGTAGCGAGTGTTAATATAGATTAATATTAGAACTATGTTCTATGGAGGTAAGGCCCGCTCTAATTTTGTGTTGCATAATTTAGATAGATTCTTTAATACCTCGTTGTGCAATTTAATTTCTCATATTTATTTTTAAAGGTATGTATTTTGGATTGGGTTGCAATCATGTTTTTGAATAAATGTGCTCAATGCAATGATTATATTTGTTGTTCATAGTAGAAACAGGGATGATCTTGGCAAGGATTATTCATTTATTTCTACCTATGTGACTGACTTTCTCCAAGTGTGAATTTACTTTCCTGCAAGCATGATTTTAATTTCCTGCAAGTGTGCTCTTTACTTTCTTGAAAAGTGTGGATTTGATTGTAAGTGTGGTTTGGACTTTGAAGTCTATAGAAAGTTTCAAAATCTTGTGAGTTGTTTGTATTCCCTCAACAAAAGTGATCATTGATACTACAATTGTAAACCAAACCAATGAAAGTAGAAAGTGTGATATGCATATATAATGCACAGTAACTTGCAAGTTCCATATGAACCTCAGGTTGATAATTAAATGCACAGTCTCTTGGTTGTATTTTTGAGCAATTAGAAATGTAATCAAAAGGCCCATCACGTTACTTGGTGGCTTGTTAAAGAACATTAATATATTGCTCTTAAACACTCCTTTAGGATACTACAACTTCATTGGAACTTAACAAAATTGTACTAGCATATATAGTGTATGATAGTTCATAAGTTCCATATGAACAATGAGTTGATAATTAAATCCATAGTTTCTCATTTATCTACTAGGTAATTAGGAGGTAATTGAAGAACCCATCATTTTTGGCACCATTTCTAGGGAATTGTCAATAATACTATCTCTCTTTTTTTTCTTGATTTAATCAATAGATTTCTTTGAAGTAATTAGTGTCATGTGTCTCATCCAAGTTTTCCTTTTAAAGATTTTTTTTATAAAGGATTTATTTTTAATTTTACATGTATAGAGTTAAATACCAACAAGTAGATTTGTTGGCTTCACTAAGAATCCACACAAGACTACCAGTGTAGGACAATCTCAAGAGGAAAAGGGACACATTTAGCCAAACTATTTAACTCCCATAGCAAGCTCCCTTTCCAAGAAGAAACCTTAATACTTTGTTGAAGGACTTGAAATTGTATCATTTTCATATCTTATATAAACAAAAATCATATTCGTTGAAGTTTGATAAATGAGTAATCCCAATTTGAAGAGTTTATTTTTCTTGACTTTCCCAAGGAACCTTCAGAAGAGGATCACATTTCTCAAAAAAATATGGCACGTGATACTATCAAGGAATATAAATCCACCCTCCAATTTCCTATTATAGCGTCAAATGAAGAGACAAAGATAAAGAATATTCCGCACCCATCCTTGCTTAACTTCCATGGCTTATTAAAAGTAGATCTTGACACCTTTCTCTTTGAATTGTATCTTCTCTATAGAAGTTGTGACTATGTGATAGATGCCCAAAAATTGAAAATTTTACCTACTACACTCAATAATGTTTTAGTACATTGGTTCATGAGCCTTGGCATGGATAGCATCCACACTTGGGCATATATGAAATAGAAATTCTTGGAGAAGTACCAATATTATTGTAAAGACAAGTAAAGGAGGGAGGAAGTCTTTGGCATCACACAAAATGAATACAAGAGCCTTGAAGACTACATTGAAAGATTCATCTATAATTTACAATGGGCGAGATAGGAGGGTTGGCTCCTGATACGCTACGTGTCTTACTGCTATGAAATCTAAGATTATTATATTGAGATTCCAAACTTGATGGGTGGAAGATATGTTTCCCAACAATCTTGTGATTTCATCATCGAGTTGTATTGGAGATATTCTAGAGGCACTTCAAAGACTAGAAAAGGGTTGAGAGACATATTGATGGGAGTTGAAAAGACTAACAGTAATGGGATTACTAGAGTATAAATGCTACAATAAATTTTCCATCCCTACCTAGATTAAAATCTTTCTATCAAGAAGTCAAAGAACCAAAGAAATTATGTTTCATCTCCCAAAAGCATCCATGGCAATAAAAACCTAAAGGTATGATTAAGGATCAATCATAGTATTATAATTCATATTGGACTAAGCCTTCAATGTAGTATTCTTATCTACCATGGTGATTTCCTATTTAGCCATGGATGGATCTTCCACCTAACTAACCTTAGCTGCAAGGGTGGAGAAATATGTCCTTTGGAGGCTCATAATAAGCCTTACTGCAATCACTTCTTCCACTTCTTCCTTCTCCACCAATGCAACCATTCACAATAGCTCCTGCTCAACCTCAACATATTTTCTAACCGATTCCTAACCCAAATAATGGTAGGGAATCTCAACCAATGCAAGCTATTGGCATTTTTACTTACCCCACTTACTCCATATCTTCCGAGGATTGTCACAATATCCACCTTAGATCAAGGAAGACTTTGTATAAAGAAACTCCTTCTATGAAAATATAAGAATTTAATGAGGAATTTATGAGTGAAGAATTATAACTAATTCAATCTCTTAAGCCCTGAAGAACAAATCAATCTCACCTAGAACCCCATGTTTTTACCCCGAAATATTTGACCTAGAGAAACTTGTCACTTAGCCTGAATTTGAGGTCTTAAGTGAATTTAAGAATGTGTACATTGCATGTTTGCATAATGTTGTTTCAAGCAATTAAATATGTTCCTATTTACTCAAAAATGGTAAGGGAATTATGTGTAAAGATACTCGGTAGGAGAAGCAAATATTGTCAAACCATACATGTCATATGAAAATTGTCATATCTTATTATGGAGGTATTCATTGTTGCTAAATATTCAGATCCTGGTAGCCCAATACTTAATGTGAAAATCAACCACACAATTATTCACAACAAATTGATTGACTTTGGTGTTATTATCAATGCGATAACCCATGAGACAATGGAAGCCTTAGGAATTTCTGGACATGGGAAAACCCTCACCATATTACAACTTGTTGACCAATCTACCATCAAACTAGAAGGGATCTTAGAAGATGAAGTAATCTATATGGATTCGTGTGGTATCCTATTTATTTCATGGTTCTACAACCTGATTCCTCCCTGGGGGGATATCCTTTGATAAAATCCATGGTTGACCATTGTAAATGCATATATCGGTTGCAGATCTAGTGACATGACAATCTCTCATCAAACCTCTACCAAATATTTACCCTATATCCTCTCACTAGGCACAACATTGATCCTAAAATTCCATTTTTTGTAGATGGAGAGAAAAGTGATGAGGAAGTTCTTTCTCATTAAGTACTTACCATAGACCAATACCTTGCCTTCAGATACAAAATTGAGGATGAGAAAATTGGTGACTTTATAACCACCTCCTCCTTGTCCAACTAACACATTCTCACCCACATATTGACTTTGAAGTCCAGGCTTCTCTTGTCACAATAGATACATCCCCTGTAGACCATGATTCCTCTTCTGAAGAAGATAAAGGGTTAACTTTGGAAATCACAGAAATTGGCCCAGGAAAATCCTTGAAGCTCAATAATTAAGGTTTTACAAAAGCGTAGTTATGTTTTTACATAGGACTACACTAATGTGAAGGGAATACATCTTGATTTGTGCACTCACCACATATATATCAAGGGAGACTCTAGACCCATCCGTTGAGCTCAATGATGAATGAATCTTACATTGCAGGGCATAATTAAAGAAGAGATACAAAAATTAATTTAAACTAATTTCATTTTCCCCATTTTTTACAACCAATTGGTCTACCCTCTTGTCATCATACCTAAACAGAATAGAAAGTGGATGATTGTGTTGATTATAAAAAACTCAACAAAGTCATCCATAAAGACCACTTCCTAATACCATTCATCATCCAGATACTGGACACATTGAGAAATAGTATTTTCTTTAATTGATGATTTTAGTTGATACAAGTATATTCAGATTACTTTGGAAGACCAAGAAAAAAATACATTCATGTCCTTAGGGGACATTTTCCTACTATGTTCTACCATTTGGATTGTAATGCTCCTGCAACTTTACAATAAGCTAATTGGAATATTCTCTGGCTTAATTCATGATTTTATGGAAATTTACATGGATGACTTTAAAACTTATGAAATGAATTTGATGTGGCATTGGATAATTTAAAAAAGGTTTTAATAAGGTATAAGGAATGCCACGTAGCCATCAGTAATGAAAAATTATTTATGATTTTAATTGAAGGTATCATTGTATGGAGTCGTATTTCTTCAAATGGCATCAAGGTGGATTCAAAAAAATAAAGGTAATAGTAAACATGCCTACTCCATGGACTCAAAAAGAGGTACAAAGTTTTTTTGGGCATGCTAGTTATTATTGACATTTTATTGAATATTTTTCACAAATAGCTTGCCATTTATTTTCCTTACTTCACAAAAATGTTGAGGTTGTGAGGATAGATAGTTGTAAGCATGTCCTAAAAGAATTGAATTCCAAAGTATCCAATGCTCCTATCTTGAGAGGGCCCAATTGGCCCCTCCCCTTTCACATACCCACAGATGCATTAGATGTTTCTATTGGATCTATATTGTGGAAAAAAGAAGAGCATCATCCATACATGATATACTTTATTACTAATAATCTCTATCCCACAAAATTAAAAGTACACAGTACCAAAAAAATAATTTCTTACGGTGATTCATGCTATTAATATATTTCAACATTATATAACTAGATATCATGTGATATTATATATTGACCATGTTGCCATTAAATATATAATGAATGAACCAATTAATAATGGTAGGGTAACTAGATGGTTGTTTTTGTTTTAAGAGTTTGAAAAAACAATCTTAAATAAACCAGGAAAAGATAATGTAGTGGCATATTTTCTATCTAGGATTACAACAAACAAAATGACATATTTTTGCAATATTTACTAACTAACCATTGGTTTATAGGTATTTCTAGTTAATTGGCTATAGGAAAACTCCCACCTTTCTTATCTCCAAACTAACAACAAAATATCATCAAGAAAAGCTAGAGATTTTCATGGATCAACAGATGCCTCTTCCATATAGGGCTAGATCTCATTATCTGGTGATGTGTATGAGAGGATGACATCTATGAAATTTTTAATGGTGTTGGATGCCGCCAACATTCATAGGGTATCCTCGATATGAAGTCCCAATTAGACCTCACACTGTTTGGAGTAGGAGCCCCAGATGGAAAATTAGGCCAGTTGCCATGATCTTAAAGATTTTGCTTGGCTATAATAAATGACAGAAGAGATACATATGTACTTTCAAGATAAAAAAGTTAGCTAGCCTTGTGATGTATTCAATTGTAAAGTGTATAATGGTTCTTTCACAGAAAGGAAAAGAAAGTGAGTCTTTAAGAGAAAAGTAATAGTACTATCCTAATAAAGACGTGTATATCTGAAAGAATGGTTAGTAATCTTGCAAAATAATTCATAAACAAATAATGATCCTAAAAGAGAGAGACGCACAATTCAAAGATGCATATTAAAGCCAATGAAATAGTTTAGTTTCATCAGTATTTGTTTACATAAAATTACACCACAAACAATGAAATAATAGTCTTTCAATCATTCACAAGATATGCATGAAAAATGTGTCGGCTCCAAGAGCTTCAAATTATTAAGTGAAAGTTCCTAGATACACTATTACAATGATACAATACTAGTTCCAATAGTGGAAAGTTAAGCAACCACTTGCTTATCAAAAGCCTAAACTTATCTCATATGCCTAGCTTGAGAAGCCAAGGTGAAAATTCTTTTGATTGAGCTATGAGGATGTATATACAACAAATGAGGTGACTCTCCACCTCCCTTGTGACTCTTGAGCTACCCTCGTGACACTTGAGCTTCCATGTGACTTTTTAAATTCTTATGAGACCTTTGAGCTTATATATGACTCTTCACATTATATGTGTGACCCTTGGGTTTCCACACATTTTAAATTTTCTCATTTTGGGAAACTACATAATCATATCCACAATGATGTGGAAGAATACAATGATACATAAGACTCTAGTGGTGACACTTGGACAATCGATGACTTGATAGTGATGACATGAAACTTCATCGTGATGTGTCAACGCCAAGCCTTATTCCTTGATGCCATCCTTGTATCTTCTAGATATATCATGAAAGTACTTCATCTTCATCCTCCAAGAGGCCGGTTGATATAAAGTCTTCAATGTGATTTTGATCTTCATTCTTATGTCACAATCTAGTGTCCATTTGTTTCTTCTCTTGATAATACTTCACATATGCAGTTTCACAAGTGTCTTCTTACATGATCTCCTTGGCAACCTCCTTGAGAACCATCTTATCATGTCAAGATAACAGCACATGCAAATTCACTCGTGACAAGACAACATCAGTCCCAAAATCTCCTAGTCTATCTTGTTCCTTATTCAACATGTTGATAGAGTTGGGACAATGAGCAAGATTAAGGAGGCAACTCAAAGATTGTGCAGTGTACAGTTCCAGAAGATAGTGATGAGGGTCTAGTCACTAGGTCTGTGCAATAGCTAAGGGTTAGGAAGGCAGGATTGCACAATTTCTCACTGTGATTGTGTAATGTGAATTTATAAAAGAACTAAGGCATTTTATTGCATAGTTGAGTAGGTCAAGGGCTGAGAGGGCCAGAATAATGAATGAAAATGCAGAGTGTGCAGTTGAGGCCTGACTGGGTAAAGATTACGCAGTTAGCAAGAGAAGGAGGTGGAGACTGAGCATTGGGATTGCACAATTCATAGTTCTTGGAAGCACTGATGGCACAGTGTGAAGTTCCAGGGGGGAAGGATGGTTGAATGGGGCTTGATACTATGTAATGCATAGTTCAGGAAGGCAAGATGAGAATTGGTTAGTCGGACAAGTTGCAAAGATAGGAAATATTTATAAATTGACTAAGTGAGGGATTAGTGAGACAAAGGATGAGACCAAAACATGTAACAAGACTTGAACAAGATCACACATTTACAGAAAATAAACCACATGACAATAAGACACCTAGCACCCAAAATCAACATCCATCCAATGAAACGACGACAAAATGACACTTACCTCCAAGTGTGACACTTATGATGCCTCATGCGGCACTAGTTTCGACTACAACAAGAAATTGAATAGTACTTTCGGAATAATTCTAATGCATATCTCTATGATAGATGGAACCCATTAGTAAAATAGAATACACCAAAGATACCTTTTAAAGATGCACCATAACTCCCTTTCACCAAGAGCAACACTTCTCTTAACAAATAGACAACACTTGAAATTTCTTCACAAAGAGACTTGGAAACATAGAACACAAGTATGGAATGAATCTAAGAACTAAAAATGACAGTTCACATGGTTAAAGGAAGGCTCCAAAGTTTGATTATAGGCCAAAATATGGAGGGTTTTGTAACAATGACAACACTTGGCGACACATTGGTAGAACTCCAACTTCTCTTTTTTGGTCTAGCTTTATGCACATGGTCTAGTCTTTCAGGAAGTATTGATTCATTGTGTGGATCACCTCATCATCCACATTTAACCTAGTTATGGATGTAGTCTCTTCCATCCCCTTTCTTGGCTAAACACATTTATAAATCTTGTCATAACATAATTATTTTGATCTGGGAGAAGGGTAATATGTAGTCGCGAGTTTGAAATGATCTGAGTTTTAGTTTCATCTCCGGTGTTTCTCCACTTCCAGTAGGCCTAATCAGTGCCCTGGCAGAGTCACTAGAGGAACACAAGCATTTATTCACTACCAGTGAGCCTATTCAATACCCCTATGAAGTTACTTGCTTCACCTCCCTGTGTAGGAATCCTTTCTCTTCTTTCACCCTTTATTTTATTTCAATATGCTCATTGGTATTTTATCAGCGTTGATATCACCATGGTGGAAGAGGGATCTTAACTTATTGATATTTAAAGAGGTTGTTTGTTCATATATTCTTATATAACTCTTAAATTAATTTTGACTCCATTGTTTTTTCCCCTTTCCCTTCTCTAATCGATTGGATCGAAATGCAATACACCATTTTATTATAATATCAAGTCAAGGAACTAAGATCCTAAAATAGGTGTAGGTATCATAGTTAAGCTCAAATATTTTCATTCAAATGTTTAGACATCATTGACCTTAAAGGAATCAGACTAATATAAAGAAGAGGGACTAAAGGTTAACCAGTTGTTGAATGTCACAAATCCCTTTAAAACTTTTGCCACACTCGTTAGAGCCAACCAAAAATTTTCAAACAAGGTTTTATTTACAAAAATAACCAAACAAAGGATGATAGAAAGGAATCAACATGACATGAACGAAACAAACAAACAAAAGGGAAAAGGAAATAAATATGTACATAGGTAGGGATACGACCCTATGATGCTATTAGAAATAATGTTTGAGATCTTGGCCATTGATGGGAAGAGAATCCATCTTCCCATCTAAGGATTGAAGATGATAGGTATGGTGGCCAAAATTTTCATGCACAACAAAGGGTCTGATCCACAAGGATTGGAACTTAGTGTGTTTACCTTTCTTTTCATGGGTTTCAACCCACTTTAATACTAGGCCTCCCACATCGAACTCTATGTTCCCTGCATATTTCTTGTAAAACCAATGCTTGATATGTTTCTAATCGATAACAAACTTTTCCTTTGCTTTCTGCCTTTCTTCCTGTAACTTGAGAAGAGTGTTTATCTTGCTATGAACAACAAGACACAATTTACCTCCGGATTCTTGAGAGAGCTGAAGAGTCGGGAGATATATGTTCAGAGGAAGGATGGATTATTTTCCATAAAACAAGAAAGTAAGGGGGTCTTCAGAGAGGGTTTTTGTGTGACACGGTCATCCCACAAAGCATTCACCAATGCATTATGCCAGTTCCTTTGCTCAAAGTAAATATTTTTCTGAATGATTAAAATTAAGTTCATATTAGTAGATTTGGCGAAACTATTTCCCTAAGGGTAGTAATTAAATGAGTTATTTAATACAATACCATTCTCTAATTCAAAATCATAAATTTTTAGCGTATAAAATTAAGTTTCATTATCGAAAATAAGTGATGTAGGAACACCAAACCAGGTGATGATATTTTTCTTAAGGAAGTTGACAACTTCATGCTCATTCGCTTGTTTCAATGGAACTGCTTCAACCCACTAAGTAAATTAGTATGTGGAAGTTAAGATATATTAGTGTTGCTTTGATGAATGTCGAAAAAGATTTCCAATAACATCTAATCCCCATCATTAAAAAATGTTCTTCAATGGCAATGGAATGCAACGGGACGGCTAACTTCCTATCACAACCAACACATTTTTGACAAATGGAACACTTATGGGTGTAGGTGTGTGCATCCTCAAATAATGTGGTCCAATAATAACCATGCTACATAACTTTTTGAGTAGTAGTTTCACCTACGTAGTGTCCACTAGTTGGCCCATCGTGAAGGTATTTCAATACCCTTTATGAATCTTGTGCTTCCAGGAATCTGAGTAGGACACCATTGTGGTGCTTCTAAAAAATCACACCATGTACAAGATTATATAATAAATCTTTGAGTCGAATAACCCTTTTTTTGTTGATAAATGCGAGGGAAAGGTGTTGTGCTCTAAATATTGTCGCATGCTAGTGTACCAAAACATTGTTGTGGGGGTAGCTTGTTCAATATCTTACATTTTGATTTCTTGTTCCCATCCAGAAGATTCCTCTTCTGGTGAATTAAGTGCTTCTGCTGCAAGCCGACAAAGGCCATGGCCTTTTATCATGTAAACTAGCTTAAATTCTGGATCATAATCCTAAAGGCTTGTCATCCATTTCAGCCTTCTCTCACCGAACACCTATTATAAAAAAAGAAATATAACCATTGGGTGAGGCACAAAGATGACAATGTGACTTTTCAAGAGGTAAGGCCTAAAGTGCTTCACTGCCTTATATACTACATAAGCTTGCTTATCAAAGACAATGTAATTCAATTGAGATCCCTATAAGCTAGCACTCATAAATGATATGGGCCGCCACTCATTTCCTTGATCGTCCTTCTAACTGAGAACGACTGCAAGAGATGTGTCAGAAGCAAAAGTATATAACAAGAAATATCTCAAAAATTAGGACTATACAATGTTGGGGCATTAACGATTACTTGTCTAATTTGTACAAAGGCATATTTATCCATTTGGTCCCACATGTATATTACATCCTTCTTGGTCATCTCTTGTAATGGCTTAACAGTTTGTGCATAATCCAAGATGAACTTTGTAAGAAAGTTAATTTTCCCCAAGAATCATTGCATGGATTTCTTATTCATGGGAAAGGGAATCTAAGCAATAATCTTGAGCCACTTCCAGGCCATTTTAATTCTGAAATTTTCTATAATGTGTCCCAAGAGGTTTCCCATGGACACTCTGAAGATGCTCTTCCTAGGATTTAAAGATATACCATATTTCCAACATTGCTCAAAAATTTGCCTTAGATGATGAAAGTGATCAGATCTCTACTTTGAAAAAATTGTAACATCATCTAAGTACATGACCACACTCTGCCCAATCAAAAAGCATAACATGACATCCATAGCCCACTAAAAATTAGCACTGGCATCAATGAGTCCAAAAGGCATATACCCCATTTAGTCTTGAAAGTAGTTTTTAATCTATCAAATTTCACCACTAGAATTTGATTGTATCCAGAAAAACCATTTAATAGAGAAAACATCTCTAACCCACATACGGTATGGAGTATCTGCTCCATAGATGGCACGGGATAATTATCCTTATCTGAAGTCCAGTTCAAGTTGTGAAAATAAACACATAAGAATATCTCTCCAAACTTCTTTCTAATAGGAACCAAATTAGAAACCCAGGTAGAATGACAAACTTTAAAGATTATACGTGAATCCAATAGTTTCCTTAGTTCTTTCAGAATGAGGGGTTCAAGTGTGGGATGAACATTTCTTAAATTATGCTAAAAAAGATTCACCCCCTCCTTAATGGGTATCACATGTTGGATAATTTGTGTATAATAAGACTTTAAATCCTCATATGTCCACGCGAACACACTTCATTATTATTTGAAAAGACAAATAAAATATTGTCATTCTTGAGGAGAACAACATGTACCGAGATTCACATATTTCAAATCTGTTGGAAATACTAAGAGAGGGGTTCTATCAGTATTCCTTAGTAATTAGCACTTTTAAATATTTTTAGAGCATTAGTTAATCTTTAATTATTATTAATGATTATGCAGTAATAACAGTAAATAAAATGACACAGTAGGCACAAGAATTTTAGGTGGAAAACCCCCTCCGATTCAAAAACCACCGAACGCTTTTCTAGTAAATACTTTAATCTTCAGCCCCAACTGAAATGAAAGCAACAACTTCCTAGAAGTCTAGAAAAGCATTCTTCTCCAATTCCCACTGGAAGGACACCCCAACACCCTAGTTTCTTCAGTAATCAACTAAATGGATGCCCCAACACCCTAGCGAGCCACAACTCGCCCTAGCACCACCCTTAAGTGTTCACGGGCTCCAACCTGTAGGCGACTTCATGCACCTACCTAGGACCACCCTACCACCCTATAAAGACTGAAATAAGACATGATTTTGGATTCCCAAACTAGGGACAACAATCCACGATACAATAAGATGTACAATGATTTTTGTGTACTTGACCAAATACCCAATCACTCTACGACCTACAACCCAACCATGACATCATCCCAACAGTGACTCCTACACCTCCCAACACTGCCTCTTTGAATCTAGCCATAATGACTCTTTCAAAAATGATTCTTTTACAATATTTACAATGATGACTCTTTTACAACTTTGTACTGATGACTCTTTTACAAATGACTCTTTTACAACTTTACAATGATGACTCTTTTACAAATGACTATTTTACAATGATGACTCTTTTATAAATAACTCTTTTACAACTTTACAATGACGACTCTTGGCCTTAACAATACTTCACGATATATGGATGGTTGTCATGTCTTCAACGATGCCCTGCTACAATGCTTCCTTTGATTTGATACTTCTTCTCTTGAATTGTTTCTTGATGTTGCACTTGAATCTTCTTCTACCTACATGCAAAATTTGCCTGGCAAAACCAATCCCAAAACAAAACAAAATACCCTTCAACTTACCTCTGCCTGAAAAACACATGTAAGTGCATAATAATGAATAAATACAAATTAAAATTACAATGTGTACCTAAAGTGTGCTTGTCACTTTTTGTTTTGACTTGTTATAGCAATAGACAAAGACTCCCACTCTTGATATAGGCCTAGACTCTATGTAAGACTATATCCAAAACTGACCTAAATATATATACAATAAAAACTGATGACAAACCCTAGACTTGTCATGTACCAAGTTCTAAGTACAACAATAGAGACCATTCTATCAACTATGACAAGACAAGTAACATGAACTTACAACATCATATAGATTTAGTAGACTTGGTGTAGTATCAAATGTGTAGTATCAAGAATAGGACATCTGAAATGTGGTGTCAAAACTAACTGTGACATATAGAGACATAGAGATATAACCGAGACCCTATATATTCTTACGTTATCCTGCAAAAACACATGTCAGCGATGATACTCAAAATTCAAATGTAAACACTAATAATACATACCTTGTTGTAGGTGAATTATCATTGACTATAGATGTGTGGTCCTCACTGCAATGATCCTTGAATCCATATTTTTTCTTGCCTTCTAGGATCTCGATATTGAATCTGTTGTATCTATGTAATCTCCAGGGTCTGAAATTTCGTCATGTGGTATCCCTCTAAGTCCTCTTTCCAACCCCACAATTCTGATCAAGATTGGGTTCTTCAACAAAGAGTTATGCCCAATATCCCACGATGACCTGATTATAGACTGGTTCAGTAGAGCGAAATTGTACGAAGTGTCACATGTCATTGTTGTGAACTTCGGACCTAAAAATAATACCCAACAAAATAGTTCGTCCTCTTTCTATTAATATTTACGAAATTTGAATCCAATGCTCAAAGAGAAAGTTATGACTATTTTCCCAACGTCACCTATTTCACATGGAATTTGGGAGCCTGGAAAAACTCTAACTTCCTCATATCATATCTCCAAAAATATAGTGAACCAAGATCTAAAATTAGGTCATGAGGTTTATCAATATTTTGGCTCAAATGGGTTTCAATTTCATATTTTGAAGCTCCGCAAAACAAACGTTATAGTGAAAATTCCACGATGGCTTGTTTGAAGCCAAAAAGTTCCTACTAGAGGAGGATATGAGGGTCACTATTTATATGAATGTCTTGAGTTGAGAGGGTCCTCAACAAGTGAACGTTCGAGAGATTTTAGGAGCAAAAAATATATTATTAATTATTGACTATTCAATGACCACAACCAATTATGAGTGTCATGCAGCAACCCCATAGGGTTTTAGCCCACTAAGTGGGGTTACTAACTTCAAACACGAATATCTCTCAAATCGTGAAGAATTACGTGGTGTACCATATATCAACGGAAACATCTCAACGAGTAGAGTCCATCTAGAATATCGTTGACTCGAAATAGAGTAATTTTTCAATTAAAAATTCTCATGCAAGATCAAGGTAGCCCCTGGTGCTACTTGGGTTGACATCAATGGCAACCACTGATCAAAAGAATCCTCTTTGGTACCCAGATTTACTTGTTCTTGAAATAATGTAGAATTGTGGGTCTTGACATTGGTTGGTCCCTTAAATCGGTTCTACAAGTCATAAATATTCTCTAGAGATACCACACCCTTGGGCATGGGGTTCCCTTTATGTGCCCGAGTTTATTCCTGCAAACATTTTTGTGTTCATCTTCATCTATCTATGCATATTTAAACACATCGGAATTAGCCATAACATATGGTATATGTTGGTCACCATTGAAAACACAAAAATTAGTAACATTATCAGGCACAAATGGCTTATAAATGATCTCAATCAAAAAACCATCTCTAAGAGGTGACAACCTAGCAACAATTTTAGCTAATGTGTCTACGACCACATTATGAACTCTAGGAACATAATTAATCTTAAAATACTGAAAGCAAGAAATAAGATGTCATACCTCTTGTTGTTAGTTTTTTAGATTATGTGACGCACAATGAATAGTATTTCGTACCTCTCATGTGATGATATTTGAGTCACTAATTACCTTCAATGCTTCCACCTTAAGGTCTATGGATTTCTTTAATCCCATTATGAGTGCTTCGTATTCAGCATTGTTGTTTGTCTACTCAAATTCAAATCAGCATGAGACCAAATACTTGTTCTTTCACAGGTATATCAAAATACAACCAGCTCCAAAACCATTATGTGTTTTAAAACCATCAAAATATAAAGTCCAAATGTTAGCAACAATAGGGTTAGTTCCTAGACTAGTACTATTTACATCTATATTACAAAAATAACTTGCACTGGTTGAATTGCAAGGAAGGAGTTCCAACTGTGTATCTAGTGGTACAAGGGATGGCTGCGCAATATAACATTCCTGATCAACTTCTAAAAAGAAATTTATAAAATCACTTGTGTATAACTAATTGGCTCATTAGGAGCTTCAAGCGTTTTAACAGTATGTTTCATGAAAGGTTGGCTCTCAACTCATATATAATTATTCTTTCCCTTATAAGGAAGCCCCAAATGTGACCAGTCAGTAGCAAAGTATCCTTGCAGCTTGCTAAACCAATATCTACTTAACAACAAACCATAAGATTCTGAAATGTCCACAATAATGATATCAATACATTGGTGAACGCTGTGGTCTGATGATAAATTAATTATAACATTGTTAAGCTTACTAATTTCCTGCACTAAAAATCTATCCAACTGTATGATTCTAACACTAATGTTTTCCCATTTAGCATTGATTTTCTTGGCAATAGATAACAACAAGGCATTCACAGAGGCACCAAAATCAACAAGACAATTGTAGATATTATAATTAAAAATCTCAAAAGTTAAAATAAAAGGGGGTCAAGTGGATCTACAATTTACATCAGTTGCATTAACAACTGATTTGAGAATATTAGGAGACTTACTAGATGAGGTTTGAGAAGCAGTATCGATTCTACTTGATGGAGACTGAGATGCAAGTGCTTAGATGATCAACTCATGTTTCCCTGCTAACTTTTCCAGCTCAAATATGGAAATATTTGCATGAGATTTCTTCATATCTTTAATAACATTATAATATATATCTTCACCTTAAGCAAGGTGTTCTGAAGTAGTAGGTGGTGTGACTTTGTTTGATGCCTCAAGAGTGACAAACTTGTTCTAACTGTTTCTGAGAATATTCTTCTGAGAATGTGCACTTCTGGACTTGTTCTAAATGCTCTAAGTAGGATTACTAGGAGGTAAGATCTTTCTCAACAATTGACTCTTCACATCTTGCTCAAGAACCAGTCCTTTTCTCCTCAAGTTATATTTCTTAGCAAGTTGTTGAGGAGGAGCATCACTCGTTGGGGGCTCACCAGTACCTTATCGGTCATTGTTCAAGGTAAGATCAAACATGTAAATTGAATCACCATCAATTGTTTTTTCCTCTGTTGAGGCTAGTTCTTCAGTCTCTTGAGTCTGTGTTGAATGCTCTTCATTGAAAAAAAAACCAAAACATTGGCAACCACAACATTCATGTTATTTTTCCATTGTGGGCATGTTTCTTTTTATGAATGTGTTTCTTGATGGAAAGTATAGTGCTTATCCATGCCCAAGTTCTCAATGTTAAATACAACATTATAACTCTGCACAGACTTAGCCAGTTGATTGTTGTTCTTCTTAAAAATCACTTAAAAGACTTGTTATTGCTATAAGCCTCACTCGAATTCCTCTTGAGTTCAGATACTTCATTCATTAACAAATTCAAGGATTTGGTCAAAGTTGTCCATGTCAAACAGATCTTTCTCTTTAGTCTTAACAGAAGAGGCTCGGGAATTTTTACTAGTGTCTTTGGATTCCTTTGAATACTCTGGATTAAAAATGACCCAAATAAACCTTAAGTCCTTTTCAATGGCAATTTCTTCTACAAAGTTAAGAGCCAAAGTATCTTCTGCAACACACTTGATAAAAACAAAAAATTTAGTAGGTAAGGCAGCAATATAATAATGTTTAATAATTGAATCATGCAGTTGCACATTAGTGGGGAATTTTTTAAAAATACATGTAAATATTTGATAGAAAACCTTAACCTTTTCTTTATCCCTCGTCTTAATGTTTCTAATTTCCTTAAGTAACATTGCTGGATTTTTGTCATCATTAAATTTTTCTAAAAATAATTGTTTAAACTCCCTCTAATTATGGATTTAATTTGGTGGAAGGCTATGGTACCAAACTGATGCTCTACCTTCTAGGGTGTAGGGAAATAATCTACAAGAAATATCATCAAAACATACCTCTAACATTTGTAGATGGAAGTAAAAATAATCAATGTGATCTTCAGCCTTCACTTTCTTAGTAGGATCATACTTTGTAACTAGCTTCTCTAGGTGCTTTGGTAAGCGATGAAGATTAACTGGGAGAGTAAGAAGCCCTTGGGTCATCCAATCAAATTGGTCATCGGTCATTTCTTCATTTTCCTCCTCCTCCTCGCTTTCTGATTCTAAATAATCTTCTCCTTCATCGTTCAAATTCTCTTTATTATCAAGTTGTTCATCCTCCCTCGGTTGTTCTTCATCAAAAAAATGAAAATCCTCCCCTTCTCCATCCCCAAACTAGTTTTGTTGCTCAAAGCCCAAGGAAATTCTGCAAGGCCAGAAAGAAAAAGAAAATTGTAGGTACACTTTCCTCTTTGCATTCATTTATTATCAGGAAAAATAAAATACTAGAGAAGAAAAGCAATGGCTTGCAAAATAAAATTAATATTTTAGAGTTCAAACTAGGGAACTATATCCTCTAAAGAATTGGACTACCTTGCTCAAGTAGTGGATCTCCTTAGCGCAAGGGAAAAAGAAGAGATTAATCCTAGGATTGAAGTAACAATTCAAAAAAAGACATTTAGAGAGGAAATACATACCCAATAGGAACCTATCAAAATAGAAGATGACAAGGTTGAGTTTTCAGACACTCAAAAAGAGCCCAATCTAATGGAAGGTAAGGCTATTCAAATAGACCTTTAGGATATGTGGGTAAAATCAAAATAAGATAGATGGAAGGAGATGATGATAACTTATGAAGAAGGGGTCTTTTCCATCAAGGAGCAGTTATATGCTATCATTATCCTCAAGGAGAAGTGGGCACACTTAGAAGCCCATGGAGCTAA
Source organism: Pinus tabuliformis (assembly GCA_031772625.1). Lineage (NCBI taxonomy): Eukaryota > Viridiplantae > Streptophyta > Pinopsida > Pinales > Pinaceae > Pinus > Pinus tabuliformis. The sequence goes on along the minus strand of CM062815.1, from coordinate 652,011,314 downwards.
ATGGAATCACTGAACGAGATGAAAGAGGAGGCAGAGAAAACCTTCAAGCTCTAGAGACATGTGGAAAATATGGATATTGAAAAGATTCATCTTGGGTTTTCGGTGGAGTCTACACTCAGTTGTAGGGCACCCTCCACTATCTATAACATGTACCTATAGGAAAAATATCTCATGTTTAAAAGGAAAGCGACAATTACTAACAAAACAATATGAGATTACTTATCCAAGCCCCTTCTTAGATGTCTGTTATGCAAGAACAAATGAACATAAGAACTTGTGTGGGTTGTATCAGCATGAAATTTTGTTACACAGTGATCCATCTTGGAATCCCAACCACTTTTTGGGATATGTCCAACTGAGAGCCTTTTTGTCTCACGTGAATAACCATGTTGACTAGGAAATCACTCACAAGTTGGAAGAAAATAACTACAGCTACAATCTATGAATCAAGAGAGAATATTACAGGCCCAAGGACATCTTCATCACACATTACAACTAGGTGAACTCCTAATGGCATGTAGAGCTCATGGCCCAAAACACAAAAGAGGTCATTTATCACTACATAATACAAATAAATGTGTTGGAAAAGATAGTTGCAGAAGGTTGCACTTAGTGGTGGAAGCTAGCCACAAATGACTTATTCCTAAGTGATACATTCCACCTCAATAATTTTGTAGTGGCACTAGAGAGAGTGCATTAGTACATCAAGTACATGGAGATTTGTTGGAATAAGTGGATAAGCCTCAACATCCACTATCCCGTGATTAAGATGTCATCCCCAGTATATTAGAAAGACTATAGTATGACCAAGAAGGAATGGGATGCTTGTAGGAGGGAGATTGAAAAGAGAAAAGGCTACTTTCATGCCCATGAAGCAAGGAAAGTTAACTACGATGTCATCAGTCTCCATGGGAGTCACACCCTTTTTTATTAAGACTAGTTACCTCATTGTATAGGGGCATGTAACAATTTTAGCTAGTAGGGGATGACGGTGCCCAAATTGGCAACTTTTTAGCACCCATCTAACACCTTTTTTAATACCATTTTCCATTTTCATACCACCCCTTCACCAATTTTTCCCGTAAATATGTTTTTCATATTAAGGTACAATTATCTTTTGATTATGTCACTTTAATATTTATTCTTATGAATTTAGGAAGGAATTTTCCTTTTTATTCTAATCAGTGAGAATTCATGAGAACCACTTTAGACAAGTTCATACATATATTGTTGAAGTGGCAATAAAGGGCGGTTGCTAAAATAATTCAAGTTATAACCACACCCCTATGTTGTTGCAACATGACTAAGGTGCAAGTGTTGCAACTCTCATTGTGTCACCTCCAGTACCTTGTTACTGCAACACGACCAGGATGTACATGTTGCAACTCCAACCACTAAAACATGACCAAAGTGAAAATTTTGCAACTCCAACCACTACAACACAACAAAGTTTAGTTTTGCAACAAGAACAAAGTTTGTTGTTGTAAAGTTTGATTGTAATACAATAGAGTACATTGTTGCAACTACATTGATACATCATGACAAAGTCAAATTTATTGCCACATAGGGGGTAGATTCGGGGTTCAAGAAAAATTTCCAAAAAAATGCTACAGACGCTGGCCCTTTCAGCAACACCTATGAGCAGGTGAACTCTCACCTTGGCCCTCGGGTGAGAGTTCATAAAACCAAACAATCCATCAAACATTGTGCAAATAGAAAAAATAGACACAAAATGGTAATTTCTATAATCATTGTGAATTTTCCATTACAGTGATATCCATCGTGGCTCACAAGCCTAGAAAAACAATTATCATTATAGTGCAACACTATATGTCCCCATCTCAAAATTGTACCAAAATTGTATCAGAAGTATATATTTTACCCCTCTGCCTTTATCTATTTATAGGATTACATGTGGACTGAATACGACTAAATGAATGTGATCGATGATCACTTTTTAGTCCTTGACTATAGTTAGCTTTTGGATGTGAAGATAAAGTGCTTGGAGAACTTCCTAGAGAAGAGTCTGTTAGCGCTTGGAATTCACCTAGGCTGAGATAGACAAACTCTCAAGGCTACATCAAACCATTTCACCTCGTAGCTAGCCCTACGAGGTATGAGAAGGCTCTCTCGGGTCAGATTCGGTAGATCTTTCAATATGATAAGCTGAGCAATTAGGAATAAAGATTTTAGGCTAGTAAATTGATAAGGGGGGTTGATTTAAAGATTTTTGGGGTTTTTGGTGGCAATTGGAGGGAGTGCAATTCAGGGTGCGGGGATTGGGCTCAGTTTTTGCAGGGGGATCTTTGGGGCAAGGTAGGAGTGAGTGCTAATGCCTTAATCTGAGATGGATGATCAGGAATGATAGAGGAGGAGCTAAAGAGGGCAAACAACAACTTTGAATCCTCTTTAGACAGTGGAAAACATAGATATTGAACAAAATTAAAAGCTGAGCATGGCATGCATGAATTCAAACTTTATCACTTCATCTGTTCAATTAGCAGCAAAGAAAGAGATGGAACAAATAAACACACTTACAATAACATGTAGAGAACACACCATCAACACAACAATCCACAAGAATCCACAATGATGTCTGCAAAACCCTGGCCTTCCTTTTCCTTAAATTGCAGTAATAGATGTACAATATACAATAATGCTTCTCCCACAAGAGTCCAACCATGAAAATGAGCAAGAGAAGGCATAATATAGATCATCTAACTCCTTTCCCCACCTCTAGGGGTCGAGCTCAGCTTCCTAGGAGCAGTTTGAACTAATTCTAAACTGAGCACTAGATAATAGGCAGTCAAAACAACTTGCCTCTAAAACTTAGGTAACCCATCCATGCATTTAATATTCACTATTTACATCAAGGAAACTTCTAGAAGTGTTAAAGGAGAGTAAATGTATCCATGTGCCATGAAAATTACCCAACAATCCATCATTTACAAGTACAAATGATCAACCAAGGTAAAAAACAGAGTTTGCAGGCCTGAAAAGTCAAAACTGGCAATTTTAGCTAGAGTGGTCGCGCCCCCTGCTCGAGTGGTCGCGCCCCTTTGTAGCACATTTTGAGTGGGTTCCAGTTGTCCAAATCAAGTGCAAGATGGCTCATTGGAAAGCTCTGTGTGTCTACTTTCCATCCCAAGTGGAATTTCTGGATTTGGAGTTGATTTGACCCCTCAAAAGTCAATTCTCCCAAGGTCACTTTCTGCAACTCAAAAAGTGGGCAGAAAGTCAAAATTTTGATGTATTTTGAGCTTTTGGAGGCCCAAATCTCAAAATCAAGTTGACCCCAAGTATAGGTAATTCTAATTTTTGCATGCCCTTTCCAAAAATGTCAACTTTTTGTGATTCTGAGCAGTCCTCCCGAGTGGTCGCACGCGGGGTGAGACCACTCCAATGGCCAAAACCTGTAAATTGCACAAAAAATTCACAAATGACAAAATTTTCTCCAAATTTCTTGAAATTTGGGCTGGGAGTCCCCAATCAAGTACCATGCTCAGTCAAAGAGGCTTTGGCCAAAATTTGGAGTGGATCGGGCGTTTTCCTTCGTTTTTGTGCTTTGGCCAACCGTCCTTGGAGCACCTTCGTTCTTGCCGGTATTTTTGACATTTCTCTCAAACCATGACACCTGTGTAAAAAGTGAAAGAGGTTTTTCTTCCTTGTCATGTTGTGGACAAAAACCTCTCTCATTTTTGCAAAATTCATCTTTGATTGCTCAGAACCATCATTTTAGTGAAACTTGTCCCGATGTGTGAAACAAGGAATTTTGTCGAAATGGAGCGAAATGAAGGGGATAAGGGGCTTCTAAATTCTTGAGGAAATTTTTGGGAGTAGGGAGGGATGTTAGGAAGTAGGGGAAAGTGGAATCTCAGAGATTGAGTGAGAGGAAGGGGTTCAAAAGAGTGAAACACAGGCCCAACCTAGAAAATTGCCAGGTTGTAGCTAGAAACTAGGGTTTGTGCAAAAATGAGGAATTTGGGGGATCTGAGTGTTGGGAAGTGTTTGATAAGGTACATTAAGGATAGGGGAAGGTGTATGAACATCAGGAAACAAGTTTTTCCGGTGATTTGACCATCCAAGAGAAATTGCCTTCAAAACCCTAGGAGAGGGAAATGACCTTGCCTGGGCGCAACATGAAGCATGAACAAGGTGTAAAATGACTCATTAGACACTGACATGATAATGAAAACCCTACGAATGATGATAAACTCAGCTGAATGGTGACATGGACTGACATTTGGGCAAACCCTAGACCTAATGCCTAGTGACCAAATTTTGCTTGAAGACTCACTGAAATGACAAAATTTGACCTTGACACTTCAAAATCACTTTGTAAGAGCACATTTGATCACTGTAGGAAGGCTGGAAAGACTGACACTAACAGAGTCTACAACCTTCTTGCTAGTTATTTGTGTCCTTGCTCGAACTCCATGAATAAGACAACTCAATTTTTCCTCTAGGACACACGAAACCCCCCCTCTATACCTACCAACCTTGACATTTATTTTTTTCTTTTGTTGCACTAGAGTATTCATAATTATGGAATTTTGTGAAGAACACTAATGTTAATTTTCATGAACCTTAGAAGTCTCCCAAAAACAGGAGGTTCTACTGTATTGTATGGACACTTCATACCTTCATATAACCCTTTTAAACTCTTGGGCATCACTATAATCCATGAGAATGTGACACACAAAAAGAAGTATGATAACAGTGCTTAACAAGGGTATTTTGAGGATAAAATTATTGCACAAACAAAACTTCCGAGAGGGAGCATTAAGTCCAACAAATGATAAAGGCATCCCTAGTCCACAAGCCATACAACAAAATTTCCAATGTGTTGAGAGACCAAAACTTTATGAAACCATAGTTGATTAAACCAGAGTAACTAGTTCCCAACAACATAAAAGAATAATACCCCAAAAGGGAGAGTGTCTAGGACGTCAAGAGGCAACAACTCACTAGAACTAAAACTCATAAAAGTAGGAGGGTATGTGCCAAATAAGAACCAAGGATGCAAAAGTGATGAGAAATTGAGTAATATACCAAATAAGAAAACCATGCACTAAGTGTGTGTGAGTATCAAGGGCCAAGATAGAGGAATGACTAAACACTACACATGCCCTAATACTATAACCATCAAATGGAAATTTCAAAATACCATCTAGAGACTAAGAGAGGCTCTTACTCGACATATTTTTTGTTGAATGACCTTATTCCATATGAGGAGGATAGATTCTCCCACAAGGTGATCCATTATCCCACCTTTCCAAAGAGGACACTCATCGAGGGATTCAAGAAATAGAATAGAGTGAATTTCGAGCATGTGAAAGGGGGCTGGCCACGATAGCACCAAAAAAAATGTCCATGGTAGCCTTGTTCTTACTACGCATATGTCCACAATAGGGCTCAGTTCTATCATCATTAAAACTACTCTAGCTAAAATTTCCTTTAACACAACCTTAGCCAACCAGATTCAGCCTCCAAATATCCTTGCAATAATTCTCCAATAGAGCTCGACCATCTCAAAGATCATATTAGAACTTGGTTTATAACATGACTGCAACATTGGCCACAATAGACTTGAATTTGACCTTTGAAACACCATATACCATCCTTCAAACCAGAACTAAACAAAACCTTCAATGCACCATAACTTTCCCCTCAATCTAGATTTGAATTCTACCTTCAAAACTCTAGCACTCAGCCTTCAAACTAGGCTTGAACTTAGCCTTCAAACAACAGAATTTGGCCCCCATAATAGACCTAAAACTCAACCTCAACAGGATTTAAATTTGACTTCCAATAGGGCTAAATCTCACCTTTAATAGGCATGAAACTTAACCTTTATAACGCCTTTGTAACTTTCTTCTTCTAGAAACAACTCCCCCTATCTACATTCTCTCCATACTTCTTATCAGTTTCTCCCCCTATCTACATTCTCTCCATACTTCTTCTCAGTTGCTCCCTGTGTTTTCATTCTCTACCCCTTTGACATTAATAGAAAAGGGTGCTCCCCCTTAGTTTGTGCTCCAATATGAATCTCATATTGAGAATTTTCAACCAAGGCCAGATATGGACATCCTGCTCCATATCTCAAAACATTATATGTATATAAATCATATATAGTACAATTGTGCTCCATCTAGTAAATTGTTATTTGTATCTTTAGAGTGTCTTTGAGGTTGAACATGCCTAACTCCACCAGGTAGCAAGTATGGAAACCCTTCAAATGTACAAACAAAAACAAATCGAGGTGAGGCCTTTTCTGCAAAGTGAAATAATGTAAGCAAGTCTATCTTCGAAAGTGAGTAATGCCTAATACTATAGTCTTTCCACAATTCAACAACTACAAACTTACTCTAATCAGGATTATCACCAGCAAGATTTAATCCAAGGCAAGATACGTCAAAACTCTGCTTCTGAAAGTTTCATTTGTATCAGTGATTTCTCTCCAATTTCCATGTAGACTATATGACCCCCCCTACTGATTATTAATACCTGAAAATGGTGGTCATGTACAACATAGTGACAAAATAATTTGTGAGTCTCTAACACGAGAACTTATAATTATGTTTCTTCTAGATCATTCTATTATTCATCAAAAGTGCATGTGTCTCAACAAGCCTCACAAAGAAGAGTTTTATTTATGAGATGCTCCTTCCTAAACTAGCAGAAAAAAAAAAAAAATTCTTAAAAGTTTACTAACTTGATCCTCTTCCATATCATAGTCAAGATTATCAAAATGGATTAATATTTTGTGGTCACTGGTAGTAGCATATTCTCATCATTTTGGCTACTCTCCTAATTTCCTCCTCAATAGATTTAGATATAACCCTTCTCTCTACTTCTTACCAACATCATATTCATCAAGGTCTATATACTTTTGACTTTCCATTTACACAATTTATTTCCTACTCGCATCCCATGATCCACAAATTCATTATTAAATTCATTTGTTATTTTCTTTACTTCCATGAAAGGGGTAGTTAAACCAATCTTCCCATGAGGTTGGTTTCTCCCAAATGATTTAAAAAATATTACAAGAAAATAGGTCATATGATTGAAAATGAGTTCATAGGTTTCTCAACAATATGCCTACTCTCAATGTCAAAGTCTTTTTCAAGATTGTTAAGACTATGGTTTATATCCTTTAATGCAACATCATGAGGGTAATTCAATCCCATCAAAATACCATTCTTGAGCCATTCTTTCTTTTTGACTAAGTTTCAAGTCAAATTGTCCTTCATAATACATCACGGAGTGTTTGAATGAAAAGATTGTCAAAACATAATTCACTATTAATAGTATTGGAAATTGGATTTGCAATGACTTCCACTTGAGGGTTTTTTCAAGGAGATAACTTTTTGTTTTGATTTTTCACTGTTGTGTTTCACTCCCACTATTTCATTATCATTGTTGTTTGGATTCGGTTACATCTCCCTATTCCAATCACTTTTTGAAGTCTTCAAAATTGTACACATTGAGCTTCTTTGTTTCACAACAAGACCTCGTACCGCACATAGTTCATTAACAGAACTCACAACTTCATCTTCTTTAGAGCTGAAAAAATATGATTCACCCATCATTTCCTCTTGTACAAGTCACATAACCCTATTTATTCAACTCAATACTTTCACTTGCATGTGCCCCTTGGATTTCCTTCCTCAATTGTTGTAACTTCCACTTTTTGCAATTGAATTGTGTCTCGCTATTATTTCTTTTGAAAATTGAGTTATGGCTTGGTTGCATGATAGAGTGCAGTACCCTTGAGCTATGAAAACTCATATTATATAAACCAAAGTGGAGTTCCAAATGTAGAGAGTAGCATATCCATATATCTAATATCAGCATATCCTTCTTCAAATGGATTTCCATGTTCTGGTCCTAAATAAATTTCTTGTAGTATTGTCATTATAGTGATAACTAAACTCAATGGAGCCAAAAGAAGTATACCTCTACAACCATCAGTTTCAATATACAAACAAAATGAGTTACAAGCTCTAGTTTTCCAACCCGAGAGGTGCACTACATTATCATGCAACCATTGTACAAAATTGTTCAGACTTCAATTTCTTCAATTGCCTCAGATAATTCAACCTCGCATGTACTTGAAGAAGCTTTCATGACAAATTTAGACCTATGTCTTGAGCATTTAGATCCATCTTTAGCTCTTCTTGTTTTCTTCTCTACACCTTGGCATATTTTTCTTCATGCTTGGTAGAAATATCTTCTCCTTTGGTTTGTTTTTTCTTCTGCAATTACATGCTATATGCCCAAAATTTTGGCATTTGTAGCATTCTATATTGTACTTGTATAGGGGAGTGAATGAATTATGATTTTTGCTACTATAGCCATTAGAACCTCTGATTTGATTACATGTAATTTTGTTTCTAGAGGTCTTATAAGGGCCTCTTCATCCCTTACATAGGCTCTACAATCCCTTGCTTTATGTCCAAATTTTTTACATGAATAATAGTGACAAATAAATATAGTTTGATACATGGCTAAAAAGGATTGAATTGATGAAGCAAGTCTTATGAAGTTTTTATGCTTTGGAGAAGATTCAATTCTTCGTTGATCCTTGTCTCTTATTTCATTGTTTCTTGTATTGTGTAGGGATCCCTTGAGGGCATTAGTGTAGCTTCTTGGTGTAGTAGCTCTTCCAAACTCATCCTGATTCCTTTCCTTGCTTACACTATGCTTGGGGATTTGAAGAATATTAGCATGACCTTCAGGCTTTTCTTCAATTTTATTTTATAGTGACTTAAGGCCTACATATTCTTTGCATGAAATCTCAACCACATAACCAAGACCTGTCTTGTTGTATGGTGATTTCTAACTATTGAGAATATCATCCAACATATGAAAAAATTTCATGTTCCTATTGAGTTTGTCTACTTTATTCCTTATAGACACAATTTATACTTCAAGCTTCTCACAATTTTCTTGTTTTTCACTCAGTTAGCTTTTCATCACTTCTTTTTTTCTCTTAGCTTCTTCTAGTCAAATTTTCAACCAAATGACTTATTTAAATTTTTGCTCTTGATCTTTCAATTTTTTATCAACTTCTACTTCTAACTTCTCATAATCCTCAACCTTTTCCTTTAGCTCACTTGATAACATTTATTCTCTCTTTCCTACCATGGAAATTTTAGGGGCTAAAATTCGCAAGTGGGCTAATTTTCCATGGTTTTTCCAAAAAAGGATTCACCAATTTTAATTTTTTTTCTAAAAGTGATTCGCCCAAATTTTATAGTATAAAATTATGTTATCCTAAAAGTCGCCAAAAATTTATAGAGACTATATGAATTCATTAGATATTTGGATATATTTAAAAAAATATCACCAAACATTTTACAGTTTGCATATTAGGGATTCGTAAGATTCACCAATATTTCTAAACTTTATGATAAATTTCCATCCTTAAAATTTTCCCTTCCTACTTCCTTTGCTTAACATATCAAGAGGACAACTTTTGTTTCATCAATATCTTTTTTGATCTTGACAATTTGCTCATGAGAATCCAAAAATTCTCCTTCAAAATCAATGATGTAGCCTTCTTCTAGATCTAAATTTATCTTTTGATTGTATTCATATTCTTTAAAATATTCTCAAATATTGGAAAAGTGGCTATCCATACAAGTTCTCCTAAAATATGGCAAAAACTAAAAGATATTGTAATCCTAGAATATGGAAAACATATATATATTGTAATTATTCCATAGAATTTTCTTTGAAGGCCAAATTTAATTAGATCCATTGGAGCTTGAAGAGAAAACTTGAAGGTAGGTCCCATAAAAATTTCATTGATGGGGGACTAAATTTGGTAAAGTTGTCACAAGTTCAAGATCAACTAGAAAAGTAGACCCTATAAAATCATCAACATGTCATGACTAGATGTAATAAGGTGAATTCCTTCAATGTTTAGTATGGAATTGAAACAGGGAAAACTATCATGATCTTGGAGGGGGTCCTCTTAATGATTTTTGACCATAGAAAACAATTTTTAAAGAATTCCAACTAATATCTTACATTCATAAGGTTCTATAGACCATTTTTAGTTTCAGTGGACACTAATCATCACTATCATCAAAAAAATATGTCAAGATGAGCTATATATATAGTGTGGCGTAATGACTGTGTTTTATGTTTTTGCATTTGTGTGTATGTTTAGTGATGTGTTTTATGTTGAATTTGTGATAAGTGAGAGAGGAGGCGAGATCAGGGTACATTATTATGGAAGTGATGACCAAGCCATCCAGTGCTTCTCCAAAAAAATTCACTCACCTCCTGGTCGCTGTGCGATCATTTGGACTAGGGATCAAACTTATGAGGTAATGGAAGTGGCGAAAATTCCTTTAAATTTTTCAAAAAAGCAAGATCATGGCATAAGTCCATAAAATTTTCATAAATCTTTGTTTAATTTAGCTTTCAAATTCTTGAGACACCTTTCTTTCTCTAGTTTTACTGCAAATTTTGGCGATTTCTGTGATTCATCCCTAAATTAAATCATTGAAGACTTAATGAAATCTTTCCTCTCTTGTTTGTGTCATGTTATTTAATCTTAAATAAGTAGCCAATGCTTAAAGAAACCATTCTCTGGTTTTACAGGAAACTATTGTCGTGTTCTGCGTTTTATGTGTAAATTAAATAACCAATCCCTAAAGAAAGAATTCTCTCTAATTTTACTGCACACTTGTAAATCAAATAACTAAAGGATTAATAAATTATCAATTCTTTTTTACTACATACTATTGGATCCTATGTGATTTATCTATATTTATTAACTAAGTAAAGGTTCAAAGAAATTTACCAGAGTTTTGTGATTTGTCCATATATCAACGGGACACTTTATTTAATTGCCTATAATCAATGTAGAATTTGAGTGCACCATTATATTTCTTCATGAACAAGACTAGTGCTCCCTATGGAGACACACTTGGCCTTATATAACCCTTATCCAATATCTCTTTAAGCTGTAATTTTAACTCAATGAGTTTATGAGCACTCATCATGTATCGTTCCTTAGATGTTGGTGTTTATCTAAACATCAACTCAGTAGAGAAATCGACCTCTCTGTGAGGAGTAATTCAGGAATATCTATTGGAAACACATCTTCATACTATTGCAAGGCGGGATATTTATTCAGCACCTTTGTTTCCTCTTCTTCAATGGTGTTATTAGTTTTTTTATCGTTGGAAATTTGCACAAGAAACAAGGTGAATCCCTTCTTGCTGCTTCTCTTGGCTTGCATGGCTGAAATTAGTCTCGTGGAAGTGGGATTTTGCTTTCCCTGTAAAATGCTCCTCTCTTTAGCTTCGTCCAGAAATTTGATGGCCTTTTCATAGAAATCGACTTGGTCTTATGTGCATATATCTAATCCATGTCCAGCAACATGTTATGCGCACCCAATGGTATTAAATATAAATGTGTTGTTGTTGGCATATTCTAGAGCTCAAACACACATGATTTAACCTAGTGGTTGATTTTTCTTCTTTTTTTTCTCGTTGCTAATTGGACCAACCATGGTTCTTCGTGTGCTTCCTTGGCCAACTGACATCTTTCCATGGGCTTAGAACTAATGTAGTCATAGTTTTATCAAGGGTCAATCAAAATAGAAATAATTTAATCATAGAGCTTACCTTCCATCTTGATTATGGATGCTTGGTGATTTGCATGTCGATTATCCACAACTGCATATATTTTGGGCATGCTCTGCACTACCTCTCCCACTGTTTGAGCCTCATGTGCTTTTTATATCTATGTTCCTGCATTTTTCTGATGTAGGCAGTACCTTTTACAATGATTCTTTCCACATGTCTAGCATCTCAATGGTTCCTTGATCTCAATTTTGTGGTTCTCTCCCACACGATGGTGTGCACGGCCTTTATCAATTGAGCTAAACTTTTGTTGTAATCAATTTGCATTGGCTATGCTCACACCTTCTTTATTCTCTGCAATTTTCTTAGGCCATTTCTTTTTATCTTTCATGTTTCTCTTTTCTTTCGAATTACCCTTTGAAGTCTTGCCTATTTTTTATTGCATAGCAGTGTTTTAGTTTTTTTATGGCATCATCCAATGTTTGAGGTTTCAGAATTTCAAATCGATCCTTGAATGCTAGAGGCATCCCACTAATGAACTTTTGGACCTTTGTCTTCTTGTCTTTAAGGTATGGCACAAATATTAGCAATTTCAAAAACCTGGTGATGTATTCTTCATCTAACATTTGTCCCATTTTGAGCTCATAAAATTATTTGTCCTTATTGTCATAATAATTTCCTGATAAATATTTGTCTCTAAAGAGCCTTTCAAATTCACTCCAAGTCATATCTTCTTTAATTATGCCTTTGACATTCTTCAAATCTTCCCACCATATGTTTTCTTTTCCCTTCAAACTATAGGTGGCTACCTTTTCTTTCATGTTCTCAAAATAGTTTTGGATTCTGAAGAATTTCCTCATTCCAAGAAACCAAACTTATACATATTTATATTTCTTCATCTCTCCATCAATTGTGGATGGTTTGGCCTTCTTAAATTCCTCTAGAATATAGTCCCTTTCTCTCTCTCTCTCTGATGATGATGCTGATAATGATGGTGCCTTCTGGTGGTGGAACTAGAAAGTCTACCAGTGATGCCCATAAGTACTAGTTCTTCTCTCTGGGGTGCTAAATGGTGTATTTCCTCTCGCGATGTCTTCACTTTCTTACATGTGCCTCTTCCTAGATGTGCTACAATATACCCCATTTTCTCTCTCTTTTGATTCCAAAGTGCTCCTCCTGTCTCTATGACTAGCCCCCAACTCATGGTGCCTATGTCTTTGTAAGGTTGAGAGGCTTTGAAATATGATTGGATTTACCTCAGCTTACCTCTCCTGATCCCTTACCATCATTTCATTATTTGCCTTGAAGCTCCCATATTTAAGACCTTAAGCTCCTCAAGGTATCCATACAACCAAGAGAGTTTTCCACTTCCCTATTCTCCACTGAAGCTTCTTCATTCCCATGTTGTGACCTATCATAATCATATTAAACCATCCTCCTACTAATGCCTTTCTTTCTCATTATCCATTGCTACTTGTGATGTGTTATCATTCACACACAATTATTAGATACATTATAATCTAAATAAATGACAAAAAATCATGCTCGTGAATTTGCTTTTGTGGAGTTGTTACGATGAGCTAGTCATAACAAACAATCCATGTTAGCACACCAATATCAGTAAATCATTAAATCATTAGCATCACTACATGTGCATGTGTAGTAAAAAAAAAAATATCATCCAACGCTTATTGTTAGCCCCCACAATGATCCATTATAGACTAGCTTTTAACACCTAAATTATTTTTCTCATGATAGAGCCCATCCAGTCCAAGTATTGAACTTGGATGCTCTTATACCACCTGTAAACACGCCCCATTACCCTTGGGGATGTGTTAATTATAATTGCCCAACTTCCATGGTTGTTGAGAGGGGAAAAGTTCCCAGCAACAATGATTTGAGTATTGACCTAATCAGGGTCCCAATTAGACCTCTTTTCATTTTAATTGGTTGTATACTCTCTGGAGCAAAGGTTTGGTTTCTTAATCTAACTTGAAACTAAACTGAACAAATGTTATCATTAAACTAAATTAGGGAAAATATATGACTTAATTAATATTTACAATTAACCACAAAAGATATACATATTGTTGTGTCTGAACGAGATTTTTCGTGAAAGATCAAACAACAACAGTGAGGGTTGGGAAATGGGAAATTCATTCAAAAATAATATTTAAAAGAAAACCTTATATATGTTTGAATATGGCTGGAATTTAGGTCCATCTAACTACCAAAGATAATTTTTTGAAGACTCTCATTCAAGAGCATAATAATATATTTTTGATATTTCATATACTCTGATAACGAGAGAAAATAGAAAACTGTTATTGAAATATCAATATTTACTATCAAACTTAAAACATGAACAGATAACAAAGTTGTTGTACTTAAATCATTTTGATAGCAAAAATATATGGTAACATATCATAAGAAATATTAACCAAAGTATCCTAATATGCACCAAAAATTAATTTTGAAATTTAGTCTTCAAAAAGCTGAAAGTCAACATTTGATTATAAAATGCAAGTCTTGAATCTGAACAATTTTCGACCCTTTGCAAGTCTTGAATCTGAACAATTTTCGACCCTTTACACCAACGCAATGGGTTATATAAATAACAAAATGAAAATAGGATAATATTTGTTTCTTAGCTAAAGATAGAAAATCTCCAAGATTTTCTTCAGAAATTAGTAATGTGAAAAATAAGATAGGATTCTTATTAACAAAATCTTTGTCCTAGAATGTGGTAGGCTATTTTAATCTTCTTCTTCGTCTTTAGAATATTCATATTCTGTGCGTAAAAAATTCGGAGTAGTTGTTTGGATAAAAGTTTTACCCATTCCATGAATGACATCATGTGTTTGGAAAGATATATCGGATAAATCCTGCTTCTCCTCCTTATCCTTCATCCTGAGAGGACACTGGGTGTTGTAGTGGCCAAGCTCACCACATCTGAAACACTTGACCTTCGACAAGTTCTTCTTTCTCCTCTGCTCCCCCTATCCCTGACTGGGACCCTTCGATGCGAGGGCCACATTCTCCTCCTCCTTCACCTGCTTCGATCCGTTGTTGCTGCCACTAATGGAGCTCTTCACTAAATCTCGCCTCAACTCTTCTTGCTGCAAATCGGCCCACATCCTATCCCACCTTGGCAAGGTTTCTATGCCCAAAATTCTTTGGACGAATACCTGCCACTCCTAGGAAACAATAGTCTTGAGGTCCGGAAATATCTATTTCTTTGAACTTCCCCTTAATTTCTTGAACAATTTGTCTAGATGCGGTAGTTTTGGCCTTTTTACCGATTTTGTGAAATGAACGAATAATTTACAGGAAAAAATAAGAATTTTGCCATAATACAATTGATTTAATGGTTACAAGCTTTTAGGCTGTAAATACCAACTAGGAATAAGATGCTATGAATCAAAATTTTACTATTTCCAGCTGAATTTTACAGTTTCATATCACAACTTTAGCGAAAGATTAAGTCACAGGGCTAAACGTAACTTGTAAGATTTTGAGGGAAGTGGGCGCCAATGAACAGATCGCCACCCAGCCAACCACCTTGCAGCTGTTTTTTCCGCGTCGTTTCCTTCAGCCAACCAGAGGTCGTGCCACCTTCCCTCTAGCATGCAGGCTGCCATCTGGATGGTATTCACAACTCCGAAGCTTTCAGTTTTTTTCCTTTAAAGCAGCTCCCCGCACTCTGAGATAGGCTTTCTTCCGGCCTCCTGGTCGGGGGCCCTGGGTGCTCTCCTGGTTTTTGGCCTCTATCGGGTAGATGTCTGGTGTATGTTTATGGATTTGTCTCTTCCATTTCATGGGTTTGTCTTTCCCGTTGCTCTCGGCGATGCTTTTCAAAAGGAAAATAGATCCTCTGGCTGATAAGCTCCGAAAGGAATTTTTGATCCGGAACCTGGTGGATATCATGCCCAATAAAATGAAGCCTACTTGGGATAACAGTAGGACGGGACAGGCTTATATTGCCAAGAGAATTGATCGATTCATCATTCATGCAAGCATCATTGGAAAATTGGGAATGCCGGTTTCGTCTATTGGGAATGATTTCACTTCTGACCATAGACCTATTTTCCTCGAATGGCGTGGTAAGGATTTCAGGCTCGGTTACTCATTTAAATTCAACAGGATTCATTTAGAAGATCAGTCCTTTAATGAATTTATATCAAACAAATGGAAGGAACTACTGGAATCTGAAATGGCCCCCTTCATGACATTTCGGGAAAAGATTCAAAGTCTGAGAACTGTGGTAAAGGATTGGCAAATTCAAAAGAAAAGGAAGGATAAACAGGAACTGAATGACATCCAAAAGGAACTGGACCTCCTAATAAATTCAGCAGATCCGAATAGCCTGTCTCTAGAACTAAAAGGCCTTATAAGAAATTTGGAGAAAAAGAAACAATTGCTTTTGCTAAAGGAGGAGGCTTCTTGGAGACTAAAGAGCAGAGCCATTTGGCTCAAAGAGGGGGACCGGAATACGAAGTTTTTTCATAATTATGCAAATGCCAGAAGACGGATCGGAATACGAAGTTTTTTCATAATTATGCAAATGCCAGAAGAGGGAAAAACTCTATTTGGAGGATCGAAGATGGTAAAGGAGATTTCCTCTATTCTCAGCAAGAAATCTCCACAGAAGCAACAAGATTCTTTCAGAATCAATATAGAAGGCAGGAGGTTAACATTCATGATGTCCTCTGGGCAGTTGAATTGGTGCCGGAAATGTTCGATGAGGCAGCAAATGAAAGCTTCTTTAAGCCGATTTCAGAAGAGGAACTTCTAAGAGTTATCAAAGCATTCAAAAAGGATAAAAGCCCCGGGCCGGACGGATGGCCAATCGAATTCTTCTCTCACTTCTATGATCTTTTCAAAGCGGATCTGCTGGGGATGGTGGAGGCTTCCCGAATGGCAGGTAGTATTCACAGTGCCATTTCTTCCACACTGATTGCTCTTATTCCTAAAAAGGAACGATCAGACTCATTCCATGATTACAGGCCTATTTCACTATGTAATATATTGTTCAAAATCATATCTAAAATCATAGCTGAAAGGATGAAGCCCATTCTAAACTCTTTCATATCAAGGGACCAGCATGCTTTTTTAAAAGACCGGAACATTTTGGATGTTGTTGCCATGACCCAGGAAAGTTTGTTCTCAATGTTGTCAAACAATATGGACGCGGCTATCCTTAAGATTGATTTGAAAAAAGCATACGATTGTGTTGACTGGGGTTTCTTAAGAATTTTGTTGGCAAAAATTGGGCTGAAATCTCAAGGAATCAACTGGGTAATGTCATGTGTTGAGAATGTCAGATATTCAGTTATTATTAATGGAATTCCTTCATCTTTCTTCTTAGCGGAGAGAGGACTTCGTCAGGGTTGTCCCCTCTCCCCTCTGCTTTTTATACTGGTGATGAACTCTCTCAGCCTACAGATCAACAAAGCAGTAGCAGAAAGGAGATGCCGACCGATCAAGATTTGCAAGGACGTTTTCCTCTCACACAATCTCTTTGTTGACGATATCCTCATTTTTGCTATGCTCTGCAGGGCTTCCTGGTATTGCCTGAATGAAATCCTTGCAAAGTTTCAGAAAGCAACTGGTCTGGTTATTAACAAGATCAAGTCTACTTTGTATCACAATGATACAAACATGGAAACAATCCAATGGATCTCTGAGTTGATAGGCATTGCCTCGGTTTCGATCAAGGAAGGGATTAAATATTTGGGTTTCAACTTAAAGGCGAAAGGCAATTCCAAAAGGGACTGGCAATGGTTACTGGACCGATTCTATAAAAAAAATTCAGGCTGGGAGTCAAGATTTCTTTCTTTAGCTGGCAGGTTCATTTTAGTGCAGGCAGTTCTATCACAATTGGCAGTTTACTGGGCACACATCTTTTTCCTTCCTGCAAGTATCATCAACAGAATGAACTGCTTGGCTGCCAATTTCCTCTGGGGAGGACAAGCAATACAGAGAAAGTTTCATTTAGTCAAGTTGGCTTCTATATCAAAGCCGAAGAAGGCAGGTGGTTGGGGTCTTTTAGACATGCGCCCTTTTGGGAAAGCTCTCCTTTGCAAGTCTTTTCACAGAGGTATTTTTGGAGATGGTCCGTGGAGCAAGGTTATTAAAATGAAATACTTAAAAGGCAAGAGCTTAGAGTACTGGTACAGAAGGAGATCCATTGGCATAAGGAAGGGCTCGTCAATTTGGCTAAGTCTCAGGAAAATTCAGCCTTTTTTCTTGGGAAATTTAAGATGGAACTTATTCTCAGGATCTAGCATGCTCATAGGTTTCGATTCTATTTTAAACGGACAAGACATCTCCTTCTCTCCCCCGTTGGTTTGTTTCTTTCATTCAAAGGGATGCTTCACGTGGGACAAATTGATCAAATCGTGGTCTCACTCTATTCCTGTATGGAAGGATGGGGAGGACCTGCACATGCCTCTTTCGCTGCGTCCTCTATGGATCTCTGTAAAACAGAAACTTAATAGCTTGGGGATTCACCGTTCTGGTTCCAAGGATGTTCTGGTTTGGTCTCTTCCGAAAGCAACTCAGCCTTTTCGTGTAAAGGATATCTATGCATTAATGCTTTCTGCCCATCCCTGTAGTTCCGGTCTGCTCTTCCCTCCTAGCTTCTGGAAAGCTGGATGCCCTCTTAAAATGATTTTATTCTCTTGGCTGGTCTTCAGAAACAGGAATCTAACCTGGGAGGTCCTTCAAAAGAAAAGTTGGCATGGTCCGAGTAGATGTGCCATGTGCCATAACGCAGAGGAGACAAATTTACATATGTTCTTCCAATGTGCTTCGTCTCTCCGTATCTGGTACGATCTATCTTTGTCTTTTGGTTTTCCTTACCGTATCTTTTCTTCTGTACAGGATGGTTTTAAGTGGTGGAGCGAGCAGAGTTTATCATGGCGATCATTGTTTATCATTGCCTGCTGGTTCTTGTGGAAATGGAGAAATGCTCATATATTTCAAGAATCAAAGGGGCCTCTGAACTCAATTTTGCAGTGCATTATGGCATGTCATGACTCTTTGCAATAGGCCGATAATCAGTCAAAAAAGTCTGATCCAGGACTTCAGTATCAATCGAATGTGACTCTTTTCCAGGGCAAGGCTTGCGAGCTCGCTACTGAAATGTGAATAATCATGTTATCTCACAGTGTTTTCTTTCTTCTTCCATGGCTGAATGGTCTGAAACAATCGGAAAGGATCTGATATGATGTGACGGTTGTTTTTTTGGGTTCTAGTTTTGGAGTTCCCGGAAAATCTGCCTTTTTTTTTCTATCTGTTTCTGGGCACCTCTTTTGTCCCCCATCAATGTTATGTAATTCAGATCTTTATATTCTCTTAATATAATCCATGAAGGTTTTTTTTTTCTGAAAAAGATTTTGAGGGAAGAAAAGGGGAAATTTGGGTAAATCTTCGTAAAACACAGCTTAAATTTTATGCCAGTGGATAAAATTTTCGTATAAACGCAACATGTCTGGTAATAGTTGCAGGAATATGAGGCAAGGTTGGGGAGGGATGAGTCAGGGATGAAAATTCATTCAAAACTGAAATTAACAAAAAAAATTGGCGTACGACTTATAATCTTTATTCGTAAAAATATATTAAAAATGAATAAAAACAAAAATGTGTTTAAATATATATATATATATATAATAATTAAAAAATTATTCGTAGTCTGAACAGTTGGCGAGGTAGAGCAGTTGCCCAGAAATTCCAGTTATATTTAAAGAAAATCTTGCCAGGGCTTTTGTAAATGTAAGTTATAATTCTTAAACTTCAAAATTTTAGTTTTTGATGGTGCTGAATCCATTTTGACCATTAAAAACACGATTCAAATATTGCCTTTACAAGATTTTTAGATTTTTTTTTCTAAATTCCAACCACTTTTAACCGTCCAAACAATTACTCTGTTTCCTTACACGACTACTTTACCTTAATGTTGCTTGTTCCGACCCTAACTTAGACTGAGGTCGAGCCTTCGACGAAGTGAAAGGTCAGGAAGTCGGGAAACAAAATATAAAATGAAAATAAAAGAAGTTCTGACTTCTGACCTAGGATAGGTCGGAAGGATCGAGCGGTTAGAATAGTCAGTAGTCAGAAATCTCTTTAAAAGGAAAAAAATGGCCTTCTGACTTATTTAAGGAAAGTTTATTTTTAAATAATCTTGTTTTATTTTTCGAAAGGAATTTATTGGAGTAAAAAATAATTATAAAAAAATTATATAGGGTCTTTATTTTATTTTCTTTCTTTTACAAAAAAAACCAAGAAAATGATGAAGTTGTTATAGTTCTAATAACAAATGGTGACATAGGGGGAGAAATAAATATTTTTCTCAGTGATAAATTAAAAATAAAGAAAAATAAAGTTTTCAAAAATTTCTTCGAAAGTATGATTAGTCTATAAATGCCTGATGCTTTTAAATATAGAGTAAAAAATCAAATAAAAATATTTAAGGCAAGAAATGAAAATATTATGTAATAAGAATCAATAGATATAAGGTTGTTGAATTTAAGCTTCTGTGATCCATATCAAGTTTTTGAGCAGATTTCTTCCCGGAGATCACATTATAATACTTGTATCAACGCGTTTCGAACCAACGAGTATGGTTCATCGTCAGGACAAGTTGAAGAATCACATCAGGGTTGTATGTTAAATAGGGAGAGCAGATCTTCCAACGGCTGAACAAGTTGAAGAATCAGATCAGGGTTGTATGTTAAATAGGGTTGTATGTTAAATAGGGAGAGCAGATCTTCCAACGGCTGAACAAGTTGAAGAATCAGATCAGGGTTGTATGTTAAATAGGGAGAGCAGATCTTCCAACGGCTAAACAAGTTGAAGAATCAGATCAGGGTTGTATGTTAAATAGGGAGAGCAGATCTTCCAACGGCTAAATTTGACTAAAAAACGACTACATTGAACTGGATAATTTGAGTGAAAAATGGTTAAATTTCACTGGCCAATCGGATTGTAGTGAGGGGGACAGAAAAATAATAATTTTTTTATTTTTTTATATACCAAATTTTTGTTATATTTATTACCAAAGTTTAAATAAAGGTAAAGTTTGTATTTAATAATCAAGAGTATGAAACAATTAATTATTAATAGGTCTATTTCCTAATTATAATTATATAAATAAATGGTTAGTTAATTAATATGTAAATTAGTTTTTGTTATATTTATTTCCAAAAAATGTAATTGTTTGAAATAACTACCAAGACCAATAAAACAAACCTCAGTTATTAATCTAATATGAAAAAACCATATAAAAAAATTTCTTTGATAATTGATATCATAATATGGAATAATAAATAATTATATATGTATATTATGAATTTAATCATATATAATTGTAAGATCAAAAACCTTAAATCAATAATGTAATATGTAATAATATATAAATATAAATATTCAAAATTAAATATAGATATATAAATAATTAGTTAATTATGCAAGCTAGTTTCTTGTTATATAATAGAACAAATGGTAAGAATTAACTCCCCAGACCTATTAATAGACTAATCTACCATTAAAACTAACCAAATAAAAATATTAATAATTGATATAAAAATAAATATATATATATATAGATAGATAATAAAAGTTTATTAAACCAAATAAGTTAAATAATGGACACTAATTAAGATTAAGGAATCTAATAGCATAGAGAAGAGGCAAATTCCTCTTAATTAAACAACAGGAACTAAAATAGAGAAACAAGAAGGAGAACAAGAAAACAAACGAATAAGAGGATGAGGGGGAAACAAGAAAGACGCGCTGCTGACGGGGAAGTGTCTAGGAAGAAAAAGCAAGAACCCAACAATTGCTAATTTTCGAACAGTCATTTCTATTGAAATTGCTCAACCTTTTCTTCAACTTAAAATTCAATCAATTCTGATTTTTTCATATTAAATTTAAAATATTAATACTTTCAAAATAATTTACTTTTCTTTTAATCGTCTCTCAATCTCGCCTTGATTCACTACCAGTGGGATTGTTCAATACCTCATGAAGATTACCTCGATAACATAGGAGAATTACCCGTTGCCGGCAAGTATGTTTAGTACTCCAGCGAGTTTTCTAATATTTCCCGCATTTCATTTTTTGAAATGTTTTTTCTAACTCTTTGTTTATTTAATATACTTGTAATGATTTGCTTTTAAGCAAATTTTGATATCAAAAGAGCATGGTGATATGAGAGTTGTTTTGATTTAAACAAAAACTTTAAAGTATTAATAATCTAAATTTTGTATTTTATTATTCATCACTAATAAAATTCAGTTTATCATAAATGTGAAAGTGATGGAATGCTTATAACATAAGATAATGAATTAAGCACTTTTCTACTAATGAAAATTTATATTGGAAATAAATTTATAACAAGCATAATAGATTTCTCATATTTTGAAAATACTTTACCAATTTTGACATCAAAAGAGCAGGGTGATATGATAGTTGTTTTGATTTAAGCAAAAACTTTAAAGTATTAATAATCCAAACTTTGTATTTTATTATTCATCACTAATAAAATCCAGTTTATCTTAAATGTGAAAGTGATAGAACTCTTATAACATAAAATAATCAATCAAACATTTTTCTACTAATGAAAGTTTATATTGGAAATAAAGTAATAACAAGCATAATAGATTTTTCATATTTTGAAAATACTTTACCCTTAGAATTTAATTTTTTTTTAATAATAAATATTTTATTGAATGTATTTCTCAAAAAAATGTAACCATTGATGGAATTATACAACAAAACAACACAAAAATAAAATTTATATACGAAAATCAAAACTTTAAAAAAAAATGAAAATTTTAAGGACACCCACGTCCTTTAGTAAAGCTAGTTATTTACATATGAACATATGATTTTCGTATGAAAAGCATCTCTTCAAAACTTGTCCATTTACAAGTAGATTTTCAACTTTGTCCTCCAATGTTTGCAAAATGTGAGTTGAAGGACAAAGTTTTGAAGAGATTTGAGAAGGACCAAGCCATAGATGTTCAAACTTAGAGTGTCTACCCTTTTCCTCATGGTTTTTATCCCACTTAAATATCAAATCACCCTCAGCAAAATCTTATCTGATGTTAAATGTTTATCAAACCATCTTTCAATATTTTTTTGGGTGTTCATGAAACTTACCTTTAGCTTTCTATCTCTCTTCCTCCAATTTTAGTAATGTATATAATCTTACATCCATATCTCTAATTGAATTTTGATTTACTAATTGAGTTAATTATATCGATGGAAGAAAAATATTTGGAGGTAAGATAGATTCTTTGGCACATACAAGGAAGGAAGGGGAATTACCTAATGCTCATTTTGGAGTAACTTTGTCAACCTATGTAACATTGGATAATTAGTTATGCCAATTTCTCTAATGTTTCTCAACAGTTTTCTTGAGAATTTGGATTAAGTTTTTGTTGGTAGATTATGCTAAGTCATTACCTTGTGAATAATAGTTAGCAAAAAAAATTGATTTTAATACCTCTATCCAGACAAAATTTAGTCATCTTAAGAGAAGAAAAATAAGATGCATTATCGAATACAAAAGATGTTAGGATACCAAACCTAAAAATTAAATGGCTTTCGAGAAAAAACATCATTTGTTCATCATTAACTTTCTTTAATGAGATTTATTTTTTCCACTTGGTAAAATAGTTAGTGGCAGTGAGAATATACTTATGTAATTTTGAACAATTTGGATTAATCTCACCAATAATGTCCAGACACCATTGCTCAAAAGGTCCTTCAACTTCCACAGTTTGAAGGGGGAGAGATGGTCTTTTTTTCTTTTCCAGAAGTAGTTTGACACATTTTACATTTCCTTACATATGCATAGGTGGCTCTGAAGAGAGTTACCCAATAATAGCCTACTTATTGAATTTTATGTGTAGTGGTTTCTCCACCAAAATGTCCAGCAGGACCATCGTGTAAATCAGCTAATACTTTTTTTGCATCAGATTTATCTAAACATCTTAGTAAAACATCGTCATAATTTCTTGTAAAAAGAATACCTTCAACCAATTTATATTTAGCACATCTTAAATGCAAAGCTCATTTTTTTAACTGACAAATGATTAGGTGCAGTGCCATTAGTTAAGAATTATTTTAAATCATAATACCAAGTTTCATTCGGTATAGGCACATAAAGAAATTTCTTTTGAATTACCTCAAACTCATTGTACCAACCTTCTTCAGAATGAGAACTCTCTTCTCCACTTGAATGATAACCTTCTCAATTCGGCCGATAATTTACACAAGCCTTGTCCTCTGATGAATTTTTATGGTTTAATATCAAGATCATATTCTTGAAGCACAGTCATCCAATTGACCCTCTTTTCTCCTAAATCCTTTTGTACCAATAAATTTCTAACCGCAAGGTGGGAGACTATGACTTTAGTATAAGACTTCAAAAATAAATGTCTAAAATGTTTGACAGATTTGTAGATTGTTTAAGCTTGCTTGTCTATATCTGGATAATTCAACTCAGCACCTTGAAATACAAAACTCATAAAAGAAATAGGAATTTCAACATCATTAGAGTTATTTTGAGAAAGGATTGTTGCATAAGAGACATCATATGTGAATGTATATAACAAGAATTCTTTATAGAAATTGGGACTAATTAATGTTGGAGCAACAACAATAGCCTCTTTAATTTTTTCAAAAGCATATTTTTCTACTAAACCCCATTTAAAAATATGAATTTTCTTAATCATATCTTGCATTGGCCTGACATTCTTTGCAGAACCAAGAAAGAATCTCCTAATAAAATTAATCTTCCCTAAAAAGGATTACATAGAATTTTTATTGTGAGGAAGAGTAATTTGTAAATTTGCTTTGATTCTATCTGGATCAATTATAATACTAGTTTTATAAACTATAAATCCAAGAAGTTTACCTTCAGTGACGAAAATTTGGTTTTCTTAGGGCTTAAAGAGATACCATATTTGTGACATATGTCAAATTTTTTTTCAAATTATCCACATGTTCAACCCTTTTCTTTGAATAAACAGTAATCTCATCCAAATATACCACCATTAAAATGTTGATGAATCCATTAAAATGAATATCCATGGCTTGGTGGAAAGTTTCTCCTCCACTGATTAGTCTGAAAAACATCTTTTGATAGGTGAATGTGCCCTACTTGGTTCTAAAAGTAGTTTTAATTTGATCTTCAGGTGCAACCAAAATATAGTTGTAACCAAAGAACCCATCAAGCAAAGAAAACATTTCTAAACCTACAACAGATTGTAAAATTGTTCCATTGGACGAACATGGTAGTTATCTTTTTCAGAAGATTTGTTTAGATTATAAAAATCAATACAAATTCTTATATCCTCATTCTTCTTCTGGATTGGAACTAAATTTGATACCCATTGAGAATGTCTAATAGGAAAAATTATTTTGGCCTTTAAGAGTTTATTCAATTCTTCTTTAATTTAACCCTCAAGCCTATGATGCATTTTTCTGATCTTTTGTTGAAAAGGTTTGGTATCTAGTTTTATTGGGATTACATGTTGAATTATTTTAGTATCATAAACCTTCAAGTCATCATATGTCCATGCAAAGACATATTTGTATTGTTTAAATAACTTGATAAATTTTGATCGTTCAACAGGAGTACAATTGATTGCCAAATTAACATTTTGGGGTTTTTTATCTATTCCCATATTTGCAACTTCAAATTGCATAGAAGAGTTATTAGTTTTTCAATTTGTACTATCTTTGAACTTGTTTTGAAAATCATACAAAATTTCCAAATGAACTATGGATTTAGGAATAGAATTTTGAGCTTTATTCCATCAAGAAAAAATGATCATAATTGTGCATCATGTTGATCTTCATCAATAATCGATTCTTTAAAAGTATCTTCTAAGGTAAAAAAATCCTTTATCTCATCATCATCGTCAAATACTCGCCAATTAGAAATGTTATCAGGTACAGATGGTCTAAAAAGAATTTCAGCTGAAATTTTCATAGGTGAAAATTTTTCAATTGGTAGAAGCCTTGAAGCAACATTAGCTAGAAGGTCAGCATCATTATTTTGAGATCAATAAATTGAATCTAATTCAAAACTATCAAAGTTTTGAGCTAAGCCCCATACCTCTTGTCTCTAATTCTTTAGATGATTGGACACATAATGAATTGTTTTGTTGCATTGTCTGACAATTTTCTCTTAATCACCTAAGACTTTAATATTTTTTATTTCCATTTCAATAGCCTTCTGAAGACCTTTAAGTAAGGCTTTGTATTCTGAAACATTATTTCTACATGGAAAATTTAATCTACAAGATAAAAGAAACATATTACCTTATGGGTCTATCAAAACACATCTAATTCCAACTCCTTTTACTGATTTAGAACCATCAAAATTTAAATCCTAAAGAGTGGTATTTTCATGATCATTTCTTAAAATAGGAGGAAATTCAGCGTATGAAATTTGTCTTGAATTTAAAGCAGCAATAGTAAGAAAATTCAAACTTTCAATTTGTGTTTCAAGAATAGCAGATTTATCAGCGATAAAATTGTCCAAAAAGGTATCAAATGAATAATTTCCTAATGAAGCTTGTGAAAATATGATTGGTTCATTTGGGTTTTCAAGGCCTATAAATATATGTTTCATGTGATTCTCCCTCTCAACTTTGATTTTATTTGGTCTACCATTTAAGGGTAACCACGAATGAGACCAATCTGTTGCAAAATATCCATCAAGTTTCTCATACCAATCTCTACTGAGTAATAGGTCGTATGATTTTGGAATATTTGTTACAATAATATCAATTACCTAATAAACTTTAGGATTTGAAGCCAATATTATCGATACAGCCTTCATTTCTCCTATAATCCTAACATTTGACTTGTCTAATTGTACAATTTAAGTAGTTAATTCTATGTGTACAAGGTTTATTTTCTGAGCTATTGATAATAGCATGACACTATATGATGTGCCTCAGTCTACCAAACAATTATGCAAATTTCTATTATAGATCTCAAAAGTAAGAAGAAAATATCGCATCTTAGAAGTTGATCTATCTCTAATGAGAGATGCATTAATGTTTGATATATTCTTAGCAAGAGTTCTTTGAGGGCTATTTGAAGGGGTTGAGTGGTTTTGGACATTATCTTTTAAAGCTTTAATCAATTTATTTGTTTGTTGAGTTAATTTTGATAATTCAAATAAAGAGATATTTTCTTTGGTCTTCTTCATATCTTCAACTATATCATAATCAAAAATTTTATTTTGGGATTGTATATTTGAAGAAGTAGAAGGTTTGTCTCAATTTGTGTTTCTTTAGAAGAAGTATGTGGAGTGGTGAGAATAGAGGAGGGAGATGGAGAGAGATTTTGAACTTTCCTTCTAGTTTTTAAAGAATTAATTTCTTCCTCCTCTTCTAATGGATCATTATCAATCAAATCACCTTGAGAAACATCCCATAATACACTAATTTACTTACATGTTTCAGCTCCTTCTTTATTAGCTTCCTGAGATTATTATGTTTCTCCTTTTGCAAATACTTTGAACATATTTATGAAGTTTGGACATGTATTTTCAGAATGATTATCATTGTGAGCTTTGCAAAAGTCATCTTGTGGATAATCATCAATATTTAATTCCCCTATTTGATTTTGGTTTGGATTGGGAAGTTGGTTCCTTCTAAATGGTCTCCATGGATTTTTACAGGAGTTGTTTCAAAAAGAACAACCTTGAAATAAATTATTTCATTAGACAAATTCTTAATGACCTTCTGAATAAATCCTGTGAAAATTCAGGAACCCGAATTCCTATTGCAGCAACTGATTAAATTTCTCCTACTTGTTGATTTCTTAATCAAGTTATTTACAACGTCACACAATAAACATCGAAATAAAATCCACTGCAGCCTTCACAGTATAAAATACTGCAGAAACAAAATACTTCACATGAGAGAAATAAACACACACATAATTACATCATTGTTTTTGGACCAATGTCCCAGGAAAAACCCAATGTGGGAAAATCGGTGCAGCAACTAAGGCTTTTATTATTATGCAGTAGTAATCTGAGTACAAATCATTAGATGCCCAATTTGGCAATATGATACTGAGAATAAACTCTCAAAGAGGTAGTGATAAATATTCTCACACTATCACTAGTGATCTAACACTGATCAGGCTCGGGTTGGCTAGCCTCACGCTGCCTCTACGTAATCTCTGCATCATAGCCTCTAGGAATTGTTTCACCTCCTCCTTTGATCTTCTACTAACTGGAAGTTCGACCCTCTGGCCCTCTTGTATCAGACCCCAGCTTCTGACTCTAGATCTCGACTACTCCCAGCAAAAATACAGATTCCCTCTAACGCTTTGTGCTGCCTCTCTGAACCTCTTGTTGCCTTCTATGCCTTGCACTCTTCGGAACTGGAAAACTTCCCTCTGGTCTATTATCCCTACCCCTCACTGCAATAATATCACTCGATCTCTCTCTGACAACTTAGCGCTACTACTCTTGAGAAATTCAATCTCTAGACCTCACAATCTTAGTGTGTTCTCCAACTGCCCATTAAGCTCCTTATAATCTCTCATTGGAGCACCAACGGCCAAGATTAAAACATAATCAAAGGTTGAGATTAACTAGGAGTTGATCCTCGTCTTCTTCTAGAAGATTTGCACCATATTTAATTAATACCCTTTAATTAATCACATGTCTTACATTTAGACATAGGAATACAATAAAAATGATTAATTATTTTAATTAAACCATCTCTAAGTGGAATTTTCCAAACGATTTATGGGTCTTGGAGAATGCATGTGTCTTAGCCTCTCTATAAAATCTCGAGGCTAGAGCACATCCAATTCTACAGAAATCAACACTCCCTCTTAGCGAGGAATGTGGTCTAGTGTTGCAACCCACGGAAGCATCACTCTATCTCTGCACCATCTGCTGATGTGCTGCTAATGTCTGGTAGATGCTGCCCACCAACTACTATGCAACTCTGATTGTTGCATCTGTGTTTTTGTTGGCACTATTGAACTGCTGCCAACACTGCATCTGCATTGTAACCTTCTCCGACTATTGTTGTTGCAACTACAACAACTGCAACGGAAAAACATCAAAATATTGAACCAACTGTGGTCAGTATGATGCATCTTTCATCTGAGTTATGATTGTTTCTAGCCTCTGTGCTATCACTAAATCCACTACACTATTGTTGACATTTCTCTGTGCCAACTACACTATTTCCAACTCTGCTTTGTGTTGCTCAATCTCTTACCGCTACTAGCTACTACATCTGTCACTCTGGCACCTAGCTGCACCAACTTCCATTGATCCATCTTGTTATTACATGTCTTTGGCTCCCGTAGAAAGGCATTGATTCATGAGGTGGACCTCCTCAAGAATCATGCCCATCACATAGCTCTCTAGAGCTACAACTCCAAATCAGCCCACCTGACCCCTGGAGGTAACTCGATGATCATGGCAAACTCTTCCTCCAGTCTGTAGGATAGCCTGTCCATCTCAGTGGATGTAGCTCATTTATCCTTCTTCTCCTTCTTTCTAAGAGAACATTTAGTGCTATAGTGGCCAAACCCACCACATCTAAAGCACTTGATCCTTGAAATTTCACCCTTTCTTCGGCGTTGCTCCTGTTGCCCTTAGATGCAAGGGCCACATATTCCTCCTCCTTTACTTGCTTCATCCCACTGGTGCTACTAGCACCATTAATGGTGCTCTTCACGAGATATCACCTCATCTCCTCCTGCTGCAGATTAGCTCACACACATTCCCAATCTGGCAGTTTTTCTCTACCCAGGATACTCTGGACGAAAACTTGTCATTCTTCATAAACGTTATTTAGAGCTAATCATACAAACTCTGTAGGCTGGGGCGTTGTCCCTACTGAATCCAGTTGATCCCAGACATCCTGAAGCATAGTAAGGAAGGGGTACATACGATCCCCTTTCTGCATCCTCATGCATCTTAGCTTCTCCTCAAGATACATCTTCCGCCGCTCAGAAGATCCTTTATATAGTGTAGCAAGGGCTTCCCACATCTGACGGACAGTATCTTTGTTAGCTGTGTGAGAAACTATGTGATCTTGAACTCTATTGAGAATCATCCTCTTAGATTTCGCCATCCCCTTCTTGTACTTCTTAAGCAGATCTGCATTGGCGACACAGCTACCACACAATCGATATAAGTTTTGAGATCATGCTCATTTAGAAGGCAGGAAATTATAGCCTTCTAGATCACATAATTGGAGGCTCCATCCAACTGATCTTGATCTCTCAACCAAGTTGATGCCATCTCTCTAAAAGATGTCAAACTTATTCCTCTTCTCCTCTACACAATTGCTACCTAGCTATTCGCACTCCCTTCCAGAGAGATAAATCCTTCACACAACTATTGTTGCTCTGCTAGGAAAATTTGAACTTCTTGGCTAGAAGTCCTCTGAGGAAGGAATTCCCTCAGTGTGTGCTCTTCTTTCCTCCTGATGCTATTTTTCCAGCAATTGCTGCAAAATGACTACATCCCAGCTGAAGATTTCTCTGCGTGGAAACTGATGCGTTGTTCTTTCTACCTCTGTGAATATTTGATTCAGAAAATTTACTCTCTGTTGACTCACTCATAGAAGTAATTTTCCACTAAAATTAGCCCTCCTAGCCAATGGACTGCGGAGCCTCTCTTTGGTTTCAAAATGTTGCCTACGCAGTGATTTTGAACTCCCTCTTATACTTGCAACTGACTTCTTCTATGCTTTGCCTGCACTCTAATACCATGTGAAAATTTGGTAACTCGAATTCCTACTGCAGCAACTAATTAAATTTCTCCTACCTGTTAATTTCTGAATCAAGTTATTACAATGTTACACAGTAAACATCGAAATAAAATCTATTACAGCCTTCACAATATAAAATATTGCACAAACAAAATATTGCACAGGAGAGAAATAAACACACACATAATTACACCGTTGTTTTTGGACCAATGTCCCCGGAAAAATCCAATGTGGGAAAACCGGTGCAGTAGCTGAGGCTTTTATTATTATGCAGTAGTAATTTGAGTACAAATCATTAAATGCCCAAACTATAAATCTGATGCAGTGAATAAACTGGAAAATAGGTAGTGAGAAATATTTTCACATTGTCACTGGTGATCGAACACTGATCAGGCTCTGGGTGGCTAGCCCCACGCTGCCTCTACGCAGTCTCTGCGTCAACCTACGTAGATCTACATCAAAGCCTCTAGGAACTACATCACCTCCTCTAATCTTCTGCTAACTGGAACTTCGACCCTTTATCCCTCTAGTCTCACACCCGTACCCCTCACTACAAGGAGATCACTCGATCTCTCTCCAGCAACTCAATGTTTCTACTCTTGAGAAATTCGAGCTCTAGATCACACTATCTCGATGTGTTCTCCAAGTTCCCATCAAGCTCCTTCTTATAATCTCTCGTTGGAACACCAACGACCAAGATTAAAATATAATCAAAGGCTAAGATTAACTAGGAGTTGATCCTTTCCTTCTTCTAGCAGATTCGCACCAGATTTAATTAATACCCTTTAAGTAATCACATTTCCTAATTTTAGACGTAGGAATACATTAAAAATGATTAAATATTTTAATTAAACCATCTCTAGGTGGAATTTTCCCAGAAAATTTATGGGTCTTGGAGAATGCATGTGTCTTAGCCTCTCTGAAAAATCGTGAGGCTAGAGCACATACGATGCTACATAAATCAACAGAGTCTAAGTCAATAGCTTCTTTCACTTTTTTCTCATCAACAAATTTACTAGTTGATGGTTTTTTTGCAATAGAAATTATTTTGGTTTATTCTTGACCTTCTTCTTGTTTTTACGCTATTTTAATAATTTGTTTTTCAACATTGAAAATTTCTTCCATATTTTGAGCTAATGTTCATGTTTTTTCTCTTATGACAACAAAAGAAATATTTGAAGGAAGAGTTATAGTATAGACCTCAATTAAAACATCATCTCTTGGTCTTGAATTGGTTGGAATCCTATTTAGAATAGAAATAAATCTTTGATTAGAATCTTTTAATGATTCACAAAAATTCATTCTAATATTTGAGATTTCTACAATTAAGGATGCCTTAGTCTTATCTTCACCGGTTTTTTTAAGAAATTGGTTTTCAAAAATCTCCCAACTAGTAATAGAGACATCAGTTAATATTCATATTGTACTACTCCTAATTTTAAATATAACATAAATTGTTTGATATCTTCTTCGGCATTAATGGGCCCATTAGGATTGAACATAGGAAGAAATTTTTCAGAATGTTTAGGAAGATCGTTTTGATCACTAGCAATAGTAATTGGACTTGTTGATAACCAAGGTTGACCAGCCATGGATGATTTTTTCAAAGGTGAACCTAGAGTTGGTGTATGCAAAGGTGAAGGACCTGTAGGTGGAGAAGTTAGAGGTGGAGGTACTGAAGGAGGAGAAGGTGTAAGTTGTGTAATAGATAATGAAAACTTGGAAAAGAAGTGGTAGGTGTTATAGCACTTCGAATGGGTGAAGATGGATGAGATTCAATAGGTGAAGTTGAAGTAGGAATTGTTATAGGTGTAACTATTCATGATGCTATAGTATTAGTTTCCCAATCAACCTCCTCTAAAGGAAATAATGGATTTGTATAGGTGGAAAATTTTGATGAGGCTTGAGGACTTGTTTCTGTAAAATATCTAAGACTTGTTTCTAAATAAGAAGAAATTATAGCCTCAACTTCATGCTTGGGTCTTCTCCTTTTAGATATATCGAATAAGATGGGAGATAAACCTGAAAATTTGCTCTATGAGTGAGTGTAAACCATTGAGAATTGTAACTGAGGGTGAACATGTGCATAAGATATTTCAACATATTATCATAAAGAAGATTATGGAGGATGTGTGATTGTTGAAGAGGTATATTGTGGTTCACTTGGATGAACTAATATTGAAGAGGTATTGGTATCAGATGATGTAATGGGAAGAATAGATTCAGAAGATTTATCAGCCATACATTATCTGTGGCCCTCCTTCTAACGCCAAAATTGTTGACAAGGGAAAAAGTTCCCAACTACAATGATTTGAGTATTGACCAAATCAAGGTCCTAATTAGACCCATTTTCATTTGAATTGGTTGTATACTCTTCAGAAAAAAGGTTTGATTGCCAATTCTAATTTAAAACTAAACTGAACAAGTGCTATAATTAGACTAAATTAGGGAAAATATATGACATAATTTAATATTTACAATTACCTACAAAAAATATACAAATTATTATGTGCGTGTGAGTGAGATTTTTCCTGAAAGATCAAATAACAGTGAGGGTGGGGGATGGGGAATTCATTCAAACATAATATTTAAAAGAAAACATTATGTGTGTTTGAATCTGGCCATAATTTAGGTCCAACTAACCACACAAGATAATTTTTTTAAGACTCTTTTTTAAGAGCCTGGTAATGATTGATTTATATATAATTTTTAGATTTTCATATTAATTTGCATGCAATATACTAAAATCAATTAAATAAAAAGAAATATATCTCAATAGTGAGAGAAAACTAGAATACTAATGTTGGAATATTAGTATTTACCATCAAACTTAAAACAAGAACAAATAACATATCTGTTGTACTTGAATAATTTTGATAACAAAAATATATTATAACATATCATAAGAAATATTAACCAAAATATCCTAATATTCAACAAAAATAAATATGTAGATAAGTTAGAAGCTGAGTATAAGAGACACCAATTAAATAACTAAAACAGTTGCACGATATAAAATGCATAACTCAGAAACACGTTCAATTCTAAAACTTGGTCTTCACAAAGCTTAAAGTCAAAATCTAATTATAAAATGCAAGTCTTGAGTCTAAACAATTTTTTGACCTTTTACACCAACGTAATGGGTGAAAATAGCATAAGATATGTTTCTTAGCTTAAGATATAAAATCTCCAAGATTTTCTTCAGAAAATAGAAATGCTAAAAATAAGATTTGATCCTTATTAGCAAAATATTTCTCCTACAATGTGGTAGGCCATTTTAATCTTCTTCTTCGCCTTTAGAATCTTCATCTTTTGTGGGAAGCAAATTCAGATCAGTTGCTTGGATGAAGGTTACCCAATCCATGAAAATTTGTGTGATTGCAAAGAAATGAACTATGTCTTGTGTTTTGATCGTTATATTAGATATGAGTGTTGAGTTCAGATTATAGTCTTTAGGTCCCATAATATCTACTTCTTTGAGCTTCTCTTTAATTTCTTGAACATCTTGTCTAGATGCGGTAGTTTTGGAATTTTTACCTATACTGCGACCTACATGAAGAATTTACAAGAAAAACTGAGAATTTTGCCATACAACAATTGATTTAATGATTAGAAACTTTTAATCCAAGCCCAAGTGATAGCTAAGTTGGTAGAGTTCTCGTTGCTAAGTACCTCACCCATAGGGAGGTCACAGGGTCAATTCTCATCGATGCCCTTGGGGTTAGTCCTTGCTAGTTTGGCTGGCGGGTAGATCCCTTCGGATTGATCTACCTAAATTTTAAAATGTAAATACCAACCAAAACTAAGATGCTATGTGTCACAGTGTTATTGTTTATGGTTGAATTGTATAGTTTCAAATTGCAACTTCAGTGAAAGATTAAGTCACAGGGTTAAACATTAATTGTAAAATTTTGAGAGACGAAAAGAGGAAATGTGGGGTAAATCTTCGTGAAACGCATAACTTAAATTTTATGATAGGTGAATAAATTTTCTCATAAATGCGACATGGTCGGTAACCGTTGCTTAGAATATCAAGCAAGGTTAGGGAGGCGGGATTCGGGGATGAAAATCCATTCAAAGCTGAAATTAACAAAGAAATCGAGACCTACGACTTATAGTTTTGTTCATAAAAAATATATCAAAAAACGAATAAAAACAAAAATGTGTTTAAATCAAGAAATAATATAAAATAATAAAAACTTTATTCATAGTTGAGATAGTCGGGGGTCGGGTAGTTAGGAGTTTCTTCATCACAATTTACCTTAACAATGCTTACTCTGACCCCGACTTGGATCGAGGTCAAGGCTTTGACGAAGTAGGGAGGTTGGGAAGTCGAGGGAGAAATTACAAAATGAAAATAAAAGAAGTTCTAACTTCCAACCTAGGATAGCTCAAGACAATTAAGCAGTCAGAAGAAGTGGCAGTCGAGAATTTATTTTCAAAAAAATAGGTTTGACCTCTGATTTCTGACTTATTT
This sequence comes from Pinus tabuliformis, assembly GCA_031772625.1. Classification (NCBI taxonomy): domain Eukaryota; kingdom Viridiplantae; phylum Streptophyta; class Pinopsida; order Pinales; family Pinaceae; genus Pinus; species Pinus tabuliformis. Next base: position 651,976,443 of record CM062815.1, on the reverse strand, counting down.
ATGGAAAGTTTTATTTTTAATTAACTTTTTTTCTTTTATTATTTCTAAAGGAATTTATTCTAATAAAAGATAATTATAAAAATTTATATAGGGTCCTCATTTTATTTTCCTTCTTTTACACAAACAAAACAATAAAATGAGGAGGTTTTTGTAGTCCTAACAACACTAGTAGAGTAGAGAAATGGGATGATTTATTTTTTTCTTTTTTACTTTCTTTTGAGTTCCCAAGACTCACTAGGGATGTCTTCATCGTGTTTGTCTCAGCAAGACATTTCAAATGGTACAGATTTTGTCTGAATCGGACTCTAGAATCTCAAGTTATACTCCTTTAAAGTTTCATTAATTTAAAAGTGTCATCTTTCTCTTTTCTACCACGTGGTTCCCATGTGGCATATCATATTGCTACCGCTTGGTAGAGGCTCTCGGAAAACCTAGGGACACATGCCTATGTGGCACTTCTATTCAAGTATAGTTTTGTATATGTGTGTGTGTGTGTGTGTGTGTGTACATAGGTATTTAACTCCATCGTGGTGTGAACCACCCAAATCTATAACCCACGATCTCCACCATGGGCCAACCCCTTATGTGTGTTTCCATATATCTATATATCTATATATCTATATATATATATATATAGAGAGAGAGAGAGAGTTATATATTACAGAGCAATGAAACACATAAAATATTGCAGAAATATAAACACATAAAACAAGAGAGACACAAATATATGTGTTCACACAATTTGGGCTACGTCCACAAAGAAACAGTCAATCCTTATTTTTATATTATCCAGCAAAATGAAGAGATACAACCTACAACAGATCCGTTTTAATTCCCTCTTCTCTCTCACACAATCTCCTCTCTCTTTCTCTTTCAAAATACACATCTACATTGCCGCAATATAATTCCCTCATATATAGCAAGGTGTTGCCTTCTAGGGCAAAAAAAACCTTAAATTAAACATAACTTCTACCGTCATATTTTTGCCTAATGAACGGCCCAGATTGACTACGAAATTACAACATTTTTCAAGGCAATTTTACATCTATTTTTAGCTTCAGGGGCATTGTCCCCGATCCCCCGCCCTAGGGGTGGCTCCTAAAGATCATCCCCCCCCCCGGACCCCCTTTGCAGTGCCAATAACAAGCGGTGTTTCTACAACAATACGAAATGGGGTCCAATGTGGCGATACCTCTGAATAAAGAAGATAATTAGGCTCCACACCCAACAATCTCCCACTTGGACACTGATTATAACAACTCCATCGCTACTTTATTTGCTAGACAATGACTATGTGGCATGTCCCATGTCGCACTTTTGTTCAAGTATAGTTTTATGTATGTGTGTGTGTGTGTCTCTGTGTCTGTGTGTCTGTGTGTACATAGGTATTTAACTCCATCGTGGTGTGAACCACCCAACTCTATAACCCACGATCTCCACCATGGGTCAACCCCTTATGTGTGTTTCCATATACACACACACACACAATAGCCACTACATGCGTATATTTAATGTGGACTCACACTTGCCAATAAAGCTACCCCCCCCCCCCCCCACCAGGCTAACATCACAGTGGGGGGTAGCTCTTTCATCCTTGACCATCGATCCTTCAATTAAATTTCCATCATCCAAGAGATTTGTTTACATGCTATTGGATTAGGTATAGTAACATTGTGCATGATGTGCATATGAGCATACCCCCTATGGTTTACACTTGATGTAACAAGTGTATTATCGAGCAATGCAAAGGAAAACAACCAACATAGCCCGCCTTTAAATACATTCAATTCACCATAAAATTTATATTCATAAATAACAATGAAGTAGCTCAGTTATGGCATTGTATGGAGCGTATCAAGCCAATGTTCAACTATAATTATATGTTCTTGAGAGACTAAAAGTCTATTTTTATCTCAGGTCCAATCGTATCAGGCCACTATAGAAAATTTCAAGCAAACAATCCTCAAAGAGGTCTTTAAAACACAAGAGGTATTAGCATAATAGAGTGGTCATTGGGTTATTACTAGCTTTAGTCGAATTTGAGAGGTTTTTAAGACTATGAACGAACAAAACAACTACTTATTCAGTACTCTTTGATAAATGGTGTTGATTAGTTGCACAATTAATTTGATTCCACTCCTAAAGAATCCAGTTTGGTAGAAATATGTCTAGTCTCCACAATTGTGACCAGAAAGGAAGGAAATAGTAGTGAATATTTAGGGAACGATGTCTAGCATTTTACTTTATTTCAAGGATATGATTACTATGATATGAAACAAGTGCAAGTCTCTTGTACATGATCTGTCATCAAACATAGTACATGCATTTACATCCTTACTACTATAATTTGGGTTTAGTATGATGATTGAGTTTCCTCTCAGGACTCGGATTGTTAATGTACGTAACATGTTGCAGAGACCAATAGTTGTCTCTAAGAAGAACTAAGAATATAGATTCCAAACCAACCATCTTGAAACAAAAAGTCTACCAAGATTAACAGATTTTAGATTCTATTATCACCACAACACCAAGAAACATGTAGATTAGGGTACTTATCAATGATAAAATAGATCAGATCATGTATATACCATAGATGCAATTATCATATCAAATCTAGGGTCATTGGAAGCTTACACTCGAGTTAACAATGAATATGAGATAGTCTAATCAATAGCACAGAGAAGCAAGGCTTATTTATGCTTGAGAAAATGAGAAGGTGGAATTGTAGACCCAAGAACGTGGGCATATTTTATTAGAAACCTTGGGAAGGAAACCATACGAAGTAGACATGCCAATAGGGCTAAGGAGGGAGGAAATCTTCAATATCCTACTCAAGGATGTGGTCCAGTGCCAGTAAGAGCTTGCAATCAAAATCAAGATCACACCACCGTAAATATGAAAGAATTTCCATTTTAGCTACCGCTAGAAGGTAACCAACACACACACACAATTTTAAATATGATCTTGGCTTAGCACCATAGATGTAATCAGCTCCTCAAACATCAACTCATCACATTGTTCCACTATCTTTAAAAACAGTGTCAACAAAATACCAATCAACTATGTAAACAACAAAATTGCAGATCATGCCTCATACATCAATGACGTAATTTCATATTAGTAAATGTAAACATATATTAATTGTTATTGAAGAACATAATAAATACTTATCTCAAAACTATTTGGGCAATTGAGTCTGGGACGGCAACTCTCCACCCAACCATAGACAAGTTACAACCAGTTCTCACTTGCATTTGTCACCCCAGAGCCAGATTCCAGAGACTGATGGGTCTTTTTCTCAGGGATTAAACTCAAATTCTAGTCAAACCAATGGTTCTATAGGTTCTCCCACCTCCACACACCAACTATTTTGCAATCAAAAAAATGCTCAGGGAGTCCTGAGACTTATTGCCTCCGCCCTCTTGATTACAATATTGAGGTTCCACCCAACTTGGGGACTCCATAACCCACTATAAAACCAAACTACAACAAGGAAGCCTTCAGAAATATTCTAGGAATATAAGGAACAATTCCTCCACACCATAGGGAACTTAGAGAAAAACCATCTCCACCCTTTGGCTAACAGGGAATCAAGAGGCCATTGATTCCTCACCAAGAAGTGATTTCCTCATGCCTTCTTACCAACTGAGAATTCATTTCTCTTCTCCATTGCATTCCTCCTTGCCTTTTTTATTTCTCTTCGTCTTGCTTTTTCATTCTTCATTTTTCCTTTAGATCTTCCTCTTTTTTTCCTTCTACATTTTCTCTCTCTTTCTCCATTCGTTCAAAGGATCTCCTTCTCTTTTTCTTTTCTTTTTTTCCTTACACCATTGTCTGAATGAATCTCCTTCTCCCTCTCTTGTGTTGTTCCCATCTATTTGAATCATCTTTTCCTTTTTGTCCCTTGTGTAACTTTCAAATAGTTACTTCTGTCTGTCAAAATTAGCCAATCAAAAGGGTGACACATGCCTATATGTTCCCTAGGTTGTTTATTGTTGGTTAGTTCATTGCAATGGGTGGCTATCACACCTTACCAGCTGGTAACATACCCATTCTCCTTTTATATTTTTTTCCTCATTTCCTTGTCGACTACTACAAAGAAGTGCATTCTTTGTGTCCTCTGCTTCCAGCTGATAAGAAAATACCATTTGTCTCTTTTGTGCATCTATCAGCTACCATGTACTAGCTCAATTTCATGTTGTTATAAAACCTTGAAAATATTCCCAGCAAGCAACCTCCTTAGTGTCCTGTGACTCAACCCAAATTTTTTTCTCAAATGTTTACATACATACATAAGTAGGAAATACTCAGGGTTTTCATACAACAAGTATGCTAAAAAATTCAGTCATGTCGTTTCTTAGGTATCACAATTAATAAAGCACTCAACATACTTGTAAAGTTCATTGTGTTATCTTCAAGAGAATGGGTATTGGGATAGGTTCAAGGATTCTCCTCCTAACAACAAACGGACTACCAACAGGCTCCTCATGGAGCAATCACCCCTGAGCTTTGAGATATTTTCCCAATGAATAGACTGCCTTATTTACCATGGATTCTAGAGGTATAATCTACCTCCACACTTCTAGCATAAAGGTACTCCATTGCAGGTTGGTCCTGGGGCTCCAAAGGAAATCCATCTCCACCCACCATCCAGTGAGGGACTCCAAGGGTGAGAACCTCCACCCTCACTCAATTCAGGGACTAGAGGTTTTCCTCCACCCTGCGTTTGTTGCTTCAGTAGCTCCACCTAGTGTAGGGATTCCAAAGTCTACTACAGTTTGATTATACTAGCAAGGAGGCTAGTCTAGGGAAACTGGAGGTTTGAAACCTCCACCCACTAGCTACTAAGGGAATCTAGACATGAGAGCCTCCACTCACTTTAGAACCCTCAACTCACTTAATTTATGACCACAAGGAATTTACAATTTATTGGACATTGTGCAAGCAAGTCCATATGTTTTCAAACTAAGCACAGTTTTATGGAACCTAATATAAAGAACCTTACTAGACCCTTGGGGAATTTAATGCACCTTCAACATATCATATGTTTTAGCTCAACCAACAATCAAAGGCATTCAATGAAGTACTTGTATTATTAGCAACAAAAATTGATCAATCCAAAATCGTGCAAAGATAGCTAGCTAAGAGAAATGAATCCATACCCTTTTTGTTATGATAATGGAAACATGATTGTATTTTTGCAATAAAGAGATAAGGAGATAGCACGATCAAGCTAGGAAACCATAAACCTAGGAATTTAGTGCATACTTTAGTTGTAGCAATAATGGAATTGATAACTTGGAATATGATCCATGGCCACAATGATTAAAGAGGACAAGTGAGATGGGTGCACAATCCATTGACCTATGTGTTTATTCCTCTGCTTAAAACATATTCACCGATGTGTTTATCCCTTTGTTGCAAAGAATATGTCCCTCTATTGAAAACATGCTCACTTGTGCATTTATCCCTCTGCTTCAAACACCTTATCCTTTTCCATTGCCTTCTTCTTGATCTATCCTTCTTTCTTTTCTTTTCTTGATCTATCCTTCTTTCTTTGTTTTTCTTGATCTATCCTTCTTTCTTTGTTTTTCTTGATCTATCCTTCTTTCTTTGTTTTTTATGCCTACTCCTCCATGTTCGATTCCCCTCTTTTTTCTGCTATCTAAATGCTACCTGTGGTTAGTTAGATCCCACCCGTCTGGCCTAGCTAAAAGTTTCCCACCTATCCCACCTGGCCTTGTCATCCTTGATTAGTCTTGCAATCCAATCAACCTCATGCCATTTGGCCCTTTTTCTCCCCTTGCCTATCATATGTCAGCCTCCAAGACTTGTTCTAGAACTGATTATGTAGAAAAATATTCTCAACCTATGTGTCAATGCTCATGTAATTACACACACACACATGGTTATATATATATTTGCATAAAGTTTGCAATAACTTACACATATATATGCATTACTTCCAATCACTGGCCTTGTCATCACTGATTAGTCTTGCAATCCAATCAAACTCATGCCATTTGGTCATTTTTCTCCCCTTTCCTACCATCTGTCAACCTCCAAGACTTGTTCTAGAACTGATTATGTAGAAAAATATTCTCAACCCATGTGTGAATGCTCATGTAATCACACACACACACACACAGTTATATATATATATATATATATATATATATATATATATATATATATATATATATGTATATATATATATATATATATATATATAGATATATATATATATGTATATATATATATATATATATATATATATATATGTATATATATATATATATATATATATGTATATATATATATATATATATATATATATATATATATGTATATATATATATATATATATATATATATATATATATATATATGTATATATATATATATATATATAGAGAGAGAGAGAGAGAGAGAGAGAGAGAGAGAGAGAGAGAGAGAGAGAGATGCATATATTTTACAGCAACCTACACATATATATGCATTACTTCCAAAACAGTAATTATACATTTGCATTTACGTAAACTATGCAATTGGACATGACCAGCAAGGGTTTACTTCCCTAAATTGTTTACAATATTTATACCATTTTAAGGTGACCAAGAAAAGCATAGGTATATTTATCACTTTCAACATGTTACTATTATAAAATAACCATGAAAATATTTACAATGACCATACAAGTGCAAGGTAACTAGGACAACATTTGCACCATCTACATGAGTGAAGAATGATTGGGACAATCAACACAATATCTACACACTTGCAAAATAACCAAGGCCATTTAAATAGTATTGATTAATTCAAGTAGTACCCTGTTGTAGTATTCAACAATCCCCCATTTATTTTTATTTTAGTTATATAATAAATAATAGGGACCTTTCTTTCATGTTAATAAAACTCTTTAGTTTTCAATAAATATAGTACATTTTTAATTTTGTTATAAAATCTCTTAGGCTTGAAAGTTTCCCTCATCGGAAATCAAGTATCGGAGGCCCCAACACTTATAATATTATGATAAATCAAAATCCTGATAGGCCCTCTTATTAAAAAATTGACGTATTATCAGAAGATTTTTATCAGACTCTTATGATATCATAACTTTCCCTTTAAGAAAGTTACGATAAATCCATTCCCCGATAAAGCTTCCTTGACCATTATTTTATTCATTAAAAAGGTTTTACTAAAAGGTTAATACAAATCACACGCCCCATTTTTAAATGAACATTATAAGAGTCGCATGGCCCCACAACTGCCACTTGGCATATCAGCCCTTCACAATATCGTAACTTTCTAAGTGTTCCACTTATGATACTCAGCGCTTCCAATACCTACCTCCTTTGATATCCATTATCTCTGATATTCTTCCCCTCCAATACCATGAGACCTCTGATATTCTCGTCTATATCTAATATCGGGAATTTCACATTGGGAGCTTTCTCTTAAAACTTTTGATATACCATTGTCGATATAGAAACCCCGATATCATTTCCCGCCTCTGCTTATAGTCATTACTTTTACAAATATGATTTATTGGAAGTTACCAATATCATAACTTTTTAATGTATCTCCAATTAATTTCTTTGATATTTTTCTTCTAATACGCAAATGTTGGAAAACCCATGTGAATTCACATTTTGGCATTTAATATTTGGAAGTGATGAATTTATGGTTTTTAAGATTATAATCATCCTCATTCATTGTAGTTTGATTCTATCATAATTCGCCCTTAAAGACAGAAATTGTTATGTGAAATTCATTATTTGCACTAAGTCTTTTAGGTGAAGAAGTTATCGCTCAGACCTGTGTTTTTCATTACAGGCTAGTCCCGACAAGCATAACTTTGAATAAATGTCTAAAGCAAAAAAAGCTAAAAAGAAACCTGCTACTCAGCAACAATCAGCTGCTCCAACTGAAAATGTTCATACTCTAGGATTCTTTTCTGACACAGTATGTTCTCTAGATGTTGGAAGTGCCTCTTGGGAATCTATCTATAAACTATTTGAGGATGAAGGACCGAGGGTCACCCAAAGAACAATTACAGTCGATGATTCTACACCAATCTCCAATACAACTTATAGTGACGTGGCTAATTCATTCTTGCATAGGATTGCTGCCCAGCCCAAAATCCTTCCTTATACAGACATAGTTTGATGGTTCATTGACAACTTAAGCATTGTAGAAAGGAAGTTCATGACATAGAAGCATACAGTCATCAGGTCATTCACCGACAGCGATTTGAGTGCAATGTACCATTTTCCACAACCTCAGTGCAAATATAACAAACAGTTTGTGGAGAAATTCATGAGCGAATATGATCATGCGTCAAAGCCTATTAGGGCATGGAGAAGAGATCTGAACAAGCATAAGCGAGAGGAAAAGGGTATGTATGCAGTTGACTCTCTCATTGGTCCCTATTTCCAAATAGTTGCTATGATATGTAGACTCTTTGCTTATTCTAATACACAGAAATTTTTCGATCAATGGACACCACTGATTGATGCTGCTTCAAAAGGTTATATCTTAGATTGGGGAAATATATTGTCTGATAACCTAGCTACTCATATCCTGAATTTTAGAAGTAAGCGTAAGGTTTCAGAAATATAATTCCTCCCTTTTACATGAGTGCCTATGTAATGGATGCCCTATGTTTTACTATGGATTTCACCTCTATGGGATGGAAGTGGACCTTACAAGACCCAACCCCTATCCACATATATCATGATATTCTTTGGGACTCAAAGTATCAGCCTCATTTTTATAAAATCTTCCATGGAGTAATGTTGCCTATTTACCAAATCATTTTTGATAAGAGAACTCCTAGGATTTCCCTAGAAGTCGAAACTGACTTGCTCCGAGTTGGAAATTGGTTTGGTGAGGAGTTATTTACCTATGTCCGAGTCTTTGGTAGTCTTTCTAACCCCCATGTCTTGCCTCTATATGTCCCTGACAAGCTTCTTTCCCGAGAAATAACATACCAGACCGTAGGGAATGGTATTTCAAAAGTCTTAAAGGAGTCCAATAAGAAAATGTGGCATGTTTTTCCTCTTCAGTGTGGTATATATACTTTGGATAATTTCAGGCATGCAGCCATTGAAATTAATTCTATCTTAGAATTAAATTTCCCTACCATCCCTAACAGACAATATGATCCCCATCAAACTGTCAAGAAGGTTACCACACAATCAAGCATCAGGCAATTTTCTCATGAACCAGACAAGTTCGATGACCTATTTGAAAAAGATTCTACCTATTTAATGGTTACGAGACAAGCACCTATTTAATTGTTACAAGACAAGCAGTAGAATAGTTGACTCTTGAGGAGATGATTCAATTCACCCAATACAGAGTCGCAAGGCTAGCTAATTTTCCTATGAATTCATTAAAGCTTCCTCAAGAAAGCACGGTTCAAGATGATGTTATAGTTGTTGGTTCCACGCAGACTACCGATATGCCTCAAATAAAAGAAACAAGTGCTTCCTCATATTCTCAGGTTAAAGATCTTTTACCTAGTTCCAAGCTTAAGCAAATATGGGAACAGTATAACCAGGTTTTGAAGGATAGTGAACTGCAAGTTTTGAAGACTCTGTTACAAGACAAGGTCCCAAATACTTCTAAAAGTTTGAAACAGACTCTGATCACAGTAAAGACCTCTAACAAGCCTTTAGAAACTAAAGACATTGAAGTTATATCGTCCTTCCCAACCTCCGAGGTTGTATTAAGGGTTGAATAAATTCCTCCACTTGATGTATTTTATAGTCCTGAGCATAAGGATGTTGTTAAAAGACAGAGGAAGAAAAGGAAAATTGAGCACTCCCAAGCTTTATTTCTTGGAAATTTTTCTTTCGAAGTAGCATGGAAAATCTCTTTATCCACTCCTCCATAGGAGCTGAGAAGACTAATTCAATTCACAGGAGCCTATGCTTTCACAACCATGGACAAAGCCACTAAATTACAACAATTGTTGAAAGAAAAGGAAGACAAAATTGTGCAGTTGGAATAGAGTTTTGAAATCGAGAAATAAAATATCATCGATCAATGTCAAGGACAACTTATTGAACTCCAAAATGGTTTTAATTCCTTCAAATTTCAATATGACATTGATTTGCAAGCCTTAGACACTCAGATACAAGAACTATAGAACAGGATCGAACAACTAAAGGTTAATCCTAAATTGATAGAATTAAAGAAGGAAGCAGGAGAGTTAAATACTCTCCTTGCTCAACAGCAAATTATGTTTTGTCAAAAGTTAGCCACTATTCATGGTTTGTGTCATACAGCCAGTTCAGACCTTAGAAAGTATTTTGATGATATTCAAGAAAAAATTGTAGGTTTCGTTATGTGGCAGGACAATGTTGATGGGAGATTAACTAGTCTTCCCAAAATTGAAGAGTCACACAAAGAAATAGTTTTTAGTGTAGAAATTCTCATTGTAGATCAACATATTATGCAATATACTAAAGCAAAATACAAGATCTACTTATACAACAAACTTTGTGGAAGCTTAATCGAATATGAGTAAGATCAAATAGAACACATATAACTGAGAACGAGAAATCAATCACACATGAACAAAAAAGAATAACCCAGGGAAAGCCTCAGCCTAAAACCCAAATCTCTATATTATCATACAAGTGGAAATATGTTCAAATTACAGAAAGAATCAGCTCACAAGCTATCTTTCTCTCTCTACAATCAAACAATACAGCTCACAGACTGAATAGACACAAGATATGCCTTCCCTCAGCCCTCCAAGCCTCCTATTTCCTTGCGCAGTTTTTCTTGGGGTCCAATGATGCCACCTGTGTGGTTGGCCTCATCACACACTCACTACACTGAAGAAGTAACTGCGCAATCCTCAAGGAATGAATTCCTTCTACATGCAAGAGATATTCACAATGGAATAATCCTGCAACTGACAGTACATTGTCCCTCCATCTGATCTCAACTGGGTCTCTGACTGAACTGACATGCATGAGTTATTTATGATAGAATATTCAGTTATCTGAAGTGCAGCAGTTACATGCATGCATGCATTAACTAACTAAACTCACAATTAGTTCAAAAAACTATTTGAACTAATCTAACTGGACTTAACTCAGTTAACTGAGCTAACTAATTACAACTCATCCTTATCTCTTTAACTGATGGATTAATTCCTCAATCAATGGAGAAACTGTTGCATGTCTTCACATAGGCTTCTGTTGTGGCCACCAACAACCCCCCTCTTTATTTAGTATTAGCAATAACACTAGGTAAGAGGGGACCCTTAGAAAAAATTCAAAAAATCAATTAAGGCTCATGTATTTTACTCCTTAAGAAACATTGCATCGCGCAAAGAATGATAGGACATTCCCTTATGAGTAAAAATGATAAACTGCGAGATTGCGACGTGAACTCCATCGCATCGCATGCATTAATAAACACTCACATTGGAAAACCTTAAAAATTGCCGATATACGATATCGCATATCGCAAAATTGCATGAAAAACACATAACGATTTAACGATTACATCGATCTGCGATTTTGCGATACTGCGTTCCGCGATTTTGCGATACTGCGATACTGTGTCCCCGATGCTGCGATAGCGCGATACAGCAACCTTGTGATAGCATAACACGATGATATTGCGATAATGCGATACAGCGAAATGCGCTACTGCGATGCAGATCGCAGAAACATTCCATCGCAAATTTCCCTAGCTCAATATTCAAGAAAAGTTTTCCATAAACCAAGAACTGGATACGCGCTTTAATGATAATTAATGAATTATATGCCAGTTGTTAATAAAATATGATTTTGTGTCATTCGAAGAGCCAGTTTACGTCAGGTGGCATGTTTTTGCATATCCGTAAGCATTGAAAGCTTTCCTGTCGATTTTTATTATCATTACTCTCTCCTCACTTGTGAACTACAGGAACAAAAAACGAAAGATACACAAAGCAATGTACAGGAAGCTATGAGGAAAAAGGGTAAAACTTCAATCTTCAAAGACAGAGAAAAGATGCTCGCATGCAACAGAGTCACAGATTCACAGAACGCTGCTGAGCCATCCATTATAGATCTTTCATTTACATCCATGGTTAAATGAGTATTGAACGATGCTCATATCAACAGGCAGTTTAATGCTCAAGGTCAAGAGCTCACGAAAGCAGTATTTTTACAAATTTTGAAGCTTTATACCTGGTGAAGAAAAAGGCGCTAAAGGTGAAAAACGCATCAGAGAAGCCCGGATCAAAGAACGGAGGTAGTTTCCGAAAAAATTGTTTGCGCATTGCTGAGAAAATTGTTCGAGAAGCAAAGCCTCTAACTGCTCAGTCACTTGTAAGGCCGAAAAATGCAAGAAAGCAATGGTAAAGAACAAACTGGAAATGAAAAGCTAGAGAAAAGGCAGAAGCAATTCAAGGGTTAACGAAGTTGAACTTGGATTATTACTGAGCATACGCATTAAATCCACATAGTCAGAGGATGAATCTCGAGTATATCATCGATTTTGCTGAAAAGATGGTGCTAGCTCTTACCATTTCTGTTTGCTTAGCTCAACCAAAAGCAGAAGACAGTCAGCCGACTCTACCCATGCCAACATTGAATGCTTGCAACATTAAGGAGCAAATGCAGAAATAGTTAGATATTACATTTATTTTTTAAAAATAGTTTTGCTTAGAAAAAGGGCGCTCATTTAAACCGTATCCTGAATCTGTGTAATTAAGTTATTTAGTTATTAGTATTTAAACCCTTCTCATGCATTTAGAGAGGGGTCCAGAAATTTATCAAAAACTTGTCCTCAGAACATGCACTTTTGCACCCTCAGAGGAGGTTTTGGTGAATGAATGGATCAAGATTTGTTGATGTTTGCATTTGATATCTGCTACTGATGTTGCACTTTTTTACTCTTAGTGGATGTTAGAGCAAGGAGAGATAAATCATTGTCGCTTGAAGCTTATGAGTAGGACTAGTCATAAATGGTATTTTTATCTCTTGACCATTTCTGCTTATATGTTAAAGTGATATACAATTTTTAGTTGTTTATGTATTATTGCATGAATGCCTGAGTTATCATTTGGCACTTTTGTACGGTGATAGCTATTTATTTATGCTTAATGTATGAATAGCTCATTATGCGATATGTTGTTCACAACTATTTCGTCTAACTTTTTATGTGAAGTGGTTCATCTTTATTGATTTCCTTTCTTATAATCGTTGAATGATCTTTATTACCAGTTGTTATTTGAAATCCTTTTAGATCGCATAATAAAAGAATTACATCCCGGGTTAGTATAGACTTAGATGTTACTACTTATTAGATTACAATAACATAGAATTAGATTAAAGTTAGAATTAGAAGATCTTAATTAGGAACTGTTAGATCAGCAACATCGAATTCTACACACACACACTCATAGATTGGGAAACTGATCCCATTATCCCCAGTCGGACCCGCTATACCAAACGGATAAGGAGCTGCCAACCAAGGTCCGGACCGGGCGGGTATCCCCCTTGTTTTCGACCCAATTTTCGGGGCTTCAACATATTTGGCGCTAGAAGTAGGGCTTGAACTATGAATGGCAAGTAAATCTAAATCTGAATACCATTCTGAGAGTAAATCACCCTCACCATCTCCCTCGGCTTCTCCATTACACTTAAATCCAGAGTTAGAAGTCGCTCGAGTATCAACCGCTGCTACGCACCCTGACATTTCAGAACAATCTACCGTTGAACTTCCTGAAGTCAAATCTCTAATTCACAGACTTCATCGATTTTCAATTTCTCCTCAAAGGTCTGTAAATCTCACGGCAACGTGACTTTGCAGTATAACCCTGCTCATCCACTAACCAGGCTAAAGAGTGAAAAGTTTGGCGTTCATCCAACCGAATTATCTCTTCCCACCAGGAAAAGAGCGAGGAAATCACCTAAAGAGTCCGATAGCGAGACTCTTTCGACAACATCGTCCATCTCAACTTCTTCACCGCGAAGTCAACCATCAACTCCACCACTCCAGATCATCGTCCATCCGTCCACTGGAGACCCCACAACCCCTCTTCAATCATCTACAATCGTAGTATCCTCATCCTCCCAGCCACAGGGATCATCTTCTGCACTTTCCTCTGTTAGCAGTTCAACAATGGCCCAGTCTCCATGGAATAACCCTGGGGCAGTCTTAATTCCTGCACCCTTGAGTCAAATACCGGCCCATCCTGAGAAATGGCTACCTAAATTTAATCCCGAGGCAGGAATGCTAGCAGAAGAGCACATAAACAACTTGATGCTTTCCATTAATCTCAATGGGGTTACTAATGAAGATGTTGTTGTTCGGATTTTTCCTTATACTCTGCAAGGAACAGCCGGATCATGGTATTTTTCATTACCCTCCAGATCCATCACAAGTTGGGACATCTTCCAGGAGCAATTCCTGACCAAGTTTGGTGATGACAGGTCTACGGAAACGTTAATCAATGACCTATCCAACCTTAGAGCCGAGACTAGAGAACCTATCAAAGATTTCAATTTACGTTTTAATAAAATTTTCAACAAAATTCCTACTGCTTCCCAGCCCAGCGAAGAAGTACGATGTGAATGGTATATCACCGCTCTACCATCGAACATTGCAATCTTCATGGACAGGGCCAATAAAACAACCTTAGTTGATAACATGAAAGAAGCAATAGCAGTAGAGAAACGAATAATAGCTCTGGAAAAGAAATCTGCGATAGAGGAATGTAAATCCAAAAAAGTCACCTTCAAGGAAGACTCGAAGAAGAAACAAGCAAAAGATCCATTCGATTTGGAAGGATTGCAAAACGTTCTAAAGACCATGTCCAATGAAATGGTCGACATCAAAAAGCAAGTAGCAGAAAATTCTTCAAAAAATCCCTACAGAGCTTTTAAAAGAGGTCCTTCAATGGATTCAAAGCCACCCAATGCTATTTCAAATGTTGAATCCGAGGAAGAGGAAGAGGAAATTGCCACTGAAGGGCAGACTGATGACGAAGAAGTTGTGGAATTACAAGGAATGTGGGATTTCATCCTCCCACAAGAATAAGATCAAGAAGTATTCCCAGTTAGCACACGAAGCAAAAAATCAGCTTGATCCTCCCCAGACTATCCCTAAGCCGAAGAGCGCAAGCTCTGCATTAAAAGATAAAATCGCAGCAAAGAAAACGACATCTAAAGCGACTCAAACCAGCCCAATCCAATCAGATGAATCAACTCCATCTAAAACACTAATCGTGTCGGATGAAATGGAGTACAATATTATAGAAGACATGAAAAAGACTAGGGCCAACATCACCCTTTACGAACTGAGCAAGTTAAAGAATCAACAGAAGATAATGATGAAAAAATTACATGTCGTGCCAGTTGCACCTTTACCTGCCGCTGTACTTTCTCAAGCTTCCCATAACATGGGAAGACCTCCAACTAACGCGATCAATAAGATTGATCCAAATGACATCGCTCTAATTGGAGGAAGATCAAGATCTCACACTCCCCCGTTTCTCCTTACTTATGAAATCTTCAATAAAAATGTGCCCAATTGTTTGGTAGATTCTGGTGCTTCATCGAATATTTTACCCAAATCCATATGTGCCAAGCTAAACGTTCAACCACAGAAATCTGTTGTGCACATAGTTCAGCTAGATCGATCTCAAGTCAAAGTGATTGGTGAACTAAATCAAGTAACCATAAGGTTGTCATCCAACCCAAAGGTATGTCAAGTTATTGACATTTTAGTTGCTGGCATTCCTGAATTCTATGGCCTAATTCTTAGCAGGGATTGGTCAGAAAAACTTCATGGATACTTTGCAACTGAGTGGTCGCAAATGTGGCTGCCCTACAACGGTAAACCGAATCAAATAAAAGTTTAACAAGAGCTACACCAGAAGTACATAGTAACGGAGCTAGAGGGGGAAAATGAACCAGTAGCGTATAACAGTAGCATTATTGGCAATGGCTCTGTAGATTCTTTCCTCGGCAATTTCAATGCTCATGCATCACCCTATTTAGAACACTCTGTTTTGTACCAAGTTGAAAATTTTTCTCGAACTGATAGTTCGAAATGTATCAATTTTTTAGATAACCCTGTAAATAAATCTTTGTTTTGGAAATTATTTTTTGATGGTTCTAGATCTAAAGAAGGAGCAGGAGCAGGATGTGTTTTGATTAGTCCAGAAGGAGATAAAATCATGCTTACATGCAGACTCGAATTTGATTGCACCAACAATACAACAGAATATGAGGCTTTGGTCCAAGGCTTGTACAAAGCAATCAGGTTAGATGTCAAGTATCTTCAAGTTTTTGGAGACTCTGAGATTGTGGTTAAACAGGTACGTAACACTATACATTGCTTATCAGGTCATTTAAAACATTATCAATCCTTAGTTCAAAATCTGACTGAGCATTTCATAGCGTTTAATATTTTTTCAATCCCCAGACTCCAAAACGCAATTGCAGACCTTTTGGCTAACGTAGCTTCTAAGCTTATTCCTTCTGAAGGTTTTAGTACAGATAGATTCCCAATAGAATTAATCTTTAGACCATCCATTCCTAATAACATCACAAATTGGAGAGTATTCAATGACGATCCTGATATTGTAAATTTCCTCACATCTGAAGGATCCTACTCCAATCAAATAATTGACAAAGACCAGTATGATCGACAATTACAACAAGATAGCACTAACAATGCTATACTTAAGTCGGTGGTCAAGTTAGAAGACTTGTACGATTTGAAAGATTGGTTTAAAAGGTCTACCAATTCAAAACTCCAAAGTTCAACCTTGAACTACGAATTAGTAAACCTAGGAACCGATGCCAACCCACAAAACATTAATCTAGGCCTCGGCCTAGCCCCTGAAGAAAAACTAGCGTATATTCGTCTTTTGAGACAATATAAAAATGTTTTTGCCTAGAATTATGATGAGCTGAAAACATACGACACTTCCATCATCCAACATACTATTCCCATGATCGATAATGAAAACCTGTCCAACAAAAGTTGAGAAAGATCCACCCCAATTTAGAAAATCAGATAAAAACTGAGCTCAATAAGTTATTGAAAGCCAGAATAATCTTTCCCGTCAGACATTCCAAATGGGTCTCCAATATGGTACCTGCCAGAAAGAAAAACGAAGATATTAGGAGTTGCATTGACTTTTGAAACCTTAACAAGGCCTGCCAAAAGAATAATTTTCCTTTACCACCTATGGAACAGATACTGCAGGCAGTGGTGGGCTCAGTATTAATGTCTTTCTTAGATGGATTTTCAGGATACAATCAAGTGTTGATACATCCTGATGATCAATTGAAAACCACATTCAGAACTAAATGGGGCACATACGCATATCGAAAGATGCCATTTGGTTTGATTAATGCTGGTGCCACATTTTAGAGAGCCATGGACATCGCATTCAAAGGTTCAATCAATAAATCTGTAGTAATTTATTTGGATGATATAACAGTGTATTCGAAGAAACGAAGCGACCATCTTAAAGACTTGAAACAAATCTTTCAACTGTGTTTACGGTATGGAATTTCACTTAACCCAAATAAATCTTTTTTCACACTAAGTGAAGGGAAACTTCTAGGATTCATAGTGTCAAAATCTGGTATTCACATTGATCCCGATAGAATCAAATAAATTTCTGAAATATCCCTACCTCACAACAAAAAAGCCATGCAATCTTTCCTTGGTCAGATCAACTTTGTAAAGAGATTCGTTCCAGATTTTTCACGAATCGTGTCTCCTTTGCAAACCATGGTTAAAAAGAATTCATACTTTAAATGGGGCAAAGATGAACATGAAGCATTCAACCTGATCAAACAAGCTATTATTAATGCTCCATCTTTAGCAACTCCGAATTTTTCAGAGCCTTTTATTTTATACACATTTGCCTCAGATAAGTCATACGCTGCGATTCTCACTCAAGCAAATCAAGAAAAAGCGGAAGCCCCAATTGCATTTTCAGTTCAAATTTACAGGGTGCTGAATTAAATTATTCAGACGTGGAGAAACAAGCTTATGCAGTTTTCAAAGCGGTCAAATACTTCAGACCTTTCTTACTCAAAACTCATACTAAAATTATAGTACCATTTCCAGCGGTAAGGAATCTTCTAGCACAAAAGGATGTGGGTGAGAAAAGGGTCAATTGGGTTACTGCCTTACAGGAATATGAAATTGAGATTAAACCAGAAAACATTGTAAGAGGTCAAGGCTTCTGCAAAATGCTGGCTGGAGCATCGCAAATTTCTGAAATTCCATCTGAAGAGGTACAAATATGAGAGGTAAGCCTAAACGATGCAGAGTCATTATACGCTAATATCATTTATTATCTTAAGAACGGGTATTCTCCTTCAAACCTCGATCATACTAAGAAAAGGGTTCTAAGGTTGAAAGCCAAACAATATCAGCTCATAAATGATATTCTTTTTAGGATAAATTATGATTCTGTTCTTCTTAGGTGTCTTGAGAAACCTGAAGCTGAAAAAATTTTGCAGGAACTCCACGATGGGCCGGCAGGCGGACACTATGCTGGAGATGCTACTACACATAAAATCTTGTGCGCAGAATATTACTGGCCCACGTTATTTAAAGACTCGCACAGTTACGTGAGGAGATGTCAAGTCTGTGAAACCACTACTGGAAGACAAAAGAAGCCATCCTTGCCACTACAGCCGGTAAACATCGAGCAACCTTTCAGTCAGTGGGGATTGGACATAATAGGTGAGATCGTTCCTTACTCTTCTAAGCAGCATAGATACATCCTCACAGCAACAGATTATTTTACTAAGTGGGTAGAAGCAGTTCCGCTCAAGACGGCTAATTCTGAAAATATCATTGAGTTCATAGATCAATTTATAATCACCAGGTTTGGATTGCCATCCGCTTTAATGTTTGATAATGCATCATACTTTTATGGAAATGCAATGACTGAATTCGCACTTAAAAGAGGATTCAAACTTAAATATTCAGCCAATTACTACCCACAGTCGACCAAAATCATAAGAATTGGCACAAGGCTTTGATATATGCTTTATGGGCAGACCGAATAACGCAAAAAGCTTCTATCGGCACTTCTCCCTTTAATTTAGTTTATGGGAAAGAAGTGGTTCTTCCGACTCACTTAGCAATTCCCTCTTTGTCTTTAGTTCAATACATTGATGAAGTACCCACTTCCTCCTTACAGCTGAGACAAATGGAAATAATTAAATTAGAAGAACAACGAGAACAGGCTAGGAAAATGCATGCTCATCATCAAGCACTAGTAAAATCCTCTTTTGATTCAAACATAATGACCAGAAAAGATTTTCAGATGGGAGATTTAGTTTTAAAGTGGGACAAGGCTCATGAAGAGAAAGGCAAACATACAAAATTTCAAAGAATGTGGCTTGGTCCTTTTCAAATTGTAGAAGTCATAGGTCCATCAACGTTTGTGTTACAGGATTTAGCAGGTAAGAGGGATCCTTTGCCTGTTAATGGACAAATTCTCAAGAAATATTTTCCATAGATATTATTCTTCTTCTTTTTTTAGAGTAGTTGTTTTTCTTTTCATAATAAAACCAGTTGTGAGTGGTTACATTAGGCATTTACAAAAAAGACACCAATTATTTTTCAAATTTTGAACTTTTCGCTTGTATAAATAGCAAATATTTTGGAAAATTGATCTTTATTATTGATAGATACAGTTAAAGACTCTAACCTAGATATGATACTAGTTCCAACTTCAAAAAGTTTGATGAAAACAACCTTTAGTCAAGAAATTGTTTTATCTCAGTACAATGAAAGGTATCAATAACAAAATAAAGATTCTCTGTAGAACAACTGTTTCCAAAAACTCTATTATTGTCGTCCAGAGCTATCTTAAGGAAACAATGACTTCCTCCCTGCTAAGGAAATCACAACTTTCAGAGGAACAACCCAAGGATACACTTTATCTTGAAGAATAAGAGGTCTCGTCACGAGTCGGCTTATCATTATCACAGATATTATAACTTGCTCACTTTGCCAATACTGTACACCACAACAGGGCAATGACTCAAGATTGTTGCAATCAAAAGACAAGGGGTCTCATCACGAGCCAGCTTGTTCAGCAAAGTTATAAATCAAGTGAATGATTGTGTCATAATTTGGCTACCAAACCAAGACATTGTTCTTTAAGAATAAAAATAAAATCAAAATAATAAGTGTGGATGTGGATTTTTTTTTAAAGTTGTAGGCTGCCTTAAGTAGGATACAGGATCATTGTTGGGTAACATGTAACCCTGTCGAGGCTATAAACGCCTTCTGGCAGCAGAGGCTCTACCTACGACAAATGAGCATATTTAAAACTAGTTTACAGAGGAGACTTTGTTTTATCTTTACAAGACCAAGTAATGGCTGATGTAAATACAAGGACTAGCCTGAGGAAGAAAATAATCAAAGTGGAAAATGGTTGAAACAAAATATCATTAACAGGTTAGAGCATAATGTACTTTATCTTTCCATAATAAAGTTTAATTTTCTGAAAAATTTTCTGTTTTGGAAGTTTAGAAAATTCAATAGAAAAACAGAGATAACTGGTTCTTCCAAGTGAATTGCTAATTGTTGTGGCCACCAACAACCCCCTTCTTTATTTAGTATTAGCAATAACACTAGGTAAGAGGGGACCCTTAGAAAAAATTCAAAAAATCAATTAAGGCTCATGTATTTTACTCCTTAAGAAACATCGCATCGTGCAAAGAATGATAGGACATTCCCTTATGAGTAAAAATGATAAACTGCGAGATTGCGATGCGAACTCCATTGCATCGCATGCATTAATAAACACTCACATTGGAAAACCTTAAAAATCGCCGATATGCGATATTGCATATCGCAAAATTGCATGAAAAACACATAACGATTTAACGATTACAGCGATCCGCGATTTTGCGATGCTGCAATACTACGATACTGCATTCCGCGATTTTGTGATACTGCGATACTGCGTCTCGCGATCTTTCGATAGCGCGATAAAGCAACCTTGCGATAGCATAACACGATGATATTGCGATAATGCGATACAGCGAAATGCGCTACTGCGATGCAGATCACAGAAACATTCCATCGCAAATTTCCCTGGCTCAATATTCAAAAAAAGTTTTCCATAAAGCAAGAACTGGATATGCGCTTTAATGATAATTGATGAATTATATGCCAATTGTTAATAAAATATGGTTTTGTGTCATTCGAAGAGCTAGTTTACATCAGGTGGCATGTTTTTGCATATCCGTAAGCATTGAAAGCTTTCCTGTCGATTTTTATTATCATTACTCTATCCTCACTTGTGAATAGCAGGAACAAAAAATGAAAGATACACAAAGCAATGTACAGGAAGCTATGAGGAAAAAGGGTAAAACTTCAATATTCAAAGATAGAGAAAAGACGCCCGCATACAACAGAGCCGCAGATTCACAGAACACTGCTGATCCATCCATTACAGATCTTTCATTTACATCCATGGTTGAATGAATATTGAACGATGCTCATATCAACAGGCAGTTTAATACTCAAGGTCAAGAGCTCACGAAAGCAGTATTTTTACAAATTTTGAAGCTTTATACCCGATGAAGAAAAAGGCGCTAAAGGCAAAAAACACATCAGAGAAGCCCAGATCAAAGAACGGAGGCAGTTTCCGAAAAAATTGTTCGCGCATCGCTGAGAAAATTGTTCGAGAAGCAAATCCTCTAACTGCTCAGTCACAAACTGGAAACAGAAAGGAAAAGGCAGAAGAAATTCAAGGGTTAACCAAGTTGAACTTGGATTATTACTGGGCATACGCAGTAAATCCACATAGTCAGAGGATGACTCTCGAGTATATCATCGATTTTACTGAAAAGATGGTGCCAGCTCTTACCATTTATGTTTGCTTAGCTCAACCAAAAGCGGAAGACAGTCATCCGACTCTACCCAGGCCAATACTGAATGCTTGCAACATTAAGGAGCAAATGCAGAAATAGTTAGATATTACATTTATTTTTTTTAAATAGTTTTGCTTAGAAAAAGGGTGGTCATTTAAACCGTATCCTGAATCTATGTAATTAAGTTATTTAGTTAGTAGTATTTAAACCCTTCTCATGCATTTAGAGAGGGGTCCAGAAATTTATCAAAAACTTGTCCTCAGAACATGCACTTTTACACCCTCAGAGGAGGTTTTGGTGAATGAATGAATCAAGATTTGTTGATGTTTGCATTTGATATCTGCTACTGATGTTGCACTTCTGTACTCTTAGTGGATGTTAGAGCAAGGAGAGACAAATCATTGTTGCTTGAAGCTTATGAGTAGGACTAGTCATAAATGGTACTTTTATCTCTTGACCATTTCTACTTGTATGTTAAAGTGATATACAATTTTTAGTTGTTTATGTATTATTGCATGAATGCCTCAGTTATCATTTGGCACTTTTGTACAGTGATAGCTATTTATTTATGTTTAATGTATGAATAGCTCATTATGCGATATGTTGTTCACAACTGTTTCATCTAACTTTTTATGCGAAGTGGTTCATATTTATTGATTTCCTTTCTTATAATCACTGAATGATCTTTATTACCAGTTGTTATTTGAAATCTTTTTAGATCGCATAATAAAAGAATTACATCCCGGGTTAGTATAGACTTAGATGTTACTGCTTATTAGATTACAATAGCATAGAATTAGATTAAAGTTAGAATTAGAAGATCTTAATTAGGAATTGTTAGATCAGCAACATCGAATTCTACACACACACACTCATAGATTGGGAAACTGATCCCATTATCCCCAGTCGAACCCGCTATACCAAATAGATAAGGAGCTGCCAACCAAGGTCCGGACCGGGCGGGTATCCCCCTTGTTGTCGACTCGGTTTTCGGGGCTTTAATAGCTTCATGTTTGATTTTCTACAACTAATTAACTCAAGATGAATTAATTAATTATTTTACAAAGAGATGCTAAGATCAAATTCGAAATTTACTTCTCTATTTTAGTTCAGGGACTAACTAAAATAGGAAGGTATCTCGAAATGCTATTTATAGCAGTGCTAAATTTAGCACTTTTATATTTAGCATTTCTTGTTGCTATTTTCAACATTTAGAGAGTAGGAGATTTTGTTGAAATGTGGCAACAAGAATATTCCAATTTAATTTTTCCTTGAATTAAATTGTGAATTAAAATCGAATTTTAGTCTTAACATCTTCTTGGAAATAATTGATTAATTCATTTTGAACTAATTAGTTGGAGAAATTCAAGTTAGAAGTCTTTCTGAAGTCATGCAACAGTTATCCCTTAAATTAAGGAGATAAGTTTGAGTTATATTTGAGTTGTAATTAGTTAACTCAGTTTACTAAGTTAAGTCCAGTTAAATTAGTTCCAAACTGTTTGAGGAACTAATAGAGATTTAACAGTCAGTTGATGCATGCATGCACTCAACTAGTGTACTCTAGTTAACTAAAGATTCTGTTATGCCCCTATACTACTAGTGTAACCCCTTATTGTTATTAGTACAACCCACTTATTATATTGATGTACCGATGTAGTGCCCATATTGTTATTATTGTGCCACATAGAAGCCCACTATTGTTATTATTGTGCCCTTACATTATTATTGTTATGTCGGCTCTGATTATGTTATGACCCCTTAGACTCCTATATATAGAAAGGAGGTCTTTTCATTTGTATCATCCAAGAATTGTTCATTTATGTAATGTAAAGGAGGTTGCCCCCTCAAAGAGGCTGAATTCTAAGGCGTTGATCTATCTTTTCTATCTTTTCTTGAGCTGGTTCCATAACAGATTCCCTCATCAGAAACTCATGCATGTCTATTATGAGAAAGACCCAGTTGAGATTAAAGGCAAGGACAATGTACTATCAGTTGCATGTTTTTTCTTATAAAGAAAACTCGTGCATGCAATCAAGGCATCATTCCTTAAGGATTTCACAGTTCTAACAGTGTGTGAGATCAGAGTGTTCCACTTGGTTGAAGGTGAATCATCCCAAAGGAACAACGCAAGGAAATAAGAGCTTGGAGGACAGAGAGGAAGGCTTGAGAGAATCCAGGATTGCCTGTGAGCATCTGTGAGGATTGTACTAAGAGCTGGATAGCTGTGAGAGCTAAGGATTTGTATAATTCCTATGTATTTCCACCTTGTATGATAATACAGATAGTGGGGTTTTTAGCTAAGGCTTTTCCCAAAGTATTTTCATGTGTATTGTGCATTGATTCTTCTTCTTCTGGTTATATTGTTTAGCTTGATCTTTAAGCTTCCGCAAATTGATAGTAGAAGTAGGTTATAGTATTTTGCTTTGATTTATATTGCATTATCGGGTTAACCTACCAGTAGATTTTCTACATGGTACAAGAGCAAGATTTGTATAGAATTTTCTACATGTTATTAGAGCTGGATTTGTAGAAATTTTCTACACTGTATCGGAGCTGTGAACAGTATACTGAGAAGGGAATTCAAAGTTTGAAGTTCGAGGTTGCAGGTGCACATCGAATTCATATCATACTTCAATGTTGGCCAATGGCGCTCTATGGCTTGAGACTCGAGTATGCCTTGGAAGGTAGCTCGAATTACATAGCATAGAAAGATAGAATGGAGGCTGTATTAGAAGACAATGGCTTGAAGGAATTCGTTGATCAAGAAATCCCAAAGCCAGCTTCAACTAATGCACAAGAGTTGGCTGAGTGGAATAAGTGTGTGGCGAAGGCGAGACGGATCATCCTTGAGGGAGTTCAAGACCATATTGTCTTGAGTCTCCATGGGAAGGATACTCCATTTTCAATGTGGAAGACATTGAAGGACCTCTACCAGAATAGTAGCGACCAGAGGAAATTGGCGCTCAAGGATAAGCTTCAAAGGATCAAGAGGGAGAAGGGCGATACTATTTCCACATATCTAAACAAGCTCACCACCTGCAGAGATGAGCTTGGCAATGTGGGAATAACTATTGCCGATGATGATATGGTGAGCCTCACCTCCTTGGAATTCCAAAGAGTTGGAATAACTACCAAGACTCTGTGAATGGAAGGGAGAAATTGCCGAATTGGAAATGACTGTGGTCAGATCTCATGCAAGAGGAGATCAAGAGGAACACACGAGATGGTTCTTCATCCAAGAATGATGATGAAGAAAATATGGCCTTAACAAGTAAGGCAAGGAAAGGGAATGGCAGGGTGTCCCATTCCAAATCGAATTCTTCTCATGGAGGGAATAAGGGTGACATGTCTAAAGTGATATGCTTTAATTGTCACGAGATGGGACATTATGCGACTAATTGCCCATCGAAGAAGTCCAAGAAAGGATCCTCAGAAGGATCAGGAGGTGAGGCATTAGCCTCTCAGTTCAAAATGGACTTTACCCTCATTGCATGCATGGTGTCATTGATGATGAGTTGTGTCTGGTATCTTGATAGTGGAGCCTCATTCCACATGACCAATGATAAAAGTTTATTCAGTGCCTTGGAGGAGAAAGACATCAAGATGCGCATAGAGATGGGTGACGACGGAAGGTATAGTGTTTCAGGAGTGGGCACGGTTGCTTTTAAGAGGGAGCATGGAGCTCATATCACCTTGACGGATGTGAAGTATGTGCCTGGACTGAAGAAGAACTTGGTAGAAGTTGTGGTGTTGGAGGACAAAGGCTATGATGTTGTCTTCAGTAAAGGAAAGGCGTTCCTAAGACACATAGCCACGAGTCAGACCAAGAGGATAGGGATTCGGGTGAAGAATCTCTATAAACTAGAGGTAGATGATTGTGCAACATTGAGTACAAAAGCAGAATTGGGGCAAAGCCAAGACATTGGCGAGTTGTGGCATAGGCGGTTGGGCCATTTGCATCATGGGGCTTTGAAGATAATGCAACAGATATCTACAGGACTTCCCATAGGTAAACTTGAGAAAGTTGACACATTCAAAGGTTGTACCTTGGGAAAGTACACCAAGTCTTCCTTTCATGATCGAGACAATCGAGAAACGGCTATCTTAGAGAGAGTTCATATTGATGTGTGTGGACCATTCTCGATAGCATCCACAGTGAAGCAAAGGTATTATTTGATTTTCATTGATGAATATTCTCGTAAATCCTGGATTTATTTCATGCAGAAGAGGGACCAAACCTTCACAAATTTTTGTGAGTTAAATGCTTTGGTCGAGAAAGAGTCAGGGAAGAATATCAAGGCCTTGAGAAGCGACAACAGTGGAGAATATGTCTCTTAAGAGTTTAAGGACTTCTGTACAGCAGAAGGAATTAAACGAGAGTTGACGGCACCTCATAACCCACAATAGAATGGGGTGGCCGAGAGGAAGAACAGAACTATTGTAGGGGCAACACGGGCAATGTTGCATGACCAAGGCCTACCACTTCACTTGTGGGCTGAGGCATGCAACACAGTGATCTATTTGCATAATAGAAGCCCACATCGCATACTTGGGATGAAGACACCAGAGGAATATTTCTTCGGTAAGACACCAGATGTGGGCCACTTCAGGATCTTTGGCTCATCGGTATATTGCCATGTGACAAAGGATGCACGGAAGAAGCTTGAGCTGACAGTAGAGTTGGGGATACTTGTGGGGTACACTGATACACCTCACAACTATCGGGTGTACTTGCCTACCAGTCGGAGGATAGTGGTTTGCATAGATCTCAAATTTGATGAGGAGAAGGTCATGCGAGTTTCCCTTGAGAGCGAGCTCCAACTACAGGCTATGGAGGAACCATTGTTTCCTAAGGATGAGGAGCCTTAGACTAATGTGGAGCAACCGCATGCAGAGTTTCTAGGAGTGGAGACATCCACTCAAGCAGAGTCTTCCATAGATGGACGGAAGCGCACAAGAGAAGTTGATAGATTGTTGGAGGATGCGAGAGAGAATGTGGGAGCACCATTTTCTCAGCGCAGACAGAGGAGGTCACATGAGAGGTACACTGGATAAATGGCCCTTGCTGGGGAATGTGTTGAGACTGAGCCATCTTCCTTTGAGGAAGCAGTGCAGCAGCCGATTTGGGTTGATGCTATGGTGGAGGAGTATGACTCCATAGTTCGTAATAATGTTTGGGACGTGGTTCCAAGATCGGAGAACAAGTCAGTTGTGAGTTCCCATTGGCTTTACAAGGTAAAGCAAGCTGTTGATGGTAGTGTGGAGACGCATAAGGCAAAATTTGTTGCTAGTGGCTTTTCATAGGTCGAGGGTATTGACTATGATGAGACTTTGGCTCCTGTCGCAAGGTACTCATCTATGAGATCAATGTTGCCACTATCAGCACAGCTGGGTTGGAAGATCCATCAGATGGATGTGAAGACTGCATTCCTCAATGGCGAGATTGAGGAATAGGTGTACATAGATAAGCCGGAAGGTTTTGAGACCTTCGATCGTGACTCACATGTGTGCTGACTCAAGAGAGCGTTGTACGGACTGAAGCAAGCAACTCGTGCTTGGCACACCAGGATAGACAACTACTTCACCTGGTTGGGCTTCACAAAGAGTGAAGTAGATGCGAACCTGTACAGCATCATGGTGAAAGGTAAGCTGTTGATCATCGTACTTTATGTTGATGATCTCATATTGACTGGTGATGATCAGTTGATCATGTCTTGCAAGGAGTACCTTGCAAGAAATTCAAGATGAAAGACTTGGGTCTCATGCATTACTTCCTTGGCATGGAAGTATGGCAAAAGGATGAGGAGTTGTTTGTGTCTCAGGGCAAGTATTCCGATGAGATACTCAAGAGATTCCACATGGAGAAGTGCAAGCCCATGAAGACTCCTCCAGCTGGTAACTGGAGGAAGGAGGATGCTACGTTAGGAGAAATAGTGGAGGCTACTATGTACAGACATCTTGTGGGTTCATTGATGTACTTAGTGAACACACGACCAGATTTGTGCTATGCTGTGAACCAGCTGAGTCAAGCAATGGTTCAGCCTACCAAGACGTTTTGGAAGGTGGCAAAGCATGTATTGAGATACCTTAGAGGCACATCTCAGTATGGATTATGGTACAGACGAACAGAGGGAGTGAAGCTACAGGGCTTCACTAATGCATATTGGGCAAGGAGTCTATCAGATCGGAAGAGCACACCAGGAGAGATTTTCAACCTTGGGTCAGTGGCAGTTTCTTGGTACAGCAGGAAATAGAGGTCGGTTGCACTCAGCTCGGCAGAGGAAAAATACATGGTTGCAAGTCAAGCAGCATGTGAGGCCATCTGGATGCGGAAAATCCTAGTTGGCTTGTTTGATCAGAGGATGGATCCAACTTTGATCTATTGTGATAATCATAGTTGTATCAAACTCTCTGAGAATCCAATGTTTCATGATAGGTCCAAGCACATCGACACCTGGTATCATCATCTCAAAGACTGTGTAGCGAGGAGGATCATGTTGCTGAAGTATAATTCGACAGAGGAGCAAGATGCTGACATTTTGACAAAGGCATTGTCAAAGTGAGTTCCATAGAGACAGGATCGGGGTGGCAGATAATCCCTTTCTTGTTGAGAGGGAGTGTTGAAATGTGGCAACAAGAATATTCCAATTTAATTTGTCCTTGAATTAAATTGTGAATTAAAATCGAATTTTAGTCGTAACAGCTACTTGGAAATAATTGATTAATTCATTTTGAATTAATTAGTTGGAGAAATTCAAGTTAGAAGTATTTCTGAAGTCATGCAACAGTTATCCCTTAAATTAAGGAGATAAGATTAAGTTATATTTGAGTTGTAATTAGTTAACTCAGTTTACTGAGTTAAGTCTAGTAAAATTAGTTCCAAACTGTTTGAGGAATTAATAGAGAGTTAACAGTCAATTGATGCATGCATGCACTCAACTAGTGTACTCCAGTTAATTGAAGATTCCCTCATCAGAAACTCATGCATGTCTATTCTGAGAAAGACCCAGTTGAGATTAAACACAAGGATAGTGTATTATGAGTTTCATGTGCTTTCTCATAAAGAAAACTCTTGCATGTAGTCATGGCATCATTCCTTGAGGATTGCACAGTTCTGACAGTGTGTGAAATCAAAGTGTTCCACTTGGTTGAAGGTGAATCATCCCAGAGGAACAACTCAAGGAAATAGGAGCTTGGAGGGTAGAGAGGAAGGCTTGAGAGAAGCCAGGATTGCCTGTGAACATTTGTGAGGATTGTACTGAGAGCTGGATAGCTGTGAGAGCTAAGGCTTTGTATAATTCCTATGTGTTTCCACCTTGTATGATAATACAGATAGTGGGGTTTTTAGGTGAGGCTTTCCCCAAAGTATTTTCATGTGTATTGTGCATTGATTCTTCTTCTTCTGGTTATATTATTCAGATCGATATTTAAGCTTCCGTAAATTGATAGTAGAAGTAGGTTATAGTATTCTGCTTTGATTTATATTGCATTATCGAGTTAACCTACCAGCAGATTTTCTACATGGTATAAAAGCGAGATTTGTAGAGAATTTTCTACATATTTGTCTTAAACATGCAAAGGCAACAGTGTTCAATGCAAGAGATATATCTAATAATATCATTGATATAATTAGTGATAACTTATTCCAAGTGAATCTCATATCAAACTGCCCTGAAGAAGCACTGCCAGATATCAAACTCCTCACTAAAATGTGGTAGGAATCATCCAAAAAGTGGGCCAAAATAATTGATTAGCTATAAAAAATTGACTTGGAAAGCCATTGGCATTTTTTAGTCAAACCACATAGGGAGTGGTTAATGCTCAGGTGTCTATCCAATACCACCACTCACATGTTTCCAGCATTAAGGGATGCCATATTTATCATCTAGATGCAGATTCAACCGAAGACTCCACCTGAATTGAAGAATATGATAGATATCTAAGAGCTTTAGCAGCGAATGGGAGAACAGTCCTCTTCAGAGGCTTAGATGATTTGTTATAACAAATTCTAAATATGTCTCTTTTGGTTTATTTTAGCGTTGTTTGTTAAAACCGCTTCAAGTTGTTGCTCTATTTTCTATATTTGTATTTTATTTTGAGACTATAAATCCCCTCCATTTGTAATGAGAAGGGGTTTTGAATTTTGGAAATAAGACTTTTGTTTTCACTATTGTAACCCAAGTTTCTCTCAATAGAAGGTTGAACCATCGCCATTTTCTCATTAGCAGAATAACAATTCATTAGGTACTATTATCTGTTTATTATTGTTTTGTTTAAGAGTTGAATGGAAATCTTATTATTTTTATCATATATGTGTTATATCAATTGCGTGTTTTTCACTACTGATATGTGTGATTGGAATTATATAATATATGCATAAACAATGAAATATTATATATGTGACGAATTTATCAGCTAATTTAATTAACTATTTAATTAAATTAGTTATCATTTTCTATTTTAACCTCATAATCACAAGATAATCTATATTGTCATGTTGCTTATGAAATCTTTTTAAATCACATACACAGATAGTTTTCCCGAGATAGATATTAAGTTTAAATCATTGTTATTTTCAGTTTTAATCATATCAAAGCATTATACTTATACTCCATCCATTTCTTGTAATTTATTTTAAGGGTAATTGGTCCCATAATATCCAGTCATAGCCACCATTCCAAACAAAAAAGGATATGCTCTAAGGTCCCGACCTGGTGCTTTTCCCCACAATGTTGAGGCAAACATTTCGAGCCTTCAACATACCCTTAATTTCATCAATTACGAATTGGAAAAACTTCTTAATTTCTTTGTATATCTAGCACTAGAATTTCAAGTGATTATTGCATATGGAGGTACCATAAATTGTTCAGGGAAGTTCAATAAGATTAAGATGAATATGGGGGAGTATTTATTGGTTAGTCCCATGATTGCAATCCAAATGGGTGGTGTTGATTGTGTATTAGGGGTCTAGTGTTTATAATCATTAGGAACAGTGGCCCTTAGTTTCCAAGATCGTTTCATAAGATTTATCTCAAAAGGAAAGGAGATTGAGCTTAGAGGTATCCAATGGAAACCCATTAAAGTGATAAGCTCTAATAGCATGAAAATATTGCTAAAAAGGGGACACCAAGGTGTAGTTTCACAATTTTTTTCATTATATGTTCAAACATATATATCCTCTGCTCGAGTGGATCTTTAAAAATTTATCAACAAGCAAGCTAAAGTATTTGGAGAAATGCCTAAGGGTCTTCCACCTTTCTGAGATCATGACCATGATATTTATTTGCAATCTTTAAATGTACCACCTAACATTAGGCCTTACAAACATCCACATGCACAAAAGAGTGAGATTGAGTGTATGTTTCAAGAAATGTTAAAGGATAGAATCATTCAACAGTGATTTCTCTTCACCAATGGTGATGGTTATAAAAAAGGGTGGTTCATGGCATATGTGTCCAGACTATAGACAACTCAACAAAATGACAATCAAAGTTTCATATTCTTGTCATTAATTAATTGTTAGATGAATTGCATGGAGCAATTTTATTTACTAATTTGGATCTTTGTTTTTGATAACATCAAATTAGAATGATGCAAGAAGACACTCCCAAAAACATCGTTAGAACACATGAAGTTCATTATGAGTTTTTAGTTATGCCATTTGGACTTACAAATGCACCTTCAACATTTCTAAGCTTAATGAATTCTATTTTCAAACCCACCCTTAGAAAATTTGTGCTAGTATTTTTTTATGACATACTAATTTATAGAAAATCTTGCGAAGAGCATGTACAACATGTTAACGGGGCCTTGACACTATTGGAAGAGAAAAAACTATATGTAAATCTTTCCAAGTGTTCCTTTGGGGTTCAAGAAGTGGAATATTTGTGTCACATTATATCATACGGATGGTGTCAAGGTGGATCCTAACAAAATCAAAGTTATGAGCGAATGGTCAATCCCAATACCTTGAAGAAACTCAAAGGATTCTTAGGATTAATAGGATATTATCAAAAATTTGTCAAGAATTATGATCAACTAACAACACTTCTAACAAAATTATTGAATAAGGAAGCATTTTTTTGGACTAAAGAAGCAACCAAAACGTTTGAAGAACTTAAAGAGCCTATGCGTACAACTCTCTTCATGGAAAGACCTGAATTCACAAAAATATTCATTGTGGAGTGTGATGCCTCAGGCCATGGCATTGGTATAGTTTTGATGCAAGAAAGAAGGCCCCTTTCCTTTGAAAGTAGTGAACTTAAAGAAAAGAGATTACTCAAACCCATCTATGAAAAAGAATGTCGGTCATACTACATGTAGTTAAAAAATGGAGTCCATACCTAATGGGAAGACACTTCAAAGTAAAAACAGATCATGATAGTCTAAATTACTTCTTGGAGAAAATATTATCATCAAAAGAGCAGCAAAAATGGGTCACATAGATTTTGGGTTAATCCTTTGAAATTATCTACAAAAAAGGAAAATAAAATATTATGGAAAATGCACTTTCAAGGAAAGAGGAAGACAAGAATGATTTCATATGTCATATTTGCATTTCATAATCTGATTGGGTGGAAGAAGCAAGGATAGAATGGCAACAAGATGAGAATATATACAATATCATTTAACAGTTATAGGAGGACCCTGATGCAGTAGAAAAAATTACATGGAAAAATGACTTGTTATGGTACCAACATCACTTATACTTATGTAATAATTCTTAACTAAAACAAAAGGTCATATTGGAATTCCACACTTCTCCTATAGGACGACATTCATGGTTCTTGAATACATACCATAAGATCAAGAAAGATTTTTTTTGTGAACGTATTAAATCGTATGTGCAAAAATTTGTGGCGAAGTGTGTGGTATGTCAACAAAATAAAGGAGACACTATCAAGAACCCAAGGCTCCTTCAACCATTAGCCATACCAAGCTAGTGTTGGGAAGAATTTTCAATGGATTTTATCAAATATTTACCCAAATATGAAGGAAAGAGTGTCATTATGGTAGTGGTATATTGAATGAAAAATTATGCCCACTTTTTCTCTGTCTCTCTCTCATCCTCTTAAAGAAATTACTGTGGCAAAAGCTTTCATGGAAATAGTCCAAAAGCTACATGGAATACCAAATATTATTATAAGTGATAGAGATACAATTTTCATTGGAAATTTTTGGACTTAATTATTTTCTTGTTCGGGTACTTAATTGGGTCACAACTCATATTACCATCCTTAATCTGATGGGGAAATTAAGATTGTGAATAAATGGTTAGAAGGATATATACATTGCTTTGCATTTGATAAATAGAAAAAATGGGTCAAATGGTTTCCCTTGGTAGAATGGTGGTATAACACATCATTCCATACTTTGTCAAAAATGCCACCATCTATGGAACTTTATGGATATAAGCCTCCATCCATTACATCACCATTCAAAGGGAATATATAGGCTCAAGCAATAGAGGACCACATCCAACACCAACAAGAGGTTCTCAAAATATTGAAGGATAACTTGGTTATGGCACATAATAGGAAGAAACAACAATCATATCAACATCACAGTGACAAGGAATTTAGAATGGAGGGTTGTGTATTTA
This sequence comes from Pinus tabuliformis, assembly GCA_031772625.1. Taxonomy (NCBI): domain Eukaryota; kingdom Viridiplantae; phylum Streptophyta; class Pinopsida; order Pinales; family Pinaceae; genus Pinus; species Pinus tabuliformis. The sequence continues at coordinate 651,942,951 of CM062815.1, read as the reverse complement.
TGAGACTGCAACCATATAAAAAGATGTCCCTCAAGTAGGAAAAGAAGGACAATAAATTAGCTCCAAGGTATTATGGCCCCTGTAAGGTGTTACAAAGGATTGGAATTGTGGCCTATAAATTGGAAATGCCTCCATCTTCACATGTACATCTAGTCTTCCATGTTTCTTGCTTAAAGAAGTTCATCAGTGATAAGATCCCAATCCAAACTCTTCTACCATATATTAATGAAGAAGGGAAATTAATACTAGAACCATAAACAATTTTGGAAACAAGGACTAAGGAGTTGATAAATCGAGAAATTATTGAGTACCTCATCAAATGGAGGAAGAAGCGGCATGGTAAGATGAGTGTTTCATTGAGAAACACCCACAGATAGTCAAGTGGTGAGGACAAGACTTATTTGAAGGGGAGGGGCATGTTAATCCCTATATAAGCCCCACATTAACCCAAAGCCCCTTATTAACCCCTAGATATTGAGTGATTACGTTTCTATTGGTTTATTGTTATGTAGGCTAGAACCCTTCATGCTCCCATTTTATTATAATTGTATCCTTTGTCTCCACTATATATTCTAAGTAGACCTAGTCTTAGGATCATCAAATATTGTCTTGTTCATTACATTATTTGTAAAAGGAGGTTTATCCCTCAAAGTGGACTACAATTATTGGTTTTTTAACATTTTTAAGGTGCAAGGATCATAACAATCTTACGTCTATCACAACAGTTGAATGAGCCAACATTTGTCTAATTTTCCTACATTTTGGTGAAATTGTTGTAATACAGAAGGAACATCTTGAGAATATAAATATTCTCATGGTTGTTCCTTGATCTCTTTGATCAAATTAAGAATGCAAGTTTGTGTATAAGAAAACCCTACTCTACTTGATCTACGAGGAGGGTGATTAATTATAAGTTACACTATGAATTTCTAATAATACAAATTTCATGGTTTTGTTCCATATTTGTTCTGCCTTGTGCATATGGTGTGCTATTATGATCCATAAAATTTTGTGGATATTCCACTGGACAGTTTGTCACAACATATCTGATAAAACTATACTTAAAATCCAAAATCTACACTATTATAGTTTCATATCTCTTTAGATTTATAAATTTGTAGATTATTGTTAATAGTGTATGCATGTGAATTGAAATTGTTTAGAAAATATAGAATGGTGAAATAAAAGCTCATAAACCCATTTGACACACGATATGACCCAAGAACCCTTTCGGGAGAAAGACCCAGTTGGAAGGTGAGGTCGCTCTGATCTCTTTCTATAAATGGAAATATGTTTGCAAGTACAAAGAAGTATGGCAAGTGGCCTATGGGCTCCTATAGTGCACAAATCCTCTCTATGTGCACTATATCCTATCCATATTGGCTATTTTTTCTCAGCTATGGAACAAATGCACTCGATAAAATAGAACCCCTTTTCCTCCTTGTGGCCCAGTTATAACAAAGCCCTGTAGCCTACTAGTGGTTAGGTTTGATTACCTCAACTCTTAACCAGAGTTACAATTTAGAATCTTCTAGAGTCTTATACATCATAATCACATGGATAGCCCCTTTTTCATGAATAATGGGGTCTAGCGTGGCATTCTCTTTATTTATAGTGGTGAAAACAGAAAGGTCAACTTTTGAGTGGCATAATTTTCGCATACATACCCTAATTGATGCAATTATTGCATTGTTGGAAAGGTCTTAGTGTGTAGAATAGGAAAAAAAGTTGTTGCATTAATGCAAAAACAAACAAAATTACCCCAAAAAAATGTCCTTTGATGCCTCAAAACACTCTCGGAAAACCTTGTTTTTCCAAACTAGTCCCGCGGCTAAAAATGGTCCTATGAGTTGATTCCTCCATTTTTTCAAGTATGAAAGCATCGATATGGATGAAAAAAATATAATGATCCAATCCGGATCATATTAACTTAGGATTTCTGCTACTTTCATAAATACTTCCTTGCCTAAGGAAGAAGGGTCCCCTCCTTAGGTACTTCCTGTAATTATATAGAGTAGATTTCATTTTATTTATGTCCTACTAAAATAGTATTTACTTTGTTTCTTTATGTTTTTGCAACTTTCTAATTTGATAAGTAACTCTATTTATTTATGTTACTACAACTCATTAATCTAATAAGTAATTTACTTTGTTTCTAAATATTGTGTTTCACTTACTCTGTTTTTTTGTAGATTTGTAGTGATGTTTTCATATATCTTGTTTGGATTGGATTTTGTACTTATAGTTAGTCAACATTCTACCATTTCATATGCATCCTTGTTGCAGGAATCAGGATCATCAAAAACTTTGAGCAAGTCACCACTTTACTTCCTATGTGATTTACTTCCTGCCTATCTGGATTGTGCTACCTGTGTTGGGGGTTACAATGTTAAGCTTCCTAAGCCCACTAGGTAGAAGTGTCTTATTTCATTTCTACAAGTGTGGCCTTTAAATTCCTGCAGGTATGGTTTTCTTTCCTTGGTGACTTGTAAAATAACATTAATATCTTGCTCTAAAACACTCCTTTGGACTACAACATCATTAGCACTTAACAGAATTGTACTGGCATATATAGTGCATGATAGTTCACCAGTTCCATATGAACACTGGACTAATAATTAAATGCAAAGTTTCTCATTTATCTATTAAGTAATTATGAGGCAATTGAAGAACATTTCATTGGGATACTCATTATTATTGTTTGTATGCACCACATGTACCAATTGGTTCAACAAATCATTAATCTACCAGCTTCAATACTTGGTTGTTCTATGTAATTATGGCATCCACAATTTTATCCAATTATCCCTTGGGAGAATGTTGACTTGGGAGCCAAGTTCAACCATATCCCAATTTACCATATGCCCATTGGTCTCTAAGTCCACTTGAAAATTGTAATCATCCTACATTTTTCTTTGAGATAATTTATGAAGGTTCTTGTATTGTATTGTCTCTTCTCTATATTCCTTCATAATGTTTAGCTCTTCAAGTAGTCAACTGGCTAACTTCTTGTATTTAAATAATTGCAAGAGCTCTCAATTTCATTTTCATGGTCTACATTATTGTAGTATTCTTTATTTTTAAAGAATTATAATTCCTCATGCACCAGTCATTGGATCTGGTCTAGATCTAGGTATGTACTTTTATTTTTCAATTGTTAGGTTGGACTTCCCCCTTCTATATAAACAGGTTTTCCACCTCCTAATCTGGTCACTACATGCAAATTATTTTGGTTCAAAAATCCTTTCTTTGGAATCATGTGTACTAGGTTTATATTTCTTTTATGCATGATTTTCTCCAACATGGTCAAACAATCTTCCAAAGAGTGATCATCAACACCACATATATTATTGATACATTCTTTCAAAAAAAATTCAAGAGCCAAATGGTCTTCTTTCCAACATGTGAAACATTTGACCTCTGCCCCAACCTCTTCAACCTTTCATGAATCATCTTCCTCCCTTTCCTTGTAACCTCCATGCCCTTAGTAGACATTGTTTTCTTGTGCACTTTGGTCGACGACCTATGTATGGTATACCACATGGTAGTTTATTGTTTTCCTATCATTTAGATCGAATTCTTGTGTTGAATCTATTATGCTCACATATTGCACACCATTTTGATTTTACATATTTGAGATTACATGGGTAATCCCTTGCATTGTGATTTTTTAAAGTTCAACAAATATCATAGAGTCGATCTACCTGTATTTTGTGGACATCTTGGTCATTTTCGAAGGCATCACCATACTTATAATTTCTTTTTATGTTTCCTTCATTATTACAATTTTTTCACCATATTAATTCTTTTGAATAGACAAATATTGTAAGAATTGTTTAATTTGTTCTAGTTTTTCTTTGAGTTGTTTTTTATCAACGATCATGACTTCGAGAGCTAAACACATTCAGCCTCTATATGTTGAGCCTTCTATAATAATCCTTCACATGCCTTGATATCATACATCGTCGGTGGTCCTTTAGTTTTTTATAGTAATTCTAGTACGTTAACATTGTACTACGATTTGCTCATCTATCTAAAAGGAGATTTGACTTAGCAAATATTTGATTCTATTTCATAACTTCAAATCAACTCTCCTAGGAAATGTTTTATGTCCTTCATCCTTTATGTAGATAGATATTTACACATCTCAGGCTTTGAATAAATGTAGAAAGTTTGTTTTTATTTCAACTTTAATTATTTGATGATTGTATGTAAACTTCATATATCAAGTTAGCACTTTGCTTCTTAGGGCACTAGTGAACTGGGAAATTTGTTTACCTTCATATTCAATGTCTAGTGATTTCCAAAAGTTTTCACAAATGAACCAATGATGCCTTGGGTCATTGTCACCTTCATATAGTGGAATTTCGTTTAGGCCCATCTTGTCTTTGACTTGCGGCTTCTTTGGAAAAGAGGGGCAGGGGGTTGTCTGAATTTTTTATTTTTTACTTGAGTCATATTATCATTCAGCTGATTTTTACAAGTAGATTGTGAATTGGTTGACTCCACTTGGGAGGTTGAATCGCTTACTTCTATTAAATTTTTTTTTATTGACCACATTACTTTGACTTCCTCTTCTTTGGGACTAATTGTGTCTTATATCAACATTTTTGTATATACTTGGTGAAACATCCTTTTCTAGGACACATTAGTTCACCACAATTGTTCTATGGCTTGGCATCTTCTTCCTTGGTGATTAAATTTGGTAGAGACGGTGCATCTATGAGATCCTTTATATGGAGTGTAATGTTCTCATTGCCTCATTGTCCTACCAAGCTTTGATCTATCAGCGGTATTTTAGTCAGTAGCTTTTCATGCAAGTTCCTTTCAAGTCAACTCTATACCACATTGAAGATGGTTCATGATCTAGATTTAGTCTCTAGTGGAGGATTTCTCGAATATAGGAACTAGCACCATGAGGGATGTTAAGCCTATGCAATGTTGAATTAGAGTCAACAATGTTGACACTTTCTACAATATTTGCAAGTTGACGAGCGCCATTGGCTTCCATGACCAACTTCAATCTATTACTCCTCTCGAGAACCATTGAGGTAGCCCCTGTTGAATCCAATAGGTATCTACCAATCTTGGATGAGTCTAATGCATCAACCTATCGCTCCAAGAGTTTATTCTTGGCTAATTTCTACGGATCACTCCCGTTTTGCATCTTCTCTCTTTTTATTTATTGTTTTTCCCTTTAAATTTTCTTAATGTCAGTTAAACTTTTATCATACTGCATTTGACACAAATTCCTTTATTTAGATTCTTCTACTAATTTATACTCTCTTTTATTCAAATTCCTCCTCGTTGTTGTCATTATTTTCTTCAATGCAGTGACTCTTTTAACTCAGAATAAAGCACCTTACATATCAATGACCCCCCCATAGTTTTCCTTGACTTACTCGAGGTTGATGATGGTAATAATGATTAATAAGCTCATTTTCTTAAGAAATATTCCCAAGAGCCTTTGTATTTTTACATTTTCTTTCTAAAATTCTCTGTCAATTAATTTTCTTTTGATCCCAATTGGTGTTTCAAGGGCGAGTATTTAGAAGTGGTTAGTACTCAACTATGTGACCAACTCCTTTTTCTAATAGAATTTTATGCAAGGGAGATAGAATTGTGCATGAGAAATTGTGCCTTCTTTTTATTTTATTGATTGGGACTTTCTTCTATTGTTGATTCTTCATAGTAATCGTTCTAGATCTTTTCACCCAATCGTAAAGGTTTTTTTGACTCTCATTTGTAATTTTTAGTGCGATTGATGTATCATATGATTTTTTTTGGGATGGCTTATAGGAATTTCTCGTGATTCTCAATGAAGAAATGCACTCTCTCGTCTGTTAGCATCAGTCAATTTCTCCTAGCATAATTCTTGATATTGTTTTGGATATTTCACTCCCACTACTCATGAATCTCTTCCAAACTCAACATTTATGTATGCATGATATGCTCATATTTGAGTTCAGGTACTATTGGCAATGGAGCCAATGTTGTAATCTAAAGATATGTGAACATTTACCAATAGTACATTAGTAACAATATATATATATATATATATATATATATATAAGCAGTGGGAGACCAGTAAACTAGCATTTTATTTACATACAACACAACTCATACAACGATTCCTTACCACTTATCTATGTTACATAAAATGACTATTTACATTAGATGTTTCAGTACTAGGATACTTATAGTTGTCTAAATACCGTAGTTGGCCAACCTGACTTGTGTGATCAACCAAATTTGATTTTAACTTCATCAATAAACCCAACTTACGTGATAGAATAACTTGTATTCAATATGATAGTCGATAAGGTCTAATTTTTTGGTCTAGTCAAAGTCGACTAGCCCTTTCAACAAGTGCTAACATGTGGGCATGAATTTTCATCTGTCAACCACATGCAGCTAACATAGAATTCATATGATGGGAACATGGAATTAAAATGGCTTCCACATGCATGCCATGTGGCAATGGTATAAATATTAACATGCACTTGGGAGAGAAAATCTTTAAATGGTCATAGCTCTTCATTTAGACCTAATATTTTGATGAAATTTATATTATTGGAAATCTCTCAATGAGAAAAATACGATGGTGATCTCAGAAAGGAGTTTCAAGGTGGTTGATGGAAGAGGAATTTTGATAACCCTATCTCCATAAAGTAACCTTGGAGGATGATTCTAGAGACTTTGTTCCATTAAAAAGGTCTTGAGGGTGTTGGTGTCATTACAAAGAATTTTCCCAACGAGACTTTTCTCGATAAATTTTTTACCTCATCCAAACAAACATCCTCCCCAAAAGTCATATTAATAAGCAACCTCCTTTGTTTCATGACCTTATTGGATCTTATTTGTACCTTGTACAACACCTAGCTCTATAGGCTTTCATAGTTTAGGCACCACTCTACTTAGACTTGTCTCGTCCAAACACCATCCAAAACACTTCCCAAAAACCTCAAACTTTGTAATAAATTTCCCTACTCACAAATTAAATTGGATCCTTCACTAGACGCCACAAATGAAAAATTAATTGGAACTTTCAACTCATAGTTGAGTATGTTGGCAGTTTGTTGTCATTAATGTTGAGTCTAAGTCATTAATGTCAAGTAATTTTAAGTTCAAGGGGAGCTTGCTCAGGTTTTCATGCATGATGATTATGTTTGTTATTGATGTATTGGTAGGTTCAATTACTGAGTGTGCTAAGCTTATGATGACTAACTTGTTGATTGAGTAGCCTATCCTTGAAGGCATTTTATCTATAGGTAACTTGCTCAAAAGAACATTAAAACTATCTGGTTGGATAGTCCTCTCAGATACCTTTCCAATGCTATATGACCCTTAGCCTAACTCCCAAGGGAAGAGGAGAAATAAGATTTTAAATCTAAGACAAGGTTCCAAAGGCTCATGATCATAGCATGGACCCCTCACCAAATCAGCACCGAATGAAAATACAATGAACACAACATCCAAATGATTACTCAGGCCCTTATTCAACCACCCATCTAGGAGGATGCTGGAAATGGAAAACACAGTTGAAAAGGTGTTGATCACAATGCCCAATCGATAAGGAGATTGGTGGCAAGTTCTCTCACACATATTGGACTGCCAGTTCTAATGATGTGCACATAGCAGAAATGGACAGTGAGTGGTAGGCTGACATGACATGGCAAGATGATGATGTGGCACCCTAAGGTGAGGACATTTGGCAGGTAGATTTGGATATTTTGGGTGGCCAAGTGGCTCCTTTACAAGCGACACATTGCACCCTAAGGTAAGGACACATGCCAGTGACAGGGTATGACAGGTGGCATTGAAAAAAATTGGCAAATGAGGTGGCAATGACCTAACAAGTGAGGTGGCATTAACATGACAAGTGAGGTGGCAGTGACCTAGCAGGCGAGGTGAATCAACCTTAGGATTTGCATTAGGGAGCATTTTTATAAGGCTTCGCAGTGTTACGTTACTCATCCATGGAGGTGATCTAGTAGTTAGATCTCGGGCGACAAGAAAGTAGGCATGATTATGCCATGAGGCACCACATTGGATGGGGGTAACATACAAAAAAAATCAAACTCATCCCCCCTCGTTAACCTTTGGAAAAGCAATGGGAAACTGGTGTATGGTATTTGTCGTCCAATTTGATCAATGAACGAGATTGGTTGGCATGCTTCACAAAATGTGGGGGTCTCTTAAAACATATACACAAAAAAATCATACCCCCCTCTTTTCTTAAAGTTCAGACAGATGAAGGGGACCCGAAATTGCATTTTGGTCATTGATATGATCTGGCCATTGGAGCACTCTAGAACATGTTGGATAGTTAACTTTGGTTAGTCCGCAACAATTCAAAGCTAAAATCCCTTTGGGCTTAAGACCATGGTTTAGGTCCATGTTCATATGCTCTAGGGAGCTTGAAGACAATGGGCCACAAGGCAGAACTTTCATGTGCGAGCACCAAATTCAGTTAGAATATTAAAGCCTATTTGGATGTGAAATTTAGTAAATCAGACTTAAATTAATTGGAAGCATCTATAAGAGTAAAATAAATGGAATAAGGAGGATAGGTTATGATGCAAGAAAAGGCACTCTAGTTGTTGTCAAGATAGAAAACAAAAACTCTTAAAATTGAACTAGAAGATGAGAAGGTGTTGAGCAGCAAAGTGAATAGGAGTAGATCTGGAACATAGTATAGGTTTAAATTAATGATTAAGAGCTAAGTTTGTAGAAAAAGTAGTTGTGTGTTTAAAAGAAATGCATATTTTAAGTGTCCATAATTTTTTTGAAAAGAAAAATATTTTATCAAGAACGAATTAAAGAAGAAACAATTGTAAGGAATTTGAATTGGATCAGAGAATTAGAGTAAGATTGGTCGTTACAAAGCATGTGCAGCAGAACTGAGAGTTAAATAAATTGATTCAGAAATATATTTAATTAAAAGGTCTCAGATCTAAGTTTGAAAATTGACGAAAGAGAGAATTGAGGTGTTTGCAAATTAGTGGGGGTTGGTTCGTGTAGCAGGTTAATGCCTGCAAATTTTGCGAGTTAGTGCTTGCAAAGAAAAAGGGGTTTATAACCTCCTGTAGGTTGGTGCCTACATAATTTGATGTAACTCAGAGTTGGAGCTTGCATTACATCATAATAAAAATCAACTTTTGGTTTTCTCCCATATGGGTTTCCACGTAAGCATATTTTGTTACAGCTTTATGTGACTGATGCATTGTTATCTATTATAGTTTTGTTGGGTGTGTTAAATTGGTAAAAAATTGTTAAAAGTGTTAAATTACTTATTCACCACCCCTCTTAGTATTTTCCTGGTTTCCAAAAATTGGTATCATAGTCAGTTTATTTAGTAACAATCTAGCAACTGGAAGGTAGATTTGAAACATGGCCAACCACGATGGTTATTTCTCCACCAAGGCTCCTATGTTCACAGGAATTAATTAAGAAATTTGGAAGGTAAAAATGAGAACTTATATAATGTATTTTATTGCAGATGTCTACAATACAATCCAGAATAGCTATAAAAGGATAGATGTATTTATTGACAAAGATGATAAGCTTTAATTCACTTATAGTGCTAAAGAAATGAATGTAATCATAGGTGGTTTGCCTGAAACCAAACTAGTTAAAGTTATGCAATTCACAATAGCCAAAGAAATGTGGGATAAGATGATGAGTTGTTATAAAGGTGATAGTGAAGTAAAGAAAGCCAAACTCTAAGTCTATATAATGCAATTTGAATCATTAAAGATGAATAATAATGAGGACATAGTTGAATTCTTTCTTCAAGTGAATGAGATAGTTAACTCCGTAAGATGGCTTAATGAACCTGTGAATGATTCCTTTTTAGTTCAAAAGGTGTTGAGATCTCTTCCTACCAGATTCAATGCCAAAGTATCATTCATTGAGGAGATGCAAGATATCAACACATTAACATTGGATCAATTGCATAGAACACTGACAACCTATGAAATGAGAACCTCAAAAGGGAGATCTTCCTCAAAGGAAGCAGACTTTAAAGTTGAAAAGCAGGGAAAACAAGATCAAGAAAACTTGAGCTATGGATCTGATGAAGAAGAGGCAAAGTTTGTTAGAATATTGAAGAGAGGATCTGGAAAGTACAAAGGTAAGTTACCCTTCAAATGCTTTAATTGTGGAAAAGTAGGTCATTATGCATCTAAATGTCCACATAAGGAAGAAAAGAATGAATATGATCATAAAGAGAAAAATAAATATAGGAAAGTAAATAAGGAAAAGAAGTTCAAGAAGAAGAGTTTATATACCCAAGAAGACAACAATTCCTCATAAGATGAAGATGAATAGTCCTTTGATGAAGAAAGAATGAAAGACACAACAAAGGACTTCATGCTCATGGCCTTAGAAACTCTAGATGAAGGACAAGTCGAGTTTGATGAATAAGAGGCTGAAATAAATCTAGAAAGTGAACTAATCAGTGCCTTATAATAAATTCAAAGGCTCAGGAAAAAGAATAAAAAGAAGAAAGAGATGCTAGCAAAATTTGAAAAGGAAAATTATAACTCTAAAGAATCATCGCTTCTTCTTTTGAAAGTGGAGTTGGAAGAAGCAAATCAGATTGAAGACACTCTATTACAATAATGGAAAGGAGTGTGAAAAGGTAAAGGAAGAGATAGTTTCTCTTAGAAAGGAATTAGAGAAAACTAAGGCTCAATTGAACTAAAACTTAAAGTTTATTAAAGGATCTAACAAATTAGATGAGATTATGAGTGTTAAAAGATCCCATCTCATCAAAATTGGCTTGGGTTGTAAACAAGAGAAAAGAAGAAATAGATATGAAGATGAAGAACTAACCATCTTTGTTGAAGCGATCAAATGACCAAACAGAAGTGCAGCCAAATGAAATGATAAGAATAAGAAGCAACAAGGAAAAGAAAAGGATACCAATATGACTACACAACAACAAAGGAGTGGAAACTATAGCCATTCAAACAACTACAAAGATCTTGTTTTCCTCAAAGAGAAATCCATCAAAGAATCAATAAATTGTATCCTCAAAGGAAAATGGCTCCCAAATACCAAAATATATTCCACACGATTACTATTATACATCTACAAATTTTGAACATAAGGTTGTAAATTGTAGAGCATTTCTTGGAAACAAATAGATAAGAAATAAAAAATAATGATCTTATCAGTCAAACAAAGATAGTAGTTTTGTAAATTCACTAGAAATAATCTCAGGGACAGCAATCCTTTTTCTCCTTTATTTTATTATATTTATTGCTATAATTTTCATAACTATGGACATAAAGTAGCTAATTGTATAACCAAAAAAATTATATTAGCTCCTCAGACCAAGCAAATAAAAGAATAACCCAAGACCTAGAGTAGCAAAAATAAAGAAAAAAATGTAAGAGTGTGGCATTGTGTTATATGCCCAAAACCAAGGTAGGTATTAGTATGTAGACAATGGATGCTCCAAGAATATGACTGGTGATAGGAGTAAATTATTGTCGCTCAAAGAGCATAAGTCAAGCAGTGCCACTTTTGGCAATGATGCTTCAGGCAAGATAACGGGAAAGGGCCTAGTTAGCTTGGTAAATGGAAGAGGCAAAGCTCAAAACATTCTTTTTGTCGATAGAACCAAGTGATTCTTGTTGAGTGTGAGTTAAATGTGTGGCTAGGGATCTGATTTCACTTTTTTTTCTAAAGTATGTGAAAAAAAAGACTATAAACATGGGGAAAGTAGTGGCAAGAGCTACAAGAACATCAATCAAACTATACATATTAACTGAAGAAAATGAGAAATGCTATTTTGAGAAGCTTGATGAGAGATGGTTATGGCATATATAGTTGAGACACTTGAATTTTGACCATATTATGAAGCTCGGGAAAAGGGAAGTTGTGAGGTACTTGCCAAAAATTTCATAGCCAAGCAATACAATCTGTAAATCATGTCAAGTAGTTTACAATCAAGATCGAGTGCCTTTGAATACCAATGAAAACTCAACTACCAAGCCCTTATAACTAGTTCATACATACTTATGTGGACTCTCCATAACTGAGACTCCAAGTGGTGAAAAAGAATTTATGTTAATCATTTATGATTATAGCAAGCTTACATTAGTTGCATTTTAAAGGGAGGAGTTTGAAGCATTTGAAAATTTCAATATCTTTAAAGCAATGGTTGGAAACTAAATTGACTACAAATTAAAGTGTCTAAAATCAAACTTTGGGGATTCTTTAAATGTGATTAATTGGTTAAATTAAGTGCAGCAATGCAAAAACATTATAGTAGTTCCTATTCTGGAAGATATTTTTGGGATCAAAGCCAACAGTTTTCATGCTCACATATATACAAGGGAAAAAACAATGTAGTTAATCACCTCTCTAGAGAACTATTGTGCATGGAACAAGGACTCTGGTAGATCTTGGAGCAGTAGCACAATAATTATTTTGAATTTTATCATGAGCCTTTCGTAGAACAGTTCGAACCAGCAATTCCATAATGATTGTTGAACAAACCCTTTTTTATATAGCATAGTTGTTCTCCGCTAATATGACAGTTTGTTAGAAAAAATCATTTATGTAGACTATAGGGTGAATTTTATTTTATTTCACCATTTTTTGAAGTAATGTTTTGAAATTTAATAGGCGAATGGGCATAAACAGAAAGTTCTCTAACTTTTAGTCTGAAATCAAGAAGTTTCAAGAATACACACATAGATGCACTTATGCAAAATGTAGTTTTGTATCATTTATTAATGAAATAAAATTATGGTATTTTTTCCAGGGGGAAAGTGTATAAGATCATAAATCGATGGAGAGTTTACATCAAATGAGTTTGATTATTACTATGAAGAACATGGAATAAGAAGACAATTCACCATTGCAAACACCCTACAACAGAATGGTGTGGTTGAAAGAAAAAATAAGTCAATATATCAAATGGCAAGAGAAATGTTGGATGAGATAAATATCCCAAATAAATTTTAGGCTAAAGTTTTTAAAACAACATTCCATATTCTAAAAAATGCTCAATTTAAACCAAATAGTGACAATACCAACTATGAACTCTAATATGTAAGGTCGGCCACAAGAAATCATTTCAAAGTCTTTAGCGGCAAGTGCAACTTTGTAACACCCTCCTCCCAAATTTACCCAAGTTAACCAGTCTGTTGGCGTAAACATGTCATGAGAGGCTACTATGATCTGATTCAAATCCCCATGTGCAATTAAGGAAGTGGAACTGATAAAATGCAACCAACCTGGCCTTCTATACGTGCTACAGAACCTCCAGGAGCCAACCAAACTTTCCAGGTGACCAACCCCTCAGCAAACTTACATCTTACTGACCTAGATTCTTAGTTACTTCCATGACATGGTCATGCATGTGACTAGGACCCTCCAGTTTCTCTCAAAACAAGGGCATGCAAGAGGCTGGGGTCCTTTTCAACTAGTTCTGAGCCCGCGACCCCAGATTCTGTGCCACTTTTTCAGGGCTAGGACTTAGGCCACTGCCCAGAACTTCATAAAACTTCCAGAAATGAAAAGTAACATTGAAACAATGATACAAATGCAAAGACTTGATTGGACCCCTACTAGCCATGACAGGAATTTCATCAAACATGTCACAAATATGTATTCTACAGGCCATAACAACATATCTTAGCATAGGGGTCTCATACTTATCTGAGAATTGCTAAGAAGCATTGATGTCTTATCACATTAGCTATATTATCATCTATTAGGTCACATATTCATTTTCATTCATTTACAAATTGAAACATGACACATTACAGGATAACAAAACAAGTCATTAATCAGATGAAAATGCCAACAAATATCTCCATGCCCATCCATGGGATCGCCTTTGCTTCCAGTTGTTGCTTTCCCATGGTATGGCCACCTGTGTCACTCAGACGATTCCTGCTGCTTCTGCCTTTACTACTCGAATCATTCGTTCTTCAAAATTGGGAGCAATCAACTATCAGTTTAATGCCACAGTACAGAAGCAGAGGTCGCCTAGGCAGTACTTCGTCTTCCCTCTGCATGGAGCACCATGTTGGATCATCAAGTCCTCCTGAGCTTCCATGTCTTCATTTACTCTATTAGTGTCGACCCTGGTTTCATGTCACAAGGGGCCTTTCTGGGTTAGCCCATGCCGATTTTGAATGTTGCATCTCCTTTCTTAAATGCCTCAGCTACCGACCCACCATGCCTTTAAAGTTTTGCATTACTTTATCGCAAAGTTATCACATCGGGATTTCCCATTAAAGTTCCTTATGGGACTGGACATTCTAATCCACTTTAGACCTTTTTGCTTCATGTGACCAGGGGCTATGACCAATATTTTAGTCCTTGGGTGTTGGGACCCTTGGGCTCATGTCTATGAGACTCATCCCTTTGTTAAAAAAAATCCCACATATCGGTGATTTTTTATCCTCACCTTTGGTGCCTCCTCCCAAACATTGCGATCTCCGATGTGTGATGTTGTCTAACCCACTTGGAAAAAGGATGAGGGAGAGTCTGTACCCTCTATTGCTTGCGACCGTCGAATGCCGATTGGGCCCACCCGGGATATCGCAATCGGAAATTTCATAATATCACCTTTGTTTGCTCCCTTTGACACTTGTGATCACCGATATGCGAGATCGCTTGTCCTGCTCAACTCTTGGTTCTTCGCTCTTCCTGTGACCATGGGTTATCCCCCTTATCAGAGCCCCTTTCTCAACAAATCGCAATTAGGGTTTTAACCTTGATGTAATAACATGCCTCAACCTACAAACGTTGATTTGTGATCTTTGATGTGACATCATCCTCTGCCATGTGTCACCTTGTGAGTGGTGACACATGTCACTCGGATATGCCCCCATAGGACCCCTGAAAATGTCATATCAGCATGCCACGTGTCCTTCGTACTACCACGCATGATGATGTCAGCCGCCACATGGCCCCATTGGGACCAATAGTATTCTGCCACATGGCCCCCTGGAGGAGAGAGAAAATGTCTGCCTGCCCCTGGTTTTTCATTGATTTCCTTTGCAAATCATTTTCAACCCTTTCTGATGATTTACACTTATCAGCATATTCCTCCCGCGATTTCATAAGAGTGATCAGTTGAAATCATCAATCGTCGATTTGTGATATGTTTGGGAGGTTGTGATCGTCGATATGTGAGCCCGCCATGATGTTTGATTTCCAATGCGCTCTGGACCTCTGATCGTCGATAAGTCGATGCACCCCAGACCTCCGATCGTCAATAAGCCAATGCACCCCAAACCTCCGATCGTCCATAAGATTTCTGATTTCCAATGCACTCCCCTCCTTTTGCTTTAGAAAACTCCGATTTGCAAGATCCAGGATTAAACTTAAACATTTTCCTTTGTTTTCTGGTTTTCAAGGGTAACTTTCAACCTGCTCTAACTTTTGATTCTAGAGTCCATTTGGGGAGTTCCATATACCATTGGAAAGCTAATTCCGAGCACTATCCATTGGATGGTGTCTAATTTAGCTTTGAGTGCTTCTATGGATTGGAGGCTAGCTCCAACATCTATGTTCTTCTGCCTTCTTTGTACAACTGGAACTCTCTTTCAGAAGGTGAGAACATTGGCTCCACCTAGGGATGGGGCATTGGATTGCAATGTATCAAGAACCTGCAGGCTGTGAACTTCTCTTTTGGGCATGGAGTCTTTTCTAAACAAACGATAATTTTGTGCAAGTGGAATTTTCAACAGAAGCTGGAAATTTCATATAATAATTGCAATACACAGATCAGTATTTACAATGGGTGTAAGACTGGTACCTCTAATTCTAGAAATAGAGTTTGCGGAACTGAGCATTCACTGGAAGCTCCAACGGTTCACCGTCCATATTTTTGAGCAAGTACGTATTATTTCATTTCTATTCTGCATTTTTGAAAGGGTCGAACCAAAGTGGATCAAATTTTTCATTTTTACCTTTTTCTTTGAGTCAGACATCCCATCAGAGAACTAAATCTCCTAGTTGAAGAGGTAAATCCTTGGCCTTCTTGTCAAACAGGGATTTCATCTTCTATTGGTAATTTGCCAATTTAGCCCCCACCCGTTCTCTGTTTTCATGAAGTTCGACTAGTTGGTTTATCCTTCGTGGCAAGGCACTTGGCTCTTCCTCAGCTTCCTGCAGTAACATTTCCACTGGCATTTCCAATTGGATTGGGAAGATTGAAGCCTTTCCATACACTATCTCTGTTACGAAACCAGCTCACAAAAAGATAGAAAAGATTGATGAACGCCTTAGAAATAAGCCTCTTTGAGGGGGAAACCTCCTTTACATTACACAAATGAACAATTCTTTGATGATACAAATGAAAAGACCTCCTTTCTATACAGAGGAGTCTAAGGAGTCATAATATAATCAAAGTCGACATAACAATAATAATGTAAGGGCACAATAATAACAATAGTGGGCTTCTATGGGGCACAATAGTACAATATGGGGACTACATGGGTACAAAAATATAATAAGGGGGTTGTACTAATAACAATAAGGGGTTACACTAGTAGTATAGGGGCCTAACATGCCCCTCTCCTTCAAAAAGTGTTGTCCTCAACACTTGAGTAGTTCTTGATGCTTCTATATAATATTCTTGTCCTCCCACATGGAATCTTCAACGGGTAAGTTCTTCCACTTGATGAGATACTCTGAAATTGATTAATTTCGTAGCTGTCGGGTTCTTGTTTATGTGACTGCTCCAGGTTCCAATATGATTTTTCCTTCCTCTTCAAGTTCTGGCAATATTGTTTGAACTGGGATCTTCTGCAACTTTTGAATGAGTGGCAACACTTCTTTGTCCTTCTTCCATTCATCCCTTGCTTCGTTTATCCAATCTGGTTGGATAATAGAAATAGCACAAAACAATTCTTCCACATCCTCATCCTTTCTTGAGAGTGCATCTGCAACAAAATTTTGCTTCCCTTTTCTATAGATGATGTCAAACTCATAACCCAATATATTTGTAACCCATTTTTTATGTTCTTCTATAGATAATATTTGTTCTAAAAAGTATTTAAGACTATCATGATCCATTTTTACCTTGAAGTGTCTTCCCATTTGGTAAGGTCGCCATTTCTTAAGTGCATCTAGTATTTCCAACATTTCCTTCTCATAAATAGCTTGCTTGAGATGTAGCAGTAAAAATACCCAATCACCTACATCAAAACATTTTTCACTACAATGTTGATTTACCTGTTGTTTCATTCGATTTTGCACCAAAGTGGCATTATCCTTTAAAATTTGGAGAACTTGTAGTTGATGCTCGATGTGATCTTTCACTGCTTCAACCTTTTTATTCTTGATATGTCCTCCTATCTTGAGATTTTGAGGAGTGGTAATTTCTTCCAATGCTTTACAAGATATGGTCGGATTCATTTCTTGATGCTGGATGTGATCTTTCACTTCTTGAACATTTTTCTTCTTGGTATGTCCTTCTATCTTGATAATTTGAGGAGTGGTAATTTTGGCCAATGCATTACAAGATATGGTTGGATTCATTTCTCCTTTGTCGATGTGATCTTTCACTTCTTGAACCTTTTTCTTCTTTATATGTCCTTCTATCTTGAGAGTTTGAGGAGTGGTAATTCTTGCCAATGCTTTACAAGATATGGTCGGATTCATTTCTTCTTTTTCTAGGGTTGGTTCCTGGTGTATATACTCTTCTTTTGATGTTTCTTGATCATTTTCTTCCTCCTCT
Organism: Pinus tabuliformis; assembly: GCA_031772625.1. Taxonomy (NCBI): domain Eukaryota; kingdom Viridiplantae; phylum Streptophyta; class Pinopsida; order Pinales; family Pinaceae; genus Pinus; species Pinus tabuliformis. Next base: position 651,925,232 of record CM062815.1, on the reverse strand, counting down.
TCATAATATATGTAAAATAATTTCTTCTCAGCACACTTATGACCTTTAGTGCATTTGTTATCACAATTGTAACAAAGCCTTTTTTCTCTTTTTTCTTCCAATTGTTGTGGTGTAACCCTTGTAGGTTGTGGACGGCTAGGAGAAACAACACTTCCATTATTATAGTTGTGAGGGGTAGACTTCCTTGTTGCCATAATTTTACTTTCCACTATGTAACAAAGCTCTTTTACTCTTTCTAATTGTTGTGATGTTGCTCTAAAGAATGTGTTGCTCTTTGTATCCTCATAATGTGCTATCATTTCCTCCGTGAAAATTAACCATGTAACAAGTTGTTTACGGGAACAAAGCCCTTTATACCATAAAAATTGATCCAGTTCTAAATATGAAGATGCAATACATATCTTTTGTAACAGTGGTACACCATGTAGATCAAAATATTACTCCATCTGAAGTATCCAATTTACCGAATCCTTGCTATCAAACTTCCTCATATTGCCTTTTCTTGATTTTAGGAGCTCGAACTTGAAATGACTATAACTCTGTAATTTTGGTTCTTCCAGTTCTAAAATTACAACCTGCAGTAGCCCTCTGCATCCTCTTTCCAATGCCACCAGTCTGATCCAAATTGGATTCTCCAAGGAATAGTTATGCCAAATCTCCCACGGTGACCTGATTATAGACTAGTTTAGTAGAGTGAACTTGTACGACGTGCCACGTGTCCCTATTTCGACCTTTGGCTCTGAAAAATATATACACGAAACTACAGTCCTTTCTCTTTCTGTAACTTCTTACAAAATTTCAATCCGATGCTCAGAGAGAAATTTATGACGATTTTCCCCAGGTCACCTGTTTGGAATGTAATTCAGGAGTCTGCAAAAAGACCATCTTCCTCAGATCATATCTCTGGACATATAGCGTGAATAGCTCTGAAATTCGAACCCAAGATTCAGTGCAATCTCATCTCAAATGGGTTTTTTTTTTAGCTTCTGAAACGTCGAAGAAAAAAAATTATAGCGAAAATTCCATGATGACCTATTTGGAGCAGCGAAACCCTAGAATCCAGAGCTCTGATCCCAAATGTTACGAAACTAGCTCACAAAAATATAGAAAAGATAGATGAATGCCTTAGAAATAAGCCTCTTCGAGGGGGAAGCCTCCTTTACATTACACAAATGAACAATTCTTTGATGATACAAATGACGAGACCTCCTTTCTATATATAGGAGTCTAAGGAGTCATAATATAATCAGAGCCGACATAACAATAATAATGTAAGGGCACAATAATAACAATAGTCGGATTCTATGGGGCACAATAATAACAATATGGGGACTACATGGGTACAAAAATATAATAAGGGGGTTGTACTAATAACAATAAGGGGTTACACTAGTAGTATAGGGGCCTACCATGCCCCTCTCCTTCAAAAAGTGTTGTCCTCAACACTTGAGTAGTTTTTTATGCTTCTGTAGAATATTCTTGTCCTTCCATGTGGAATATTCAGCAGGTAAGTTCTTCCACTTGATACTCTAAAATTGATTAATTCCGTAGCTGTCGAGTTCTTGTTTCTGTGACTACTCCAGGTTCCAATATGATTTTTCCTTCCTCTTCAAGTTCTGGCAATATTGTTTGAACTGGGATCTTCTGCAACTTTTGAATGAGTGGCAACACTTCTTTGTCCTTCTTCCATTCATCCCTTGCTTCGTTTATCCAATCTGGTTGGATAATAGAAATAGCACAAAACAATTCTTCCACATCCTCATCCTTTCTTGAGAGTGCATCTGCAACAAAATTTTGCTTCCCTTTTCTATAGATGATGTCAAACTCATAACCCAATATATTTGTAACCCATTTTTTATGTTCTTCTATAGATAATATTTGTTCTAAAAAGTATTTAAGACTATCATGATCCATTTTTACCTTGAAGTGTCTTCCTATTCGGTAAGGTCACCATTTCTTAAGTGCATCTAGTATTTCCAACATTTCCTTCTCATAAATAGCTTGCTTGAGATGTAGCAGTAAAATTACCCAATCACCTACATCAAAACATTTTTCACTGCAATGTTGATCTACGTGTTGTTTCATTCGATTTTGCACCAAAGTGGCATTATCCTTTAAAAGTTGGAGAACTTGTTGTTGATGCTCGATGTGATCTTTCACTGCTTCAACCTTTTTCTTCTTGATATGTCCTTCTATCTTGAGAGTTTGAGGAGTGGTAATTTCTTCCAATTCTTTACAAGATATGGTCGGATTCATTTCTTGATGCTGGATGTGATCTTTCACTTCTTGAACATTATTCTTCTTGGTATGTCCTTCTATCTTGATAATTTGAGGAGTGGTAATTTTGGCCAATGCATTACAAGATATGGTTGGATTCATTTCTCCTTTCTCGATGTGATCTTTCACTTCTTGAACCTTTTTCTTCTTTATATGTCCTTCTATCTTGAGAGTTTGAGGAGTGGTAATTCTTGCCAATGCTTTACAAGATATGGTCGGATTCATTTCTTCTTTTTCTAGGGTTGGTTCCTGGTGTATATACTCTTCTTTTGATGTTTCTTAATCATTTTCTTCCTCATCTTCATAATCTATGAAAATAATTTCTTCTCAGCACACTTATGACCTTTAGTGCATTTGTTATCACAATTGTAACAAAGCCTTTTTTCTCTTTTCTCTTCCAATTGTTGTGGTGTAACCCTTGTAGGTTGTGGACGGCTAGGAGAAACAACACTTCCATTATTATAGTTGTGACGGGTAGACTTCCTTGTTGCCATAATTTTACTTTCCACTGTGTAACAAAGCTCTTTTACTCTTTCTAATTGTTGTGATGTTGCTCTAAATAATGTGTTGCTCTTTGTATCCTCATAATGTGCTATCATTTCCTCCGTGAAAATTAAGCCTCTTCAAGGTGGAAACCTCCTTTACATTACACAAATGAACAATTCGTTGATGATACAAATGACAAGACCTCCTTTCTATATATAGGAGTCTAAGGAGTCATAATATAATCAGAGCTGACATAACAATAATAATGTAAGGGCACAATAATAACAATAGTGAGCTTCTATGGGGCACAATATTAACAATATGGGGACTACATGGGTACAAAAATATAATAAGGGGGTTGTACTAATAATAATAAGGGGTTACACTAGTAGTATAGGGGCCTAACATGCCCCTCTCCTTCAAAAAGTGTTGTCCTCAACACTTGAGTAGTTCTTGATGCTTCTACAGAATATTCTTGTCCTCCCATGAAGTCCACTTATGTTAGCCATTGGAAGGTGGGTTTATCTCTCCTATGAATATGAAGTCTAGTCCCCACTGGCTGAAGGGTTCTTCCACATGCACTGGGATCAGGGGAAGTCTCTCAACAAAGACTTGGCACTTTTGACATGACCTGACTTGGGAATGAACATTTCCAAACAATGTAGGCCAGTAGAATCTTTCCTTGAGGATTTTGTGAGTTGTGGCCTTCCAGTTGTAATGACCTCAACAAATTCCTCCATGAAATTCCTCAATCACTTTATGAGTTTCGCCTTCTACCAAACATAGTGGCAAAACTCCCACCGGGTCCTTCCAATATAGTTGAGCATTGGATATGATATACTTTTGAGCTTGCAGTCTCAAGTTTTTGTACTTAGATTTATATAGCCCTAGTGGGCATATCAGGAATAAGAGATAATGGATGATATTCTTATAGTAGGGTGATCCCTCATATTTAGTATAGATATTTTGCTATGATGTTTTTAATCTCATTCTGTTTAACTTATGTTCTGCCTTCCTCTGTTATCAGGTTTATCCCCAAATCTTGGCAATTAGATTCTGATAAAATCTTGGCCAACCCCTAGCCTTTTATGAGCTTAATAGGATTTATCTCTAACTCATACTCCTGTATCTTTCCTATCCACCTACCCCTTTTTCCTTCACTGTCTCCTTTCACAAGGATGTCCTTGACCGCTGTCATTGGGGCAAATGCTATGATTTCTGATTGTAGCACATACACTAAAAATGACTTCAAAGCCTTGACTAGTGCATATGCTTATTTCTCCAAGATGTTATATTTCAGCTCAGCATCACTTAGGACTTGGTTGAAGAAGGTGATGGAATGTTCATAACCATCTTTATTCTTCTGTAGCAGAACAGCGGCAATAGTATGCGGAGAAGAAAAATAAAAGATATAGAAAGGTGTTGAGTAGTTAGGGCTGACTAGTATCGTGCTTTGGCCAAATCTTCCTTAATTTTAGTAAAAGAATCTCGGGGGGCAGGGCTCCACTTGACTTAATTTTCCTTTTTTAGCATATTTGTAATACCCTTCACTATTTCTGCATAGTTGGGTATGAACCTCATCAAGAAATTGATTCTCCCCAAAAAGGCTTGGACCTATTTCTTATTTCTGGGTAGAGGAATATGATTGATAGCTTCGACTCGCTTAGGATCGATTTTCACTCCTTCTTGCACTACTATGTGTACTATTAGCTTCACCTCACTCAAGGAAAACTGAGATTTCTTGGGATTCAAAGAAAGACCATACTTCCTGCATTTCTCAAAGGTGAGCTTCAAGTGGAGGATGTGTTCTTCATCAGTCTTAGAGAAGACTATGATATTATCCAAATATACCACTACAAACTTGTCTTTCCCACCTACAAAATCTATATCCATAGCTCTCTGAAACGTGGCCCCTACATTAATAAGACCAAAAGGCATGTGACCATACATGAAAGTTCCCCAAGGGGTGGTGAAAGCAGTCTTCTTCTGATCATCAGGGTGGACTGCCACTTGGTTGTAACCAGAGAACCCATCCATCATGGACATTCTGACTGACCCAACCACCTTCTGCAATATGTAATCCATCTTAGGCAGTGGGTAGTTGTCTTTCAACGATGTCTTGTTAAGGTTTCGAAAATCTACACATAGCCTTATTTCTCCATTCTTTTTTTGGAATGGGACTAAGTTGGCCACCCACTCCAAGTACCTTAAAGGCACTATGATTTTAGCCTGCATAAGTTTCCTCACTTCTTTTTCAATGGAAGGGAGTAAGAGTGGATTAATCTGCCTGAGCTTCTACTTGCATGGTTTTATTCCACTCTTTAAAGGAATCTTATGATGTATGATATTAGTATCAAATGATTTTAAGTCCTCATAAGACCAAGCAAAAACATCCTTATAGATTTTGAAGAGATTTAAATACCTTTGTTTATATTGCGAGGGGATTCCTTTTGATAGTCTGACCATCTGGGGTTCATCCTCTGAGTCAATATTGCAATCTTCTACTTGTTCATCCATCTCCGAAGCCATTGGTTTGGAGGCTACATCATCCTTGTTAAATAATCTTTCCAGTGGGACTAGCCCATGAGGAATGGTATTCCCTTTCAGTTGTATAATTTTATGTCCAACCATTGTGTCTTCCCACGAAGTGGGTTCTTGATCTGCCTCTTTTTGGGTTCTTGATCTGCCTCTTTTTCCTCTCCTTGATCAATGGTTGAGTTAGCGAACTCCCCAACTACTTCTATAAATCATTTGATATGCTCATCGTCCTCGAATACCTGCCAGTGCTTGACATTATCAGGTATAGAGGGTTTGTATCTAACCTCCACCTCGTACCTAAAAAGTAGATGTTGAGGGGGTTTAAAATTTATTGGTGCTACAGCAAGGGAATCAGCCATTTTGTTTCTTTCTCTGTGTAGAAATTGGATATTAAAGGTCGGGAAGAAGTTATTAATAAAATCCCATACTTCATTCTGGTAAGTCCTCAATCTGGGGTGTTTAGCCTGGCACTGATTTATGATTTTCTTTACAATTAGCTCGGAGTCTCCATGCATAGTTAAGTATTCAATATTCATATTCCTTAGTGTTTATATCCCAAGGAGCAATGCTTCATACTCTGCCACGTTGTTGGTTGCCTCAAACTCCAGCTTGAACGAGAGGGGTATCAAATTTCCCTCAAGAGATACCAACAATACTCCTACTCCATTTCCCTCTTTAGAATTCGCTCCGTCAAAGTGTAATTTCCACACTTTGTTTTCATCTGGGTGTTTATGTTCTAACTGGATCGTTAGGTGTGCTGGTGTTTCTTCTAAGAATGTCTTGTATTCTTCTAGGAACAAGCAGGAGATGTCACTTTGTTTTCCATACACTAGGGAATTTTTAGAACCTTCAGCTGGGGTCACATTTTTTACAAATCTGGGCTCTCTGTACAACCTCCTTTCTTCGCCTCCAAAAGTGGGAATATTGGCATAAGTTAGATCTAATTTGATAGAACCCCCCACCTTGGAACCCCAAGACCTAGATAGGAGCATGTCGAATCAAGGGGGAATATTTTCCACTACTATGTCCATCACTACGGAGCCAGGTTTACCACCAGATCTTTTATCATTCCCAAGCATTTGAGCCTCTTAGAGTCAAAGGAGTATAGGTCCTTGTAGGGCCTAGTGATCTGCAAGCCAATTTGTTCCATCACAGCTAAGGGAATGAGGTTATGCGAGGATCTGGAGTCCAACATGCAGTTGTGCAATAAGAGGTCATGAATTACCAGGGTCACATAGAAGGGTGCAGTGGAAGGATCAAGTTCTTCAACATGAGGTCCAAAAACAACCATTGGTCTTTCTTCTTGAAGGTTTAAACAATCATGGGTCAGTACTGAGGTGGATGGAATCATGAACTAAGAGACTTGGGCTTTATAAGTGGGTTGCTTTAGAAGTTCAATTAGAGGAACATGAATCTTTACCTTTTTGAGTTCCTTTTGAAGATTGAATGCAAGTTGGCCTTTTTCTACACCTCCTAACTCTGCTTCTCTTTCCTTATAACTGGTAGTTTTATCAGAATAGGTGCCTTCTCTTTTGTGTGTACCTCAGAGCTATTGCATTCCTTATTTGAGGAGACTTTTACCTTGGATGAGTTAGGATTCATCTTACCTTTCCCTTTATCTGGCACTGGGGGAATATCTTGGGGAGCAGTTCCCTCTTGTTATTCTGGTTCCCTCGACCTCTTCCTTGAAGATCTTAGATCATACCTTTGGTGTAGTTGTGCTTGCATGAAATCCACAAACTGTTTACAATAATCACCTATGTCCTCCTCATTTTTTGTTGCTTCTCTTTCCTTATTTGTCTCCTGGTGAGCCATGTTTTCATGTTCTTCTTCAAAGAAAGAGGAATACAAGTTTCCCTGCATCTCATGTGCATCTGATGGTTGTTCATCAGGATTATCTTCTAAATATCGAGGAGGATGGATCTAATCGAGTTGATATTGTCTTTCCCTTTTAAGTATCTGCAATGGTGGCCTTCTATATTGTGGGTTATAACCTCAGTTATTACCTTGAGCATTATGTTTAAGGAGTCTCTTGTTCTCCATCTCAAGTTTCACCACCTTATGCGATAAACTCCTTATGAGTTTATCCATTTCTTCCCACTTCGAATCTAGTGATTCTTTAGCTTAACCAGAGGAGGAGGTTTATTCTATCTGCCTTTTCTTCTTGCTAGGTTCATCCTTACCTCTTGACTTCCCTGCCGAGGTGAAATTTTCTTCTACCTCAAGAGAATAAACTTGGATTTGATCCAAAGTGCGAGACTTCCTTTCTCTTAGGGTAAAACCAAAGTCGGATTCAAAGGCTCCCATAAATACTACACCAGCAATAGCTTGAGGAGGCTTTATCTCACCAGGAAGGTTATTATACTGCTTATCAAACCCTTTTATGAATTCTTAAATATCCTCTTACGGATTCTTCCTTATAGAATTGAACTATGTGAGGACATACTCATGATTTCTCTTTTCACCCCACTTTTTTGTGAAAGAGTTTTCAAGTTCCTCCCAGGTAGTGGTGGAGGCATTAGGTAGGGATTTAAATCATTTTCTGGCTTCTCCATCAGGGGATTGTACAATGAGTCTCAGAACCACATCCAGTTGTTATACATTTAGATTCTCAGAAAAAGAACAGAAGGTTTCAATGTGTCTTTGTGCAGTGTTTTCATCCTCCCCATTGTACCTAGGCAAAATATTTAGGTAGTCTTGAGGCATAGCACTTAGGGGTTGTTATTCAGTAAGAAATCCGGAACAACCATCTAAATTAATGGAGGGGGATTTAGATTTGTTCGAGGAACATGGGCCAAAACCACAGTGGTTGGAGTTGCTAGACTGGGAGCAAAGTATATAAGGATCTTAGGAGTAAAGTATGAGCAGTGAATGGCAGTGTGTTGGGAGTTGGATGAGGAATCTTCAAATAATGGTGAAACAATAGCATAGGTAGTTTGAGTTTTCTCTTTCCAGACTCTCATGAAAATTAATTTCTTTGGGTCAGATACAAATCGATTTTTCTGTTGAGAGGTTACATCTGAGCGAGTGTGAGGCTTTCTAAAATCCAGGACGATAAATGATAATGGGATTTGTGGAGTCGCCAAGGTGATGAGGATGCAATCAGAACGTGTTTGCTCACCTACACAAAGAATGCTTAACTTGTTGTATCCTAGGGGAAAATTCTTCAATACGTTCCACGCCAATGGCACCAAAATATGTTTTCGCTTCCAGAGACAGCCTCAAATTTCTTACAAGACCAGTGCCAAAAACATCTAGATTTTTTGTGTCTCATATGATTCTCAAGAAGCTAGAGACATCACATATATTTTTTTACATATGTATTTATATATATAATAAACAACATGGGTTGGTTCATTCATATAAAGGCATAAGCCATGTATTTCTGGTACTTCTTCACATATACAAATCACAAAAATATATGTATAAACTAGTGGAGGCCGAGTAGTTCAAGGACCTATAGTTTAATAAGATTTGGCAGAGAAATGAGAGAAGATAAGGAGATAGAATAACTCATCACATAGAGCTTGAAGCGTCAAGAATTCTACACTCATCACATAGAGCTTGAAGCATCAAGAATTCTACACTTATCTGAGTTACAGGTAGACATAATGGATGAAAGAGAATTGGGTGTGATGATTCATGGAGTGCAATTTTAAAGATATAATCTCAAAGATCCATATAGGCACATGCATTAATGAGTCAATACAAATGAATATGTAAGAACATATGAAACATTTCTAGCAGCTATGATTACCTGAAATCAAAGAGGAAACATGAACATAATGGAATTTAAACAAGGGGGTAACATGTTGTAGTACTTGAAGGAGGAATCACCACCATTTCCTTAATATTCTGAAAGACGCATATCATAAAGTCATACAGTCTTGAAAATAACATGTAGTTCTTTCTTTAGGATTTTGAACCTGTGTGAAGTGTTGCTTCCCACTATTTATCTGGAGAGGGGAGCATTGAACAGTAATTACAACAAAATATCTCAGCCAAGCCTCAATTTTCATATCGACTAGTTGTCTTGGCCTGGGATGGCTCTGTGGCCCAAAAATGACTACAAAAGATTAATTGCTTCATTAAATGGCGACACATTACAGGATAACAAAACAAGTCAATGATCAGATGAAAATGCCAACAAAATATCTCCATGCCCATCCATGGGATCGCCTTTGCTTTAGGTTGTTGCTTTCCCATGGTCTGGCCACCTATGTCACTTAGCCGATTCCTGTCTCTTCTGCCTTTACTTCTTGAATCATTTGTTCTTCAAAACTGGGAATAATAAACTATCATTTTAATGCCACAGTACAGAAGCAAAGGTCGCCTAGGCAGTACTTCATCTTCCCTCTACATGGAGCACCATGCTGGATCATCAAGTCCTCCCGAGCTTCCATGTATTCATTTACCATGTCCTTGTCGACCCTGGTTTCATATCACAAGGGGCCTTTCTGGGTCATCCCATGCCGATTTTGAATGTTGCATCTCCTTTCTTAAATGCCTTAGCTGCTGACCCACCACGCCTTTAAAGTTTTACATTGCTTTATCACAGATTTATCACATCAGGATTTCCCATTAAAGGTCCTTACGGGACGGGACATTTTGATCCACTTTAACCCCTTTTGCTTCATGTGACCGGGGGCTATGACTAGGCTTTTAGTCCTTTGGTGCTAGGACCTTTGGTCTCGTGTCTGTTAGACTCGGCCCTTTATTAAACAAAATCCTGCATATCAATGATTTCTGATGCACGCCTTTGGTGCCTCCTCCCAAACATTGTGATCTTCGATGTGCGATGCAGTCTAGCCCTCTTGGAAAAAGGATGAGGGAGACTCTACACCCTCTATTGCTTGCGACCACCGAACGTCGATTGGACCCACTCAGGATATCGCAATCATAAATTTCAAAATATCACCTTTGTTTGCTCCCTTTGACACTTGCGATTGTCGCTATCCGGGATCGCTTGTCCTGGTCAACTCTTGGTTCTTCGCTCTTCCCGTGACCATCAATTAACCCCCTTATTGGAGCCCCTTTCTCATCGGATCACAATCGGGGTTTTAAACTTGATGTAATAACAAGCCTCAACCTACAAATTCTGATTTGCGATCTCCGATGTGACGTCATCCTCTGCCATGTGTCACCTTGTGAGTGGTGACACGTGTCACTCAGATATGCACCCATAAGACTCCTAAAAATGTTAGATCAACATGCCATGTGTCCTCTGTACTGCCACAACATGATGATGTCAGCCGCCACATGGTCCCATTGGGACCAATAGTATTCTGCGACTTGGCCCCCTGGAGGAGAGAGAAAAGGTATGCCTACCCCTGGTTTTTCGTTGATGTCCTTTGTGTTACACAGTAATTTGTCACCATTTGTCACCGTCCCTGATACCCCTTTCCCGCACTTTGGAGGACCCATTTCGGGACCTGTGAGAAGTGACATAACTTGAAAACACTTGCATTATGTTCCCCTAAGTATGGACTTCATATGCCTTGAAGACATCTCCTGCACAATATCCTTAAAAAGTCCCCTTTTTCCATTAGCGCAGATCCACAATGTATCACCCGCGCCAATGGGGAAAATCCTCCAAAGAGGGCACGCCAGTTGGCACTCTGTCTCAAATTCTTACCCACGCCAACCAAGTTTGCGAAAGCTTTTTAACAAACGCACGCCCGAAAGTTTTTTCCTTTCGAATCATGAAGCTTTTCAAGGATAATGCCAATCTCATGGATGTCGAGATTCATCGTATCTCTATCCATAATAGCTTTTCGAGGATAATGCCAATCCCATGGATGTCTGGATTCATTGTATCTCTTCCTCCTCCTCCATCTATAAAAGCTTGTTCTGTTGCATTTGACAAGCTAGTTTTGAGCATAGGGAGAATTATACTGTCAAAAGTCTGAGAGATTGTTGTAAGAGTCTTCTTTGCATTCATAATCAAAGAGAGAGAGGCTTGTTCCCAATCCCAACAAGCTTTGCAAGACATATGTAGCTGATCATCCAGCCAAAGGAGGATTTGACGTCAGAACTATGGTTGTATTCTCCTTTGTTGATTATCAATAATAGATGACTATCATTATGGTTCCATTCTTGTTGTTCATTGTGATGATGTTGGAGTTATATCTTTTCTGACCGATATATAATTGCATCTATTGGATTTTATGCTTGTATTTGTGTCGTTCTTTGCATGTGCAGGTGTCCATTCACGGAGATCGTGAGGATCGTGACTGGCTGGAGCAAAGGAACGGGAGTGTCAACTCTTCTACAACACTAGCATTGGAATCCAAGTAGGCTCTCATAATCCACCTTTAATTTGCAATTAGGAACTTGCGTGATAGCATTGTTTGATTGTTGCTAGACCCATTTTGGGCTAGTGGAGATCGCCTCTGTCCGCAGAGGGGATTTACCTCTCCAACACTTTGCAAACCATTTTTGGCCTTTTCCAGTGATTTACACTTATCAGCATATTCCTCCCACGATTTCATAAGAGTGTTCAGTTGAAATTGTCGATCGTCGATTTGCAATACGTTTAGGAAGTTGCGATCATCGATATGTCAACCCGCCGATGCACCATACAGGACCCTCGATGTTTGATTCCTGATGCACCCCGAACCTCCGATGGATGATAAGCTGATATCAGCAATCGCTGATTTCTGATTGCTGATGCACTCCCCTACTTCTACTTTAGAAAACTCCGATTTGCGAGATCCGGGATTAAAGTTAAACATTTTCCTTTGCTTTCTGGTTTTCAAGGGTAACTTTCAACCTGCTCTAACTTTTTATTCTGGAGTCCATTTGGGGAGTTCCATATACCTTTGGAAATCTAATTCTGAGCACTATCCATTGGATGGTGTTTGACTTTGAGTACTTCTATGGCTTGGAGACTAGCTCCAACATCTCTATTCTTTTTCCCTATTTGTACAACTGGAACTCTCTCTTCAGAAGGTGACAACACAACAACCATGGAATCCACATATAAATCAATACATTTACACATGAAATACGAAGGAAAAGGAACTCTTATTAATGAATGCAAAATCCAACCTAGTTTGAGACTTCTAGGAACAACCTAACCATAGATTGGTTGAACCAAATCTTTCTTTCATCCAATCACCCCCATGCCATATTCCAAGCATGAATGTGGAGCTCACAACCAAAACTCAACCAAGGCTTCCCGAGGCTACACCACCTCACCCTCATCAATAGAACCAGGATTTACCACAATCCACACTGAATCACTGGGCCCTAAACAAGCATGGATTGCACTGGATTTCTCCACCTATACATGAGGAATTTTATTGTCTCCTAGTCTCTAGGCTTTACTGCAATCCACATTCTGATTCTGGGATCACTAGGCCATAATCAAGACTCCACCCTCCAGGATTTATCATATATCATGTTATTCATTGGCCAAGGATTCTTAGGCCTGATCGATGACACCCAACTTTAGGCTTTATCGTAGATCCGGCCATTCACTGGTTGAGGATTCCTAGGCCCACCAAGGCAACACAAAAATTGTCTTTACTCCAGCCCACAGTCTGGTTCAGGGGTTACTAGGTCAAGGCTTTACCACAATCCATAGTTTGGTTCACGGATCACTAGGCCATGTGTTATTTCTTTCATAGATCTCCCTCACTCAGTTTCGAATCCATCTGGCATTCTAGCTCAACCAAAACATGAGAACCCCATCACACCATGGCTATCCGAAAATGGCAAGGCTAGGCTGAAAAACACTGTCACACCTAGAAAAACCCATGCCCATGAGAGCAAGAGAACTAAGAACACACATGCATAACCATACACGCTAAATCTTGAAAGGAAATCGCACATGCAAATCGATACCTACAAATAATCTCGCGATAGATGCTTGAACCTACTCTTCCTTGCTTGATATTTAATTTCCTTTGTCTTGTTTTCTTTTCTTGATCCAATGTTGAAGTGCTCCAAAAAAAATCTTAAGTGTACAAGAGTGTGAGAGACAGAAAAGAGAGAGAGCTCCAAAACTGAACTGACAAAAGGTTACAAATTGATCCCCATAAGTCTTTTTATTTGAGGCCTTTATTTTCTTCAATTTTCCATTATTTTCTTTCATTTTCCTCCTCACATGTAACATGTGACCTTTTACCTTCCTTTTCTCCTAATTTCCATTATTTTCATAAATAGAATGCCAATTAATGCCTCATGCCTTTCCAAATCCTTTGTCATTTCCTTTGCCAATTTCCTTAGCCATAATAAACCAAATGAACGCCCACTCTAGGATGTCTTGCCCAACATTAATCTTAGAATAAGTGTCCCATAACCGTGGTTGTTATTTTTCCTTTATTAACTTTATTGCATGGAACTTTGACCAGGGTTGTTACATACTTCAAGAATAATAATGAAAATCATGGTAAGTTTGATGCTAGAGCTGATGAAGGGATATTTTTAGGGTATTCAACTAAGATAAAAGGCTACAAATGCTACAATAAAGGATTATGCAAAATTGTAGATGGCAATGATGTAAGAGCGGATGACCTCTCAAAATAAAGCAGCCAAGATTTATCCATCCACCTGATCATACCAACAACATAGATGAAGCTAAACAACTTGGAGAATAAAGAAAATAAGAAGATAAGGCAAAGTCAACTCACCCAGAAACTCTCTCAAGGTATGTAAAAAAGCATCACCCTACAAATCAAATTGTTGGTAACAAGGAAGAATGAATGAAAACTCAAAGAAGATTAATAAACACTTCCAATTAAGCACATATTGCTATGTTGTCCATGATTGAACCAAAATATTTTTCTTAAGATAGCCAAGATGAGCATTGGATAAAATCCATGAATGAGGAACTATATCAGATTGAGAAAACTCAGACTTTGGAATTGATTCCAAAACCATTAAATAAAAATGTCATTGGCGCAAAATAGGACTTTAGCGACAAATTAAATGTAGATGGACTGGTTGTAAGAAACAAGGCTAGATTGTTATGCAAAGGTTATGCTCAGATTTAGCGAATAGATTTTGAAGTGACTTTTGCCCATGTAGCAAGATTAGAGGCAATAAGGATATTCACGACATTTACATGTCACAAGAATTTCAAGGTATATCAGATGGATGTAAAATCATTATTTTTGAATTCAGAACTTTAAGAAGATGTTTATATTGGACGGCTTGAAGGTTTTCAACTATCATAATATCCTAAGGTAGTGTTTCGGATGAAAAAGGCATTGTGTGGAATAAAGAAAGCACCCAGGACATGGTATTCAAAATTAGACAAACACCTACAAAAACAAGACTTCAAAAGAGGAACAACTGATAGTAATTTGTATGTCAAATCTAAAAATGATAATCTTTTAGTTATTGTTTTTTATGTTGATACATCATTCCAGCTAGTGATGCAAATTTACTTAGCCACAAATTTGCAGCTAATATGCAAGTTGAATTTAAGATGTCTATGCTTGGGGAACTTTCATTTTTCCTTAGCTTACAAATTACTCAATCAACAAAAAGCATATTTATTTCTCAAGGCAAATACCTCAAAGAAATGTTGGAGAAATTTGGGATGGAAGAATGTTCTCTTGTTAGTATGCCTACGGTCATTGGATGTAAACTCAGCAAAGAAGATGAGTCCCTAGAGGTAAATCAAACAATGTATAGAACAATGATTAGCAACCTCCTATACCAAATAGATCAAGGTCGCACATTATGCAAGCTATTGGTGTAGTTGCATGGTATCAATCAACCCCCAAAATAAGTCATCTCTTAGCTTCCAATATCATTTTCAAGTATCTGAGAGCCATAATGGACTATAGTTTATGGCATCCAAGGGGTCAGAAATTATCATTAAATGTATACATAGACGTTGATTGGGAAGGAAGTTTAGAAGATAGGAAAAGCATAAGTGGTGCTTCTTTCTTCCTTGGAAATTGTTTGGTGGTTTGGCTGAGCAAAAAGCAAACATTTATCTCACTTTCTACTACTGAAGTTGAGAACGTAGCAGTTGCAGCAAGTTGTACTCAAAATTTATGGATGAAACAAGACATGAAGGTAACTTATGATGAACCCATTCTCATTATATGTGATAAAAAAAGTGTTATCAGTATCTTCAAGAATCATGTCCTTCACTCAAAGACCAATCATATACCCATTAAGTACCATTTTCTTAGAGAACGGGTGGGTGACCAGATTGTCAAGTTGGAGTACATGTCTACAAAAGAAAAAGTTGTTGGTATCTTCACCAAGCCTCTTGCTCGAGATCCTTTTGAATATTTAAGGCACAAGATGGGAGTGGTGTCTCTCTCATCTCTTCACTAGTGTTCTTCACTAGCAAAGAGGGTAGTTGTCCAAATATGTCATAAGGATGGATGTATGGTTGGAGAGTAGAAAAGACACCAAGATTTAATATTAGTATGAGTAGTGCAAGTTTATGGGGAGCATAGTGCAAATCCAATGACAATGAAATGGAAATTCTACACTAATATCAATTGATTTAAGTCAAAGGGACAGAATAATCAACAGTCTATGATATCCCTTTAGGGAAGAAATGATCATAGGGGGAGTAGCTAAACCCATTTCCATTGATGTCAAAGGGGCAGAATGATCAAATAATGGCACATCAAATCCAAAAGGACAGTGACTATACAGTAGTGGTTTCAGCGACTTGACCAGGGGAGTGTTGCAACGTGGTGGTGTTTCCATCAATGACCAGCAATGTCAAGTGGTGTTGTCATCAGTGCCAAAGAGGGAGATTTTTTGTATGTTGGTAGTTTGTTGTCACTGTTGTCAGGTCTAATTCATTGATGTCGAGTATTGTCAAGTTCAAGGAGAGCTTGTTGAGGTTTTTATGCATGATGCTTATGTTATTATTGATGTCATGTTTGTTCCATTAAGATTTTTCTAAGTTTATGATGACTAGGTTGTTGATTGAGTAGCCTATCCTTGAAGGAATTTTGTCTGAAGGTAACTTGTAGAAAATCACATTAAAAGTGTATAGTTGGACAGTCCTCTCGAAGACCTTTTCAATACTATATGGAACTTAGTCTAACTCCCAAGGAACAGGATCAATAAGAGTTTGAAGTTTAGACAGGGTTCTAAAGGCTCATGGTTCCAATGAATGCCCCTCGCCAAATAAGCACCAAATGTTAATATAATGAACACAGTGGTGATTGGCAAGTAGTGGGGTGACAAGGCCCCTAGTCATAGTGCACAGTCGCTAAGGAGCTGGCAGAAAGTGTTAAGGCCCTTATCAGACCGCTCAGTTAGGAGGATGTTGCAAATGGAAAACATAGCTCACGAGTAGCAAGTGGTGGCCAACAAGGCATTGGTCACAACACCTGGTCACCAAGGACCTTGGCAACAAACACTATAACACTTATCGGACCATAAGTTCTAATGATGTGCACACAACAGTGATGGGAATCATGCATCAAGATGACATGACGTGGCAAGGTGATGACATGGAACCCTAAGGAGAGGACATGTGGCAGGTAGATTTAGATATTTTGGGTAGCCAAGTGGCCCATTTACGAGTGACACGTGGCACCCTAAGGCAAGGACACATGGAGGTGATGGGGTGTGACAGCTAGCATGGAACAGACATGGAAAATGAAGTGGCAATGACCTAAAAGGTGAGCTGGAAATAACCTAGTAGAAGTTTAGACAGGGTTATGAAGGCTCATGGTTCCAATGAATGCCCCTCGCCAAATAAGCACCAAATGTTAATATAATGAACACAGTGGTGATTGGCGAGTAGTGGGGTGACAAGGCCCCTAGTCATAGTGCACAGTCGCTAAGGAGCTGGCAGAAAGTGTTAAGGCCCTTATCAGACCGCTCAGTTAGGAGGATGTTGCAAATGGAAAACATAGCTCACGAGTAGCAAGTGGTGGCCAACAAGGCATTGGTCACAACACCTGGTCACCAAGGACCTTGGCGACAAACACTATAACACTTATCGGACCATAAGTTCTAATGATGTGCACACAACAGTGATGGGAATCATGCATCAAGATGACATGACGTGGCAAGGTGATGACATGGAACCCTAAGGAGAGGACATGTGGCAGGTAGATTTAGATATTTTGGGTAGCCAAGTGGCCCATTTACGAGTGACACGTGGCACCCTAAGGCAAGGACACATGGAGGTGATGGGGTGTGACAGCTAGCATGGAACAGACATGGAAAATGAAGTGGTAATGACCTAAAAGGTGAGCTGGAAATAACCTAGTAGAAGAGGTGATAGAACCTTGGGATTTGCGTTAAGGACCAGTTTTATAAGGCTTCATAGTGTTAAGTTATTCAATCATTGAATTGAACTAGTATTTGGATCTCAAGCGATGGAAAAGTGGGAATAATAACTCCATGAGGCACCATACTATATGGGAGGCATATACGATAAAACTTAGACCCCTCCCCCCTCGTTAACCTTCAAAAGAGCAGGGAGCACTGAAGTATGGTCTCTGCTTTCAAATTTGATCAATGAACAATATTTGTTTGTGAGCTTTGAAAAATATGGGGGTCATTTAAATTGTATACACGACAAATTTCAGACAACCCCCCCCCCCCCCTTTCATTATTGTTTGGAAAAACTGAGGGGGTGAAATGGCGTTTTGGACATTGATCTGATATGGCCACTGGGAGCACTCTAGAACATGTTAGATAGTTAACTTTGGGCAATCCATAGCAGTTCAAAGCTAAGAACCCTTTGGGTTTAATCCCATTGTTCAAGTCTGCATTCCTATGCTCTAGGGAGCTTGACCACAAGGGGCCATAATGCAAAACTTTGGCGTTCAAGTACCAAATTTAGTTAGAAAACGAAATCTTGTTTGAGTGCCAAATTTAGTAAATTGAGTTAAAATTAAATGGAAACATCTATAATAGGAAATTATACGATGTAAGGAGGAGAGGTTCCCGTGCAAGGAAATGTGTTGTAATTGTTGTCGAAATAGAAACACAAGTTGATTTTAAAACTAAACTAGAAGATGAGATGGTGCTAAGCAGCAAAGTGAACAGGAGTATATTTAGAACACGCCAGAAGTTTAAATTGATGATTAAGGGCTACGTCTGTAGAAAAAGTAGCAATGTGTTTAAAAGAAATGCATATCTCAAGTGTCCAGAGTTTAGTTGGAAAAAAGAGATTTAATCAAGAACATATTAGAGAAGAAGCAATTATAAGATATTTGAATTGGATCAGAGAATCAAAGTAAAATTGGTTGTTGTAGAGCAAGGGTAAATAGATGTAAGAGTTAAATAAATTGGTTCAACAATATTTTTTATTAAAATGCTTTAGATCTGAGTTTGAAAATTGATAAATAAAAAAAATGGTTCTCATAGGTTGAGCAATTAGGTGCTTGCAGATCAATAGGGATTGGTCCCTCTAGTGGGTCGATGCCTACAAACTGTGGGAGTTGATGCTTCTAGCAAGTTGGTGCTTGCAAAGAAAAGTGAATTGGAGTCTTCTTTAGGTTGGTGCCTATATTTTTTGATGTAATTTGATTTTGGAGCTTGCCTTTACATCATAATCAAAAAGAATTTGTGGTTTTATCCCATATGAGTTTCCACGTAAACAACTTTTGTTAAAGATTTATGTGATTCATGCATTGTTGCCTATTATAGTATTATTGAATGTGTTAAATTGGGTAAAAAATTGTTAAAATTGTTAAAATATTGATTCACCCCCACCAACCCCCCCTCCCCACCACAACATTTCTCTAGTTTCCAACACTCATTAACATGTGTAATAACTACTGAAGGTTATTTATTGTCTCTAGATGACATGTCGAGTCAAGGATGAATGTAAATGTTATTTTTACAATCCATACTCTCCAATCAATGAAACACCTCATGTTGTGAATACAGACAAACAAGAGTTAAGACAAGGTACTCCTATATATGCAATCAATACCAATGTTGATTCAACACTCTTCTACACACTAAACCTATAGCTCTTTCGGGCTAAAAACTAGACCCTAGGCCAATATTTTGATCAAAACTTAAGGAGGAAGGGTTCTATACCTATCCATAGGTTTTAGAAAAAGCCCTCATATTTTTATACAAGTTTTCTAAATAATTAAGTAGTCCCTCCTCATTTCGAGCTCCTTGAATAGTGCAAAAGCTCTCGAACGTATTTCTTGGAATCAAACCAATTGCATATCCACACACACAAACATGAGTATGGGTTATCACTACAAATTATTGATGAAGGCTAAATATTTTAAAATTTTTGGTTTTTACTAGTTTGCCATCACCAGAATTCAGTTAGGAAATCTTTGTCAAACATGTAATTTTGGATTTGATGAAATTACTATTTTTAATGAATAAATGGATTTAACACACTTGAATGCCCCTATTATAACTAGATTTTGTAATGTTAACATTTGATATATCCTTTACATCAATCTAAAATGATTCTTGTCAAATTTAGGCAAAAAAACATTAATTTTCTTTCTTATTATTTTACGTAATGGAAGAATAATCCATTTATAAAAGTATGCCATGAAACTAAATTAATATAATATAATTTATATTATCAAAAAATTCTCAAACATTATTTACAAAGGTCACTTAAAAATAAGTATTTTATAATATTAAATGCCAATGTATCGAACTCCTATCATTAAAACTTTTACTTAGTTAGGCTCTGAACATAATGTGCACTCTCTACAAGTCTTTTGGGACTCCGTGAATGTTGTTAACTAGTTTAACATCACACGGAAATGTCACAACCACACACTTTTATCTTTATTGGAGGATATTTTGCAATTAAAACTAGCTTTTGATTTCATTTCATGTGTTCGCATCTACAAGGAAAGAAATGTTGATACATATTCTCTCTCTAAGGATGGGAAGGATTTGAGTTATTGGAAAGTCTCGGAACATCTAGATGGTGCAATTAGAGACTAATTGCATCACTCCTTCTTGGAGATATGATCTTACTTTTTTGTTTCTCATATACTAAAATTTTCTACATAACGATTATATGACAGTTTTATGAAATTGACAAATTTATATGGTTACTACTTACAATTTTTTTTATATAATAATATTTATTCAAAATTATTATGAGACTATAAAGGCCATTGTAGACCCATATTTTTTATTCTATATTAGTGTTATCTCTCTTTAAGAGAATTTTAAAAAAATGCTTCAACATTAACTACCTAACTTTTATATAAATAATAAAAATTATGTAACTTTTATATAAATAATAAAAATTATGTTTTTTTCCCTCAAAGAAGAAAAAAAACAATATACAAAAATTATTACAACACTAAAATTACAAAATACATTTCTTCACTCAGAAAATCATATTTTCCTATAAAATATAATCTAATCACTACCTAAGTGAAAGTTCATATTTTTAAACATGGCATTTCTTCACTCACAAAATCATATTTTACTCTATAAAATATTATGACTACCTAAGTGAACTTTCACATTTTCTAACAAATATAATTTCTAACAAAAATGCGAGAGACAAATTGTATTTATGAATTCACAAGTGACAACTGGAAATATTTATAAATTCAGAAGGGGAAATAATTATTGGATTAGATTTTTCATTTGGTAAAGTGTATCGTAGTAAAGTGTAATAGTAGTAGGTATAAATAATTGAATAAAGTTAATATTTTTAATGAGAAGTGTAAGGTTTTACTTAGTGAATATGTTTTTTATATTAATATAAAATAAAAATTATAATATATATATATATATATATATATATAACTTAAAAAACAATTACAATAATAATATACCTATACAAGAATAAAGGATGAGTGATTTCAAAGCAACACATAACATGGAGGACAATCTAGTGGTTATAATTCCATTGAGGTTGGCTTGGCTTGCAGTACAAATGTCACATTGAGTTGTCATTTGTGAATCAGCATATACAACAAACATGTAATAAACTAAGGAGTTGTCTATAATGCGACTTTTTGAGATTCCGGTGACGGAATCCGGCGGAAGAAATTGCGATGAAATCATGATTTTTTGCAGTTAAAATGGTTTTTTAACTGCATATTCGGATTCAGCACCCTGGAAAACCCCTGGGACGCTTTCATTGTGCAGAAATTAGCTATCAAACTTGGATTCCGATAAATCACTGCCGGATTTTCACCGGAAAAAATCGCCGGAAAGGCTTTCAAAAAGTCGCGTTAAAGACTACGTCATAAACTAATGGGCCCATGTAACAAATATGACATGAAGGGAACACATGGGCCCATACATCAGTTATTAATGGAAAATAGAAAGATACTTAATGCTCCTGTCATTTGTAAACATCAAGTATTCTATGATTGGATAGAAGGAAGGATGCATTTAAGTTGTATTTTAAGTCTGACGTTCTGGAACAAAGTTGTTTAATGAAGTGTGCACTTAAGTTTTTTTTCTCTAGAAGTGTGCATTTAAGTTATATATTGATCCTTACATAATTATTAATATGAGAAGTGTTTATTATTAATATGGATAATAAAATTGTTTAAAAATATTTTTATTATGTGTGCATTTAAGTTATATATTGATTCTTATTATTAATATGGATAATAAAATTGTTTAAAAATGTTTTTATTATGTGTGCATTTAAGTTATATATTGATTCTTACATAATCGTTAATATGAGAATTGTTTATTATTCATATGGATAATAGAATTGTTTAAAAATGTTTTATTATGTGTTTATTAGTGGAGAAGTTTAAATGGTATATTATTTGTACTTTTTTATAATTATTATTGTAATTTAGTTATAAAAAATATTATTAAATTATAATTTTTATTTGTTGAAATTATATTTTTGAGTGAATAAAAAAGTTTAAAGTTATTAAAAAATTCTCTTTGACACTTGGTTTCAATACTCGATGCGATCGACAGTTAATTTATGTGAGTAAGGGGTATTAATGAACATGGTAGAGGGTATGATTAGATCAAACAAATTGAATGGGATGGGTACCAAGCAGTGAGGCAAGCATGTCACCTCGAGATTTCACACCAAGGCATTCTATAATTGGTAGCAAGAGGGTGGGCATGCAGATTAATTCCACCATCGCAGAGTTGGGAATTCACTCTTCTATTTGATATTCACCTTAGCTTTGGGATACATCCATGGGGATGACCGCGTTGGGTTTTCCATGAGCCTGGAATCTCCTCTTCTTAAGTTGCGAGGAGAAGAGAGGCCACCTGCATTCTCTCCACATCACACAATCTGTGAAGTCATTGGGCAACTTTAACATCCTCTTCTAGGTAATTTTGGGGCATAATCGTCTCAACCCAACCATTTCACTTGAACTACTCATTGCTTTTGTGAAGTTAACATTATTTAGACAAATTTCTCTAAAATAATTCCAGGAGAATGGCGACACTCTAAAGTGGAAATTTTCCACATGCTCTCCACCCTCCTTGGTGCAAGCCACCTCTAAAAGAAATCAGCTCCGGGAGGCCTTGACATACAATTGAGCTTGCCTTATGGATTAGTAGCTCTGAAAGATTGTTAGTGGGAAACTCTATTTAAAGAAATCAACTCTAAGAGGCCTTGACATACAATTGATCTTGCATTATGGATTAGTAGCTCGGAAAGATTGTTAGTGGGAAACTCTATCTCCTCATTGGGGTTCCAAAGTTTGTTCTTGCTAGAGAATTTTCCCTCCCACACTCCCCTAAAAGCACATTTGTCTCTAGGTAGGAATCCCTGGACTAGTTGATCTAATACCTCAAGGAAGTAAAGCTTCACTCGTCAAGAAGAGTCTTCTCAAACTCATCAATATCCAAAGTCTCCACCAAATCCAAACTTGTCTACTCCTCGAGGGAAACGACACATGTCACCAGCAACTCCAGGTGGCTCATGATCAACATATCTAACCCACTCTCCAAGTTTCTAGGCAACATGCCCTATCAGCAAGTACAGATACAATGAAATGTTATGTATTACTAGGAACAAGGTCGTTCCAGAGCGCAAGTGTGGGTAGAGAGCTCGACAGCTAAATATTGGGATTTCAACCTTCAACTGGTTCAAGATGAAATCACTTGTGTAGAACATGAATTAGCAAATGAAAGGCACACTCTCATGGATACAGAAGTTCTAGTAGACGTCACAAACTGGGGTTTGGATGCAAGGCACACTAGAGGTTGTTGTAGCCAGTACATGTACATCATGTACATTTATTAGCACCTAGAATTTCTTCCTGGAAAAGTTCTTGTTGATAGAAATTAGATCAAGGAATACATCCTTCTGATCTTGAATCATATGTAGAGACACATACTAGCAATGGATCGAAGGCTTGGGCACATAGAGAAGTAATTAGGCATCCCCCTTGATCTTAGATGCTCTCCATGCAACAACAAGGAGCCCATTCTAGTTGAACTCGTAGATTTTGAGAGGTCCACCTAATCGTCTTGCAGACTTTTAGTTTTTTCTTTTTTTAAGTTCAAGTTCAATAGTTTTGTGTTTGGAAATGGCCCTAGAGACGCAATAGTCAAAACTAGTTTTTTGGTTATCATGAGTTTACTTAGATTTATTACTTTTGGGATACTTAAACAATTGAAGTTATGTATCTGGTTTGGTTTCCCTAATGGCATACTAGAACAAACTTCTAAAGATTTAAGCTACTCATGTATATTTTTTATTTCAAAAAATACAAATTATTTACTTAAAAAATACTTAAATATTTTTTAATTATTTATTAAAAGATAATAATTAGGTAAAATTTTAAGAAATACTTTTATGGATATTTTTATTACAAGTATTTATTATTTATTAAGAGATTTTTAAAGAAAAAATGAAAAAGAAATTCTCCATATTCATGGATTATATCTTTATTAAATATATCAATATAGATTGATACATTTTATGGAAATATGGGTAAAAGAGCCAAATTTAAGCCCTTTTTTTACACCCTGGAAAAACCTATCATAACTTAGTTGTCAAACAAGCAATGGGACATCCATCATTAGTTGTTATGGGTGAATAGTCATCACCATTATTTAAAGAAAACCACCCCACCTAGAATTACCCATTGTGATTCCTACTAAAAACATCTAGACTTTAAGTCATTAATATGTTTCCTTACATTCAAAAAAAATAACTTCTTAACCTGATAAAAATAATTTTGAAACATACTAATTCAAATTAAACATTTATTAATACAAAATTAATTATTAAAAAATATTTATACAAATTATCATAATTATTTAATTTAATTTTCTTCAATAATTAATTTTATACCACTTAATGAATAAATAATAACAATCAATAAACTATTTATTAAACTATTGAACATAATAATAATTAATAAAATATTGAACATAAAAATAGGCCACAGTTTTAATCGAACAACACCGATTTCAATATCTTCATTTCTAAAAACATATGATCATTTTTTACTACCAACTAAATATTTGAATATATAGTAAGGTTTTATCACATTAATCATTTTTTACTACCAATTAAATATTTGAATATATAGTAAAGTTTTATCACATTTTAGTATATAATTATTTTTTACTACCAACTAAATATTTGAATATAGTAAGATTTTATCACATTAATCATTTTTACTATCAATTAAATATTTGAATATATAGTAAAGTTTTATCACATTTTAAACGAGTTGTTTTTAATGAGAATTTTTTAAGTTTTTTTGGTGGGTTTTTCTGATCTAATCTCTCTAAAATTTTGTGAGTATTTATTGAAATCACAAACTTGATGAATAACCCTTGTACAATCAAATTGCTTTGAAAAAATTTAGAGTGTTGAATCTATATATATAATTAAAAAACTAATTTAAATAATATAAATCAAGATTTTATCTCAAATTTTTCTACCAAATTCTTACACCCGCTAAAAACAACTCCCTTCCCAATATTTAAATATCTAATTCGGTTGTAGGTGTGAAGAGGTATTTATTTCTTATTTAGGAGTTGTACATGAATTTATTTCTTTCGGTCTGATCAGTTATAAAAGTGAAACTGGAATTCCAATGGATGATCTAACACTTCGTGATGTAATTAATGACGTAACACTCCATTAACATGTATGACTTAGTGTACACATTTATTTCGCTTTTGGTTAGTTTTGTTTTTTCTTGATCTTTAGAAGCTACCTATGTCAATTCAAAAGTTGGTTGGAAATGTGTGTTTATAAGCTCAAAAGTTGGTTGGAAATGTATGTTTATAAGCTGATGTCATATCATATTTTTTAAATTATTTTAAATTAATGGTAGCTATTTATTAAATGTTTATAATAATGACAGAGTACATTAGGTATAGTTTTAGTTATATATCAATATTCATGTTTAACTAAAATAAGAATTTTTGGAGAATTAGTTATATTAAATACCACAAAATTGTTATAAATAGGGTGGTTACAAAATATTTTTAAAGACTTGAACTTATGCGAATTGAGAAATATTATTAAAATGCTCACCCTAAGGTGATGACATGGAACCCTAAGGTGAGGACATGTGGCAGGTAGATTTGGATATTTTGGGTAGCCAAGTGGCCCATTTACAAGTGACAAGTGGCACCCTAAGGCAAGGACACATGGAGGTGATGAGGTGTGACAGCTAGCATGGAACAGACATGGAAAATGAAGTGGCAATGACCTAAAAGGTGAGGTGGAAATAACCTGGTAGAAGAGGTGGTAGAACCTTGGGATTCGCATTAAGGATCAATTTTATAAGGCTTCGTAGTGTTAAGTTATTCAATCATTGAAGTGAACTAGTATTTGGATCTCGAGCGATGTAAAAGTGAGCACAATCACTCCATGAGGCACCATACTATATGGGAGGCGTATACGACAAAACTTAGACCCCTCCCCCCTTGTTAACCTTCAAAAGAGCAGGGAGAACTAAAGTATGGTCTCTGCTTTCAAATTTGATCAACGAACAAGATTTGTTTGTGAGCTTTAAAAAATATCGGGGTCGTTTAAATCGTATACACGACAAATTTCAGACAACCCCCCCCCCCCCCCCCCCCCTCCTTTCATTAATGTTTGGAAAAACTGAGGGGGTGAAATGGCGTTTTGGACATTGATCTGATATGGCCACTGGGAGCACTCTGGAACATGTTAGATAGTTAACTTTGGGTAGTCCATAGCAGTTCAAAGCTAAGAACACTTTGGGCTTAATCCCATTGTTCAAGTCTGCATTCCTATGCTCTAGGGAGCTTGACCACAAGGGGCCATAATTCAAAACTTTGGTGTTCGAGTACCAAATTTAGTTAGAAAACTAAATCTTGTTTGAATGCCAAATTTAGTAAATTGAGTTAAAATTAAATGGAAACATCTATAATAGGAAATTATACGATGTAAGGAGGAGAGGTTCCCGTGCAGGGAAATGTGTTGTAATTGTTGTCGAAATAGAAAACACAAGTTGATTTTAAAACTAAACTAGAATATGAGATGGTGCTAAGCAGCAAAGTGAACAGGAGTATATTTAGAACACACCAGAAGCTTAAATTGATGATTAAGGGCTACGTCTGTAGAAAAAGTAGCAATGTGTTTAAAAGAATTGCACATCTCAAGCGTCCATAGTTTAGTTGGAAAAAAGATATTTAATCAAGAACATATTAGAGAAGAAGCAATTATGAGATATTTGAATTGGATCAGAGAATCAAAGTAAGATTGGTTGTTGTAGAGCATGGGTAAATAGATCTAAGAGTTAAATAAATTGGTTCAACAATAATTTTCATTAAAATGCTTCAGATCTGAGTTTGAAAATTGATAATAAAAAAAATGGTTCTCATAGGTTGAGCAATTAGGTGCTTGCAAATCAATAGGGATTGGTGCCTCTAGCAGGTCGATGCCTACAAATTGTGGGAGTTGATGCTTCTAGCAAGTTGGTGCTTGCAAAGAAAAGTGAATTGGAGTCTCCTTTAGGTTGGTGCCTACATTTTTTGATGTAATTTGATGTTGGAGCTTGCCTTTACATCATGATCAAAAAGAATTTGTGGTTTTATCCCATATGAGTTTCCACGTAAACATCTTTTGTTAAAGATTTATGTGATTCATGCATTGTTGCTATTATTGTATTATTGAATGTGTTAGATTGGGTAAAAAAAATTTAAAAGTGTTAAAATATTGATTCACCCCAAACACCACCCCCCCCCCCCCCCCACAACATTTCTCTAGTTTCCAACACTCATTAACATGCATAATAACTACTGAAGGTTATTTGTTGTCTCTAGATGACATGTCGATTCAAGGATGAGTGTAAATATTATTTTTACAATCCATATTCTCCAGTCAATGAAACACCTCCTGTTGTGAAACAGACAAACAAAAGTTAAGACGAGGTACTCCTATATATGCAATCAATACCAATGTTGATTCAACACTTCTTCTACCCACTAAACCTATAGCTCTTTCGAGTAAAAACTAGACCCTAGGCCAATATTTTGATCAAAACTTGAGGAAGGGTCATTCTATACCTATCCATAGGTGTTAGAAAAAACCCTCATATTTTTATACGAGTTTTCTAAATAATTAAGTAGTCCCTCCTCATTTCGAGCTCCTTGAATAGTGCAAAAGGTCTCGAACATATTTCTTGGAATCAAACCAATTGCCTATCCACACACACAAACATGAGTATGGGTTATCACTACAAATTATTGATGAAGGCTACATATTTTAAAATTTTTGGTTTTTACTAGTTTGCCATCACCAGAATTCAGTTAGGAAATCTTTGTCAAACATGTAATTTTGGATTTGATGAAATTACTATTTTTAATGAATAAATGGATTTAACACACTTGAATGCCCCTATTATAACTAGATTTTGTAATGTTAACATTTGATATATCCTTTACATAAAATGATTCTTGTCAAATTTAGGCAAAGAAACATTAATTTTCTTTCTTATTATTTTAAGTAATGGAAGAATAATCCATTTATAAAATTATGCAATGAAACTAAATTAATATAATATAATTTATATTATCAAAAAAATTTCAAAACATTATTTACAAAGGTCACTTAAAATAAGTATTTTATAATATTAAATGTCAATGTATCGAACTCCTATCATTAAAACTTTTACTTACTTAGGCTCTGAACACAATGTGCACTCTCTACAGGTCTTTTGGGACTCCGTGAATGTTGTTAACTAGTTTAACATCACACGGCAATGTCACAACCACACACTTTTATCTTTATTGGAGGATATTTTGCAGTTAAAACTAGCTTTTGATTCCATTTCATGTGTTCACATCTACAAGGAAAGAAATGTTGATACATATTCTCTCTCTAAGGATGGGAAGGATTTGAGCTATTAGAAAGTCTCGGAGCATCTAGATGGTGCAGTTAGAGACTAATTGCATCACTCCTTCCTCGAGATATGATCTTACTTTTTTGTTTCTCATATACTAATATTTTCTACATAACGATTATATGACAGTTTTATGAAATCGACAGATTTATATGGTTACTACTTACAATTTTTTTTGTATATGATAATATTTATTCAAAATTATTATGAGACTATAAGGGCCACTGTCGACCCATATTTTTTATTCTATATTAGTGTTATCTTTCTAAGAGAATTTTAAAAAAATACTTTAACATTAACTATATAATTTTTATATAATGATAAAAATTATGTAACTTTTATATAAAAAATAAAAATTATGTTTTTTTCCCTAAAAGAAGAAGAAAAAAAAAAAAACAATATACAAAAATTATTACAACACTAAAATTACAAATACATTTCTTCACTCAGAAAATCATATTTTCCTATAAAATATAATCTAATCAAATCACTGCCTAAGTGAAAGTTCATATTTTTAAACATGGCATTTCTTCACTCACAAAATCATATTTTACTCTATAAAATATTATGACTACCTAAGTGAACTTTTACATTTTTGTCATAAGTATTATCACCAAATATAATTTCTAACAAAAATGCGAGAGACAAATTGTATTTATGAATTCACAAGTGACAACTGGAAATAATTATAAATCCAGAAGGGTACAAGGGAAATAAGTATTGGATTAGATTTTTCATTTGGTAAAGTGTATAGTAGTAAAGTGTAATAGTAGTAGGTATAAATAATTGAATAAAGTTAATATTTTTAATGAGAAGTGTAAGGTTTTACTTAGTGGATATCTTTTCTATATTAATATAAAATAAAAATAAAAAAATTATATATATATAAAAACTTAAAAAAACAATTTCAATGATAATATACATATACAAGAGTAAAGGATGAGAGTGATTTCAAAGCAACACATACCATAGAGGACAATCTAGTGGTTATAATTCCATTGAGGTTGGCTTGGCTTGCAGTACAAATGTCACATTGAGTTGTCATTTGTGAATGAGCATATACAACAAACATGTAATAAACTAATGGGCCCATGTAACAAAATAGAAAGATACTTAATGCTCATGTCATTTGAAAACATCAAGTATTCTATGATTGGATAGAAGGAAGGATGCATTTGAGTTGTATTTTAAGTCTGACGTTCTGGAACAAAGTTGTTTAATGAAGTGTGCACTAAAGTTTTTTTTTCTCTAGAAGTGTGCATTTAAGTTATATATTGATCCCTACATAATTATTAATATGAGAAGTGTTTATTATTAATATGGATAATAAAATTGTTTAAAAATATTTTTATTATGTGTGCATTAAGTTATATATTGATTCTTACATAATCGTTAATATGAGAATTGTTTATTATTAATATGGATAATAGAATTGTTTAAAAATATTTTTATTATGTGTTTATAAGTGGAGAAGTTTAAATGGTATATAATTTGTATTTTTTTATAATTATTATTGTAATTTAGTTATAAAAAATATCATTAAATTATAATTTTTTTATTCGTTGAAATTATATTTTTGAATGAATAAAAAGGTTTAAAGTTATTAAAAATTTCTCTTCTATTTGAATGGTATAATTTCAATAAATAATATTTGCAATTTCATTGATTTTTTTTTAATTTATAATTATATTTTAGATAAAAATAATAATAAAATATAATTACAAAAACTTCAACTCATAACATTTTTAGATTGGTTTGTAGATAGGGTGGTAAAGATGTGGAAGGTGGGAGGCATGTTGTCGTCATCCCACCATCTTACACGCCAAAGGAACATGCAACACACCACTAAGCCATCATTTCTAGCCATGCAAAGCATAGCGAGTGACACTTGGTTTCAACACTTGATGCGATCGACAGTTAATTTATGTGAGCAAGGGGTATTAATGAACATGGTAGAGGATATGATTAGATCGAATAAATTGAATGGGATGGGTACCAAGCAGTGAGGCAAGCATGTCACCTCGAGATTTCACACCAAGGAATTCTATAATTGGTAGCAAGAGGGTGGGCATGCAGATTAATTCCACCATCACGGAGTTGGGAATTCACTCTTCTATTTGATATTCACCTTAGCTTTGGGATACATCGATGGGGATGACCGCGTTGGGTTTTCCATGAGCCTGGAATCTCCTCTTCTTAAGTTGCGAGGAGAAGAGAGGCCACCTACATTCTCTCCACATCACACAATCTGTGAAGTCATTGGGCAACTTTAACATCCTCTTCTAGGTAATTTCGGGCATAATCGTCTCAACCCAACCATTTCCCTTGACCTACTCATTGGTTTTGTGAAGTTAATGTTATTTAGACAAGTTTCTCTAAAATAATTCCAAGAGAATGGCGACACTCTAAAGTGGAAATTTTCCCACATGCTCTCCACCCTCCTTGGTGCAAGCCACCTCTAAAAGAAATCAGCTCCGGGAAGCCTTGACATACAGTTGAGCTTGTCTTATGGATTAGTAGCTCTGAAAGATTGTTAGTGGGAAACTCTATTTAAAGAAATCAACTCTGAGAGGCCTTGACATACAACTGATCTTGCATTATGGATTAGTAGCTCGGAAAGATTGTTAGTGAGAAACTCTATCTCCTCATTGGGGTTCCAAAGTTTGTTCTTGCTAGAGAATTTTCCCTCCCACACTCCCCTAAAAGCATCTTTGTCTCTAGGTAGGAATCCCTGGACTAGTTGCTCTAATACCTCAAGAAAGTAAAGCTCCACTCGTCAAGAAGAGTCTTCTCAAACTCATCAATATCGAAAGTCTCCACCAAATCTAGACTTGTCTACTCCTCGAGGGAAACGACACATGTCACCAGCAACTCCAGGTGGCTCATGATCAACATATCTAACCCACTCTCCAAGTTTCTAGGCAACATGCCCTATCAGCAAGTACAGATACAATGAAATGTTATGTATTACTAGGAACAAGGTCGTTCCAGAGCGCAAGTGTGGGTAGAGAGCTCGACAACTAGATATTGGGATCTCAGCGTTCAATTGGTTCAAGATGAAATCACTTGCGTAGAACATGAATTAGCAAATGAAAGGCACACTCTCATGGATACAGAAGTTCTAGTAGAGGTCACAAACTGGGGTTTGGATGCAGGGCACACTAGAGGTTGTTGTAGCCAGTACATGTACATCATGGACATTTATTAGCACCTAGAATTTATTCTTGGAGAAGTTCTTGTTGACAGAAATTAGATCAAGGAATACATCCTTCTGATCTTGAATCATATGTAGAGGCACATACTAGCAATGGATCAAAGGCTTGGGCACATAGAGAAATAATTAGACATCCCCCTTGATCTTAGATGCTCTCCATGCAACAACAAGGAGCCCATTCTAGTTGAACTCATAGATTTTGAGAGGTCCACCTAATCGTCTTGCAGACTTTTAGTTTTTTCTTTTTTTATGTTCAAGTTCAATAGTTTTGTGTTTGGAAATGGCCCTAGAGACGCAATAGTCAAAACTAGTTTTTTTTGTTATCATGAGTTTACTTAGATTTATTACTTTTGGGATACTTAAACAATAGAAGTTATGTATCTAGTTTGGTTTCCCTAATGGCATACTAGAACAGACTTCTAAAGCTACTCATGTATATTTTTTATATCAAAAAATACAAATTATTTACTTAAAAAATACTTAAATATTTTTTAATTATTTATGAAAAGATAATAATTAGGTAAAATTTTAAGAAATACTTTTATGGATATTTTTATTACATGTATTTATTATTTATTAAGAGATTTTTAAAGAAAAAATGAAAAAGAAATTCTCTATAGTCATGGATTATATCTTTATTAAATATATCAATATAGATTGATACATTTTATGCAAATATGGGTAAAAGAACCAAATTTAAGCCCTTTTTTTACACCCTGGAAAAACCTATCATAACTTAGTTGTCAAACAAGCAATGGGACATCCATCATTAATTGTTATCGGCCAATAGTCATCACCATTATTTAAGGAAAACCACCCCACCTAGAATTACCCATTGTCATTCCTACTAAAAACATCTAGACTTTGAGTCATTAATATGTTTCCTTACATTCAAGAAAAATAACTTCTTAACCCGATAAAAATAATTTTGAAACATACTAATTCAAATTAAACATTATTAATACAAAATTAATTATTAAAAATTATTTATACAAATTATCATAATTATTTAATTTAATTTTCTTCAATAATTAATTTTATACCACTTACAAACATGAATAAATAATAACAATTAATAAACTATTTATTAAACTATTGAACATAATAATAATTAATAAAATATTGAACATAAAAATAGGCCACAGTTTTAATCAAATAACACCGATCTCAAAATTTCTAAAAACATATGATCATTTTTTACTACCAACTAAATATTTGAATATATAGTAAGGTTTTATCACATTAATCATTTTTTACTACCAATTAAATATTTTTATCGCATTCTAGCATATAATCATTTTTTATTACCAACTAAATATTTGAATATATAGTAAGGTTTTATCACATTAATCATTTTTATTATCAATGAAATATTTGAATATATAGTAAAGTTTTATCACATTTCAAATGAGTAGTTTTTAATGAGAATTTTTTCAAGTTTTTGGTGGGTTTTTCTGATCTAATTTCTCTAAAATTTTGTGAGAATTTATTGAAATCACAAACTTGATGAATAACCCTTCTACAATCAAATTGCCTTGAAAAAATTTTAGAGTGTTGAATCTATATATAATCAAAAAACTAATTTAAATAATACAAATCAAGATTTTATATCAAATTTTTCTACCAAATTCTTATGCCCGAAATCCAAAAAATCATGCTAAAAACAACTCCATTCCAAATATTTAAATATCTAATTCGGTTGTAGGTGTGAAGAGGTATTTATTTCTTATTTAGGAGTTGTACATGAATTTATTTCTTTTGGTCGGATCAGTTATAAAAGTGAAACTGGAATTCCAATGGATGATCTAACACTTCGTGATGTAATTAATGACGTAACACTCCATTAACATGTATGACTTAGTGTACACATTTATTTCGCTTTTGGTTAGTTTTGTTTTTTCTTGATCTTTAGAAGCTACCTATGTCAATTCAAAAGTTGGTTGGAAATGTGTGTTTATAAGCTCAAAAGTTGGTTGGAAATGTATGTTTATAAGCTGATGTCATATCATATTTTTTTAATTATTTTAAATTAATGGTAGTTATTTATTAAATGTTTATAATAATGACAGAGTACATTATTATAATTTATAGGTATAGTTTTAGTTATATATCAATATTCATGTTTAACTAAAATAAGAATTTTTGGAGAATTAGTTATATTAAATACCACAAAATTGTTATAAATAGGGTGGTTACAAAATATTTTTAAAGACTTGAACTTATGCGAATTGAGAAATATTATTAAAATGCTCACCAAAGCAATTGAACTAAAATCTTTCTATGATGAATACATTTTTTAACAAATAATAAAATAGTATATTAGTGTCTAATAACATTATTTTAATTTTAGTCTGGATGATTAGCTCAATTAGTTGAGTCTCTACTTTTAAAGCACCTTTGTTATTGCGAGGTCACGAGTTCAATTATCTCAATACTTTCAAGGTTAGGCTTTATGGTTGAGCGAGATGGATCTGTGTATGTGGATGTAGTGTAGTAATCTTCGAGTGTAGTTTAGTGATCTTCCGATAGTGGAGATTGGATCTATGGATGTGGATGTAGTGTAGTGATCTTCGCGTAGTGGAGATGGATCTGTGGATGTGGATGTAGTGTAGTGATCTTCGGGTAGTGGTCACTAATCTTAGGAATCCGTGGAAAAAAAAACAACTAAACATATTTTGATTTGATAAATATATATTAAATTTTATTAATAATTTTTTTATTAAATATATACATATATATTCAAACATTTAAATTTAATACCATTTAAATTTAGACAATTTACATAATAACATCTTAAATAATTTACTTAACATGAGTGGATTTGATAAATATATATTAAATTTTATTAATAAATTTTTATTAAATATATATATATATATAGTCAAACCTTTAATTTAATATAATTTAAATTTAGATAATTTACATAACAACATTACATCTTAGATAATTTATTTAATATGACTGGATTTTTGTCCATGAACTTTTGAATTGGTGATCTTTACATCATGGAGTGACTTAATAATACACCCCATCACTATCTATTCTACAAACTCTGAGCTACATTTTGTTTTTATATATATTTTGTATTTAAATATATATATTAAAAGGATCTTAGCTCCAATGGTTTGTTGCACAATTTGTTTTCCCAACTACATAAATTTAAGTTTCCTAAAACATGTGATAACCTACCCATTAATAACATTTATAAATAGTTATCTTATTAATAAAATAATTACAATTAACCTATAAAACTTCAAAAATAATATATATTAAAATATAAAACTAAATTAACCATAAAACTTGAAACTACTCTAATAATATACTTATTATACTCTTAATAATACCCTTATCAATATAATAATGAAAACTAATATATTAAAATACAAATCTAAAGTAACCATGAAACTTAAAACTACTCTCATAATATACTTATTATACTCTTAGTATTATACTCTTTCCATATTACTTATAGTATATTATACTCTTAGCATATTACTTCTCTTAGTATTATACTCTTTCCCTATTACTTATGGAAGTAAAATTTAAGTGAAAAAATTACCACTGGAATTAAATTCAATTAACAATTTAGCGACTTCAGGTTTATGTGATTCATCATGAAGATGATAACTCTTCCGGATAATGTAAACTATATTATTGTTCCTATCAAAATCATTTGTTGTGCAAGGTTGACTTTTATGTAACTTGTTACTTTCATATTTATAATTACATTATTTGCATGGCCATGATTTGTTGCTTATAATCCAAAAGCGCACACTCCCAAAATCACTGACTACACCATGATTGGATGGGATAACTGGACATACAAGTTTTATACACTCACTAAAGACTTCAAATGGAAGGATAAATAAATACATATAGGACAAGAATAGCATCATATGCAGGAGGAAAGGGAGTTCTTATGACTCACATTCATCCACAAGTCAACCTAGTAAAATATGTTTTAAAATATATGGGTTTTCATTAACCTGTATTCTATCACTATGTTGGATTGTGGGGTGTGATGAGTTTGAAATGTTCACTATGAAAATGCTTAATTTTTTTATGATTTAAAAAAAAAAAAAAATATAAATATAAAAATTTACTTATAAATTAAGTTTAAAATGATTAAGATTTTTCAGAAAATTATATAGAGAATTATTGGTCCAAGCGTTTCGAACCTCAATCTAGGTATATCATCAAAATTAGGATGAGGAGCAAGAATTATTGATCGAACCTCAATCTAGGTTCATCATCAAGACCAGGATGAGGAGCAAGATCAACATATTGTTAATATATATCTCAGATTTGCAACAGTAAGAATAATTATTCGACGTTGAAAAAAATAATTAATAACAAGGAACGTTAATTGTTATTAATTATTCTTTTGAGATATATATTAACAATTTATTGATCTTGATCTTGCTCCTCATCTTGGTCCTCATGATAACCTAGATTGAGGTTCCAAACGCGTGGCCAATAATTCTCCATGTGATTTTCCCAGAT
Source organism: Pinus tabuliformis (assembly GCA_031772625.1). Lineage (NCBI taxonomy): Eukaryota > Viridiplantae > Streptophyta > Pinopsida > Pinales > Pinaceae > Pinus > Pinus tabuliformis. The sequence continues at coordinate 651,888,977 of CM062815.1, read as the reverse complement.
TTGCAACGGTAAGAATAATTATCCAATATTTAAAAGAATAATTAATAACAAGGAACGTTAATTGTTATTAATTATTCATTTGAGATATATATTAACAGTTTGTTGATCTTGCTCTTCATCTTGGTCCTGATAATAACCTAGATTGAGGTTGCAAACATGTAGTCCAAAGATTAATAATGTTCCTTGTTATTAATTATTCTTTTGAACGTTGGATATTGACCGTTGCATCGAGATATATATTAACAGTGGGTTGATCTTCTAGATTGAGGTTCGAAACGCGTCCACCAATAATTCTCCATGTGATTTTCCGAAAGATCTAATCATTATATCATAAATCACAGAAGCATCTAGTCTAAGTTTAAAATATTTAAATATATTAATATATGTATGATAATTGATGGTTATTAATGTTAAAAATTATAATAATAATAAAAGTTAAAATTTAAAAATTTAATAAAATAGATTTATTTATAAATTAAGTTTAAATATTTTAAATATATTAATATATGTATGATAATGGATTGTTATCAATGTTAGTGAATATTAAGTTAAATTTATAAATATTTGATTTGAATTTTTTAATAAGGTATATTAATTTATATAAATAAATTTATTGGAGATATTTATGTATAATTGGGAGAAATAATGTATTTTTCCTTTTTATCTATAATATTATATATTTAATTTTGAAAAAAAAATATCTAATTTTGAAAAAAAAATATCTTTATGTTGATGGCTTTCAAATTAAATCTTATATTATGAATTATTTCTCTTGTTCTCAACTTTTTATACCATGAATTATTATCCTTGTTCTTAATACTTTGAGATATAATTGAATTAGCATACTCTATTCTCAATTAATATATAAAAGAAGAGACAAGATTTGCATTTCAGGTGTGATAGATGTTTGTATAATGTATGTGGACACAAGAATAGTTAATTTATACTTGCCTTTTGTGTTATTATTTGGTCATATAAGTTTGTTGTTGTATTGATTAAGTAGAAAATATGTTTACATTAATAACCTTCTTGTATGGGTTTAGAAGGTTGTTAGATGAGATTTAAATTAGCTCTTAGTTATTGTGTTGATGATATATTCTCTCAACTCGATATGATTGTGATAAGGCCCACTGTATCTACCCTTAGGTAAAGCCTCATGTATTTGTATGTGTATAATTATATTAGCGAAAAATAACAATAAACAAAACTATGTTCTGGCATAGCTCTTCTATATTCTGATATGGCATCAAAGCCAATGGGGATTTTGAGTTGATAGGCTTATGTGAAGGGTTCTTCTCCAAGAACTCCTACAAAGCTAGAGAATGAGAGGAAGAGCTAAGTTTTAAGCATTGTAGCCATAAAAGTAAGCTTAGGAGAGTGTTATATTTCTATGTTTTGTTGTTTAAAGAGATGGCATCTTCATATGTGTGGAGGTTATCCTCGTGGATGCAGAAAAGACGTCTATCAAGCAAAGAGATCACCAAGTGAAGTGACTAGATGAGAATGATCATGTTGGTAGTGAGTTGTTATTAAATTTTAAATATATTAAGTGCACACGTGTGTGATAAATACATGAAGCATGACTAGATATGCTAAGTAAAGATAGTGGTGGTTAATACCAAAAGAGAACATGGATACTCTAGGGACTAAAAGATCATTCTTTAAGGACATCTCGTAGTCATTCATGAATAATCATGGGATGTTGCTCCATACGAGGTACCCAAATAATTGAAGGGCTTGTTGGGTTGAGTGGGCATAGGAATATGGAGAACCAATGATCGAATATAGTAAGCTCTTGTATAAGAGAGTTGTAGATAGGAATTGCATGTGGTTTGAGTTCCTTCATTACCAAGTCTAACATGTTGGGGGTCAAGCTTGTTTCCTATTACATGAACCCATTCATGCGAAGGGGGTCCATAGAGGTATTATCCACCCAAACACTAGTTCTCGGATCACCTTAAAATAATGGCTAGGGTTTGGATCAACTTACCCTGCTTAATTATTAAAGAATACACGTGTAGAATTAGGATCTATAATAGAGGCTGCATTTGACACTTAGCCTAGATAGGCCTTGTGGACTTAGAATACAAACCTTATCTCCTTACTTTTGATTTTTAGTATTTTGTAGTAGAGGCGCCTACTTAGAGCACAAGGTATGGAAAAACTAATTTTAACTGTGGTGGTCTTGCAACTTGCAATCATATCAAAGGTTCATAACCACTTTTAAGCCTAAATGGAATGCATATGAGAAAAAATGGTGAATACATTGCGACTATAGTGAGTGGCATGAACTAAGAATGATGGACATGCATGTTGGGTCATTTGTTGAGGGACCTTATTTAAGCACTAGAGAAGTCATGGGAATTTTGCCATGCAAGAGGCTACACAAGGTCACCCATTCTTCTCCTTGAGCTTGAAACTCCCACAAACTCTATCATGAAGGAAATAATGTTAAATATTATGAGAATTACTATGCAAGTAGAGGAAAATACATTGTTCAAATGGATTAATCCCAATCTTGGATGAGGTCGAAATAAGTTTTTATCTAAATTTCTTATTCGAAGGTGAAGACAACATGAAGAAACTTTGTAAAAGACCATGTGATTATGAAACTTTGTAAGTGACCATGTCAATGGCAAGCAAATATAATTGATAGCAAGATGCCTATCTGAATCTAAGCAAGCCACAAAATAATTCAAGATCAAGCAAAGGGCCTATTGTGGATGGAAGGAAATTTTCAATTTGCGATCTACACATCTTTATTGATCTTATGCTCATACTGAGAGGGGGGTGATTCAGTATAAGATCCTCTTTTTTTTCTTTTTTCTTTTTTCTTTTTTCTTTTTTCTTTTTTCTTTTTTCTTTTTTCTTTTTCCTTTTTTCTTTTAAATGAGCATTCATCAATCATTCTTTAACTTTAAAACAATAAATACATGTAAACTCAAATTGTAGTATACGGAGTTTAACATGAAAACCCTTATAGTTATATTTATAAATGTGTGTAGGCACCAACCTACAAGAGACACCAATCTCCTTAGTTGAGCATGAACTCAGTGATATATTGTGTAGGCACCAACCTACCAGAGCGTGACACCCCTTTCATTACCCCAAATTTTGTAATGTAATTAAGAACATATGATATTGTGGTGACAACATTAATTTTATGATGCCAAAATCTATTATATGATGCAATGTTTATTTTTATTAATAAAAATGCTAGAGTTGAAGAAAGGGGACAACCAATAGATTATGATGCCTTGGGGAGGGGAATAATTGACTTAAGAGGAAAAATATACCTTAGGTGAGTATTTCCCTTTGAAGTGATGGTTAGCCTTCCCAAGAAGCTGAAAGATTAGCAAGATGAAGGGTCAAGGTGTGATTACAAAAATAAGAGGGAGGAGAAATCAAGGGGATCTTCTTCTTAGTTCTTAAACTTTTAGTTTTTCTCTCTTATATTACTCTCTCATTTTTTTCCTCTCTCATTCAGAAATTTGAATTGGCATGAGAATTGGTGACAACTTGTGTAACAAGAATTGAATTTGTTGTAGTTCATTTTCCTTGGACTAGGTGGCTCTAAGGAATAAGATTTGTCATGATTATGTGTGGCACAGAGAGCACTAAATAAGGGAAATTCAAGGGACTGTTCAGATTAGAGAAGGACTCCCTTATGTTGTGAAAACATGCATTATCATTTCTGAATGTCTATGGGTCTAGTCGAGGAATGGAAAGGTTGAACACTTAGATTCTTTCATGTGTGTGGAGAAGAGTGGACTTCACTTTTTGTGTTAATTTTTGTCTAAAAACTATGTGCTAAATCCCTGAGTTTACTTTTTCTCCTCAAGGAATCAATATTTCATACGGGGGTGGATAACTGTGAGAAAAATTGTAACACAATTGAGCCTATTGTGGGGTGGAATGTAGCTCACCCTACATCAGTTTCTAGTATATTACAGCTACAATTGACAAAATTTATTTATATGTTAATGATATTTCTGGCATAGATGGTTTAGTGATATGCATGACTATTTAATTTATCTTTCAGAAATTTTATATGTACATGCATTCACCCTTCAACAAATTTATCATGGTTATAGTTGGTATACTATTTAATTGTAACTTTTTTTATGTATTCCATTTTGTAACAACATTGGTTGAGGAAGTGAGGCTTCATAAATTCTCCTTTAAACATGTCATGTTGGAATTTATGCTATAACTTTTCTTTTGGGAGGTTCTAGAAGTTGAAACTTGGACCCTGTTAATTCTCGCGTCCAATTTTTAGATATTGCGCTGTGAAATTTTAGGAAATATGATCAGAAGAATTTAGGCTTCCTAAATGCATCTTTAAACAGGTCATGTTAGGATTTCTACTATAACTTTTCTTCTAGGAGGTTATAGAAGCTTAAACTTGGACCATAGTAAGAAAAAATCGCGTTGATAATTTGGTCTAACTTTCAGATCTTGGGTTGTGATATTTTAGGAGATACGATCAAAGGAAGTGAAGCTTCCCAAATGCTCCTAAATCATGCATCAAATGAGTCATGTTGGAATTTTTGTTATAACTTTTCTTCTGAAGGTTCCAAAAGCTAAAATTTAGATCATAGTGAGGGGAAATCTCATTGATCATCTAGTCCAACTTTAAGATATTGGGTCACGATATTTTAGGAGATATAATTATAGGAAGTCAAGCTTCCTCGATTCCCCTAAAACCATGCATCAAATAGGTCATGTTGGAATTTTTGGTATAACTTTTCATGTGGCACGTTCTATTGAGACTTGGACCATGGTAAGGGGAACTCCCACCGATCATCTTCTTCGGTTTTCAAAACATGGACTACTATAATTTAGGATATATTCCCTAAGGAAATTGGCATATTAGTTTTCATGTAGAGTGTTTGAAGAAATTCTTAAATGATTGGATGATTCATTACATACAAACTATTTGATGAAATTACCTAATGAAAATGTTGTTTTGTGGGTGTGGATAGTATTATTGTATGTTATCATTTTTGTATGATAGTATTGTTGTAGCTAATCTATGCCTATTTGCATGTAAAGCATTTTATGGAATGTGTTAAAGATGTTTTATTACAATTTGCATATAAACTATCTAATAAAATACCTCAAAGACAGAAATCAAAAGTTACATGATTGCGTGTTATATTTTAGTTAGTATGTTACAGATGGAACCATAACATTGTTTCTTATTTGATCTCGTACAAAATGGTTGAGAAAATGTTTATAATAAAAATACTACTTAATTGGTTGTATACAAAGTGTTTGAAGAAAGGTTTACATGTAAAGTGTTTGACAAAATGTATGAGGGATGAAAACCAAGTTTTTGCAAGTGTGGTCAGGATAAATTTAGTAGGGGTGTGTAACAAAGTGGTACCAAAGCTTAATTTAGCAAGGTGTGTGTCGTAGTGGTATCAGAGCTTATTGTAAAGAAAGTAAAATGAAAAAAAAAATTGGTTACCATGTAATCTCTATAAGTCATTGGGGGATTTGGTTATGTGACACAGAGACACCAGTATCCTTGACTAAGCACCAACTTAGTAAGACCTATATACGCACCAACCTAAAGTCTTCATACATAGAGTACTTATAAATTCACTGACATGCTTCATACTTCATGCATTTCATAGCATCATCATACCATTAACTTTCATTATCTAGCACCTGTCCTTGCTTCATACCATAGAGATAGCTCCAAAACCTAATAAAATTTAGCCTCCATTCCCTAGTCAACATCATAGTATTATTCCCCATAATATAATCCCAAACTATTGCACTTCACGACATTAGAACCCCAAAGCAATGCACTTCAAATCATCATAGACCTTAGTCCTTCATAACACGACTTTAACACTCCAAGAAAATTTCTTAAACTCCTCTTGTGTACCTTTAAACCCTAGGAATACTCCCTAGCTCCTCTTGCACACCTCAAATCCTTTTTGTGCACTTTTACTTGACCTTCTTGCTAGGATACATTACAAATGTGCTCATATGTCCTTTATTGATTGTGTTTTTGTGTTTGCTTATGGGATTGACTTGTAAAACTAGTTGGGATAACCTTTACTTTATCATTAGGCCAACCTTACAAAATCTTTCATATCTCCTCAATCATATGGACTTATATGGATTTCCGTATACCATTGGAATGATATTGAAACAATATTTTCAACCATATATCCTATGTTCCCATTTGAGTCAATTATTTAAAATAAAAGGCCTTCAAAGATAGGGTATCCAAATCCAAACACGGAATCAAAAGTCCAAAAACAATATTTCCAACAGTCTCCATCTTGCAATATTTAACTTTCACATTTGTAGTCTCCCCCTATCTTTGATGTCAATGACAACAATATTTCCAATAATCTCCCCTTTTGTCATTGTTGGCAACCCTTATTCAATTATGTAATGATATTGCATTACTCCCTTTGTATGAAACTCTCCATGTGTTTTTAATTATTCCTCTATTTGCAAGTTCTCCCCATTTGAAATCAATGGTAAACAATTGTGCCCCCCGCCAACATTTTTTTTTCCTTTTACTAATGAGATGAGAGGAATATCACTCCCAACTTTTGCCTGAGATATTCAAATGTTTCTCTATGAAGGGGTTTCGTAAAATCATCTACAACCTATTTCTTGTTGGCAATGTATTCCAACTTGACACTTTGTTCAACTACATATTCTCTTAATAAGTGGTACTTGATGGGAATATGCTTCGTCTTTGAGTGCTTAACAATATTGTTTGAAATCTTGACTACACTTATGTTGTAGTAGATGACTGAGATTTGTTGATCATATTCTACCTTAATATCCTTTAGTATCTGCTTCATCTAGAGAACTTGTGTGCAACATTTTGTTGTTGCAATATATTCAACTTCTACTATGGATAGAGTGATTGAAGTTTGCTTCTTTTTCAACCATGGTACTAGACAGTTGACTAGAAAGAATGCTCCTCCAACTTGTACTTTCTTGCCATCAATACTTCCTACCCAAATTGCATTTGTATATGCTCTTAAAGTGAAATTCTTACTTCTTTAATACCATAACCAATGTCTAATTTTCCCTTCAGATATTTGAATATCCTTTTTGCTACTTCTCCTTTGGCGCACATTGAAATCTTGCAACCAATTCTATCACTTTCATGAGGTCTAACCTTGATACTGCCACATATATTACATTCCCAATCATTGACCTATACAATGTTTGATTTTCTCATGGTAATTCATCATATTTTCTTCATTTTCAACTTATGATCATCAATGTACTTACAGGTGCATAGTCTTCTATTCCAATTTTCTTCAACATCTCCTTGATGTATTTAGTCTAAGAAATGATTATGCTTTTGTTGGATTGAAAATTTTGCAAAAATAGAAAGAATGAAAATTCTCTAATCATGGACATCTCAAATTCTTTTTTCATTTCTTCTATAAAATTTTGGCTCATTTTATCGACATTACTTCCAAAAATGATATATACATAAACCACAATGATTAACATATTTTCAATTTCTCTTTTGATGTAAAGATTGATGTATGTAGCTCCTCTTTTGAAACCTTGTTGTTGTAGATATTTATCAAGTCTTGAATACCAAGCTTCAGGATATTGCTTTAGTCCATGGAGTTCTTTCTTTAGCATGCATACATGATTTTCATTTTCTAACAACTGAAATCTTCCCATTTTTCAAAAAATAATTTTTCTTCTGCACTTTCATTTAGAAAGGCTAACTTGAAATCCACTTGATAGAATTTGAAGGTCTTGAAACACATAAATTCCAAGAACATTATCATTTATTTTAATATTGTAACAAAAGCAAAGGAGTCTTCAAAGTCAATACCTTCAACTTGAGGATACCCTTTTGAGATCAATTTTGCTTTATTTCTTACTACTTATCCATATTCATTCAAGTTGTTTCTAAAGACCCATTTGGTTCCAATTGTATTCTTTTCCTTTGGTCTTGGGACAAGTTCCCATGTCTCATTATTTTCAATATGATTCAGTTATTATTTCATAGCATTAACCCAATGCTCATCTTCACTAACTTGTGTAATGTTCTTGCGATCTATTTTGTATAGAAAAGAAAAGTTTACTTGTTTTGATTGTACTTATTGATCCTCTTCTACTCTAAACTCTTGTATCTATATCACCAAAAATTTCATTTTCTAGATGATACTTTTTGACAAATTTGGATGATGTATTTGGATGTTGATGCTATATTTCTTCTTGTTCTTTCTTTTCTTCTTATTTTTCTCATTCTTTGTAGATTGTCTCATGTGGATATTCATTTGTTTGTGAATTTTCTTTTCGAGATATTGCTTCAATCACTCTTACATCAATTATTTCTACAACCTTGCATAGTCTTTTGTTGTAGCATTTATAGGCCTTACTTCTATATGCATAGCCAAGAAAGATACCTTCATTTATTCTAGAATCAAATTTGTCGAAATTAGCTCCATTTATCTTTATATAGCTCTTATTCCCAGATAATTTGAAGCATTTAATTGGAGTGGTCGCCCTTTCCACAACTCATAAGGTGTCTTATTGTTTTTCACTCTAAATTGTGCTTTATTCAAAATATACATTGTTGTGTTGAATGCTTCTATCCAAAATGTATTTGGTAGTTTGGTTTCATTCAACATTGTTCTAGCTATTTCTTGTACAGTTATGTTCTTCCTTTCTACAATTCTATTTTTTTGTGGAGTCCTTGTTGTTGACAAATGTCTCTTGATTCTATAATTATAACAAAATTTATGAAGGTAAACTCACCTCCTTTATTTGATCTTAAGAATTTAATTTTAAAATCAATATCATTTTCAACTAGTGCTCTGAAAGCTTTAAACTTCCCAAAGTTTCAAATTTTTCTCTTTGAAATGTAACCCATGTCATTCTTGTGTAATCATCAATAAGCAGCATAAAATAACTCTCACATTTTAAAGTTTTTGTTCTAGTTTGCCTGCAAAGGACTCTGTGTACAAGTTTTAATTTCTTTGATATTGATTACTCCTTTGTTTTGAAACTAACTCTTGTCTTTCTCCCATGTTGACATGGCTTGCAAATAGTGTTTGTATGTTTTAAGATCCTTAGCATATCTCTTATTGTTTGTGTCTTATTGATTTTACCTAGATTGTCAAAGTTTATATGACCCATCCTTCTATGCCATAACAACCTTTCATCTACTTTACCCATACAACATTTTTCTCCTTTGATTTCATCGAGGATGTATACATTGCTTGAGGTTTTGTTTACATTTACCGCTAATCTTCCTGAACCCACTTTCCTTATCTCACATCCTTTAGAATGAAATGTGAGGTTGTAACCTTGATCACGCATTTGATTAACACTTAGAATATTTTTTTAACCCTTCAACATACAAGACATTATGTGTTTTAGTCTTTCTACCATCAAGACTAATCATACATTTTCCAACTATACTTACAAAAGTATTATCCCCAAAGGTAACATTGCCTCCTTTTTTCTTCCTTTAGGGTGAGGAATTTGTTTTGATCCCATGTAATGTTTTTTGAACATCCATTATCAATCTACCATTTCCTTTGTTTTAAGCATAAAGTACTAGTCCGCATTCTTCCTTCTTTTGTTCTTCTTACTTCATTTTCCACACCTTTTTGTGTTCTTCTCTATGCCTGGTAAGAAAATGTTCTTCCTTATTTTGTTTAGGAGACTCTATTATCTACTTATATGACTATGTGCTATGTCTCACGGTTATTACACTTATAACATTCATTATTGTAATCAAGTAGGGGAGAAAATTAATAGTACTTTCTATCAACAAACCTATGAGAACTTTTAGTTCGGTTGCTCACGTAACAATTCTTTGAGGGCTTATAAAATCGTCTATATATCTCTCTCACATGATCACTTCTTGCATAAGCTCTACAATCTATTGTTTTATGACCAAAATTATTGCAAGAAAAACAATAGTCAAGGAAGAGATTTTGGTACTAGGTTGTGAAAGGCCTTCTTGGTAGAACAAATCTTTTGAACTCATTATTCTTGTTCTTGCGAGAAGAATTAAGTTTATATTGGTCCTCATATCCTTTCTTGTTGTTGCTTTCATTGTCGATGGATCCCTTGAGAATATTAGCATATATTTTAGGTTTTTCTTCATTTTACGTTTCTAATGGCTTTGTGACCTTAGTGCTTGCATCTCCCTCAGGTGTCTTTTGGTTTTCATTGTTGCCAAGACCTATCTTAATGAATGGTGACCTTTGGAAACTAAGAAAAATATATAATATTTCAGCACTCTCTCGAAAATTCAAGCTTCTATTCAACTGATCAATTGTTTTCTCTAGTTCCTTTCTTAGGGAAATGATTTTAGCTTCTAGCTTCTCAGAATTTTCTTCCTTTCTGTTTAGCAAGATTCTCACCATTTCTTCTATCCTTTTTGCCTCTTCTAGTTGGTTTTTTAGGATGACTAGTATTTTTTTGTTTCATCAAGATCATGATCCTTCTTTTCATTTTTTTGCAATTGCTTGTTCTACTTTTCATTCTTTCCACTAAGCCTATTTATTTCTTCTAATGCACTAACTAGTTATGCTTCAAGATTCACTTTTCCCCGTCAATTTATTCTTGTTTTAAATTTGATTTTCCTTTTTGATTATCTTCATTTTCTTTATTAGTATAATTTGTGTCAGTGGCTATGAAGATAAATTCTTCCTTTTCAATATCATAAATATATCCATCACTTTCTTCAAACGAGCTAGTGCCCTCTCTAGAGTAAAAACTCTTCTTCTTAGTATATTTTCCTCTTTTGTATATAAGGTTTTCTTTTATTGTTATGTTCTTATTCTTCATCATTGTATTCCATTTTTCATGTGTACATTTAGTAGCAAAATGTCTTACTCTACCACAATTAAAACATTTGAATGGTAGCTTACTTTTGTACTCGCCCGGTCCGCTTTTTAGCTTTCTCACAAATTGTGCTTCTGTTGTATATGATTCAAGGTTGGAACAATCATAATATTTGTTTCAATTTGTCTTCTTTGATGCTTTGAAGGTTTCTTTCTTATGTGTTGGATTTTCTTTTTTTGCTCTCATTAGTGGGAATCCCATGCAACTCATCCATCGTTAGTTTCTTCAAATCCTTCATTTGTTCAATGGTAGAGACCTTGGCATCAAACCTTAAGGGGAGTGACCTTAGCACCCTTTTCAAAAACATGAGTTCTTAAAACTTATTTCCAAGTCCTCTAAAGGTTTTGAAAATTTCATCCACGTGGAGTAAATAGACTGCAACATTTTCTTCATCTTTTATTTTCAATCTCTTGAATTGCCTTCTATGAATTTGGAGCTTTTCCTTCTTTACCTTGTCATTGCCTTCATAGATGTTTTGAAGTTTATCCCAAATTTCTTTTATTAATTCACAGTATATCACCTTTACAAATTATGATTTTGATAGACTACATAAGATAACATTCATGGTTTTTACATTATATTTAACATCCTTCTTCCCAACTATATATGTTGGAGGGTTTAGGGGGTTGTATAACTAGTTGCGAATGATTTCCAAATATTAAACCCAAGAGCCATTAGAAAAGTATTCATCCTTATACTCTAGAATGCATAGTTTGTTCCATCAAATAATGGGGCTCTATTTTTGGATAAACCAACTTGGTTGGCTATGTGTGCTTCCAAAATCTACCTTCTAGTGGTTAAATTGTTTTCAAAGCAACCTGCTCTTATACCAATTGTTGAACTTATGATTATACCAAGAGGGGGTGATGAATCAATATAAGATCCCTTTTTTTAAATTTTAAATGAGAATTCATTAATCATTCATTAACTTTAAAATAGTTAATACATGTAAACTCAAATGGCATTATACATAGTTTAACATGGAAGCCCTTGAAGGAGAAAACCATCAAAATATATTTATGAATGTCTACAGGCACCAACCTACTGTTACAAAGATTGTAGGCACCAAACTGTAATAGACACCAATCTCCTTGGTTAAGCACCAACTCAGAAAGATATTTTATAGGCACCAACCTACTTGAGACATCAATCTCCTTGGCTAAGCACCAACTTATCAATACCTATATAGGCACCAATCTAAAGGCTTCATACATAGAGTACTTTTCACTTCATATGCATGCTTCATACTTCATGCATTTCATAAGATCATTGTATCCTTAAGTTTCATTCTCCAATGCCTCTCCTCGCTTCATTCCCCATATAACTTCAAACCCTAGTAAGATTTGGCCGTCATGCCCTAAAAAACCTCATATTATTATTCCTAGTAATATAATCCTAGACTACAACACTTCACAGTACCACAACCCCAAAAAAATGCACTTCAGGTTATCATAGACCTTAGTCCTTCATAGTGCACCCTTAACGCTCCAAGAAAAATCCTTAAACTCCTCTTGCGCACCTTTAAACTACAAGAATACTTCCCATCTCCTCTTTTGTACCTCAAATGTCTTTTGCACACTTGTACTTGATCTTCTTGCTTGTACACACTTCAAATGTGCTCATCTATCCTTTATTTATAATGTTTTTGCATTCACTTATGGGGTCGACTTGTAAAATTGGTTGGGATGACCTGACATAATCTTTCATATCTCCTTATTCTTATGGAGTTAGAGGGAGTGCCATATACCATTGGAAAGTTATTGAAATAAGTTTTTCAACCATGTATGTTATGCTCCCATTTGAGCTAGGTATTTGCAGTAAACATTCATTCAAATTAGTGTATCCAATTGGGCATCAAAAGTACAAAAACAATATTTCCAATAATCTCCATCTTGTAATATTTGTCTTGGACATACGTAGTCTCCCCTTGTCTTTGACATCAATGACAAAAATATTTCCAACAATCTATTCTAGTTTTAATTTTCAATCATGAAGTTTAGATCAAACCTGAAAATCTTAGTCTAAAATAATTGAAGTATGGCATGTAGTGTTAATAATTGCCTTCATGGATAGACGTGATAGTGTGAGATACATGATGGTGGTAGAGGTCCATTGTAAGAACTAATACATACCATGGAAGACCTATAATTAGGTGTGTAGAGAGAAAACTTCTACTATAGATACTTCAGCAAGAGAGATGAATATTAGAAGATGCCTTGGATGATAAACACTACCATTGTTCCATCATACATATGTAAAAGTAACTCATGTGGAATGCATGAAATGCATTCCCAATATCAAGGAGGTATATTTTTGGCAAGAAATTGATTTATTATGATATTCTAATAAATTTGGTTTTAAATAACGCTTAATGCATTTTAAAAAGTGATGATGTGAGTTACTATCAATTTGGCAGTTATTGACATGAGAAACGAAGCCTTCAATTTAAGGTGCATGTCCCTTTAAAATTGTGATGGTAAGTGAAAAGGGCTTACTAAAAAGTTGTTAAGGTATATATGTCATATGGTTGCACATGAAAGTCACAAGATGGCATTAAAGTCATTTGATGTTTGGTCAAAGGTCAAATGTAATTGTAGTTATTTCATGGTATGTTGGTGTAAAAGTAGTTTTTGAAAGAAGTTGTGGGTTATATGGTTAGATGTTTAATAGTGAAGGCCTAAGGTCACTAAGTTTACGGTAAGGAGGGAATTTGAAATCATCGAAAACAAGGTCATGGTGCATTGAAGGTGTATTTTATGACGTGATTAGTCACATGAGAAAGAGTTAATTGCCATGATGGCTTAGTGGTGTTTACTTGAGAAAAATAAAATGTTCTAAGGACAAAAACATTTACAAAGAAGGGACATTGTACAATGTCTTCTTACATGTTTTGATCAAATTGTAAATGATAAGAGTGTAAGAAATAGTTGTAGAGAAATGGTCAAAGTTGTGTAGCTCTCAAGAAGTGTTCTATGATGGGAAGTAACATTGAGTCACCAAACTTAATGTTGCAAGATCCATATTGGAATTAGGCACTCCAGTATTAGACAAGATTCTTTTTTGCAAGTAGAAATCATGCATGACAAAGTTGGATACACCAATTGTGTACATCACTACAAAGGAACAGAAGGAAGAATAAGTCAACAAACGGAAAGCATTATTGTTCTAAAATATTATGGACAAGATTTAAATGTAATTAGGCGTATGTTTGTAATCCCTATATCAACATGCATACCACTGGTTTGGTTATGACTCATGGTTCAATATTTAATAATGGATGTGTGGCATTAGACTTGCAATTGGAGGTTTGATGTTTATTGGCAAGTTTCCTTGAAGGGGAGGTTGTTCATCAATATAAGGAATTTTTAACCCTTGTGTGTTGGGTGAGACATTCATTGGCTATAGATTGTTGGTGATGTTCGACTAAGTGTGTCAAAATCAAATCAAGTAAGATTTAAGGAATATATGTCAATAAAGAGAAGATGCATTACTTACACTAGTTAGATCTTGGAAATTACTAGTGGAGTTGTTTTCACATTCAAGGGGACTTCACCAAGGAGTTGAATGAACTTTGCACGTGAAGGACTTCCTACTATATCAATGGTTACAATGGTTGAGCACCCATGTATTCTGATGGATGGTTTTTTCTTTATATGGAATTTCATAGTATGTGTTGCAAGTAGATAGTTGCAATTTGTGTATTTAATAATAATTATGAATGGATATCAATGAGTTGATTACAATGACCCTCATCACAATTTAGTTAAAGCATTTATTGGTCATGAGTGAATGGGTATGCACCCTTTGATTTTCATTAATTTAATCATTTATATTATTATTTCTATTATTTATGTTTATACAATTATGGTTGTAACAGTCTGATGATGATTCTATGCTTGAGGTACAAAATACAAATACCAAGTCAATCCAAACCATTAAATAATTTATACAAATGTCTTGCACAACCTTCCCATGCTAGGCAGAAATGAAACAAGTTAGTCAATCGTCTAGCTAACATGAGATGTTCAGATTCATCTAGTTCTCTCAACAGTTTATGGGATGATATTCCTTTCTCTAAAGTAAAGGATGAATGCCAAGCTTTGAAGATAAAGGATTTATATTCTTCCCTATATGGGGTGAGCAGGGATGTGCCCCATGCAACAAGTGGTAAGGATGTTCATCACCTCATTTAATGAGTGAGGTCAATGTGCATCACCCTTGACCATTATGCCACGATGTATAGAACATGTCATTTCACAATTAATGAGTTTAGGGTGGTGGAGTTTAATGTCGTAGCTTGGTCGTATCCTTGACTTGATCCTTGCATGTTGCAGTTGATATTCGAATGCAATTTGGGTCATAATCATAGTTTTTTCATTGAATGTTTGTCTAGTGGATTTCAATGCATATTTATTTGCCTAAACTAAACGTGTTAGGAAAGATCTACCATCAAAACCTTTTGTTCTCCTTCCTTTTTGAGTTTGAGATAGCATGAATTTTTTTGTAAGTTGTGGCAATTTTTTCAGTGGGAAAGGCTACTCTGCATGTGCTTGCTGGCTCAAGGGAGGTGCCTAGGTAATCCATTCCTTCCACAATAGTTGTGTTCATTGATTTTTCATCTCATAGCTTAAATGGTAAGGTAAACAACTCTCTTTTGAAGGGGAAGAGGATGAAGGGGTTTGCTTGGGGGCTCCAAGAAAGAATGCAAGTAGAAACCCCAAAAAAAAAAATCATGAGGAAGTCCTACCTGAACTCAAAGATGAATTACAAGAGTTAGAAGAGGATGTAGTTGGTGAATGTTAATGTTTGTTGGAATTAGAGGTGAAATTATTGTTGGGTGAGGTTCTCCTGGAAAGAAACAATGTCAAGGACAAGATATCGTTGATCCTTGAAAACACAATGTTTTAATTAAAGTAAATGAATGAAAAGATTAAGAGAATTGAGACCAAGGTGACCCCTTGAGATAGTCTGAGTGACCTAAATCTGATAGACCCCATCCACGTAGTGGTGGATGCCTCCACCTTACCCTAGTTATTTTCATGTCCTTTTACTTTTAGCCTTTCTATTTTTTGGCTTCTTATAGGCCTATTAAGGCTAGTTTAAAGGGTCTAGTTAGTGTCTATGTAGCATTAAGATATAAGCAGATGTCTCGGATAAATTTTGTAGGTTTTTTAGACATTGTTTAAAATTGTCATTCCAATAGAGGCTATGTGTAATGTTGTTAATCTTATGGATACTTTCTCTTTTTGGGTATATAGTCTCATGCTTTGTCAGTAGGTTGGTTTCCCAAGTGACAGACCACTAACAAGTAGGAGCTACATATTTATGTAATTATCCTCATATAAACGAAATTTAGCTTTAAAAAAAGGCATGTCTTACACACACCAAAAAAAATGGTATGTGTGAATATTCTAGTTGATTGTTGTTTCAAACAATCCGTATGTGTGAATATTTTAGTTAATTGTTGTTTAAAAAAAAACATAATTGATCAATGGCTAGGGATTATTAATAACAAATTTTCATTAACATGATATAAATGTCAACTGTAAATTAAAGAGATATTAAAACATTACAATGTTCCTATGCGAGAGCATAGCTTTTACCAATTAATTATTAATAATATCCACACATTATATCTTAATATAAAATAATTGAGACGTTATCACACGTTTACACAACCATCATTTAAATTTTTCATTCATTTGAGTTAGAGGCTTATTGAATCTCTCCCATAAAACCTTTGCCCCTATGGAATGGGCTCTTTTTCTTCAAATGTTGATGTTGATGCTATATTGCAAGAAATTTTTCTATGGTTAAAGACACATTTTAATCACTATGATCTTTTATGAGATGTAAATATATAAATTATTTATAAATACAGATAATTTTCTAATAATTCAAAAATATATAATAATTTAATTATAATTATTTTTATTTTATTTTTATTTTTAATGTGTGTTTGTATATATATATATATATATATATATATATATATATATATATATATATATATGTTTAAATATTTAAATATATTCCACTCTAAGTATGTGATATGCTCACGCATGTAGACATATTTGATACTTGGGGGCTTAACGGCTGGAACCCTAGCAGTCGTTGCCCTCTCTTTCGTGTTGTCGCTACCCTTTACTTGGGTTTTGATTATGAGTTGCTTTCCATTAGAATCTATTGACATGGTGTTGGTGTTTTTGGTGGTTTTTCTTGCCTCTATTGGGGGCTTTAGGTAGTTTTTCGCCATTATTGTGCCTGCTCTGGATTTTGTTTCTAGTTTTAATTGTTATGGAGGTCATTGTTGAGTTTTCCTTCTGTTGATGGGGGCTTTTTCCATGTGTGTCTTCTAGCTACTTGTCATTGCCATCATCGCACCGAGAGTGTGGGGTTTCATTTGGTTGTTGATGTGTGTTTTGATTCAGCTTCGGATTTATGGGTGTTGTCCTCCCTTTACCGCATGATTTTGGATGCCATCCCTTCTCCCATTTTGTTGTTTTGATGGTTTCATTTTTGCAGGTTTTTTATTTCCATTTTTTCTGCTATGGATGTCGTCGTTAGGTTTTCCTTCTGCTCGTGGGGGCTTCTGCCTTGGGTGTCTTCTAGTTGCTAGTCACCGCCATTGCCACACTTGGTGCTAGGGGGTCTTGTTGGGTTCTTGATGTGCGTTTTGGTTCGTCTTCGGCTTTTCAGGCAATGTCTTCTCTCCGCTGCAAGATTTTGGACATCGTCCCTTCTCCCATATTGTTGTTCAGTGTTTTCATTTTTGCAGGTGTTCTCTTCATTGGATTTTATGCCTTAACCTGGAGTTTATACATGTCAGTGCCATGTTGTTCCCTGTGTTGCTTCATGGTTTTTCTTGCCAAGTTTTCATTGAGCCTTTTGGCTCTGCAATTTGTCGCCGTATTGGGCTCCATGTTTTGGGGCTATTAGGGTGACTTGTGCCCTGCTTATGTTTTTTTACGGACTGGTGCCTGTTTTTATTTTCAAGCCTGTCGGAGCATCTCCAAGCTTTATTTTTCAGGTCAGAGTATCTTCTGGTGTTATATGGTCTTGTCGGTTAGCGTATCTTCTAACATTTTGTTTATCTTGTCAGACATAGTATCTTCCGGAATTGCTAGAATGATGTGTGTATGACCATAGTTGGGTTGTATTTCGTGCTCTCCATGAGGTTTCTTTGAGGGGCCTACACACCCTGTATCTTATTTTCAGTCATATGTTTTATGGGGATTAAACTGGCATTTATGCTATATGCATGATATATATAAACATCCTTTTATTTTAATAGAAAATTATTAGTTTTTTCTTTCCTAAATAAAAAATACGAAAAAAAAAAATTATTTGAATTTAACACTTTACTTTCACAATTTAAATTTTAATCATTTAATATGTTTATTATGTTAATATAACTTTATTTTTTATATTAAACAAGTTTATTCTAGAAGATTTATATTATTGAATGATTTAATAATCATAGCTATACATTGGTATAATTTTTACTCATAAAGGGTTCGATTAAATCATTGGTTAATTTTGCTTCGCGTCTAATAACATTGAAACCTCTAGATATCCCTTTTCCGCTTTAAATGATGTGAACTACATGCTTAGATCTAAAAGGGAATATATAAATTAATGTCAGTGCACATTATGCAATTGGTATCAAGGATGTACCGAATTACAAAAAATGATTTTAAACAATGGAGTAAACAAATGTTTTGGGATATTTTAAAAAGGGCAATATCTTCAGGAGATAATGTGTCGAGTTTTAAGGAAAAAAGTTCAACACGAATTGATAGAGGATTTTAGTGGGCAAGGAGCATCCATCACTAAATAAGTATAAGATTGAGTGATAAGAATTAATGTTATAAAAATTAGAAGTTAAGAGTTAGATGGTGTAAAGAATGAGATAAGGGCACTTAATGAACAAATGAAATCTTAATCAACAAATGAAATTGTAACAAAGTATGATATAGTGTGCAAAATTAAAAAAGAAATTGTTGGATTCTTAGTATAGTGTTGAAAGTAAATTACTTTTTCATTATAAACAATGTATTTTAAATAAACAAACATGAAGTAATTGTACATATGATTTTGCATCCTTTTACATGTAATAAAAACATGAATTTATGTTAAACTTATATAAGGATGAGAGATGTGAAGCAATACCAAATTTGACAAAGGAAAAGTTTGACATTAAGTTGACACAAGATTTTGAGATAGACTCAAATTATAGTTTGTTGATGTTAGGCCCCTATAATACTAGTGATTCCCCCATTAATATTGTCATTGTATCCCTTATTGTTATTATTATGCCCCTATTGTCCCCATATTGTTATTAGTATGCCCCATAGAAACTCACTATTGTTATTTTTGTGCCCTTATGTTATTACTATTATGTCGGCTTGATTATATTATGACCCCTTAGACTCCTATATATAGAAGGGAGGTTTAGTCATTTGTATCATCCAGAATTGTTCATTTGTGTAATTTAAAGGAGGTTACCCCCTCGAAGAGGCTGAATTATAAGGCGTTGATCTATCTTTTCTATATTTTTGTGAGCTGGTTTCCTAACATTTGGTATGAGAGCTTTGGATTCTAGGGTTTCACTACTCCAAATAGGTCATCGTGGCATTTTCACTATAACCTTTTTTCTGTGATGTTTTAGAAGCTACAAAAAAAACCCATTTGAGCCGAAATCGTTCTGAACTTAGGATCCAAATTTCAGAGCTTGTCTCGCTATATTTGTGGAGATATGATCTGAGGAAGTTAGGGTTTTTATAGAATCCCGAATTACATTCCAAATAGGTGACCTCAGGAAAATCGTCATAACTTTTGTTTTGAGCATCAGAAATTTTGTAAGAAGTTTCAGAAAGAGGACGACCTATAGTTTTTTTTGTATCCGTTTCAGGTACTAAGTTCGAAACAATGACACGTGGCATGTCATACAAGTTCGCTTTACTGAACTAGTTTATAATCAGGTCACCGTGGGAGATTTGGCATAACTCTTCCTTGGAGAATCCAATCTTGATCAGACTTGTGGGGTTAGAAAGAGGACTCGGAGGGCTACCGCAGGACGAGATTTCAGATATTTGATATCCGCAGTTACAGAGATACAACAAATTCAATATCGAGATCTTACAAAGTGAAAAAAAGGTGTGTAGTTTTTTTAAAATTTTGCATAAGATTGGTTTGAAAAAATAGTTTGAAGGAATTCAAAGGGAATAGTGAAGAATTATTAGCATTAATTAATGCCCCGAAGAAATAAAATGGAAACACCTAGTAAGCAACCTGAAAGCTCTAGCATGACTCGTGAAGAAGAGGAAGAAATGCAACATGATATATCAAAATTACAAGACCAAGTACAACAAATTTCACTCTCACTAAAGGTAAATGAAGCCAAGATGAATGGCGTGGAAGCTAATATGAATGGCATGCAAGTTAAGATGGAAGCTAAGATGGATGGCGTGGAAACTAAGAGGGATGGCATGGAAGCTAAGATGAATGGCATGGCCGCTAAGATGAATGGCATGGTCGATAAGATGGAAGAATTAAAGATAAATTTGAATAAGTTGCTACAAGAAATGGCCACTAATGGTGAAAGGGTAGTAAAGGAAACTCATGATGAGAACAAAAGAAACGTTAATCATGATTTCATAGACTCTAATGTTGGATTGAAGACCCACCATGTTCCAAAAATCGATATGAGGAAGTTTAATGGCAAGGATCCTGGAACATGGATACTATAGATGGAGCAATTTTTCGTTCTCCATAATGTGCAAAACACCCAAAATGTACGTATTAAAACTTTATATTTTGAACCAAATCAGTTTGTATGGTATCGATGGCTTTGCTCTCGTAAACAAATTGTCACTTGGGCAATTTTTAAGGAAGAAATGATAGCACATTATGAGGATACAAAAAACAACACCTTTTTTAGCCAATTGATAAATCTCAAACAAAAGGGTTCAATGATGGAGCACATTGAGGACTTCCAAAAATTGAACATAAGGGTAAAATATATTTTAGAGGAGCATAGGATTGATGTGTTCATAGGGACTTTAAAGGATAATATCCAACATGAGGTTTGCCTTTGGGAACCTGATTCATTAGAGAAGGCATTCAGGTTAGCAAGAAAAATGGAAAGAAAAATTATGGCAACTAGGAAGTCTACCACTCACAACTATAAAGATGGAAGTGTTGTTGCCCCTAGCCTTCCACAACCTACAAGGTTGACACCACAACAACTGGAAGAAAAAAGAGAAAAAGGGCTTTGTTACAGTTGTGATAGCAAATACATTAAAGGTCATAAGTGTGCTGAGAAGAAATTATTCTACATAGATTATGAAGAGGAGGAAGAAAAGGAACAAGAAATGTTAAAAGAAGAGGATATACTCCAGGAACAAACCCTAAATAAAGCAGAAATGAATCCGACCATATCTTGTAATGCATTGGTTGGAATTACCACTCCTCAAACTATCAAGATAGAAGGACATATCAAGAAGCAATAGGTAATAGTGTTGATTGATTCAAGAAGTACCCATAATTTTATTCATTATAAGATAGCAAAGGAATTAAATTGCTTCCTATATCCAACATCAGAGTGTCAAGTGATGGTTGCAAGTGGACGAACCATAAATTGCTCTAGAAAGTGCTATAATATCAAGTTATCCATGGGAGAATATGTATTGAATAGCCCAATGCTTTCCATTCTAATGGGTGGTGCTGACATTGTACTAGGAGTCCAATCGCTACAATCCTTGGGTACAATAGCTTTTAATTTCAAGAACTTTTCATGAAATTTTGTGTGGAAGGAAAGGAAGTTTAATTAAGGGGTATTGCAGGGAAATCGGGAAAGATAATCAACTCTAACGGTATGACAAAGCTTCTAAAGAAGGAACAATGAGGTGTAATTGCACAATTATGTTCGCTAGAGGTTCCCACATCGAAATCATCTATTTCTCCAGATCTCCAAAAATTCTTGGACAATCATTCCAAGGTATTTGAGACTCCCAAAGGTCTCCCACCTATTCGTTATCATGATCATGCTATTCATTTGATTCCATGAAGTGTTCCTCCAAACATCAAGTCGTACAGATATCCCTATGCCTAAAAGAGTGAAATTAAACGTATGGTTACAAAAATGCTAGAGGTTGGTACAATTCAACCTAGTCAAACTTCTTTATCTGCTCCAATAGTATTGGTGCACAAGAAGGATGGATCATGGCACATGTGTTTGGATTATAGGGATCTCAACAAGCTCACTATTAAAGATAAATTTCCCATTCCTATCATTGATGAATTATTGGATGAATTGCATGGATACATTTACTTCACCAAGTTGGATCTTCGTTCAGGATATCATCAAATCAGAATGAAGACTGAAGACATTCCAAAAATAGCATTTAGAACTCATGAGGGTCGTTATGAATTTTTGGTCATGACTTTTGGCTTTACCAATGCACCTCCTACATTTCAAGGTTTGATGAGTTCCATTTTCAAACCCTTCCTTAGAAAATTTGTGTTAGTATTTTTTGATGATATACTAATCTATAGCAAGTCTTGGAAGGATCATGTTGAACATGTTGACAGGGTGCTCAAATTATTGGAGGAGAAACAATTATATGCAAAAAGCTCCAAATGTTTCTTTGGAGTACAAGAGGTGGAATATCTGGGTCATATTGTATCTCATGAAGGTGTTAAGGTAGACCCTAACAAAATTAAAGCCATTAAGGAATGGAAAATCCCCACATCCATAAAGCATCTGTGAGGATTTCTCAGGTTGACAAGGTATTATCGCAAGTTTGTTAAGAATTATGGGAGAATAGCAGCACCTCTAACAACATTATTGAAGAAAGGTGCATTTTCATGGACTCCGAAAGCAACAAAGGCCTTCGAACATCTTAAAGATGCAATGTGCCAAGCACTGGTCTTAGCTACGTCGGACTTCACAAAAACCTTTATTGTGGAATGTGATGCTTCAGGAAATGGAATTGGTGTTGTTTTAATGCAAGATGAAAGACCCATTGCTTTCGAAAGTCATCCAATCAAGGGAAAGTATTTACACAAAGCTATTTATGAGAAGGAAATGTTGGAAATACTACATGCACTTAAGAAATGACGACCCTACCTAATGGGAAGACACTTCAAGGTAAAAACGGATCATGATAGTCTTAAATACTTTTTAGAACAAAGATTATCCTCTGAAGATCAACAAAAATGGGTCACAAATACGTTGGGTTATGACTTTGAAATCATCTACAAAAAAGGGAAGCGAAATGTTGTGGCAGATGCACTCTCAAGAAAGGATGAGGATGTGGAAGCATTGTTGTGCACCATTTCTTTTATCCAACCAGATTGGATAAACGAAGCAAGGGTGGAATGGAAGAATGACGAAGAAGTGTAGGCACTCATTCGAAAGTTACAACAAGATCCCAGTACATCTGATACATTTATCTGGAAAAATGATTCGTTATGGTACAAGTATCACTTATACCTATGTAAGAATTCCCAAATCAAACAAAAGATTCTAATGGAATTGCACGCTTCTCCCTTAGGAGGGCACTTAGGATTTTTAACAACTTACCACAGGGTTAAGAAGGAAATTTTTTTGGGATGGCCTTAAATCGGATATTCAAAAGTTTGTGGTCGAATGTTTGGTTTGCCAACAAAATAAAGTTGAAACAATTAAGACCCCAGGTCTATTACAACCTTTATCCATTCCAAGCCAACGTTGGGAGGAGGTTTCAATGGATTTTATCACAGGTTTACCCAAGTCTGAGGGAAAGGGTGTCATCATGGTGGTAGTTGACAGACTTACCAAGTATGCACACTTTTGTGCATTATCACATCCATTTAAAGCCAGTACAGTTTCTACTACATTTATGGAAACAATTCAAAAGCTACATGGAAACCCAAAGATTAGTGTAAGCAACAAAGATCCCATTTTCACTCGAAATTTTTGGACAGAATTATTTTCTTGTCTCAGTACTTAGTTAGCTCATAGCTCATCTTGTCATCCTCAATCTGATGGGAAAACTGAGATAGTAAACAAATGTTTGGAAGGATATCTTCGTTGCTTTGTAGCTAATAAACAGACACAATGGGTCAAATGGTTGCCTCTGGCTGTATGGTGGTATAACACTTCCTTCCATATTGTAGCAAAAATGACCCCATTTATGGCACTTTATGGATATCATCCACCATCCATCACATCGTATTTAAGAGAAAATTCTAAGGTTCAAGTAGTGGAACATCACATCGAGCATCAACAACAAGTTCTCCAACTCTTAAAGGATAACCTCACGTTGGTGCAGAATAGAATGAAACAACAAACAGATCAACATCACAGCGAAAGAAGTTTTGATGTAGGTGACTGAGTATTCCTATGGCTACAACCATATAAACAAATGTCCCTCAAGCAAGCTAAGAAGGATAATAAATTATCACCAAAGTATTATGGTCCGTACAAGCTATTGCAAAAGATTGGTACTATGGCATACAAATTAGAGCTTCCTGCAGCATCTCGAGTGCACCCAGTTTTCCATGTTTCATGTTTAAAGAAGGTTATAGGTGACAAGCTCCCAGTTCAAACAATAATGCTAGAACTTGATGAGGAAGAAAAAATCATATTGGAACCGGAAGCAGTCACAGAAACAAGAACTCGATAGCTACAAAATTGATCAATTTTGGAGTATCTCATCAAGTGGAAGAACTTATCCACTGAAGATTCCACATGGGAGGATGAGAATTTTATACAGAAGCATCCAGAACTACTCAAGTGTTAAGGACAACGCTTTTCGGAATGAGAGGGGCATGTTAGGCCCCTATAATACTAGTGATTCCCCCATTACTATTGTCATTGTATCCCTTATTGTTATTATTATGCCCCTATCATCCCCATATTGTTATTAGTATGCCCCATAGAAACCCATTATTGTTATTTTTGTGCCCTTATGTTACTACTGTTATGTCGGCTTGATTATATTATGACCCCTTAAACTCCTATATATAGAAGGGAGGTTTATTCATTTGTATCATCCAAGAATTGTTCATTTGTGTAATGTAAAGGAGGTTGCCCCCTTGAAGAGGCTGAATTCTAAGGCGTTGATCTATCTTTTCTATCTTTTTCTGAGCTGGTTTCCTAATAGTTGATGACACTATGTTTATGGGAGGAACTATCGTTGTAGAAGCCAAATCTTTCCCATAAACTCTCAAAGCTTTCCTTGAAGCACTTAAAGGTTAGATAAGTGAGACTAAATCCAAAATTACAATATTTTGATATCCTAATTCCAATAAGATCCATATTGCTAGACTTCTTAACTTCTCAATAGATTCTTTTTAAACACATACCTAGAAATACCACTAGTGCCTGATAGAATGAGAGAAGTAAATAAGGAAGAACCCTTCTCCAAATTGAAACAAAAATATAATGGATAGATATTTTGGTAATTATCTCTAGCTGAAGCTGAAAGGGAAAATTTATTGAGAATAATGCCCCAATTACTTTGACTCTTCTTATTCTTGGTCATAACAACTTCAAGAAAGGTTATAAATCAAATGGAAAAGATCAAAATAAAAACTCATACAAGGTTCATAATAAATCATCATTAGTATTATCGTAATAGTGACATGCACCCCAAAGGAGAGAAGAGAATGCAATAATTCAACATGGTGTTGTCAAGTAATATGGAGATTCCACAAAGAATATATGACATTTCTTGGCACATATATGGAAAGCCAAGTGTGTATTTGACATTTTCATGGGAAAATACTCTAATAACTTTATCAATTCCACATTAAGATAAGTTTAGAGAAATGATAAGATTGAATAAGTTTTATTAATCAAAATAGAATTTGGGAAATATGAGATGGAATATGAATCTTGGTATGGGAGGACTCATGGGATCAATGTTCGCCATTCAAAATAATTAACAATTTATATGAAAATAATGAATGGATGACTAAGGGAATATTTGTTTTCCGATTTTGGGATTCTTTGTATTAACTAGGTCCAACCAATCCAAATGCTTTTAAGAAATGGAATGATTTGAATATGTGGTACATAGTAATAGTTAGAGATGTTTAGGAAATACACATAAAATTAATATAGAGATATCTAATTATAAAATAAGGCCCGTAGATCCTAAGATATGGTAGACATGGCCCTATGAATTCTCTATGAAACATGTACATAGGATATTAATTAAAAACCAAAATTTCAAGGATCAACACTCCATTAGGAACAAAATATGGAATCTAAACTAAAGACCCAAATATCCACATTTTTTAGCCATTGACATATAAAGGAAATTTTACATGGAACAACATTTGCAACAGAGGTTTCATGGGACCACCATAAGTATATAATGCAATACAACAATACCTAATCCCTTAAAACCTTTTGCATATAGTGCCCTTCTGCCTATTACTTGAGTAGGTGAGTATAAAGAGGAACCATGAGTAATATATCCACAAAGAATGCAATATATAACATGATTTGTTTGTATTTGGTCAAGGTAATTTCAAGTCTAGAATAGGGGTAAGAATGTACTCAAACACCTGTAAAATACATGGAAGTTGCAACACATGGATAACATGCAATAATAGAATAACCACAACCATAACTATGCTCATACAAGATTCATGGACAAGATGGATAGTTTAGGCTTGTAAATTTTTATTGAGACTACTACAAGGCTTGGTTTTATTTCAAAAATAGAAAGAGAATATGTCAATATATTTTATATTTCAGATTATCACCAGGGCATTGTTTCACATTATCGCTACCTTGCACTAAGATTTTTGTGTATTTAATTTTTGTTTTAGTAGGTAGAGGTATTATATTTTAATGCTCTTGCATTTCATGAATTTGGCCAAGCACAACTTGTTATCACTCCAATATTTCTCTAGAATTGTTAAGAAAGAAATGATTAGAGGTAACCACAAACCAAGTTTGGAGATTAGGATCTAGCCTTCCTAATTCTCAGAGAGGGCTCTCTCTTTATGATTTAACTTTGTTTAGTTAATTGGTTTTAGGCTAGTTATGATTGTACTTGGGTTTTTATTTGGATTTTGTGGTGGGATCACTTACTTAGATGGATAGAGGGATGTCTTTTACCATTGGGATATGGAGTCAAATGTCAAGAAAACAGGACTGGATCAAGTTCTAAAAACAATGTCTATAGGGCAAGGTAGCTGAGTTATTTCAGATCTTAAGGCTAGATGGTGAAGTGGGTTTCAATCGGATCCAAAGAGAAATTAAGGGTTCCTTAGGCCGAATTATGAAATAAGTGAAAGAGGTTAACCGGGATGGGAGAGTAATTAAGGATTCTCATATCTGGATATCAGAAGAAAACATAGAAATGATCAACTGTTCAAAACATAGTGTACTTAAACAAATTCTGAGATAAATTTCCAGTTAATTCATTCACTTTAGATAACATGTAAGTTTGTGAAATACATAAGAAGATAACAAATTTGACAAAGAAAATACTTCATTGTAGTAGCTCAACACATGAATCTTGTAATGCAATCTCTTTATTACTTAGTCCAGTCTGCTGACTTGAAAAATTGGTACAATAACTCTCAGGTTTATGTTCAATACAACTCTACAAATGTATAGCAATCCACCCTCAATACTTCGAATTATGAAGTATTTATACTAAAGTAGTTTACAAAATATCCCAAACTTTCTCGGGAATTAATCTAGGAGAAAGAAATATCTTCATGCAAGAAGATAGAGACACATGTTCAATTGTTGTACGTTGTCCCTGTTTATTAGGTTGTGTTGTTATTTATGCTCTCATATTTTGTTGTTTATTCTCTGCCTTGTTGTTTGCCTTCATGCTGGCTCTTCTTTGTACTTTGACCTTTCAACTGATACACTTTAAACTAATACTCTTTAAACTGGCTAATCTGTGATTTTCCTTTTATTGTGTTATTTTCACCCTTACTATACATTTTTACATTTTGACTGTGTATTTTTTTACAGTAAGTCATTCAATTTCTCCCATGTACCTACTTCTGGTAATTGGATATTTACCATCTTCCTGTATATTTCATTTGCCTCCGTGTGCTTGGTAAAAGTGTGTTTGTTTACAAAAAGGTGCTTTACCTCATGTTGGAGGTAAAACAAGTTCTCAAAGGTCTAATACAGGACCTTGCGAGTAGGCATCCTCTTCATAGAGGAAGTGTTTACCTAATCCCTTGCCACTTCTCTAATTCTTCTGTTGTAGTCTTCGCCCGTAAGGGATGTACGTAATCCCTTATCATTATCATTTTCCTATGAAAAATCTCATTTTCTTCAACAGGTTTGAATTCATTAGTTCTTTTCTAGAATGTGGCATCAATTTGTCATTTATTACCAAGGGATTTGGCAGACCTTTCTGCCTCAAAACATCAAACTTAACCATGAACCTATCTATAGCCATCTACATGGTTTAGCATTTATATTCAAGGTTCATCATTAAATTCCTCTTGGTGAGGACCTTTTTTACCTCTAGTATTGTTTCAGTCCTGTCAGGTATCTCCAGCTCCTATAATTCATATTTGTTCTTGGAGTTGAGGAAATGAATTATTCTAGTGGCTTCCTCTGGCATGTCTCCCAGTTCTGCTTTAACTCTCTGTATGGCTTCTGTAGCCTCTTTCACTAAGTCTTTTTGCTAAAAGATTACTTGAATGGATGGCCAAATATCATTGACAGAGTCAATGATATTGGCCCATAACTGTTCCTTGGCTTGGCCAAGTGGCTCCTTTAATGTCAACTCTTTCTCTAAGCTCTTTATCCTTTCATTCATTCTGGTTGCCTTCTGTACTTCTTCTTTGTGCATAATCTGGGCAAGCTTGTTATCATTCTCTAGACTGGTTATCTTTTCCTTAAGCTTGTTTATTTGTGTGGTCTGAATGGACATGTCTTCCATTGCCTTGACCAACTTACTTGCCTCATCACCTAGCTGAGTTGTTGTTGTGGTCGAACCTGTTCTTGATGCAGATGTTGTGGCAGTTGGTAGTGTTATATCCATTGGAGCTGTAGGAGCCAATGATGCTGCCAAAGTGGATGGTACTATTGTGGTAATCGTTGGAATGACAGTGGCAGGGGCGGTCTCAAGGCTGGCCTGTTTCAGCTGTATCAAGTTGTCCAACTCCTTCTCCATCTCTTTCAACTGATCATTCAATTGTAAAACGAGGTCCATCATTTCCTCCTGATGTGTTTAGCTCTCAAGGACCTCTTTTGTCTATGGATGCTCTAAATGAGGAAGTTTCAGTTGTTTTTTGAGAGCAAAAATGTCCTCATTCTTTTTCTTTATTAACTTCTCAGCAGCCTTGATATCATTGGGATCATGTCCTAGCTCAATTCTCAAGTCTTCCAGTGACTTGATCCTGTTGTCCTTGGCCTGTGAGGAGGCATTTTCCAATTTGTATTCTGTTGTAATGTTGTCTAATGAACTTTGAAGCTTGTGTGCAGCCATAGCTTTACCTATCAAGGTGGAATAAATCATTTCACCTGCCTGCTTATGAAACTCAATTTGGTCAATGGGATGAACATCCCTGGCCAAAACCTCAAAGTCTGTTTTCCTGTAGTTTTCTGATGTTTTCAGCTGCTGGATTGTAGGTTGCATGAATGACATCTACATTTTTCCTGTTTTGATGTCAAAGGCTGACATCAACCTGTTTTGATTTGCTGGTGTCTGCTTGAAGTATTGGGCATAAGTTTCAGCCTTCAACTTCTTATTCCTCAACTTTATTTCCTTGTATCTATCTTTGATGTCTTTTTCTTTATCAATAGGCCTGGTGAATGAAGAAACCTCAACACTAAGTTGTCTCTCAGTAAGTTGAGTGTTTGATGTTGAGGGCTGGTGAGTTTCTCCTGAAGTTGTTGTGCCTTTGCTTCTTTCCACCATTATATCAGTGTCAGTGATTTCCACTAAGTCAATGATGTCTTCTTGTTCAGTTACAGGATTAAGCTTGGGCCTCTTCCTGTAACTGATCTTCTAATAAATTTATGTTAATTAGTTACCCATCCCTTAATTTAATATTATTATTATAACACTACAATAAATCCTTACAATTACTAATTTCCCTAAAACTAGTAACCGGGTTCCTATTAGATTACTATTAAATTGATACCTTATCCATTGATAGTAAGAATAATATCATTATCATATTGAATATTAATTTTAATACCAATATTAATAATAATAATAATATAATAATAATGATAATAATACTAATCTGAATGATCTAGTATAAGATTTTTTAGTTAATGTTAATAATATCCATAGATTTATTAATACTTAAATAACCTTACTATTAAATTTATTTTAATTAGTTACACAAGTTATTAACAATAAGATTAATACTATAACATTATTAGAATAATAGTATATTAATTATTATTATTTATTATTAAATCCTTTCAATTATTGTCCCTAGATATATTATTTCTAGCAATTTTTCCCTAATACTATTATTATCTTAATATTTTAGCATAAAAATATTATATATTTAAACAATTTGAATAATCAAATCTAGTCGTTTATCAAGTCTGACCTAATATAGCCGTTTTTTTTAGTCAAACCTAGCCATTGGATGATCTGCTCTCCCTATTTAAGTTGCAGCCATGATCTAGTTCTTCAACTTGTCCTGACCATGAACCACACTCGTTGGTTCAAAACGCGTCGACAAATGTACTATCATGTGATTTACGCCGAAGAATTCTTATAATATTGATCTCAAACTATTCATTTGTGGTTTCCGTAGCTGAACTGGAACATTCTTCCCTGCTTCTCTTTGGATTCCTGTCTTCATTTGTTGGAGTCTGTATAATAGGAGGAATATTCATTGGTTCTCCTAGTTCTGGAACTTGCAGGAAGGAACTTGTACGAATTTGTTTTTCTACATCAATCAATGTATTTTCTACATCAACTACAGTACTTTCCATTTCTATTAGATTGTTTTCCAACCATTTTGATTGGTTGACAAAGCTCTCAATGTCTGGTCTGGGATGATGGATGAAAGGTCCCAATTTGACCTTTATCATTAGCTTGTTTATGACTCCATGAGGTTCATATTGACACATAAAGTTGTTCTTTAAATTCATTTGTTGCAAAATCCTATCTGCCTCCGGTCCAGCTTCTCTAGCATTACAAATGAAGGGGCCCAATTGATTTTTCATTTTGAATTGGGTCTTCTTCCTAGCTGCTAGGAAATTTACTTCATCAGAATTTATAATCTGCCTAAAGTATTCTAGTGCAAATATCCTCATGGGGAGGTATTTGGGCAGTTTGTAAGGGGCAAGTTGGCATCCATATATTCTTATCTTTGTGTGGTTCTGGTACAAATACCATTCTCCCACCTTACTGTTCTTTGCCAACTGTAACACCCTTTTGATTTCTTGACTGATTTTGGGCTGAGGGCTACTGGTTAGCATATTCATAACTGGATGGACAAATGAATCAATGAAGTCCTTGTAAGTGAATACAGTGGAGTAATTTTGGATCAAGGGTGTCCAATATATAACTGACCTTGGATTTCCTTTGGTATCCAACTTCTGGATGCTGACAGGGAATTTATCTGACTGGTAGTACAAGAACATATGAAATAAAACTGAAGAATACTTGAAAACTCTCTCAGTTGGTAGTCTGGTGAATTGTTCATGCATCCTATCTGCTATGAACTGAGCATAGTTGTAAATTACAGCAGGAGGCTTGCCTGGGCTAAAGATGGAAAGGAAAGCAAGGACAACCTC
Source organism: Pinus tabuliformis (assembly GCA_031772625.1). Lineage (NCBI taxonomy): Eukaryota > Viridiplantae > Streptophyta > Pinopsida > Pinales > Pinaceae > Pinus > Pinus tabuliformis. Next base: position 651,857,350 of record CM062815.1, on the reverse strand, counting down.
ATCCACATGTTCATCTGTAGTGTATCCTAGAATGCAGGAGAGCATGGTTATGATTTGTCTGCCTCTCTTAGAAAAAATGGTGGCAGCATATGGAGGAGTTTCTGTAGGAGTATGACACTCCTCTATGATGAAAGTTTGGAAAATTTGGGCTATCCTAGGAGGGTCTAACTTGGTGTAGAGGTCAAGCAAGCCTTCAATAGAAAGGGGGGTCTCATTTGGGCTTGGTTGGACTTGCAACATTTGGTTAATGGATTCTGCAGTGATGGTGAATAAAACTTGTTGGTCAGGGGTGACAATGGCTCTTTGGGTGGGAATGTAGCAAGCATGACAGAAGTGGATGATTTCTGGGAATGGGTGCACTTCTGGAAACAAATACTTGGGCAAATTAGACTCCCAAAGGTGAATGTCATCGTTCTGGTTCAAGAATTTGTCCTTACTCCAGTAGTGGAGCTTTAGAAGGTAGGCAGGGGAAGTTGTGTCCTTTATTTGGAAATCTCTATCTGCTAATGCAAGGTGGTCAATGTCCAGGTGAGGGGTTTGCAAAGGTCTCACGTCTAGAGAGGTTTGGGAAGCCATAATTGGGTCTACAGATATGAATTAGGCTTGTAATGGATTCAGGAGTGAGGTTTAGAAGATCTGGTAGAGCGGGAGGGTAGTTACAGTCTGTAAAAGAAGGGTTTGGGGTATACAAATAAGTTTTTCTTCAATTCAGGCAAGTTTCTTAATTAATTTTAATTAAATAACCGTTCATTTTTTAACTGTGTGTTTTGAAATTCACAAGGTCGTTCTAGTTTTTCCAACCTGGAAATTGATGGTTTGGCATGCATTCTGGGTTCAGTGGTGAATGCAGAAGGTACTATGGCTTCAACTATGAACTGGTCGCTTCAATTGGGTATCCGAAGCTTCTTCAGGCGGCAGAGGGCGGTCAAATTGGTTGCAGAGGTTTAGGGTGTCGCAAATGGCTTAACAGCAGTTTACAGTGAAAATGCAAGAAAAGAGCGAATTGGGGCTTTTTTGGCCTTTTAACGGGTAACGGTCATATTTCGGCGCGGAAATAATTAATGAACAATAGGCAATTTTTGGTTTGGGCAGGGAGGTGGTTTTCTGGGCCATCGCACCACTTTTGGAGGGTGGGCGGTATTTTTCGCGAGCACGCGATCTAGCCTGGTGTCGCCACGTAGCAGAACAGTGCCTAGGAAAAACCACGAATCTCACGTGCTCTCAGGCTATTATCGGTCGGACGATGAATCCGCGCGATATGGATGTACATCGTCAGATCTAGGGGTAGGATATCAGAGGGCTCGCGTAGTTGAGTTGCACGGAGGGAATCGGGAAAGGGATTTACGAGGGATTTAATTCCAGTTAATTGTAATTATTTAACCAATGATGTCAAGATTTTTAATATAAACATATGGTTAATTAGGTGGGACCATGGGTTATGTAGCAGGGTTTTTTAACTACACCAAGGGTTGGTGGGTTAAAAAGGGTATCGAGGAAATATGAAGCGGGGAAGTTAATTAGATAAAGCGAGGGCATAAAAACTTAGGATAAGGGGGTTTTTATGGGTTTTTGAGGGGAAAGAAGGGAAATTAACAAGGGGGAAAGTGATATTTGTAATGGGGAATGGGTTTCACACTAGGGAAAGGGATTTTGGGAAGGGGGAATGATTTTTGAAGGGTAATTACTAGGGAAATGTTTTGAACCAAGGGGTAAAGGTCAAAATGAAGGGAAAAGGGGTATTAATAAGTAATGAAGGGATAATGGGGAAATTAGCAAATAAGTATGTGGGGGTATAGTGAAATGAGGGGAAATTAGTTAAACAAGCTTGGTGGATATCCTTTGCTTTCTCATAAATCCTCCTGCACATGAAACATAGGATTAAGCATGATAAATGTGCTTTTGACTCAGCAACCTTGTGCATTTGCAACCTTTTTTCTACCTACCCTTTATTTATCCTAACATTTTCTCTTCATTTATTGGGTGCATTTGAGCTTGCTAACCCTTTATTTCCTTTTCTTTTGACAAGCAAACTATCTAATTCTAACCTTATAACTTCCAATGGATCAGATTAAACCGATGAGCTCATTTTTATTCTCTACCTAACCACTGATCTGCCAAGGTTAAACAGTTTGGCTAGATCTTTATTCTCTATCTACTAACATGAAATTTAAAACATGGATGAGTCAAGATTAAGCTATTTGACTATCATGGATTGTGGCATTTCTGACAAGCTGCACACAACCTTATTTTGCATAGTAAAGTAAAAAGTAGTGGCATTTGAATTTGCACACTTTCATGTTCTGTTTTATTTCCTTTGGGGTTCATATTTTTCACTTTTTTTATCTTTTTTCCTTTCTTTCTATCTTTTGATTATTCTTTTAGGACATACCCTCTTTACATTTTTTAATTTTTAATATGGAAAACATTTTGCAACAAGCAAAAGTATGTACAATATTACAAGACTAACCATATCCAATTCAAAATTATGAATCCTATTATTATAGGACCCTAACACAACTATTGACACTCTTAATATGATGATTTATCACTCTTTGGTACTCTTTTAACTTGGACATTTGAAATTTTCAACTATCTAATATCCATATCATTGATTATAGTTTTATCAAATAGATATCTATAATATAAGATGGAGGAGATGCATAGAGCATGTATGGGTTATGCTTGAATTTCATCGAACGCATTGTTTTCTCTCAAACTTTATTAATGTCACTATACTTATACCTAGATTATATCATCACTTTGAGCTATCATAATCTTCAACTATCTTAAGACCTTCACTCTCATCTTGCATAGTGTAGGGTTTTTTCTCACAGTTAAATTTGGAGATTAACCATCACATACATGTGTGTGTGTGTGATGTTGTATCTAAAGCATTTAATCAAAAGAATAATTCATTGTCTTCTTTCTTTCTGTCATTCTTCTTCTTCTTCTTCTTCTTCTTCTTCTTCTTTTTTAAATGTGGTTCACGGATTTTGGAGATCGGTGAATGTTACGTCCACAGAAACGGTCCCGGATAGATCCCTGAAGGGATCAGTCCCGCCGACTCATATCAAAGCCTAACCCCAATGAGTGTCGAGGAGAATTGACCTCGTGACCTCTCATAGCAAGGTGCTTATGCGACGGGTACTCGACCAATTGAGCTAACCCTCGGGACTACAATTCAGTATATTTTATTTGGTCTACTATGAGACTAATCATAAATATTGGAGCTTACTTACAAAAGAATTTGTTACACACCCAAATAACCAACTTCATTTGGGATCCTTTATCTTGGTACCCAATTATTCAATCACATTAGAAGAAAAACATAGATTTTATTGCCTTTAGAGGAGCACTTGATGTTAGATCTAATATACAATTCAAAGCATAGGTTTTGCTAAGAGCACATATTCACCGCAACACTTTACTAGCTTCTTTTTTCCTTTGAATATTAAGAAAGGCCACTCTTTCCATCTTTTTAAATAAGAATTTGGTTGAGTCGAGACCTATATCTTTGTGCCTATTTTGCTTGGATGTGAAGCATCTTGAGTCACACCCTACTCAAAGCCCATCTATCATACTCTTTTGGCTACCTCATAATTTTTATTAATGCATTGTGTTGGTCCTCTAGTTTTCTCATATTTCTCCAAGTCTTGATGTAGTACATCCCTCTTTATTTAAAGTCACTTCATTGCTCACATTGTCTTTTTGTATGACCTATTTCTCAAATCCGTTGACTTAGTTTCATCGCTAGTGAGTTAATTGTATTGATGTTGATTTGGAGCTTTTTCATTTTTAGTTGCTATTTATACAATATTTGTAATTAAAATGATACTACAACATGATATATCAATGATGCAATTTCATTCGATATCTACTCTCTTCCTCCCATAAAAGATGAATTTATGTCCATTATGTATCAACATTTACCCAAGTGATTCTCTTAGTGGATCTCAAATCTTTATTTTCATTTTATTTTATTCTACTAGTTTAGATCTATCTTAACGAGAAATCTACCAAGCACTTATAGGGATCAAATTCCTTAGAGAACAAACGTTTTTTTCTAAGCAAAAACTTGAGAAAACTTTTGAACATTAGAAATTTGATCTCTTTAGATGCTTGATAGATCCATGCTTAATATAGATCTATGTTGTTTTATATTTTCATTATATTATTAAAATGGTTTACTTAATAATATTATGATTAAGTATTTTATTTTCTAAATGTTAAAATTATGTTACATAAATACATTTGTTAGATTTTGGGAGGCATCCAAATGTGTAGTACACTACCCTCTTCATCTCGTAACTTGATGAAATACAATAATAAAAAATAATGATTTTTTTTTGCAATTTTTGTCATTGCAACTCAAATTGTTCGCCTCCATTTCTAAATAACTAGTTTAATATTGCAATTTGTGCCTTGTGAATCTATTATTCAAAATTTCAAAATTTAGGGAAAATTCATGTTGGACTTATGATAAAAATCCATAAAAAATGGGTATTTTTTTGTGACATGATTAGCTTATTCCAACAATTTACATTATATTGGGAAACACAAACATATCCCTCATGAACAACACCTTGCTTCTCTTAGTGCATTAAATTGATTCCAATTTTGAGTAAGTAGAGCTTAAGCATCAACCTCTCTATATATCATGGTTGTGATATCTATAGAGAGATTTTGTTCACATTAGTAACTAAGCATTAACATGATGTTTAAATTTTAAGTTCAATTTGCACATTTTTTTGTGTAATTTTGGAGAGAAAACATCCAACCTTGATGTGGAATAAAATTTTCCAATTCTTAAATTTATGAGTTATGCAAGAACCTTCTTGTTCATTTTCTCTTTATAGTAGTTCTTTTATTGGTTATGTATGTGTCTATGTGTTCAATGTTTGCTCCTTATAATTGTCCTTTCTTTTATGGTTTTTCCCTCCTAAACATATCTTTATCTAATAAAATTTCAATATATATTATTTTAAAATGTCAAATGTCAAATATTAAACTTTAATTCTTTTGTAAAATGAAAATGAGAAAAACCATTAATAATGGGGACACAAAGTCTCCACTTATTGAACTTGCATCATAATACATTTGTTCGCGGGATATTTAAAGAACACCCTTATTCTTACTAGATATTGATAAAAACCTCTCAAAATCCTTTTATTCAACCCCCTCCAAATAAATATTTCTAATAAAAATAACCCCTATTTTTACCAAACACACATTTTTATACCCCTCAATATCTATAGTTACCCCTTACCCCACATCCCCTCACCCCAATACCTACAATATATCAACTCTGTTTTTCACAATTTAAAAACCCCCCTTATGAATGAACGTGGTAAGATATTGGTAAACAAAGTAAAGCTCCCGTGATCGGGGACTTAGAATGAGAAATAATTACTTAAACATCAAAGGTGTATCATATTATTCAAAATCACCAAATGCAAGAAATAAAGAGCAAAGCATTTTTAATCCAACGGTGGAAAGCTTGGGTAAAGATCAACTTGTGCAAGGTTACATTAGAAGGAAAAATAATTTAGGTAATTCTTATGAATTTCTTTTCGTATGAATAACTTTGTAAAGTGTGGAAATCATTTTTTTTTAATATTTTATTGCACAAAATTCTTAATTCTAGATTTTTAATATAACTCTTTATATGCTAAATGTATTAGAAATTAAGATATATTCATCAAGTTTAGTCTCAGTGCACAATGCCTACTTACTATATATTCTTATTGTTTTTAATTCTACTATCTTTATTATATGCAAACCATTTCCTATATTATTTTACTTTATTAAGAAGACATTAACATAACATGTTTGGATGGATCTGACTTGTTAAGTTATTATGGGATAATCAATACATCAACATCATTTCAATATTTTTTCTTTAACGCTTTATTTTTAAATGAAAATTCCTTACTTATGCCTTTTTCTAAAAAACATGAAAATGTTGCAATGCCTTAGGACATAGCCTAACACTAATGAGAAGCTTTGAATATACAAGTAAGAATAAAAATGTAGCATATCAAAACATTAATGACATTAATATATTTTAGGTAATTTTTATGAATTTTTTTCTTATCAATAACTTTGTAAAGTGTTGAAATCATTTGTTTTACTATTTTATTGTACAAAATTCTTAATTCTAGATTTTTAATATAAATCTTTGGAATCTAAATATATTACAAATTAAGATATATTCATCCAATTAGTCACATTCTACAATGCCTACTTAATATAGTCTTATTGTTTTTAATTCTACTATCTTCATTATATGTAAACCATTTTCTATTTTATTTTACTTTATTAAGAGGACATTAACATAACATGTTTTTATGGACTTGATATATGGTCTTATTGTTTTTATTATCCCTTTCACGGTAAAGGTATTACACATTTGATAATGAGTTGAAAATTGAATTAACCAGCTTTGACTAAAAACTAAACCACCAATATGTAAAGATAAACATTATAAAACCAATATAGTTTATTTTTAAAAAAATTATGTGTTCACCTTCTGATTGGTGCAAAGCGATTGGGTCTTATTAAGCTATGATTATTTCGCTGTCGTTGTCATACCTGTGCTTGTCACAAACCACACACTTTTATCTTTATTGGAGGATATTTTGCAGTTAAAACTAGCTTTTGATTCCATTTCATGTGTTCACATCTACAAGGAAAGAAATGTTGATATAGATTCTCTCTCTAAGGATGGGAAGGATTTGAGCTATTGGAAAGTCTCGGAACATCTAGATGGTGCAGTGAGGGACTAATTGCATCACTCTTTCCTGTAGATATGATCTTATTTTTTTGTTTTTCATATATTAATATTATTTTTTGCATGACAATTAAATGACAGTTTTATGAAATCATCGGATTCATACAACTACTAATTACAGTTGTTTTTTGTGTAGGATGATATTTATTTAAATTTAGCATAAGACTATGAAAATTATTGTGGACCTATATTTTTAATTTTATATTAACATTCCAAAAAAGAAAGATTTTGGAAAAATACTTTAGCATCAATTATATAATTTTTATATAATAATAAAAATTATAATTTTTCCCTTAAAAAACCAATATTCAAAAATTATTCCAACACTAAAATAACAAAATACATTTCTTCACTCACAAAATCATATTTTACCATAAAATACAATCTAATCACTACCTAATTAAAAGCTCATTTTTTTAAACATGGCATTTCTTCACTCACAAAATCATATTTTTACTATATAAAATATTATGGCTACCTAAGTGAACTTTCGAGATTAGTACCAAATATAATTTCTAACAAAAATGCGAGATAATTTCTAACAAAAGTGCGAGAGACAAATTGAATTTACCAATTGTATTTATGAATTCACAAGTGACAAGGGAATATTTATAAATTCAAAAGGGACCAATATTAATAATTATATGGATTAGGTTTTTCATTTGGTTAAGTGTAATAGTAGTAGGTATTAAGCAAGTGACAAGGGGAATACATGTGATAGATTTTTCATTTGGTAGTGTAATAGTAGTAAGTATAATTAATTAAATAAAGTTTGTATTTTTAATGAGAAGTGTAAGGTTTTACTCAGTGAATATGTTTCTTATATTAATATAAAATAAAAATTATAATATATATATATATATATATTAATTAAAACTTAAAAAAACAATTACAATAATAATATACCTATACAAGAATAAAGAATGAGTGATTTCAAAGCAACACATACCATGGAGGACAATCTAGTGGTTATAATTCCATTGAGGTTGGCTTGGCTTGCAGTACAAATGTCACATTGAGTTGTCATTTGTGAATCAGCATATACAACAAACATGTAATAAACTAATGGGCCCATGTAACAAATATGACATGAAGGGAACACATGGGCCCATACATCAGTTATTAATGGAAACTAGAAAGATACTTAATGCTCATGTCATTTGAAAACATCAAGTATTCTATGATTGGATAAAAGGAAGCATGCATTTAAGTTGTATTTTAAGTCTGACGTTCTGGAACAAAGTTGTTTAATGAACTGTGCATTCATGCATAATAAAGAGTGCATTATATTGATCCTTACATCATTATTAATATGAGAAGTGTTTATGGATAATACAGTGGTTTAAAAATATTTTTATTATGTGTTTATTAGTGGAGAAGTTTGAATGGTATATAATTTGTATTTTTTTATAATTATTATTGTAATTTAGTTATAAAAAAATTATTAAATTATAATTTTTTTTATGTGTTGAAATTATATTTTTGAATGAATAAAAAAATTCAAAGTTATTAAAAATATTTTTTATATTTGAATGGGAAAATCTCAATAATTAATATTTGTAATTTTATTGATTTTTTTAAATTTCTAATTATATTTTAGACAAAAATAATAATAGTAATATAATCACAAAAAATTCAAATCATAATATTTATAGATTGGTCCTTAGATGGGGTGGTAAAGATGCAAAAGGTGGTAGGCATGTTGTCGCCATCCCACCATCTTACATGTCAACGGGACGTGGTAACACACCCCACTAACCCATCATTTCTAGCCATGCAAAGTATAGTGAGTGACACATGTGATCGACAGTTAATTTATGTGAGCAAGGGGTATTAATGAACATGGTAGAGGGTATGATTAGATCGAAGAAATTGAATGGGAGGGGTACCAAGCAGTGAGGCAAGCATGTCACCTCGAGATTTCACACCAAGGCATTCTATAATTTGTAGCAAGAGGGTGGGCATGCAGATTAATTCCACCATTGTGGAGTTGGGAATTCACTCTTCTATTTGGTATTCAACTTATCTTTGGGATACCTCCTTGGGGGTGACCATGTTGGTTTTTCAGGAGCCTGGAATCTCCTCTTCTTAAGTTGCGAGGAGAAGAGAGGCCACTCGCATTCTCTCCACATCACACAATTTGTGAAGCCATTGGGCAACTTTAACATCCTCTTCTAGGTAATCTTTGGGCATAATCGTCTCAACCCAACCATTTCCCTTGACATACTCATTGATTTTGCGAAGTTAAAGTTATTTAGATGAGTTTCTCTAAAATGATTCCATGAGAATGGGGACACTCTAAAGTGGAACATGCTCTCCACCCTCCTTGGCAAGCCACCTCCAAAAGTAATCAACTCCGGGAGGCCTTGACATATAATTGAGCTTGCCTTATGGATTAGTAGCTCTGAAAGATTGTTAGTGGGAAACTCTATCTAAAGAAATCAGCTTCGAGAGGCCTTGACATACAATTGAGCTTGCCTTATGGATTAGTAGCTCAGAAAGATTATTAGTGGGAAACTCTATCTCCTCATGGGGGTTGCAAATTTTGTTCTTGCTAGAGAATTTTCCCTCACACACTCCCCTAAAAGCATCTTTGTCTTTGGGCAGGAATCCCTGGACTAGTTGCTCTAATACCTCAAGGAAGTAAAGCTCAACTCGTCAAGGAGAGTCTTCTCAAACTCGCCAATATCCAAAGTCTCCACCAGAGCCATACTTGTCTACTCCTCGAGGGAAACGACACATATCACCAGCAACTCCAAGTTGCTCATGATCAACATCTCTAACCCACTCTCCAAGTTTTTAGGCAACATGCTCCATCAGCAAGCACAAATACAATGAAATGTTATGTATTACCAGGAACAAGATCATTCCACACTGCAAGTGTGGGTAGAGAGCTCAACAACTAGATATTGGGATCTTAGCCTTCAACTGGTTCAAGAGGAAATCGCACAGGTAGAACATGGATTAGCATATGAAAGGCACACTCTCATGGATATAGAAGTTCTAGTAGAGGTCACAAACTAGGGTTTGGATGGAGGGCACACTAGAGGTTGTTGTAGCCAGTACATGTACATCATGGACATTTATTAGCACATGGAATTTCTTCTTGGAAAAGTTCTTGTTGACAGAAATAAGATCAAGGAATACATCCCTCTAATCTTGAATCATATGTAGAGGCACATGCTAGCAATGGATCAAAGGCTTGGGCACATAGAGAAGTAATTAGGCATCCCCCTTGATCTTAGATGCTCTCCAGGCAACAACAAGGAGCCCATTCTAGTTGAACTCATAGATTTTGAGAGGTCCACCTAATTGTCTTGCAGACTTTTAGTTTTTTCTTCTTTTATGTTCAAGTTCAATAGTTATGTGTTTAGAAATGGCCCCAGAGACGCAATAGTCAAACTAGTTTTTTCTGTTATCATGAGTTTACTTAGATTTATTACTTTTGGGATAGTTAAACAATTGAAGTTATCTATCTGGTTTGGTTTCCCCAGTGGCAGACCATAACAAACTTCTAAAGCTACTCGTGTATATTTTTTATATCAAAAAATACAAATTATTTACTTAGAAATACTTAAATGTTTTTTAACTATTTATTAAAAGATATTAATTAGTGAAAATTTTAAGATATATTATTTATGAATATTTTTATTACAAGTATTTATTATTTATTAAGAGAAAACATTTAAGTATTTATTAAAAGATATTAATTAGTGAAAATTTTAACCTATATTATTTATGAATATTTTTATTACAAGTATTTATTATTTATTAAGCCATTTTTAAAGAAAAATGAAAAAGAAATTCTCAATATTCATGGATTATATCTCTATTAAATATATCAATATAGATTGATATATTTTATGCAAAGATGGATAAAAGAATCAAATTTAAGCCCTTTTTTAACACCTTGGAAAAACCTATCATAACTTAGTTGTCAAACCAGCAATGGGGACATCCATCATTGGTTGTTATCCGCGAATGCAGGCTAAGTCATCACCATTATTTAAGGAAAATCACACCACCTAGAATTACCCATTGGTGGTCCGTAAGGGGCAAGCTTTCATTCCTACTAAAAACATCTAGACCTTGAGCCACTAATATGTTTCCGTACATTTAAGAAAGATAACCTCTTAACCAAACAAAAAAAAATTAAAACATACTAATTCAAATTAAACACTTATTAATACAAAATTAATTACTAAAAAAATATTTATACAAATTATCATAATTATTTAACTTAATTTTCTTCAATATTTAATTGTATACCATTTACAAAAGTGAATAAATAATAACAATTAATAAACTATTGAACATGATAATAATCAATAAAATATTTATTAAAATATTGAACATAAAAATATGCCACATAGTTTTAATCAATAACACCGATTTCAATATCTTCATTTCTAAAAACATATAATCAATTTTTACTACCTTCTAAATATTTGAATAGGAATTGTTTTTAGTGCGACTTTTTGGACTTTCCAATGCCAGGGTATTTTGAGGTGAAATTTTGATTTGTGTTATTTAAATTGGTTTTTTTACTGTATATATGGGTTCAACACCCTCAAAAACCCCTAGGGCACTTCGATTCTACAGGAGTTACCCATCAAGCTTGTGATTTCGATAAATTCCTGCCAAATTTTAGAGAAATTAGACCTGAAAAGCTTCCAAACATTGGCACTAAAGACAACTCGATTTGAATATATAGTAAGGTTTTACCACATCCAAAATGAATTTTCCGGTCTAATTCTTCTAAAATCCGGCAAGAATTTATTGAAATCACAAGCTTGATATGTAACCCCTATACAATCGAAGTGCCCTAGAGGTTTTTTAGGGTGCTAAATCCATATATATAGTTAAAAAACTAGTTTAAATAACACAAATCAAAATTTCATCTCAAATTTTTCCACCAAATTCCAACACCAGAAAATCCAAAAAATCACACTAAAAACAACTCCCATTTCAAATATAACAACTCCCCTTCCAGATATTTGAATAGATAGTTGGCTTGTAGGTGTGAAGAGGTATTTATTTCTAGAGTTGTCTTTAGTGCAACTTTTTGGAGTTTCAGGTGCCAAAATACGGCGTAAAAATTTGTGGTGAAATCATGATTTGTGTTATTTAAACTAGGTTTTTTACTCTATATATAGATTCAGCACCCCCTAAAGCATTTCTATTGTGCAGAGTTTACCCATCAAATTTGTGATTTCAACGAATTCCTGCCAAATTTGAAAAAAATTAAACCCAAAAAATCCATCACAAAAAATCACGCTAAAAACAACTCTTTTATTTCTTATGGAAGAATTGTACATGAATTTATTTCTTTTGGTCTGATCAATTATAAAAGTGAAACTGGAATTCCAATGGATGATCTAACTCTTCGTGATGTGATTAATGACGTGACACTCCATTAACATTTATGACTTAGTGTACACATTTCTTTCGCTTTTGGTTAGTTTTGTTTTTTCTTGATCTTTAGAAGCTACCTATGTCAATTCAAAAGTTGGTTGGAAGTGTGTTGGTTGGAAATGTGTGTTTATGAGCTCAAAAGTTGGTTGGAAATGTGTGTTTATAAGCTGAAAAGTTAGTTGGAAATGTATGTTTATAAGTGGTTGTCATATCATTTGCAATGACTTTAATGGAATAATTTTTTAATTATTTTAAATTAATAGTGGTTATTTATTAAATGTTTATAATAATGGCAAAGTACTATTATTATAACTTATTAAAGTTTTAGATATATGTTACTATTTATATTTAATTAAAACCAAAAAATTCTTATAATTTCATAACTACTATAAATAGGGTAGTTATAAGTTTTACCACCTTCGGAAAAAAAAAAAAAAATAGGGTAGTTATAAGATGTTTTTAAAGACTTGAACTTATGTAACCGGAGAAATATTATTAAAATGCTCATTAAACTAATTGAACTAAAATCTTTCACTGATGAATATATTTTTTAACAAATAATAAAATATCATATTAATGTCTAATAAAAAAAAAAATTTAACAAATAATAAAATATCATATTAATGTCTAATAAAAAAAATTATTTTATCTTCGGGAAGTGATTCTTCAAATGGATCTATGGATGTAGTCACAGATCTTCGGGATTTGTGGACAAAAACAACAACTAAACATATTTTGATTTGATAAATATATATTAAATTTTATTAATAAAAAAAATTATTAAATATATACATATATATTTAAACTTTTACATTTAATACAATTTAAATTTACATAACAACATTATATCTTATATCTTAATTTATATAACAACATTATATCTTATATCTTTTTTTGTTTGTCAAGTTGTTTGAGTTTGACTTCAGGCTTGACCTATGGTTTAAAAAATCGCTACTAGGAGCATCTAAGTTGATTGCACCCGATCTGGGCCACACAAGCACATAACATGATTGGATTTTTGTCCACGAACTTTTGAACTAATGATCTTTACATCATGGAGTGACTTAATAGTACACCCCATCACCGTCTATTCTACACCTTGTGAGCTACATCTTACTTATATATATATATGAAAGAAACATTTTTATTTATTGAAAAAAATAATATTTATATTAAAAGATTACTTTTATATATATATATATGAAGCGTTTTTATTTATTTAAAAAAAAAATATTTATATTAAAAGATTTTAGTTCTAGTAATTTGGTGAAAAATTTATCTACCCTACATGAATTTAAATTTCCAAAACCATATGCTAACCTACCATTAATAATATTTATAAATAATTGTCTTATTAATATAATAATAATAACTAATATATAAAAATTTCAAAAATAATATATACTAAAATATAAAAATAAATTAACCATAAAACTTAAAACTACTCTAATAATATACTTATTATACTCTTAATAATACTAATATCAATATAATAATAACAACTAATATATAGAAAATAAAAAATTATATATATATTAAAATACAAAACTAAATTAACCCTAAAACTTAAAACTACTCTCATAATATACTTATTATACTCTTAATAATACTATTATCAATATAATAATGACAACTAATATATAAAGATTCAAAAATTATTTATATTAAAATACAAAACTAAATTAACCATAAAACTTAAAACTACTCTCATAATATACTTATTATACTCTTTCCATATTACTTGTCTTAGTATTATACTCTTTCCATATTACTTGAATTAAAATCAATTAGTATTATACTCTTTCCATATTACTTGAATTAAAATCAATTAACAATTTAGCGAGTTCAGGCTTATGTGATTGATCATGAAGATGCTAACTCTTCCCGATTATGTAAACTATATTATTGTTCCTGTCAAAATCATTTGCTTTGCAAGGTTGACTTTTATGTCACTTGTTACTTTCATATATATAATTAAATTTTTTGCATGGCCATGATTTAAATTATAACTGATTACATCATGATTTGATGGGATAACTGGACATATAAGTTTTATACAAGTCACCAAAGACTTCAAATGGAAGGATAAATAAATATAGATAGGACAAGAATGGCATCATATGCAGTAGGAAAGGGAGTTCTTGTGGCATCACTCATATGACTCAAATTCATCCACAAGTCAACCTAATAAAAAATATGTTTTAAAATATTTGGGTTTTTATTAAAATGTTTTCAATCACTATTTTGGATTGTGGGGGGTGTGATGAGTTTAAAATGTTCACAATGAAAATGCTTAATTTTTCATAATTTTTATTAAAATATATATATATATATATATATATATATATATATATAATAAATTTATTTATAAATTAAGTTTAAATATTTTAAATATATTAATATAGGTAAAATATATATATATATATATAAAATAAATTTATTTATAAATTAAGTTTAAATATTTTAAATATATTAATATAGGTATTATAATTGATTGTTATTAATGTTAGTGAATATTAAGTTAATTTTATAAATATTTTATTTGAATTTTTAATAAAATAAATTTAATGGAGATATTTATATTTTACTATGAGGAATAATGCATTTTTTTCTATAATACTATAAATTTAATTTTGAAAAAAATAATATATCTCTATGTTGATGGCTTTCAAATTAAATCTTATATTTTGAATTATTTCCCTTGTTCTCAACCCTTTATATCATGAATTATTACCCTTGTTCTTAATACTTTGATATATAATTAAATTAGCACTTAATGAATATATAAAAGAAGTGATAAGATTTGCATTTTAGGTGGGATAGATGTTTGTATAATGTAGGTGGACACAAGAATAGTTAATTTATACTTGTCTTTTGTGTTATTATTTAGTCATATAAGCTTGTTGTTGTATTGATTAAGTAGAAAATATGTTTACATGAATAGCCTTCTTGTATGGGTTTAGAAAGTTGTTAGATGAGATTTAAATTAGCTCTTGGTTAGTGTGTTAATGATATATTCTCTCAACTCGTTGTGACTGTGATAAGGGAGTGTATCTATCTTTAGGTAAAGCCTCATGTATTTGTATGTGTATAATTATATTAGCAAAAAATAACAATAAATAAAATTATGTTCTAGCATAGCTCTTCTATATTTTGGTATGGCATCAAAGCTAATGGAGCTTTTGAGTTGATAGGCTTATGTGAAAGGTTCTTCTCCAAGAACTCCTACATAGCTGGAGAATGAGAGGAAGAGCTAAGTTTTAAGCGTTGTAGTCATAAAAGTAAGCTTAGGAGAGTGTTATATTTCTATGTTTTGTTGTTTAAAGAGATGTCACCTTCATATGTGTGGAGGTTATCCTCGTGGGTGCAGAAAAGACATCTATTAAGAGAAAAGATCACCGGGTGATAGTGAGATGTTATTAAATTTTAAATATATTAAGTGCACACATGTGTGAAAAATACATGAAGCATGACTAGATATGCTAAGTAAAGATATTAGTGGTAAATACCAAAAGAGAACATGGATACCTAGAGGGACTAAAAGATAATTCTTTAAGGACATCCCTTAGTCATCCATGAACAATCATGGGATGTTGCTCCATATGGGGTACCCAAATAAATGAAGAGCTTGTTGGGTTGAGTGGCCATAGGAATGTGGAGAACCAATGATCAAATATAGTAATCTCTTGTATAAGAGAGTTGTAGATAGGAAGTGACTCTAGATTGAGTTCCTTCATTACCAAGTCTAACATGTTGGGGGTCAAGCTTGTTGCCTACTACCTGAACCCATTCCTGTGAAGGGGATCCATAGAGGCATTATCCACCCAAACACTAGTTCACATATCACCTTAAAAGAATGGCTAGGGTTTGGATCAACTTACCTTGCTTAATTATTGAAGAAGACACATGGAGAATTAAGATCTATATTAGATGTTACATTTGACTCTTAGCCTAGATAGGCCTTGTGGACCTAGCATACAAACCTTATCTCCTTATTTTTTATTTTTAGTATTTTGTAGTAGAGGAGCCTACTTAGAGCACAAGGCATGGCCAAACTAATTTTGATTGTGGTGGTCTTGCAACTTGAGATCATATCAAAGGTTCATAACCACTTTTAAGCCTAAATGGAATACATATGAGAAAAAATGGTGAATACATTACAACTATAGTGAGTGGCAAGAACTAAGAATGATGGAAATGCATGTTGGGTCATTTTTTTAGGGACCTTATTAAAGCACTAGAGAAATCATGGGAATTTTGTCATGCAAGAGGCTCCACAAGGTCACCAATTCTTCTCCTTGAGCTTGCAACTCCCACAAACTCTATCATGAAGGAAATAATGTTCAATATTATGAGAATTATTATGGAAGAGTATAAGGACAATACATTGTTCAAATGGATTAATCCCAATCTTGGATGAGGGAGAAATAAGTTTTTATCTAAATTTCTTATTCGAAGGTGAAGACAACGTGAAGAAACTTTGTAAATCCATGTGATTGTGAAACTTTGTAAGTGACCATGTCGATGGCAAGCAAATATAATTGATAGCAAGATGCATATCTGAATCTAACCAAGCCACAAAATAATTCAAAATCAAGCAAAGGGCCTAGTGCGGATGGAAGGAAATTTGCAATCTGTGATCTACACATCTTTGTTGATCTTATGCTCATACTGAGAGGGGGGTGATTCAGTATACGATCCTCTCTTTTTTTCTTTTTTTCTTTTTTCTTTTTTCTTTTTTCTTTTTTCTTTTTTCTTTTTTCTTTTTTCTTTTTTCTTTTTTCTTTTTTCTTTTTTCTTTTTTTCTTTTTTCATTTAAATAAGCATTCATCCATCGTTCTTTAACTTTAAAAGAATAAATACATGTAAACTGAAATCATAGTATATAAAATTTAACATGAAAACCCTTATAGTTATATTTATAAAGTTGTGTAGGCACCAACCTACAGGAGACACCAATCTCCGTAGTTGAGCATGAACTCAGTGATATATTGTGTAGGCACCAACCTACCAAAGTGTGACACCCCTTTCATTACCCCAAATTTTGTAATGTAATTAAGAACATATAATATTGTGGTAACAACATTGATCTTATGATGCCAAAACCTATTATATGATGCAATGTTTATTTCTATTAATAAAAATGCTAGAATTGAAGAAAGGGGACAACCAATAGATTATGATGCCTTGGGGAGGGGGAATAAATTACTTAAGAGGAAAAATATGCCTTACGTGAGTATTTCCCTTTGAAGTGATGGTCAACCTTCCCAAGAAGCTGGAAGATTAGGAAGATGAAGGGTCAAGGTGTGATTACAAAAATAAGAAGGAAGAGCAATCAAGGGGATCTTCTTCTTGGTTCTTAAACTTTTAGTTTTTCTCTCTTACATTACTCTCATTTTTTCCCTCTCTCATTCAGAAATTTGAATTGGTATGAGAATTGGTGACAACTTGTGTAACAAGAATTGAATGTGTTGTAGTTTGTTTTGCTTGGACTAGGTAGCTCTGAGGAATAAGGGTTGTCATGCTTATGTGTGGCATAGAGATCACTAAATAAGGGAAAGTCGACGGACTGCAAAGATTAGACAAGGACTTCCTTATGTTGTGAAAACATGCATTATCATTTGTGAATGTCTATGGGCCTACTCAAGGAAGGGAAAGGTTGAACACTAAGATTATTTCATGTTTGTGGAGAAGAGTGGCCTTCACTTTTTGTGTTATTTTTTGTCTGAAAACTATGTGTTAAATCCCTGAGTTTACTTTTTCTCCCCAAGGAATCAAGATCTAACACAGGGGTGGATAACTGTGAGAAAAATTGTAACACAATTGAGCCTATGGTGGGGTGGAATGTAGCTCACCCTACATCAGTTTCCAATATTTTCTAGCTACAATACATAAAATTTATTTATGTGTTAATGAATTTCTGGCATAAATGGTTTAGTGATATGCATGACTATTTAATTTCTCTCTCAGAAATTATATATGTACATGCATTCACCCTTCAACAAATTTATCATGGTTGTAGTTGGTAACTTTTTATATATATTACATTTTGTAACAACATTGGTTGAGGAAGTGAGGCTTCCTAAATTTTCCTTTAAACATGTCATGTTGGAATTTATGTTATAACCTTTTTTCTAGGAGGTTCTAGAAGTTGAAACCTAGACCCTGCTGATCCTCCGGTCTAATTTTCAGATCTTGGGCTGCAAAATTTTAGGAAATATGATTAGGAGAATTTAGGCTTCCTAAATGCATCTTTAAATAGGTCACGTTGATATTTCTACTATAACTTTTCTTCTAAGAGGTTCTAGAAGCTTAAACTTGGACCATAGTGAGAAAAAATCTCGTTGATAATTTGGTCCAATTTTCAAATCTTGGGTCGTGATATTTTAGGAGATACGATCAGAGGAAGTGAAGCTTCCCAGATGCTCCTAAATCGTGCATCGAACGTGTCATGTTGGAATTTTTCCTATAACTTTTCTTCTAGAGGTTCCAAAAGCTAAAATTTGGATCATAGTGAGGAGAAATCTCATTGATCATCTAGTCCAACTTTCAGATATGGGTCACGATATTTTGGGATATATAATTAGAGGAATTCAAGCTTCCTCGATTCCCCTAAAATCATGCATCAAATAGGTCATGTTGGAATTGTTGGTATAACTTTTCATCTTGCAGGTTCTATTGAGACTTGGACCATGGTAAGAGGAACTCCCACTAATCATCTTCTTTAGTTTTCAGAACATGTCCTACTATAATTTACAAAATATTCCCTAGGGAAATTGGCATATTAGTTTGCATGTAGAGTGTTTGAATAAATTCTTAAATGATTGGATGATTCATTGCATACAAACTGTTTGATGAAATTCCCTAATGAAAATGTTGATTTGTGGATGTGGATAGTATTATTGTATGTTATCATTGTTGTATGTTAGTATTGTTGTAGCTAATCTATGCCTATTTGCATGTAAAGCATTTGATGAAATGTGTTGAAGATGTTTTATTACAATTTTCATATAAACTATCTAATAAAATACCTCAAAGACAGAAATCAAAAGTTGCATGATTGAGTGGTATATTTTAGTTAGTATGTTAGAAGTGGAATCAGAACATTGTTTCTTATTTGATCTCATACAAAATGGTTGAGAAAATGTTTACAAGAAAAATACTACTTAATTTGTTGTATACGAAGTATTTGAAGAAAGGTTTACATGTAAAGTGCTTGACAAACTATATGAGAGATGAAAACCAAGTTTTTTCAAGTGTGGTTAGGATAAATTTAGTAGGGGTGTGTGACAAAGTGGTACAAGAGCTTATTTTAGCAAGGTGTGTGACATAGTGGTATGAGAGCTTATTTTTCATGCAGGAGCATGAGGCTTGAAGACAAAAGGCTTCGTTTTTATTCCAAAAATCCAAAAAAAGTTTACAAGCAAAGGAGTGGGGTCCTTTAGATGTCATTTTACAAAGTTTTCTAGATAGGATTTGAGCTATAATATATGTATTTGAATGATTTTGTAATTAATCCAAGTAGTTTAGACTTAGTTGAGATTCTAGGGGAGAATATCATGCAGTTTAGGTATTTATCTAGGATTAGATAGATTCGATCTATTGATTGAGGAACGGATTGTTGAATGTGTAGGAATTTACAGGGTAAGTTCCTCAGACAGAACACCAAAGGACACCGCTCACAAACAGATCACAGATCAATACACCAGTATTTTGACGTGGTTAAAACCCTCAAAGAGGGAAACAGTCCACGGCCTGAGCCAACGCGGCCACTTCAGGCAATTTATTAATAAAAGAATGAAAATTTACATATGCTTCTCTCATAGACGGATTACCCTACAAATGACCCTCCATGCTCTTTAAATAGAGATCATGGACCAATCGGGTGTTAAGCCACGGATCAAGTGTCGGTAATACCGAGGAGAGAATGAACCGTCGGATCACTACATATCGTGACCGTCGGATTGTAAGTTACAAAATGTACATAGTAAAGAAACACACTTTACCTAACTCTATACTAGACCAAGTTGTACTTAACTATTTCCTATGTGTCGGAATATCCTAACATCCCCCCTTAAGAACAACTTGGGATAGGATTGAAGGATTTACAAATATGACACAATAGGAGAAGGAAGGAGGCACTAGAGCCTATCCCCCCTTAGTGACAACTTCCTGAACTCCAACCATAAATCGAAGTTTAGTGAACTTCGCCTCTGTGAGAGCCTTTGTAAAGATGTCTGCAACTTGATGTTGAACAATATTGCACTTCAAGAACATGGTCATGAATGCGCTTTCTGATGAAGTGCATGTGTAGTTCAATGTGTTTGCTGCGCTGATGTTGGACTGGATCTTTGCATAGCTGAATGGCACTTTGATTATCACACCAAAGTGTAGTCGGATGCTGCTGCTGAAAGCCAAACTCTGACAGGATCTGACGAAGCCACAAGGCTTCCTTACTAGCTTCTACGGCACCACGATACTCTGCTTCTACTGAAGAAAGAGAAATGGCACCTTGTTTCTTGCAAGCCCATGTAATAGGTCCTAAACCAAGAGTGAACACATAACCTACAGTAGACTTCCGATCATCAGGGTCACCAGCCCAATCGGAATCAGTGAAACCAACCAATAGAGGAGATGCTTCGACACTGTAATGAATCCCAAACTGAATTGTACCTCGAACATAACGAAGTATTCTTTTAGCTGCTTTCCAATGACTTTCACGTGGGTTTTGCATAAACCGAGCAACAAGGACAACGACAAAGGAAAATTCAGGACGAGTATGGGTTAGATACAAAAGTTTTCCTACAAGTTGACGGTATAAGGTAGCATCAACTTCAGGAGAAGTACAAGTGACTGAAAGTTTGACTCCAGACTGAAAGGGAGAAGGGGCTGGCTTACAGTCTTCCATGTGAAAATGGCATAGAATATCACAGGCATACTTGGACTGAGAAAGGGAAATGCCTTCCTTGGATTGCAAGGCTTGAAGACCAAGAAAATAATGTAAGTGTCCTAAGTCTGTCATTTCAAACTTCCTTTTAAGGCTAGAATTCACATGGTTTATAAGGTTGGGATCACTACTAGTCAAGATAAGATCATCAACATAAAGAACAAGAATGATAAGAGACGTGCCCACTTTCTTGGTGTAGACAGTATTGTCATAATGACACATAGAGAAGCCAGATTCTAAAAGAAAGTTATCCATTTTGGCATACCAAGCTCGAGGAGCTTGCTTGAGACCATAAAGGGATTTCTTAAGCCGACATACAAGGCTGGAGTCTGTTTGTATAAAGCCCATAGGTTGTTCCATATAGATTTCTTCATGCAAGTCCCCATGCAAGAAGGCGGATTTAACATCCATCTGATGGACTTCCCATTTGAAAGAAGCAGCAAGGGAAAGAACAAGGCGGATAGAGTTCATTTTGGCAACAGGGGAGAAGGTTTCAGTGTAGTCAATGCCTTCAACTTGTGAAAAACCCTTAGCAACAAGACGAGCTTTATGTTTATCAACTTTCCCATCTGGTCCATACTTGGTTCTGTAAACCCATTTGCATCTAACAAGTTTTCGTCCCTTTGGTAGAGGAGCAAGATCCCATGTATCATTTGCCAATAATGAATGATATTCTTCATTCATAGCTGCTTCCCAATCTGGATGGCCTGAAGCTTCTGTAAAGGTGTCAGGATCATAATTCACTGAAGCTTGAGCCAGTAAAGAAGAGGTTCTCTCGAACTGAGAACGTGTACGTCGCTGATCTGTAGGATCATCGGCAAGATCACCTGCTGCATCCCGAGTAGCACGGACCCATTTTGGAAGCTGAGGAGCTAAAGGAGGATCCTGAGAAGGTGGGGGAGGATTTTCATCCTCGCTTTCATCATCTGAAGAAGAAATATTTTCAAAAGTAGAAGAGATAGGGAGAGGTGGCACATCCACCGAACTAGGCTCGCAAGCCGATATATTTTCAGCAAACTTTACATCTCTTCTAATGATAACATTTTTGGACTTAAGTGGAATAATTCTATATCCTTTGACATCTTCAGAATATCCAACAAAAATACATTTTTCACTCTTAGGTTCTAAAGCTTTATGTTTCTCATCTGGAATATGGGCCCATGCTTCACTTCCAAAAACACGAAAGTGACCTACATCTGGTTTGATTGAGCTCCATGCTTCTTCTGGAGTGATATTCTTTAAAACCTTAGTAGGAGTGCAATTTATTATGTAATTTTCACATTTAATTGCTTCTACCCAATAATTAATACTGAGTCCTTTAGATTGAAGCATACAATTAGCCATTTCCTTTAAGGTGCGACTCTTCCTTTCATCTACACCATTTTATTGTGGAGTATATAGAACAGTATGTTGCATTTGAATTCCATTCTCAGTGCAAAAGTTGATGAATGTGTTTTTAACATATTCTCTGCCATTATCAGATCTTAGCTTAAGAATTTGATGTCCAGATTGTTTTTCAACAAAGGCCTTAAAGGCCAAGAACATGTTAAATACTTCACTCTTGAGTTTTAAGAAGTATACCCAAGTGCGTCTGGAGAAATCATCAATGAAAGTTAAGAAATACTTGTAGCCAGAGAATGAAGCAACTGGAAGTGGACCACATAAATCACTATGCACGAGCTGTAAAGGGGCTGAGGCGTGCCAAGAGGCACGTTTTTCAAAACTGTCCTGATGATGTTTTCCGAGTACACATCCGGAACAAACACCATCTCTGCAAGATACCATTGGAAGACCTGTCACCATATTTTCTTTACATAGATTTTGAAGAGAGCGATAGTTTAAGTGTCCAAATCGCTCATGCCAAAGTTTGCTCACTTCATCATTATGAGCAACAAATACTGAGGGAAGATTTGATGACCCAAAGTTGTGAAACTTATACAACCTTGTAGAATCATCAGCAATGCCAGTAGCTAAAATCTGTCTAAGATCTCTTAGGTCCTTAATTACAACATCATGAGGTGAAAATTCAACGATTTTACCTTCACCTGAATGAGTTATCTAATATACAGATAGAAGGTTGCAGGTTAAGGTTGAAACACATAATACATCATTAAACTGACCATTGTCTAAATGAACAGTTCCAGTCCCTACAACACTAAGAGATCTATCATCACCAACATATATATTTTTGGTGTTACAATCATTTAAAGAAGAAAACATGGCTTTGTTTTTGGCCATGTGATAAGAAGCTCCAGAATCAATGAGCCACTCATGAGAATGAGAAGAAGAAGATACATTTAGTGCATAGCCAGACCGAGATGCTTGACAACCACATGCAGAAAGTGCCATTCCTGAAGATGAAGTTGAAGTTGAAGATTGCTCCAAATGGATGTTATGCTTCTTCATTGCTGCTTCCGAGGCTTCCATCTTCTTAAAGCATTTGGATTCTAAGTGGCCATCTCGATTGCAAAAGTTGCAATGTCTATCAGTCTTCTTCCCTTTGTTTTTATTTGTCTTATCATTTTGTTGAAATGATTTTCCATTTTGAGGCTGAAATTGCTTAGGACCCTTGTTTGGTTTAGGACCATTCTTTTTAGGATACATCTTCTTAGGATTCTTTGGATTTGGTTGCTGTTGGGCGGCTAACACTTTCTTAGAAGAGTTTCCAAGATGAAGAAGACCAAGGTGTAAGAGTTTTTCTTATTCTCTTATTAAAGAATCACAAAAGGAATCAAAGGAAGGGGACTTGTAGGTTCGTCCTTGAGAAATGAAGGCTTCTCTTGTAGAATGGAAGGTGGAAACAAACACAAAATAGGCTGGTCCCAACTTAGTAAGAATGGAGTAGATAAGGCTACTATCTTCTTTCTTAACCTTAACACCTTCCAAGAGAAGTCTAAGGGTCTTGAACTTGGACAAAAAATATTCAATGCAAGAAAAATTATTGGGGTCCAATGTAAGCAATTCATTTTCAAGTTGATGGGCTTTAAGTTCATTTTTAATTCCAAAGACTTTAGTAATCTGTTTCATTGCTTCATCAGGAGTATCAAGTTCTGCTATATGGAATCTAAGATCTGGAGAAATAGACATCCCTATCAACCCACGTGCTTCGTCTTGCATATTTTCCCATTTAGCTGCCTTATCTTCATCTTTCGGTTTGGTCTCTTGGCCTATGGCTATTCTATAAAGACCTTTACTTCTAAGTAAATCCACAATGTAGGACCACCATTGGAAGTAGTTAGTGCTATCAAGAATGACTTGCAATGGACTTTCCATTTTTAACAGAAACTGAAGCTGTAGATGCTAAAACTAAGTGTACCAATGGAAAGATCTCGAAAAATTAGGTCGTTTAAAAAAAAAAACGATTCTGAAAACGGCTTCCGGATGAAGAAGTTATGGCTTTTTGAAAAAAAATTGATGAAGTCGTCGACGAAGTGCGTGAATGTGCGGAAATGAAAAATCCGCCTCCACAAAATGGAGACTTGAACCCAAGACCTCTTCTCTCATAAATTAGCTTTGCACCAAGTGAGCTATACAAAGAGTTTGAGAGAGAGAGAGAGAGGGGGGGGGTTGATGCTTTGGGTTGCGTGCTTGCTTTGAGAAAGCTCTTTTTCCCTACAAAACAAAAAACACAAAACCCAACACAGACATACAAAAAAAAACGAACCTTGCGGCTCGAAGTTAGCTTTAGCCAGAAACTAGATATTTTCAAAAACAAACCTTGCGGCTCGAAGTTAGCTTTAGCCGGAAACTAAATATTTTTCTCAATGTTTCTGATTTTCCGAGATCACACTAAGGCGCAGCGGAAAAGAGCATACGCATGAGAAAAATCCTTCCTTTATGTTTCTAATTTGCCCAGATCGCATAGAGTTGCAGGGCAAAGAGCAACGCAGAAATGAAAGGTATAGATCTGGTAATAAAAAAAAATCTAAATAAACCGAAAACCGAAATAAACAGAGAGAAAATAACTGTAAACTGCAAATAAACACTGTATACCTCCAGATCTTAAAAATGATGCAGCTACGGCTACTGGAAACCTTTTCACATGAAACGAAAGGGGTTCCTCACTGGAACAGATGCTCCCAACACAACAGAGCAGTCCTCTCGGCCCGAAAGCAGTCAGAAATAGTAGATCTAGGAAACGGTTGTCGGATGCAGTTCTATAGGCTTCAGATTTGGATCACCAACGGACGCGGCCCTCAAATAGCTCTGATACCATGTAGGAATTTACAGGGTAAGTTCCTCAGACAGAACACCAAAGGACACCACTAACAAATAGATCACAGATCAATACACCAGTATTTTGACGTGGTTAAAACCCTCAAAGAGGGAAACAGTCCATGGCCTGAGCCAACGCGGCCACTTCAGGCAATTTATTAATAAAAGAATGAAAATTTACATATGCTTCTCTCATAGACGGATTACCCTACAAATGACTCTGCATGCTCTTTAAATAGAGATCATGGACCAATTGGGTGTTAAGCCACGGATCAAGTGTCGGTAATACCGAGGAGAGAATGAATCGTCGAATCACTACATATCGTGACCGTTGGATTGTAAGTTACAAAATGTACATAGTAAAGAAACACACTTTACCTAACTCTATACCTAACTTTATACTAGACCAAGTTGTACTTAACTATTTCCTATGTGTCGGAATATCCTAACAGAACGTAAGGTATTTATGTAAGTTTTGAACTACTGTAATAGGATTTGGTTGGATTTGGCTATAGAGAACTAGGCTGTAAAAAAAAATTGAAATATCTTTGTGTCTTTGCGTATTCTGTGTATGAATGGTCAATCCCGAAGGTTTGAATTCCTTAGAAATATCTCTGAGTGTGTTGTTTTCCAGTTCAACTTTGGAATTAGATTCATTTACCATTTACGGGGGAGAGACTATGCCCAAGCCGCCCCCTACACTCCACTACACTACCTACCCCTAGCCTACCATTAGCACACAATACTACCTACCCAACTACAACAGACACTAGTTATGTAATAATCGTGTGTTATTGTGTTTAAAATCTTCATTTCTATGTATCAGAACAGCCTAGGTTTGTTTTAAGAAATACAACTTGACCACAGTCTAAACCTAGCGGAAGCGCTAAAACCTTGGCGGAAGGAGCAAAACCCCGATAAAAGTTGTGAGAGCCTAGGAAAAGACCTAAGCCGTCCGATCGACAGGCACAGATCTAATGGTGGTCGCGCACTCATAAGTGTGAACGTTAACCCAGAAAATGGACGCGAAAAATCATTCAACTGAGTTAATAGCTCAGTTGATCGGGACCGTCCGATTGAAGGAGGTCGATCCGACGGTAGTCGCATGGTTAACACGCACGGGGTTTAATTTGGAAATCGGATGTGATATCGTATGAATTGTGGTTTATTCCAGTTGAAGTCTGGTCAATCATAGTCGTTCGTTGTGAAAGGCGCGATCCGATGGTGATCGCGTGGTAAAGGTACACATGGGCTAATTCAGATTTCGGACCTGAGAAATTATAAACTACAACTTTGTTTTCCTTTCGGTTCTGTGAGAAAGGTAGAGAATTGTGGAAAAGACGAATGCGAGAAGTTTGAATAGCGGTGTTATTTCCTTTCAGTTCTATGGTAAGTGAGGTTCAGCCATATTCTGAGTAATAATAACAATTTTGTTGTTTTTAGTAGAATAGCTAAGTTTGGAGGCGGATGACTGAAACTCCAAGGAAAATTGAAGAAGAACTTCCACCTGCGCTTGAGGAGATCGTTTCTGGATTTGAACGATTATCCCTTACACCTGCAACCAGACCACCATTTGTGGTATCAAAGCAGCCTACTGACACTGAACAGGATCTCAAGGATCAGAAAAAGAAATCCAACATGGCTTTCAGAGTTGGAGGAAGAGGTGGTCGAAGAAGAGGAAGACCAGTTGCAAATGTTGAAGTATTAGAAGCTATGCAACATATGCAAGCTAGATTAGAAGCAGTGGAAATGGCAAGAGATGCAGATGTTGGAGATGTCAGTGAGCCTAAAGTTGGAGCTGCAAAAGAAGAGGAACCTGCAGATGTAACTCCTGAAATGAGATTCTTTAAGTCAGTATTGAGATCCACATCTAAACCTAGACTTGAAGTTTCAATTTATACAGGAAGTTTAAGCCCTGAGGAATTGATAGACTGGATTAATGACATGGAGAAATTATTTGATTATGAAGAAACAGAAGAAGGAAAGAAAGTGAAGTTTGTTGTCACAAAATTGAAAGGACATGCAGCACTTTGGTGGGATGGAGTGCAGGCAAAAAGAAGAAGACTTGGTAAACAACCAATTAAAAATTGGAACAAGATGGTGGAAAAGTTGAAAGGTAAGTTTTTTCCAAGTGATTATCAACAGACATTATTTAGACAGATGCAGAATCTTAGACAGAGGTCTATGACAGTGAAGGAATACACAGAGGAATTCTACAAAGTGAGCATAAGAGCTGGACAAATTCAAGATACAGATGAGAAGGTTGCAAGATATGTAAATGGTCTCAGAATGGAGATTCAAGATGAGATAAGTGTATTGTCTCCTAAAACAATAGAAGAGGCTTATCAGATGGTATTGAAGGCTGAATAAAAACTCATGAGGAAGCAATCTGCCAAAAATAGAGGTACTTTCTAAGGAAGGGGAAGTCAAGGTGGTAGAGGAAGGTCTACGACACCTAGAGTTGGAGCTAGTAATAGCTCAAGTCAGCATGCACCCACAGGAGGTGATGCAAGTGGTAGAGGGAGTTTTTCAGAGGAAGAGGAGGCAGAGGTAGAGGAAGAGGAGTCAAATGTTACAGATGTAACAAGCTGGGACACAGATCCTATGAGTGCCCATAAAACATAGGAATAAATCAGAGAAATGCAATTGTTGCTAAGACTAAAGAGGAAGCAGCAAAGGTAATAGAAGAAGAAAATGTACCAAAGAAAGGGGAATCTTTGGTAGTTAACACAGTTTTGTTAAAGCCAGCAAAGGAAATTGTTGAACCAGTGCAGAGAAAGACCTTGTTCATGACTATGTGCAAGGTTCAAGGGAAATGTTATCAGATGATAATTGATAGTGGTAGTACAGATAATTTGGTCTCTACATAAGTGGTGGAGAAGTTGAAATTGAAAACAAAGAAACATCCAACACCTTACAAAGTGTCATGGCTTCAAAAGGGATATCAGTTGTTAGTGAATGAGCAGTGTGAAGTGGAGTTGCAGTTGGGCAAATACAGAGACAAAATTCTGTGTGATGTGATGCCTATGGATGTGTGTCACATATTGCTAGGAAGACCTTGGCAGTATGATAGAGGAGCTATGCATGATGGAAAGAAGAATACATACAAATTTAGTAAAGATGGTGTCAATCATACATTGTTGCCTATGGAAGAAGAGGATGCATCGAGAAAGTCTGATCCAAAGACTCTATTGCTGAGTGGAAAGGAGTACTTGCAGCAGATTGAAGAGGATGAGGTAAATTTTGCATTGATTTGCAAACCCAAGGTAATAATTACTTCCACTAAAGTTTCTGATTTACCAATTGAAATTCAAGAGATGTTGGACAATTATTGTGATATCATTGTAGATGATTTGCCTGATGAGTTACCACCCATTAGAAAAATCAGTCATCATATAGATTTGATTCCAGGAGAAAATCTACCAAATAAAGCAGCTTACAGGATGACTCCCATAGAGAATGAAGAAATCAGGAAACAAGTTCAAGAACTGTTAGATAAGGGACTAATTAGAGAGAGTTTGAGTCCTTGTGTAGTGCCAATGATGTTGAGTCCAAAGAAAGATGGAGGCTGGAGAATGTGCACTGATTCAAGAGAAATCAACAAGATAACAATTAGGTACATATTTCCTTTACCTAGAATTGAAGATTTGATTAATTGTTTGAGTGGAGCAAGATATTTTACAAAGTTGGATTTAAAAAGTGGTTATGATCAAATTAGAATTAGAGAGAGAGATGAGTGGAAAATTGCTTTTAAAACAAATGAAGGATTGTATGAAAGGATGGTAATGCCTTTTGGGTAATCAAATGCTCCTAGTACATTTGTGAGGCTCATGAATGAAGTTTTGAAAGAATTTGTTGGTAAATTTGTAATAGTATATCTGGATGATATATTAGTTTACAACAGATCAAAAGAGGAACATGTGAGACATCTGAATTATGTCTTACAAAGGCTACAACAAGAGAAGTTATTGTTAAATTTAAAGAAATGTTCATTCATGAAGGAAGAGTTGGTATATTTGGGTTTTGTTGTTTCTGCTGATGGGTTAAAGATGGATCCAGAGAAGATCAAGGAAATCATGGAGTGGCCTTCACCAAAAAGTGTCTTTGAGGTAAGAAGTTTTCACGGTCTTGCTAGTTTTTATAGGAAATTCATAAGGAATTTTAGTAAGATCAATGCTTCTATTATTGACACTATAAATAAGGACAAACAACCATTTAAATGGATTGTTGAAGCAGAAAAGAACTTCCAGTTGTTGAAGAGAAAGATTACTGAGAAACCTATTTTGATTTTGCCTGATTTTAATAAACCTTTCCAAGTGAAGTGTGATGCCAGTGGAGAAGCCATTGGAGTTGTTTTAAGTCAGGAGGACAGACCTGTAGCTTATTTTAGTGAAAAATTGAATGAGTCAAAGAAGAAAAATTCTTCTTATGATGAGTTTTATGCAGTGGTTCAGTCTTTGAAAAAGTGGAGACATTACTTGATATCTAAGGATTTTATACTATATTCAGACAACCATGCATTGCAGTACATTATGCAACAGCCAAAACTTAATCAGAAACATGCAAAATGGGTAGAATATCTTCAAAGTTTTAATTTTGTATTAAAACATATAATTGGTCAATCAAACAAAGTAGCAGATGCCTTAAGTAGAAAAAGCATTTTAGTTCAAGAAAGTCAAATTCAAGTGTTGGGTTTTGATTTTCTTAAGGAATTATATGAGAAAGATTTAGATTTTAAAGAGGCATTTGAAGCTTGTAAGAATCCTATTTTGTTAGACAAAAGTAAGTGGCTGGATTATTTCTTGCAAGAAGGACTGTTGTTTAAAAGAAATCAGTTGTGCATACCAAATTGTTCTATGAGAGAAAATTTGATCAAGGAGAAACATAGTGGTGGACTTGGAGGACATTTTGGTGCAGACAAGACTTATGAGCAGTTGAACCAATTTTATTTATGGCCGAAGATGAGATCTGAAGTAGAAAAGTATGTGAAGAATTGTAAAGTCTGTCAGTATGCAAAGGGAAGGAGCCAAAACATAGGTTTGTATGTTCCATTACCTATTCCAGATAGACCTTGGGATATGGTAAGTATGGACTTTGTTTTGGGTTTACCAAAAACTCAGAGAGGCAATGATTCAATTTATGTAGTAATTGATAGATTTTCAAAAATGGCACATTTTATTCCATGTTATAAAATCAGTGATGCTACTCATATTGCTAATTTGTTCTTTAAGGAAATTGTAAGGTTGCATGGGTTACCTAAGAGCATTGTTTCAAACAGAGACACCAAATTTGTTGGTCATTTCTGGAGGACCTCGTGGAAGAAACTTGGTGCTAAACTGAGTTTCAGTTCTACTTATCATCCTTAGACTAATGGACAGACCGAAGTTGTAAACAGAAGCTTGGGTAATCTTCTGAGAAGTCTTGCAGGTGAACATCCGAAACAATGCAATCAAGTTTTGGCACAGGTTGAATATGCTTATAATGATTCTCCTAATAGGAGTATAGGGCAGAGTCGATTCCATATAGTTTATGGAATGCACCCAAGAGGAGTGTCTGAATTAAGAGATTTGGGTAACGCTGAAATAAGGAGTGCTAAAGGAGAAGATTTTGCTTCAAAGGTTCAAGCAATACATGAATAGGTAAAATAGCAGTTACAGGACAGCAACACAAAGTACAAGAACATAGCAGATTTGAAGAAGAGAGAAGTTAATTTTCAAGTTTGAGATTTGGTTTTGGCACACCTAAGGAAGGAAAGATTTCCAAAAGGGGAGTATAACAAGTTAAAATTGAAGAAAATTGGACCATGCAGAGTCTTAAGGAAATTTTCTGCAAATGCATATGAAATTGAATTACCCCCTGGTATTGGAATATCTCAAATTTTCAATGTTGTTGATTTGTACAGGTATGAAAAGGGACAGGTAGATGACACAGCAGAAGACAAGGAAGAACAAGAGGTGGATTGGGTAAAACAGTTACCTACAACAAAGGCATTGCAGCCAGAGAAGATATTGGACAAGAGAGTGTTTAAAAGGACAAGGGGACAAGAGTATTTTCAGTACTTGATCAAGTGGAAAGATCAACCAATTGTTGATGCTACCTGGGTGACAGATGCCATGCTACAGAAGTTGGGCAGTTCTGTAGAAGAGCTCATGGACAGGAGCCCATGAAGAATTTTGTCCTCAGGAGTCTGATGCAGGAGCATGAGGCTTGAAGACAAAAGGCTTCGTTTTTATTCCAAAAATCCAAAAAAAAATTACAAGCAAAGGAGTGGGGTCCTTTAGCTGTCATTTTACAAATTTTTCTAGATAGGATTTGAGCTAGAATATAGGTATTTGAATGATTTTGTAATTAATCCAAGTAGTTCAGACTTAGTTGAGATTCTCGGGGAGAATATCATGCAGTTTAGGTATTTATCTAGGATTAGATAGATTTGATCCATTGATTGAGGATCGAATTGTTGAATGTAAGGTATTTATGTAAGTTTTGAACTATTGTAATAGGATTTGGCTGGATTTGGCTATAGAGAACTAGACTGTAAAAAAAAATTGAAATATCTCTGTGTCTCTGTGTATTCTGCGTATGAATGGTCAATCCCGGAGGTTTGAATTCCTTCGAAATATCTCTGAGTGTGTTGTTTTCCAGTTCGGCTCTTGGAATTAGATTATGTAATAATCATGTGTTATTGTGTTTAAAATCTTCATTTCTGTGTATCGAAACAGCCTGGGTCTGTTTTAAGAAATACAACTTAACCACAGTCTAAACCTAGCAGAAGCGCTAAAACCTTGGTTGAAGGAGCAAAACCCCGATAAAAGTCGTGAGAGCCTAGGAAAAGACCTGAGTCATCCGATTGATAGGCACAGATCTAACAGTGGCCGCACACTCATAAGTGCAAACGTTAACCCAGAAAACGGACATGAAAAATCATTCAACTGAGTTAATAGCTCAATTGAACAGGATTGTCCAATTGAAGGAGGTCAATCCAACGGTAGTCGTATGGTTAACACGCACGGGGTTTAATTTGGAAATCAGACGCGATATCATATGAATTCTGGCTTATTCCAGTTGAAGTCCAGTTAATCACAGCCGTTCATTGTGAAAGGCGCGATCTGACGGTGATCATGTGGTAAAGGTACACACGAGCTAATTTAGATTTCGGACCCGAGAAATTATAAAATGCAGCTTTGTTTTCCTTTCGGTTCCATGAGAAAGGTAGAGAACTATGGGAAAGACGGATGCGAAAAGTTTATGAACAGCGATGTTATTTCTTTTCAATTCCGTGTTAAGTGAGGTTCTGCCATATTCCGAGTAATAATAACAATTCTGCTGTTTTTAGTAGAATAACTAAGTTTAGAGGCGGATGACTGAACCTCCAAGGAAAATTGAAGAAGAACTTCCACCTGCGCTTGAGGAGATCATTTTTGGATTTGAATGATTATCCCTTACACCTGCAATCATACCACCAATTGTCAAGATAGTTAAATGAAAAAAAAAAAATGGTTACCCTATAACCTCTATAAGTCATTGAGGGAATTGGTTATGTGACACAGAGACACATGTCTCCTTGACTAAGCACCAACTTAGCAAGACTTGTATACGCACCAACCTAAAGTCATCATACATAGAGTACTTCTAAATTCACCGTCATGCTTCATACTTCATGCATTTCATAGCATCATCATACCATTAACTTTCATGATCTATCACCTCTCCTTGCTTCATACCATAGAGATAGCTCCAAAACCTAATAAACTTTAGCCTTCATTCCCTATTCAACATCATAGTATCATTCCCAATAATATAATCCCAAACTATTTCACCTCACAACATTAAAACCCCAAATCAATGCACTTCACATCAATATAGACCTTAGTCCTTCATAACACAGCTTTAACACTCCAAGAAAACTCCTTAAACTGCTATTGTGTACCTTTAAACCATAGAAACACTCCCTAGCTCCTCTTGCACACCTCAAATCTTTTTTGCGCACTTTTACTTGATCTTCTTGCTAAGATACATTACAAATGTGCTCATCTATCCTTTATTTATAGTGTTTTTGTGTTCGCTTATTGGACCAACTTGTAAAACTAGTTGGGATAGCCTTTACTTTATCACTAGGCCAACCTCACAAAATCTTTCATATCTCCTCAATCATATGGACTTAGATGGATTTCCATACACCATTGGAATGATCTTGAAACAAGATTTTCAACCACATATCCTATGTTCCAATTTGAGCCCATTCTTTAAAATAAAAATGCCTTCAAAGATAGGGTATCCAAATCCAAACTCCGAATAAAAAGTCCAAAAACAATATTTCCAATAGTCTCCATCTTGCAATCTTTATCTTACACATTTGTAGTATCCCCCTGTCTTTGATGTCAATGACAACAATATTTCCAATAATCTCCCCTTTTTTCATTGTTGGCAACACTTAGTCAATTATGTAACGATATTGCAGTACTCCCTTTGTATGAAACTCTCCATGTGTTTGCAATTCTTCCTCTATTTGTAAGTTCTCCCCCTTTGACATCAATGGTAAACAGTTTTGTGCCCCCCCCCCCCCCCAGTTTTTCTTTCCTTTACTAATGAAATGAGAGGGATATCACTCCCAACTTTTGCCTCAGATATTCAAATGTTTCTCTGTGAAGGGGTTTGGTAATATCGTCTACAACTTATTTCTTGTTGGAAATGTATTCCAAATTGACACTTTGTTCAACTACTTATTCTCTTAATAAGTGGTAGTTGATGGGAATATGCTTCGACTTTGAGTGCATAACAATATTGTTTGAAATCTTGACTACACTTGTGTTGTAGTAGATGGTTGAGATTGTTTGATCATATTCTACCTTAATATCCTTCAGTATCTGCTTCATCTAGAGAACTTGTGTGAAACATGTTGTTGTTGTAATATATTCGACTTCTACTATGGATAGAGTGATTGAAGTTTGCTTCTTTTTCAACCATGATACTAGACAGTTGACTAGAAAGAATGTTCCTCCAACTTGTGCTTTCTTGCCATTAATACTTTCTACCCAAATTGCATTTGTATATGCTCTTCAAGTGAAATTCTTACTTCTTTAATACCATAAGGCAATGTCCAATTTTCCCTTCAGATATTTGAATATCCTTTTTGCTACTTGCACATGTGTCTCCTTTGGTGCATATTCAAATCTTGCAACCAATTCTATCACTTTCATGAGGTCTAGCCTTGATACTGCCACATATAGTACATTCCCAATCATTGACTAGTACAATGTTTGATTTTCTTATGGCAATTCATCATATTTTCTTAATTTTCATCCTATGATCATCGATGTACTGACAGGTGCATAGTCTTCTATTCCAATTTTCTTCAACATCTCCTTGATGTATTTAGTTCGAGAAATGATTATGCTTTTGTTGGATTGAAAAATTTGCAAACTTAGAAAGAATGAAAATTCTCTAATCATGGGAACCTCAATTTATTTTTTCATTTCTTTTATAAACTTTTGGCTCATTTTAATAGCATTACTTCCAAAAGTTATATATACGTAAACCATAATGATTAACATATTTTCAATGTCCCTTTTGATGTAAATATTGATGTATGTAGCTCCTCTTTTGAAACCTTGTTGTTGTAGGTATTTATCAAGTCTTGAATACCAAGCTTTGGGAGCTTGCTTTAGTCCATGGAGTTCTTTCTTTAGCATGCATACATGATCTTCATTTTTGACAATTGAAATCTTCCCATTTTTCAATAAATACTTTTTCTTCTAGACTTTCATTTAGAAAGGCTGACTTGAAATCCATTTGATAGAATTTGAAGCTCTTGAAACACACAAATTCCCAAAACATTATGATTTATTCTAATATTGCAACAAAAGCAAAGGAATCTTCAAATTCAATACCCTCTACTTGAGGATACCCTTTCCGCATCATTTTTTCTTTATTTCTTACTACTTATCCATATTCATTCAACTTGTTTCTAAAGACCCATTTGGTGCCAATTGTATTCTTATCCTTTGGTCTTGGCACAAGTTCCCATGTCTCATTCTTCTCAATATGATTCGATTATTCTTTCATGGCATTAACCTAATGCTCATCTTCACTAACTTGTGTAATGTTCTTGGGATCTATTTTGCATAGAAAAGAGAAGCTTACTTGTTTTGATTGTACTTATTGATCCTCTTCTACTCTAAACTCTTGTATCTATATCACTAAAAGTTTGATTTTCTAGATGATACTTTTTGACAAATTTGGATATTGGTGCTCTATTTATTCTTGTTCTTTCTTTTCTTCTTCATTTTCTCATTCTTTGTAGATTGTCTCATGTGGATATTCATTTTTTTGTGAATTTTCTTTTCGAGATATTGTTTCAATCACTCCTACATCAATATTTTCTACAACCTTGCACAGTCTTTTGTTGTTGCATTTATAGGCCTTACTTCTAGATGCATAGCCAAGAAAGATACCTTCATCTGTTATGGAATCAAAATTGCCTAAATTATCTCCATTTATCTTTATATAGCACTTTTTCCCAGATAATTTGAAGCATTTAATTGGAGTTGGTCAACCTTTTCACAATTCATAAGGTGTCTTGTTGTTTTTCACTCTAAATTGTGCTCTATTCAAAATATAGGTTGTTGTGTTAAATGCTTCTATCCAAAAGGTGTATGGTAGTTTGGATTCATTCAACATTGTTCTAGCTATTTCCTGTACAGTTATGTTCTTCCTTTCTATAAGTCTATCATTTTATGGAGTCCTTGTTGTTGAAAAATGTCTCTTGATTCTATGATTCTAACAAAATTCATTCGAGGTAAACTCACCTCCTTTGTTTGATCTTAAGAACTTAATTTTAAAATCGCTATCATTTTCAACTAGGGCTCTGAAAGCTTTAAAATTCTCAAAGTTTCAGATTTTTCTCTTTGAAATGTAACCCATGTCATTCTTGTGTAATCATCAATAAGCAGCATAAAATAACTTTCACATTTTAAAGTTTTTGTTCTAGTTTGCCTGCAGAGGACTGTGTGCAAGTTTTAATTGCTTTGATGTTGAATACTTCTTTCTTTTGAAACTAAGTCTTGTCTTTCTCCCGTGTTGACATGGCTTGCAAATAGTGTTTGTATGTTTTAAGATCCTTAGTATATCTCTTATTATTTGTGTCTTGTTGATTTTACCTAGATTTTCAAAGTTTGTATGACCCATCCTTCTATTCCATAACCAACTTTCATCTACTTTACCCATACAACGTTTTTCTCCTTTGATTTCATCAAGGATGTATACATTGCTTGAGGTTTTGTTTACATTTACCGCTAATCTTCCGGAACCCGCTTTCCTTACCTCGCATCCTTTAGAATGAAATGTGAGGCTGTAACCTTTATCACACATTTGATTAACACTTAGAATAATTTTTTGACCCTTCAACATACAAGACATTATGTGTTTTAGTCTTTCTATCATCAATACTAATCATACCTTTTCCAACTATACTTACAAAAGTATTATCCCCAAAGGTAACATTGCCTCCTTTTTTCTTCCTTTAGGGTGAGGAATTTGTTTTGGTCCCATGTAATGTGTTTTGAACATCCATTATCAATCTACCATTTCCTTTGTTCTAAGCATATAGTACTAGTCTGCATTCTTCTTTTGTTCTTCTTACTTCCTTTCCCACACCTTTGTGTGTTCTTCTCTTTGCCTGGTAAGAAAATATTCTTCCTTGTTTTGTTTCAAAGACTCTATTATCTACTTATATGTCTATGTGCTATGTGTCATGGTTATTACACTTATAACATTCATTATTGTAATCAAGTAGGAGATAAAATTAATAGTAGTTTCTATCAACAAACCTATGTGAACTTCTGGTTCAGTTGCTCATGTAACAATTCTTTGAGGTCTTGTAAAATCCTTTATATCTATCTCTCACATGATCACTTATTGCATAAGCTCTACAATCTATTGTTTTATGACAAATTATTGCAAGAAAAATAATAGCCAAGGAAGAGATTTTGGTACTTGGTTGTGAAAGGCCTTCTTGGTAGAACAGATCTTTTGATCTCATTCTTCTTGTTCTTGTGAGAAGAATTAAGTTTATATTAGTCCTCATATCATTTCTTGTTGTTGCTTTCATTGTTGATGGATCCTTTGAGAATATTAGCATAGATGTTAGGTTTTTCTTTATTTTACGTTTCTGATGGTTTTGTGACCTTAGTGTTTGCATCTCCCTCAAGTGTCTTTTGGTTTTCATTATTGCCAAGACCTGTCTTAATGAATGGTGACCTTTGGAAACTAAGAAAAATATCTAATATTTCAGAACTCTCTCCAAAATTCAAGCTTATATTCAACTAATAGACGTGAAGTATGGCATGTAGTGTTAATAATTGCCTTCATGGATAGAATTGAACTATGGCATGTAGTGTTAATAATTGCCTTCATGGATAGACATGATAGCGTGAGATACGTGATGGTGGTAGATGTCCATTGTAAGCAGTAATACATACCATGGAAGACCTATAATTAGGTGTGTAGAGAGAAAACTTCTACTATAGATACTTCTACAAGAGAGATGAATGCTAGAAGATGCCTTGGATGCTACACACTACCATTGTTCCATCATACATATGTAAAAGTAACTCACGTGGAATGCATGAAATACATTCCCAATATCAAGGGGGTATATTTTTGGCAAGAAATTGATTTATTATGATATTTTAATAAATTGGGTTTTAAATAATGTTTAATGCATTTTAAAAAGTGATGATGTGAGTTACTATCATTTTGGTAGTTATTGCCATGAGAAACGAAGCCTTCAAGTTAAGGTGCATGTCCCTCTAAAATTGTGATGGTAAGTGAAAAGGGCTTACTAAAAAGGTGTTAAGGTATATATGTCATATGGTTGCACATGAAGGTCACAAGATGGCATTAAAGTCAATTGACGTTTAGTCAAAGGTCAAATGTAATTGTAGTTATTTCATGGTATGTTTGTGTAAAAGTAGTTTTTGAAAGTTGTGTGTTATATGGTTAGATGTTTAATAGTGAAGGCCCAAGGTCACTAAGTTTATGGTAAGGGGGAATTTGAAATTATCAACAACAAGATCATGGTGCATTGAAGGTGTCTTTTATGACGTAATTAGTCACATGAGAAGAGTTAATTGCCATGATGGTTTAATGCGTTTACTTGAGAAAAAGAAAATATTGTAAGGACAGAAACATGTACAAAGAAGGGACATTGTACAATGTCTTCTTACATGTTTTGATCAAATTGTAAATGATAGGAGTGTAAGAAATAGTTGTAGAGAAATGGTCAAAGTTGTGTAGCTCTCAAGAAGTATTTTATGATGGGAAGTAACATTGAGTCACTGAACTGAATGTTGCAAGATCCATTATGAATTAGGCACTCCAATATTAGACAAGTTTGTTTTTTGCAAGTAGAAATCATGGATGACAAAGTTGGATATACCAATTGTGTACATGACTGCAAAGGAACACAAGGAAGAATAAGTCAACAAAAGGAAAGCATTATGGTTCTAAAATATTCTGGACAAGATTTAAAATTTACATAATGTAATTAGGCATATGTTTGTAATCCCTATATCAACATGCATACCATTAGTTTGGTTATGACTCATGGTTCAATATTTAATAATGGATGTGTGGCATTAGACTCACAATTGGAGGTTTGATGTTTATTGGCAAGTTTCCTTGAAGGGGAGGTTGTTCATCAATATAAGGAGTTGTTAACCCTTGTGTGTTGGGTGAGACATTCATTGGCTATAGATTGTTGGTGATGTTGCACTAAGTGTGTCAAAATCAAATCAAGTAAGATTTAAGGAATATATGTCAATAAAGAGAATATGCATTACTTACACCGGTTAGATCTTGGAAATTACTAGTGTATTTGTTTGTACATTCAAGGGGACTTCACCAAGGAGTTGAATGAACTTTGCAGGTGAAGGACTTCCTACTATATCAATGGTTATAATGGTTGAGCACCCATGTATTCTGATGGATGGTTTTTTCTTTATATGGAATTTCATAGTATGTGTTGCAAGTAGATAGTTGCAATTTGTGTATTTAATAATAATTATGGATGGATACCAATTACTTGATTACAATGACCCTCATCACAGTTTAGTTAAGCATTTATTGGTCATGAGTGAATGGGTATGCACCCTTTGGTTTTCATTAATTTAATCATTTATATTATTATTTCTATTATTTATGTTTATAACATTGTCATCCCCTTAAAAATTGATTTGTCCTCAAATCAAGCATAATGAGGGGTATCATTGGCAAAAACTTGTTGTTACCCATCACAATTCTTCTTCTCGAAGGTTTTTCCAATTGATAAGATATTATTTGGTGGATTTGGAACATAACACCTTTTCTTTAGTAACAAGAATTATTTTTCGTTCTAAAATAATTCTTCCTTCGCCTTCAAATTCAGAGATTTGTGTTTGTACATGTTGGGCTTGTCCCAACACCTTCTTGTGGCATGAAGCATAGAAGACATTATGGATGCGACAATTGTTTGGAAATTTCAATCCATAAGCTACTTATTTAACTTTTGATTTGAAAATCCCCATAGAATTTTAGAGTCAATTTGTTATTTCCTAGTTGCCTACGGTATAATTGTTTAAAAGGTTGTAGTCTTACAAACACCCAATCACCTTCTTCAAACTCATTTTATGATCTATGTTGATCTACTTGTAGTTTTTATGGATGCGACAATTGTTTGGAAATTTCAATCCATAAGATACTTTTTTAACTTTTTTTATTTGAAAATCCCCATAGAATTTTAGAGTCAATTTGTTATTTCCTAGTTGCCTAAGGTATAATTGTTTAAAAGGTTGTGGTCTTACAAACACCCAATCACCTTCTTCAAACTCATTTTCTGATCTATGTTGATCTACTTGTGGTTTCATTTTATTACAAATTGTTGCTAAATTTTCTTTTAAATTTTGATGATATTCTACTCTTCATCTAATTGATTCCTCATTGCTTGGACTCTAGCGTCAATCAATGCAAGCTCCTTCCATTTTAGTTCACAACCATATAAGGCTTGGAAGGGAGTCATTTTAATTGATGAGTGATAGGTAGAATTATACCACCATTCAACTAAATATAACTATTGGGACCACTTATTCTTCTTTTTTGTTACAAAATAACGGAGGTAAGTTTCCAAGAATTTATTTACAATTTCTTGCTGACCATCTATTTGTGGATGGCAGGCTAAGCTCATATTAAGGGATATTGTAGTTTGCTTGCAAAATTCTCTCGACAAATTTTCCTTAGTTTTACATCCCTATCATTGATAATGACCTTTAGAAGCCCACACAATTTATAAATGTTCTTACAAATGACAGTGGAAATCTATTTTGTTGAGTATGTTTCCTTATTTTCATAAAATGTGCATATTTGGTTAATCAGTTAACCATGTTAAAAATCTTATCCTTTCAATTAGACATGGGTAATCCTTTGATGAACTCCACTGAGATCTCTTCCCATTTTTGGTTAAGAATGTGTTAAGGATAAAGTAACCCCAGAGTCATTATTTTTTCATTTTCATTTCTTTGACATGGATCATCTTCGGTAACAAATGTCTGAATATCTTTACTCATCCCCCTCCAATAAAATGATTATTGTGCATTTTTGTTGGGGGACTATGTAACTTCTTTAAGACCTTCATTTTAAACCTTGAATATGGAAGTTAAATTATATCCTTATACCATAAGATATCATTTTTTCAATCAAATTTTTTTTTTTTTGGTCCAAATTGTATATTATGGAATAATATTAAGGATGTTTTGCGTATTCAACTCATATTTCATCTAACCAATCAAGAATCACCATTGTTGTCACATATTTTGTTGACTCATCATCCTTTTGTGAGAGTGCATCAACAATTACATTGTCCTTCCCCTATTTGTGTAAAATTTATATATCAAAAGGAGAAAAGTTTTTTTATCCATTTTTGTTGATCAGTGGATAATGCTTTTTGTTGTACTAGGTATTGAAGAGTGTTGTGATCCACATATATTGAATATTTAGTTCCTAAAAGATATTGTCACCACTTGACTAATGTATGGATAATGGGGAACATATCTTTATCATATGTACATTTTAAGTTTTTCCTTTTGTTGAGCGTTCAACTCTTCGAAGCTATTGAATGGTTGTTTTGCATTAACATTGTGCCTATTCCAAAACATAAAGCATCACATTCTACTAGCGTTTTGTGAAATCCAATGTTGCTAACACATGTGTGGATAACATAGCCTTTTTAAAGGTCTCAAAACAGTCTTCCGCCTTGTTATTCCATTGGAAGGATTTTTTCTTCAATAATTTTGATAGTGGTTTTGTCAAATGAGCCTAGTTCTTAATGAACTTTAGATAATAACATGTTAATCCTATGAATCCTTATAGTTTTGATATATTATTTGGTTTTGGCCATTCCATGATTGTTTTGATTTCATGGGATCCACCTTGACTCATTCCTTGGATATGACATGGCCAAGGTATTCTACTTCTTCCTTAACAAAAGTACATTTTGACAGTTTTCATAAAACCGATTTTCTTCTAGGAGAGAAATTTCTTGCTCCAAATGGTTAAGACGCTCCTTCCATGTCTTATTATAGATGAGAAAATCATAAAAAAAATACTAGTCCAAATTTCCTTAGGTAAGGTTTAAAAGGCTCATTCATAGTTTCCTCGAAAGTGGTAAGGGCATTAGTTAGCCTAAAAGACATCACCCTTAATTCATAGTGAACTTCTTGTGTTCATAAAGCAGTGTTTTCTACATCTTATAACCTTACTCATATCTGATTGTACCCTAACCTTAGATCTAATTTTGAGAAATATTTTTCTCCAAGGAATTTGTCTAACATCTCATATATAGATGGAATAGGGAACTTGTTTTTTTATAGTTATTTTATTTAAGCCTAAAAAGTCTATGCATAGTATGAAATATCCATTATTTTTTCCAAACCAACAAAATTTGCGTTGCATAAGGTCTCCTACTTGTTGTAATAACCCCGTAATTTTTTAGGTCTTGAATTAGTATTGTTATCTCAATTTTATGGTGCTGAGAATATTGGTATGATTTGATATTAATTGGTGTTGAGCCCATTTTAACCTCAATTATATATTGTATCTTTCTTTCTCGTGGTAGCTTCATAGGAAAGTCAAGGAATACCTTGTCATATTTTTGGACTAAAACTAAAAAAAATGGGTGTTGAGAATGGACTATTTTGCATGCTTGTACATCTATTTGATGGTACTGGGCAATGTAAACTAGTGTCCCCCTTTGAATTAGTTTCTCCATTTGTTGTAAAGATACAATTTGGGTTGAGGATGGTTAGAATCCATATAAATTATGTCTTCCTCCTCACAATTTCAATTTAATAATTTGTTTTTGGTGATTTATCGAATAGGTCCCCAATGTTTGCAACCATTGAATTCCCAATACAACATCTACTCCTTCCAATTCATAATATTCCATTTGTAACTTAAAATTGTGACACTTCCTCACTCCATCAATTCTTTTGCCATCTACCACTACTCTTATATGTGTCGCTGGATATACAAATAGATTAAGTTTTTTTGCAACATTTATATCGATGAAATTATGGGTGCTCATTTTGTATAGAAGTATAGTGAAATTTTATTTGTTTATGTGCCCTCTTATTTTTCAATGTTTGCAATTGTGTTATTCATTTTATTGCAGCAAGGCATATTGTGGGAATGACCTCCTTAGGATCTGTGTTTGGAACATCATTTTCTTCCTTACATTCTTCATATGAGTCACTACTAGATGTGTCTAATTCCTTCTTTGCTTTACATGTATTTATTTTTTTATTGTTGCATATGTGCCCCGATGACCATTTGTCTTCACAATATCTAAATTTGTTTACCTATTTCTTATTTTAGTCTTGGTGTTGATTTTCTTATTCTCTTAAAGGAAGAGGTACATACTTATTAGACTTGTCTATATCATATTTTTTATCTTTCATTTGATTACTTGTTTGATCTTTTTAGGCTTGTGAATGATGGCATGTTGAACTTATTTTTTTGTTGAATTGGTTTCGTCATATGTCTAACATCCTCAATCATTTTAGGGTTCCACATCTTTATTTTAGTATGAATGTAATCCTTCAACCCATAATTATATATTTCTAACAATTGTACATCTACGAATTTGTTTTGCTTTATTTCCAGAACTTCCCATTCATGCATGTAATTATTTACACCTCCTTTTTGTTTAAGATTTATGAATTTTTTCCCTAGATGCGGGTGGCATCTGTTAATGATCATCCTAACACAATTAATGTTCCTCATGCTAGCGTTTCACAAGTGTTATCCCAACGCCTTTAATTCTCCTGATTGCTTTGCATTTCCATTGATCCCAATGAAATTCATTTCTCTCCTCCATATCCCCAAAGCGATCTTTCAATATTAGGAATTCATGCCTCATTTACTCTGCAATCCCCTTCCCCAGTGATGGTGAATCTTTTGGCTTTCTAAACCCCTCCTACCTGGCTATACTTAGATGTGACTATGTCTCTCACACAATTATGCTTTCCTCTCCCTCCTGGAGAATTGTCGTCATTTCCCTCGTGTCTTAGCTCTCCCATTCCTCATTCTCCTGTTTGTGAACATGGTTTGTGAGTGCAGATGTGTCAGGCGAGGAGGTCGTGGTTGTGGATGCCCCCCTCGTGCTATAAATTTTGATGAAAACTCTACTTTATTCTACCCAAACATTCCTATGAGCACTCATCGTAAGGTAGCTTCTCTAGAAGCCGATGAATGTCAGCGCCTTGGCAATGGGAAATAGGTCCTTAGGAACTTACTTGCCAGGCATTTATGGAAGAAACAACAGCCCAAAGAAGTTGCATCTTTGAAGGTTGTCGAGGCCAATGCTCAAGTCAACCGCCTCCGCTAGTCTCTGTGTCAATTATCCTACTACTTCGACATTTCCTTCCCTCCTATTCTTCTC
The DNA here is from genome assembly GCA_031772625.1 of Pinus tabuliformis. Classification (NCBI taxonomy): domain Eukaryota; kingdom Viridiplantae; phylum Streptophyta; class Pinopsida; order Pinales; family Pinaceae; genus Pinus; species Pinus tabuliformis. The sequence continues at coordinate 651,813,016 of CM062815.1, read as the reverse complement.
TCCCCCTCCCCTTCTAGTTCTCAAGAGATAATAGCTCCCTCTCCATATCTACTGCATCCTCCCCACCCTGCCCCTTTGGTCCAGTTAGACGAAGCTCAACAACAAGGTCAAGCGAGCAGGGAAGCAGTGTAGGCTTTAGCCCATCAAGTCTTCAGTCCATACAAATGTCTCATCGTTGAGGAGTAGTCAGAAAACACAACGGCTCAAGGGAAATCTAGTAATGTGCAAGACAATACCGCGAGATTTAGAGGCAAGCAAATTGTCTAAATTATCTCTCATATGGATCCCATGCTCAGTTCTCAAACATTGTATTATAGGGATTTTTGTATTTTGATCTACATTTTTGTTTGCTACTTTGTATGCTAATTTCTCTGGCTCTATCGAGGGACTAATTTTTCTAGGACTGCTGGTTTCACTCAGGGACCTTTTTGTTTCCCTATGATGGGTAGTTGGTCCCAAGCATGTCCACATCGACATAGCTACAACTCTATATATTTTATACATCATTTTTGCTAATATGAAGTTCCTAACTTGCTTACAAAAATGGATTTATGAATTTGTTATATAGGTCAATTCCTTCTTCGTCACGAAACCTTTTTAATAAAGCAATTGTGAAACTTTTTCAATGAAAGGAACAAGCATAACATTGTTTGGCCCACCATAGAAACCAATCATAAGCTTCTCCTTCCAAGTTATTGGAGTTTGTCATTAATTTTTCTCTTTCACCTAGAGAGGGGTTTGATTCAAAATTGTCCTTCATTTTGTTGACCCAGATGACTGCTACTTTATGGTCCTTACCATCATATTTAAATAATTCCTTTTTAATGTTTTGATCATATCTATATGGAATTCTCGTGTGATACGGTTGAAAACATTGTTTCTAGTGCTTCTTCATGTCCATGATCACTTGTGTTTAGTGAATATTGACTTGGCGTTAGTCTTTTGAAGGCTAAGGGTTCTACAAATAATGTTTGTGCTTTTCTGGTTAATTGATCAATTCTTTTACCATGGTATTTAAGTACCCCTGTTTTTTCATCCTTCTTGTCATTTCTCATTTCATTATTTATTATTTTACAAACATAATAAATATAAATAGTCCATAATCAATAAAATAGTAAACATTTAGTCAATTGGGGTTATCCTAGGTGGTTAGAAGGAATGTAATCATCCCCATGCAGGTTCACTTTTGGCAAGTGACATGACATATATATCTAGTATTAAAAATATACATATATTTGTCATATTAAGTATACAACGTCGTACCTGTGAAAAAAGGAAAGAAAGAAAAAAACTAATCAACATTTAGTCAATTGAGTTTATGTAGGGTGGTTGGGAGGAATGATTGGAATCATCCATACCCATGTTCAACTCCTACATATGACACAATGACCTTTGATGTAATGGATTCAAGTCTTGTTGTTGAAAATTAATAGTCCCTCAATGACTAAAACATTCATAGTCCTCAAATGTGATATAAAGATATTTTCCACGTCAAAAAAAAATGTAATAAACATTTAATGAAAGTTATAGGTCACACCTATTCACACTCATGACCCATCAATGCTTATAAAACATCATGAGAGTGAATAGGTGAGACTTATGGATTTTCATTAAATGTTGGTTATTTTATTAATTATTGATTATAATATTTACCAACATAGATCTATCTTAACTCTGTATCTACCAAGCGTTGAAAGGGATCAAATGTCTCAAGATGTAGACCTCATTTTGAGTGCAAAACTTGAGTAAAGATTTGTACCTCAAGAGATTTAATTCCTCTTGGTGTTTGGTAGATCTTGAGTTAAAATGAATTTATGTTGGTCCTTAATAATATTATTTATTTGAGAGTGTAGGCTTTCACAATTCGAATTCATATCAATATTGATGCTTTTGGAAAAAACCGTGCAATGTGAATAAAATGTTCAACGTTTCTAATTTAATATCTCTATATATAGAAATATTCTTATTTTTAACTTTATTAAAACCTTTATGATATATGTAGTTACATATATATGCGGTATTTTTCTTTAAGATGGTTCATAATTTTTTAATGTGATATGCATAGGAATGATGATATAGAAGCCTCGAGGGCTAGCTCAATCGACCGAGTCCCTGTTACTAAAGCATCTCGGTAATGGGAGGTCATGGGGTCAATTCTCCTCAATTCCCCTAGGATTAGTCTATGCTAATAAGCCGACGGGATGTGCCAGGGTATTTCTTCGATCGAAAAAAATAAAATAATTTAAAAATAAAAATAAAAATAAATAAATAAATGTTGATATAGATAGATAAATAAATTCCATAAATGTATAGAAATATTCTTATTTTAATTTTATTAAACCCTGGATAATACATATAGTTCCATATATGTGTGACATTTTTCTTTAACATATTTTTTAATTTTTTTTAATTTTTTTTTTGGAAGGTGGAAAAAGGCTCTGAACTTTTGGGATCGACTACAATGGCGTTTGCGGAAGGTTATTTTGATCGCGATACTGTATATCGAAAGCTGAAGGCAAAGTTTGAAAACAAGATCTGTTTTGATTGCATCGCTAAAAGCCCCAGTTGGGCATCTGGGACATATGGAGTATTCATTTGTCTTGATCGTTCAACAATGCATCAGAGTCTTGGTGTTCATGTCAGGTTTGTGAGGGTTCTTGCGGCGATTACTGTTGCCGACGCTCTGCAAACCGAGGAAGGGAGATTCCCAGGATCAGATCGAAGCCCTCATGCAGTCGGGCGAATAGATCTCGGGCTATGGATAGTGCTAAGGTCTAGATCTGATATAAGATATGTCTTTTTTGTCGCAGATCATTCTCTCCACAGGACTGACGCGGCTAGGTTTTTCAAGTCCTGGCCGATCCACAGTTCCGCTCATTGGAACGAGATAGAGATAGGCCGCATTAGAACAGGGTATGAGGGAGAGCCTCGAGCGGCCATGTTCCCAGCGACGGTCAAAGGGGCAGTGACAAACCTTAACATTTCATTAATTCTCGCACCCTAGTGGAAGGAAGCCTGGAGCCGAGGTCAGGTCTTTCTCCATAGATCTGATTCAGTTTGTTTTTGGCCAGATCTGGAACATGGGAAAGACACGGATCTCATTGAGAAGAAAATCTTCAGAATCGAAGGAAATAACAATGCAGAACAGGAGAAGCCAGCCAGGGCGTTGACAGATTGGGAGCGTCTCTGGCTGGTTGAACCCTCAAAGATGGCTAACTACGTATCCAGGAAGCTGGGGCTATCGAATGCAAAGATCATTCTCGATCTCTGCAAGGCCATTGGGGCAGAAGCAGTCGAAGCCACTTTAGCAGGTAAGGAAGTCCTCCAGACTGGATCCCGGCCCCAGATCGCTAGTCCTAGCTCCACCAGGACAGAACCCAATCGCTTTCAAATCCTCGTCAGAATGCCCACAAGGAATACAATCTTGATCTGGACTTATGCTACAGATAGTGTAATAGATCTGAAAAACAACATAGCCAACCAGATTGGCTATCCAGCAGGCAAGCAACACCTAGTAACAGGGGGCAGATCGCTACAGGACTACAGAACCTTGAAGGAGTACAACATCAAGCCAGGATCTACAATCATTCTCAATATGAGACTACGAGGAGGTGCAGCAACCAGCAAATCAACAGAAGGAGGCAGTGGGTCCAAATCGAATCACAACCCAGATCAGCACCAGCAATACAGAAGTGAAGGAGCGTCTTACAAGCATATTTTACAAAGTGGGAAAGCTCCTCCGACAGTTCCAAAGCAGGCTGGAACAGAACCAAGTCCATACATAGTGGAGCAACTGCAGCATACACTAGAACTAACAATCGATACAGCAGAAGCAGAGAAGGTATGTGACAGTTATGAAAAGAAAGCCATCATCTGTCGTTTTAATGGTTTTTGGCCCAAACCCTTGGATCTGTTTCATTGGATACTCACAAAATGGTCTCTGGACTGTGAGATCCACCTCTGTTCAAAAGGGTTTTTTATAGTTAAATTTCAGTCGCCAGAAGTCAGAGAGCTCGTGATTCAGCAAGGACCGTGGTTCTGGGGCTCTTCGGGTCTCTTTATTACTCCATGGTTCCCGGAGTTTGATGCAAACACTTTTGTTGTTTCTCGGATGCCTGTATGGGTACGTCTTCATAATCTCCCTATCCATTTCTGGGACCAAAAGATACTTGCATGCATAGGCAACTCCATAGGCAGATTTATCAAAATGGATACACAAAGAATCGATGAAAGAATTTTTACTTTCGCACGCATATGTGTGGAAGTAGACCTTAGTAAAGGATTACCGGGAAGCATAAAACTGAAACACAAAGATCGCAGCTGGTTGCAGTCATTAGACTATGAAAATACAGCTTTCAGGTGCAGAATATGTCGGCAAACTGGACACCTGCAAAATGCATGTCCAGAATACAAAAAGAACAGCCGCAGAAAGAAGAAAACAGGCAACCATCAAAAGGGATGGAAATTCTCCTATACAGATTTGGATGAGGAGGAAGATAATGAGGAGGAAGAACCCGTCCCAAATGAAAGCAACCAAACAGAAACTCAGAAGATTTCCCCACAAGAACCTATGGAATCACAATCGAGAAAGAACTCAAATTCAATGGAAATCAGTGGAACCAAAAGGCAGCACTCATCAGACGCCTCTGATTCAGACAAGGAAAATCCTCGACCCGGCGAAGAAAATCCACTTCAACTTGTTCCCATAATTCCATCCCAAGGAGAATGGCGAAAAGTTGAGAAGAAAAAGGGGAGGAAGTCATGATTTCTCCCAATATTCTCTTTTGTTCCCGTTGTGGTCCTTTCTCATACTTTTTGTTTTTATTTTTATTTTTCAAGCTCTCCACCTGGATGGGCAATGGCCCGAGCATTCCTCATATGAGGAGGTCGTGTATCTGTTCAGTGGTCTTCCCTACATGTTTAGCTGGACAGGGCTGAAGTTTCTCATCCAGTGAGCTCTATGATTCGCAAATTATAGAGCAAAATGAATGTTGCGGCATATACTATGTAACTTTTTATCCTGGTAATAAAAAGTTCGATTTTTTCTTTTGAAAAAAAATAATAATAATAATAATAAATAAATAAACATATTTTTAAATTTTTTTAATGTGATATATATATATATATATCACTTAGACAAAAATTATTGAATTTTTTATATGCTTATTATTTAAGTTTAAATATGAAGTTTTGAAACATTATAATTACAAATAAAATTATTATTATTATTATTGCTAGTTTATGTGATTCTTGAGATGACTGGCATGACTAACCTATGGCTTGAGAAGTTGCGACCCAGGGGTATCTAATCCGTCAAAATCACCTGAGCATCACACCTAGCATGGGCCACACTAACCCTTAGCATAGTTGAATTTTTGCCCACAAAATTTCAAACCGGTGACCTTTACATCACAGAGTGCCTTAATAGAACACCCTGTCACTATCTACTCTATGCCCTGTGGGCGAATATAAATTATTATTTTCATTTATATAGTCAAATGGATATTAATTTATAGTTATTATTTATATTTTATATATATTTCACATTTCTATATTTAGAAATATTTTATCTTTAAGTATACATCTACTAATCAAATTTATTAAGTTTTTATATGTTAATTAATTATAGGTTTTGAAATATAATAGTTACAAATATGAATCATTATTATTTAAATTTATTTTAATGTGATGTGGATATTATGATTTTTTCCTCGAAAAAATTGTTTTCAATTTTATTAATAGAAACAAATTACAATATAACAAATTGACTAACGGCCCAAGACCCACAGGCATCTGGTAGGAGTGAAAGTTTGCCCCCTTACATATCACGAGCGGGTTATTCCAGGTGTCATGGTTTTCCTTGAATAACGGTGATGAGTCAGCCTGCACTCGTGGATAACAACTAGAGATGGTTGTCCTCACTGCTGGTTTGGCAACTGAGTTATGATAGGTTTTTCCACCTGTGAAACAATTGACTTGAATTGATTTGATTTGTCATTTTTATTACTTTTTACTATTTTTAATGGAGTTGACATTATTATTATTAGTATTTACAAAAATGGTTATGGGACTTCATTAACTGAGTGGCAAAGAGCCACAAATTCGGTTACAAAGGAAGAGGCAGAGTTCTGCATGACTTTTCAGCCAGAGAAATATGACGCCTACTCTTAGCAGGCTCCTCTTTTTACATTTAATATAGTGTACTTCTGCTGCTAATTTCCCGAGCTGAAAAATACAAACAAACTGATGCAGAAGAAAGCAAAAGAACATGGCACTTTAAGGGATTGGTTCCCAAAGGATTACATTATCTCTGAGACAAGAACCAGCATCTAAATGGACTGCCTTGTTTGCCTCGTTATCTGCTTCTTTGTTATTTGTTCTCAAAACATGGAAGTATTTCAGATTTAGGGATTTTGCCATGTCTTTGATCCTTGAGATTATCCTTGCAAACTGCAGGTCCGCTGGATTGGAGTTGGTCGCCACTGCTTGAATGATCACCTGGGAGTCTCCGAAGACATTTGCCTCCTTGTAGCCCAGCTCTTTGAGGAATTTGATTCCTTGGAAAAGGGCCATCGCTTCAGCTTGAATACTTGAGGAGTGGCCTAATCCCCAAGCAAAACTGTGCACAGTTGTTTCATCTGGATTTATGATGAGACCTCCTGCTCCAGCAATACCTGGATTCCCTTTGGCAGCCCCATCGAAGAAGAGGGATGGAAGAGTTTGGTTGGACATCCAGATTTTAAAATCAGCTTCATTTTTCCTGACTTGCCATTCTTTGCAAGGAGGAGAAGAGTTGTTCGCTTTTGGAAATTTGAGATTGAGAGCAGTTCCCAGCTCTATGTCCTGCTGGCTTAAATTTGTGTCGTCTCCTTAATCTTATAGCCACTCAACTAGCCGATATTTTGCTGAGTTGGCCACTATTCTGAAGTCCTATTCCTTATTTCGAAAAATCCTTCAGTTCCTTTCCAACCAGACTTGCCAGCTGATGAATTTAGGCAGAGCACTCCACGCTGACCTGATTGTTTTATTTTTTGGAGCTAAGCCTAGGTATCTGGCCATCCAGCCTGCAAATAGTTTCGAGACTGAGGAGGGGAAAGTGAATTTATACTTCCAGGAGACAAGCAGCTCTTGCCATATGGAGGTTGCGAACTTGCACTCAATCATGAGGTGAAAGGCGGATTCTGAGTTTTCCTTACAAAGGGAGCATCTAGAAGCCCCTTTTCTAAAGCATGTCTTCAGTGAGATTTTTCTGGTGGCAGAGAAGCCAGCAGAAATGATCTACCTTAGGAATTGAAGGAATTTTCCAGATTCCAACCCGGGGAGCAGGATTGGGAGGCACGTGGGGCCTCTCAAGGCATTTGACACAGCCCTGGGCTACAGAATAACCTGCTCGATTTGATCCCCAGCCTCTCACGTCCTGCTTGCTTACTTGAATTGGAGCCAGCCCATGTAACTGCGTGATTAACATTTCCAGATCAGGGCGTAAGTCGGGTGGGACTGGGAGCTGTTTCCAACCTGACCACACATCGTCTTTCCAAATTGAGAGATCCCACAATGAGTTTATGCCGGCCTTAGACATCCAGCGATGTAACTGAGGCATGCCTTTCGATTCTACCAATGGAGGTCCATTTAAGATGTTATCTTTCCAGAGATGAATGCATTTTCCATTCCCTGGAATCCAGTAGGAATTATTCCTTATCAACGGACTAGTTTTGCTGATGAACTTGCTGAAAGGAGAATTGAAGTGGTTCTTGGGTTGATCCAGACATCTAAGTCTCGGTCCTCTGAAGTACTTCCTCCACAACGCAACTTGCACCCAACCAGGATTTGGAGCTATGATTTTCCAAATCAATTTGGCTCCCATGGCTAAGTTTTGGGCACTGAGATCTTTGAAGTTCAGGCCTCCCTCCTGAGTTGGTCTGGTGACTGTTTCCCAATTCACTAGGGAAATTTTCTTCTCGTTTTGCTTGCCTCCTTTCCAAAAAAACATTCTGATTAGTTCCTCCATCTTTTTGATGATTCCCACAGGCGCCAATAGAACCGAAAATTTGAATAGAGGAAGGTTGTTGAGCACTGCTTTAATGAGGACCGATTTTCCAGCTATATTGAGCCAGGAGGACCCCCAGGCCTGCATTTTTGTCTTAAATTTGTCTAACTGCGGGTACCAATCTTTACTCAAGGCCCTTTTATGGAAGATGGGCAGTCCCAGATATTTAAATGAGGACCAAGAAGTTGAGACTGCAAAACCGAGGCATCTAGCAATGGAGCTTGCAGTTGAAGCAGGAGTATTCCAACAGTAGATATGGCATTTGGCGTTGTTTAGAACACTGCCCGAGACTTTACAATAATCTTCCTGAACTTCTTTGAATTTTGTTGCTGAAAGAGGAGTTGCAGCCCCCAGTAGAAGAGTATCATCCGCGAAAAGGGCATAATTGATGCTTTTAACCCCTCTAGCTATGCACAGGCCAGAGATGTCTTGTTCTTGTTGCTTTCTTTGAAGATAGAAGCTGAGAACAGAGGCCTGAAGAACGAATAGGAGTGGAGAAAGGGGGCACCCCTGCCTCAGCCCTCTAGAGGCTTTGAAGAAGTCAGCTGCCCTTCCGTTCACCAAGGGGGCAATCCAAGGTTCCGAGATACAGGCTCAAATCCACTTGATGAAGTTTTGACCGAACCCCATTTTTTGCAGCACCTCAAACAAAAAACTATGTCTAACACGGTCAAAAGCATTTGCAAGATCTAATTTAATAACCATACCTTTTTCCTTTCGGTGCAGGCTGGAATGAATCGCCTCTTAAACCAGTACAAAATTGTCCACCAGTTTCCTGCCATGGATAAATCCACCCTGATTGTCCGGGATGATTTTGGGAAGAATTCTTTTCAACTTGTTAGCTATCACTTTGGTTATGACTTTGTACCCAATATTGCATAAGGAAATCGGGCGAAATCTGTTAAAATAGTTTGCTCCTTTCTCTTTGGGAATGAGAGCAAGAAAGGCTGAATTTGTACAGCCTCCAATCTTCTGGCAGTCTTGGGATTTCTGTATCATTTTGTAGAACTCCTTCTCTACAATCTGCCAACAGGTCTGGAGGAATCTGGGCGTGAAACCGTCCGATCCCAGAGCTTTATCGGGGTCCATTGCGAAGAGAGCCTCCTTGAATTCCTTTTGCGTGATTTTGCCTTCAAGAACCTAGTTCATTTTGGAGGTGATCATGTTAGGAACATCGTCCAACAGGGCAGCGTTTAGATCAGGTCTTGAAACTTCTTTATACAGATGCTCAAAGTGCTCTGAGGCTGCCTTTTTTATGTTGGTAAAATCCTTCAAAACGCAGTTGTCTTCTTTTATTTCAGTGATGGAGTTGCGGCCTTTCCTGGCTTGGGCTTGTTTATGGAAAAAGGAGGACTTTCTGTCTCCAGATTTGAACTAGAGGCTCCTGGACTTGAGCCTCCAGTATTCTTCTTCTGCCAGACAGGCCTCGTGGAAGATTTGTTGAAGTTTGGCCTCCTTTTCCAACTCATCTTTAGTGATATCAACTGCTTCAAGATGGAGATGTTGTCTTTCTAGAGCACTTTGTATTTTTTTCCTTTCAGCAGCAAGATTAGGCAGAGTTTTAGCCCAATTTTTCAGCATGCCTTTAACTCTTCTTAGTTTTTCCTCCCACACAAAAAAAGCGGATTCCTTAACTAGCTCTTTCCAACAGTCTCTAATCTTTTCCATAAAGTCTTTCTCTTTGATCCAGAGGGAGCTGAATCTGAAAGGTATAGGCCCCAAATCCTTGGGGGTCAAAAGCTCAAGGCTGATGGGCTTGTGGTCTGAAACGCTGCTTTGGAGAATTCACATTCTAGCTTCTAATCCAAGAAGGAGGAAGGAACTTTGTACCAGTGTTGAAAATATCGGTATCGGCAAAATATCGGCGAGGGTCCAGAAAATATCTTATCGGCAATATCGGCTAAAATATCGGCAAATATCGGCAAGCATAAAAAATATTTTTTTCAGATTTTTAAATATAGCCGATATTTTGCCGATATTTTCAAAATATCGCGATATTTTGCCGATATTTTCCGATAATTGCCGATATTTTGAAAATATCGCGATATTTTCAAAATAGAAAATATCGCGATATTTTCTCGGCGATATATCGTTTTGCCGAAAATATCGCGATATTTTCGAATATCGCCGATATCATCAACAGTGCTTTGTACCAAAAATCTGTCCAGTCATGCCGCTATGTATCCCGGACCAACTCTCTTGTTTGACCAAGTGAAGTTACCCGTGGTTAGCTTAATGTTTATCAAATCCCAATCTTGCATGAGGTCTTCCACTAATTCTCTTACTGGATCCCTAACGATGCTTCCTCCTCTTTTTTCTGACGAGAGGAGGGTGAGGTTGAGGTCTCCGGCTATGATTGTGTTCTCCAAGTTTTCTAGATATGCAAAGTTTTTGATAGATTCCCAACATAGTTTTTTCTCACCTGCATCGTTAGGAGCATAAACATTGAATAGGCAAATAATTTCCTTAGATTCTAAGTGCTGCATTTTAAAAAAAATCCAATGGGTGTTCAGGGACTCAGAGATTAATGAGAACTTAGTGGAATTCTAGAGCGATCCAAGTCCTCCCGAAGCTCCACGGGTGGAGGTTGCATGCGCTCCTTCTTTCTTCCAAAAATTTTTGCTTGCCTGGAGGAAGGCTGAATCCTCCAATTTAGTCTCCTAGATGAGAAGGATGTCCGAGGCTTCCAATCTTATTAAACTTTTCATTGCTTCTTCCTTGGCTTTGGTGCCCATTCCCCTATAGTTCCAAGAGACTATTTTCATTATTTACTTTTGTTGTGGTGAGCTCCCTTTGAGCTTTGGATTTGGATCTTCTTCATCTTCGGGGTTTTTGCTAGGAGTTTCTCTAGTTTTGGTTGGCTGCCCTGAAGCTTGTCCTTATAGGTTTCTTGTTCTCTTTTTTCCTTTGCTGACATGCGTCCTCTTGTAGATCTTCTGGGGGAAGACTGAGATTCACCTATTTCCCCTTCTTCCTCTGATTCCTCGGACTCTTGGGATTCCTCTTCTTCCTCTGATAACCTCTCCTTGGATCTCTCTGGTACGCTTTTGGAGGGGGAGGCTTTGGATGGAGGGGCCTCCTTAGGGCTTTCTGTCTCCTGCGTGATCCCTATTTCAGATCCAAGTATCTCAAATTTATTTCCTTGGCATTCCATGGATGGCTTCTGAACCGGGCCTGCTTGGGGAGCTTTCGAGTTTGCATTTACATTCTTCTTGTGTGAAGTTTTGGGACGCTTTGCTTGATTCCACCCATCTTCTTTCCCTTTTTCTTCCACCCCTTTGGACGGGCAGTCTCTGGCAAAATGTCCGTAGACATGACACTTCCGGCATTTAAATGGCAGTTGTTCATAGTCCAGCTTCTGAACATGGGTCCAAGGACCTACAACTATTTTGACGGCTTCTGGTAGTCTGACCTCCAGATCTACCTCCACACAAATCCTGGCACAGTCATACTGATCTTTGTTGTTGGCCTTGTCAATGAATTTCCTGAGAGAGTTTCCTATATGCTTCAGAGAGTCCCAATTCCAACAGTGGACGGGTAGATTGGGGAGTCTTACCCATACCAGGACCGCTGTAGGCACATCCACCGTCAGATCGAAGTCTGGCGTCCATTTATTTAAATAGAGACCTTGGGGGTCCATGAAGTAGGGGCCATTCCTGAAAATGAGATCTTTGTCTTCTTTTGCAGAGAATTCAAATAAAAAATATCCTCTTCCGAGGAAGTAAGAGGTTACCTTGTTTTCTTATTAGCGAAGCCCAATTCCTTGCAACTCAGTTCTCAGTTGATTTCGGAGAGGGCCATAATCCTGTGAACTGACCGACCAGGGCATGATCAGCCAGGGACAAGGCCACTTGAATCGGACCTTCAGGCGAAAGGGCAATCTCGGGGATATCTTCTAGTCTTCTCACAAACTTCGCAGCTTCCACTGATTTCTTCTTTGGCAGAGAGGCCAGCAAGGTTCTAAAGGCCTCAGCGGCAGAAGACGGAGGAGGGGAGGAATACCCCTGAGGAGGAGTCAACTCCTCCATGGAGGGCAGCAACTCTAGCTAGCCCGACCGCAACTTTGAAGCAAAGCTCCCGACGAACACGTCTGCAGGGATCGGGACTCGTAGAGAGCGGGCGCGCGCAGGTTCAGAACGCGTGAAAAGCAGATCTCGCAGGTTGCAGAGCGGGAGCCGAAGTCAGATCAAAAATTGGCCCTATTATTATTATTATTATTATTATTATGTATCTAATGCTTCATTTTATGAACACTACATATCTCCCATATTAAGCCAACATTTAAATGTTTACACTCATTTATGAACACTACAACATCTCCTTACTCTGAGTTGTAGAGCGCCTCTCAACGCGAGGACCCCCACAAAAAATTTTCATAAGTCCTCCCTAAAGTCAAAGATGAATTGCAAGAGCTAGAAGAGGATGTAGTTGGTGAATGTTAATGTTTGTTGGAATTAGAGCTGAAATCATTGTTGGGTGAGGTTCTCCTAAAAAGAAACAATGCCAAGGACAATATATCGTCGATCCTTGATAACAAAATGTTTAAATTAAAGTAAATGAATGAAAAGATTAAGAGAATCGAGACCAATGTGGCCCCTTGAGCTAGTCCAAGTGACCTCAATCTGATAGACCCCATCCACATAGAGGTGGATGCCTCCACCTTACCCTAGTTATTTTCATGTCCTTTTACTTTTAGCCTTTCTATTTTTTGGCTTCTTATAGTCCTATTAAGGCTAGTTTAAAGGGTCTAGTTAGTGTCTATGTAGCATTAAGATATAAGCAGATGTCTCACATAAATTTTGTAGCCTTTTTACACATTGTTTAAAATTATCATTCCAATAGAGGCTATGTGTAATGTTGTTAATATTATGGATACTTTCTCTTTTTGGATATATAGTCTCCTGTTTTGTTAGTGGGTTGGTTTCCCAAGTGACAAACCACTAACAAGTAGGAGCTACATATTTATGTAATTATCCTCATATAAATGAAATTTAGCTTTAAAAAAAGCATGTCTTGCACACACAAAAAAACTGGTATGTGTGAATATTCTAGTTAATTATTGTTTCAAAAAATTCGTATGTGCGAATATTTTAGTTAATTGTTGTTTAAAAAATAATAATTGATCAATGGTTAGGGATTATTAATAACAAATTTGCATTAACATGATATAAATATCAATTGTAAATTAAATAGATATTCGAACGTTACAATGTTCCTATGCGAGAGCATAGACTTTACCAATTAATTATTAATTAATCTCCACACATTATATCTTAATATAAAATAATCAAGAAGTTATCCCAAGTTTACACACCCATCATTTAAATTTTTCTTTCATTTGAGTTAGAGGCTTATTGAATCTCTCCCATAAAACTTTTGCCCCTATAGAATGGGCTCTTTTTCTTCAAATGTTGATGTTGATGCTATACTACAAGCAATTTTTCTATAGTTAAAGGCACATTTTAATAAATATGGTCTTTTATGAGATGTAAATATATAAATTATTTATAGACACATTTTAATAAATAAGGTCTTTTATGAGATGTAAATATATAAATTATTTATAAATACAGGTAATTTTACAATAATTAAAAAATATATAATAATTTAATTACTAATTACTAATTATTGTAACTTTATTTTAATTTTTAATGTGTGTGTGTATATATATATTGGTTAAAATATTTAAATATATTCCACTCTAAGTATGTGATACATTCACGCATGTAGACATATTTGATACTTGGGGGCTCAGTGGTTGGAACCTTAGCAGCCGTTGCCCTCTCTTTCGTGTTGTCGCTACCCTTTGCCTGGGTTTTGATTATGAATTGCTTTCCTTTAGAATCTAGCGACATGGTGTTGGTCTTTTTGGTTGTTTTGCTTGCATTTATCAGGGGTTTTAGGCAGTTTTTCGCCATTGTTGTGCATGCTTTGGATTTTGTTTCTGGTTTTAATTGCTATGGAGGTCGTTGTTGAGTTTGCCTTCCATTGATGGGGGGATTTTTCCATGGGTGTCTTCTAGCTACTTGTCATTGCCAGCATCGTACCGAGAGTTGTGGGTTTCGTTGGGTTATTGATGTGCGTTTTGATTCAACTTCAGCGTTCTGGGCGTTGTCTTCTCTCTGTCGCATGATTTTGAATGCCATCCCTGCTCCCATTTTGTTGTTTCGGTGGTTTCATTTTTGTAAGTTTTTTATTTCCATTTTTTATGTTTTGGAGGTCATCATTGGGTTTGCCTTCTGATGGTGGGGGCTTCCGCCTTGGGTGTTTTCTAGTTGCTAGTCACCGCCATCGCCACGCTTGGTGCTGGGGGGTTTTGTCGGGTTGTTGATGTGTGTTTTGATTGAACTCCGGGTTTTCAGGCATTATCTTCTCTCCGCTGCAAGATTTTGGACGTCGTCCCTGCTCCCATATTGTTGTTCGGTGTTTTCATTTTTGCAAGTGTTCTCTTCATTGGATTTTATGCCTGGACCTAGAGTTGATACCTGTCGGGGCCATGTTGTTCTCGGCACTGCTTCATGGTTTTTCTTGCCAGGTTTTCACTAGTCCTTTCGGCTCTGCAATTTGTCGCCCTATTAGGCTCCATGTTTTTCAGCTATTAGGGTGACTTGTGCCCTGCTAATGTTTTTTTACGGCCTGGTGCTTGTTTTTATTTTCAAGCATCTCGGAGCATCTCCAAGCTTTATTTGTCAGGTCATAGTATCTTCTGGTGTTATATGGTCTTGTTGGTTAAAGTATCTTCTAACATTTTGTTTATCTTGTCAGACATAGTATCTTTCGGCGTTGCTAAAATGATGTGTGGATGACCGTCATTGGGTTCTATTTCGTGCTCTCCATGAGGTTTCTTTGAGGGACCTGCACACCCTATATCTTGTTATCATTCATATGTTTTATGGGAGTTATACTAGCACATATGCTATATGCATGATATATGTAAACATCCTTTTATTTTAATGGAAAATTGTTGGTTTTTTCTTTCGTGAATAAAAAATATGAAAAAAACGTTTATTTGAATTTAACATTTTACTTTGACAATTTAAATTTTAATCATTTAATATGTTTATTATGTTAATATAACTTTTTTTTTTATATTTAACAAGTTTATTTTAGAATATTTATATTATTGAATGATTTAATAATCATAGCTATACATTGGTATAATTTTTACTCTTAAAGGGTTTGATTAAATCATTGGTTAATTTTGCTTCGCATCTAATAACATTGAAACCTCTAGATATCCCTTTTCCACTTTAAATGATGTGAACTACGTGCTTAGATCTAAAAGGGAATAAATTAATGTCACTGCGTATTATGCAATTGGTATCAAGGATGTACCGAATTACAAAAATGATTTTAAACAATGGAGTAAACAAACGTTTTGGGATATTTAAAAAAAGGCAATATCTTCACGAGGTAACGGGTCGAGTTTCAAGAAAAAAACTTCAATGCGATTTGATAGAGGATTTTAGTGGGCAAGGAGCATCCATGAGTAAATAAGTAAAAAATTTACAGGTTAAGAGTTAGATGGTGTAAAGAAGGAGATAAGGGCACTTAATGAACAAATGAAATTGTAACAAAGTATGTTATATGCAAAATTAAGAAAGAAATTTGTTGGATTCTTAGAATAGTGTTGAAACTAAATTATTTTTCATTATAAACAATGTATTTTAAATAAACAAACATGAAGTAATTATATATATGTTTTTGCATTCTTTTATCAGTAATAAAAATATGAATTTATGTTAAACTTATATAACGATGAGAGATGTGAAGCAATGCCAAATTTGATAAAGGAAAAGGTTGACATTAAGTTCACGCAAGAATTTGAGATATACTCAAATTATAGTTTGTTGATGACACTATGTTTATGGGAGGAACTATCGTTATGGAAGCCAAATCCTTCCCAGAAACTCTCAAAACTTTCCTTGAAGCACTTAAAGGTTAGATAAGTGAGACTAAATCCAAAATTGTAATGTTTTGATATCCCAATTCCAATAAGGTCCATATTGCTAGACTTCTTAACTTCTCAAGAGATTATTTTTAAACATATACCTAGAAATACCACTAGTACCTGAGAGAATGAGAGAAGTAAACTAGGAAGAACCCTTCTCCAAATTGAAACAAAAATATAATGGATGGATATTTTGGTAATTATCTCTAGCTGAAAGGGCAACTTTATTGAGAATAATGCCCCAATTACTTTGACTCTTCTTATTCTTGGTCATAACAACTTCAAGAAAGGTTATAAAGCAAATGGAAAAGATCAACACAAAAACTCATACAAGACTCATAATAAATCATCATTAGTATTATCATGATAGTGATATGCACCCCAAAGGGGAGAAGAGTTAATGCAATAATTAACAATGGTGTTGTCAAGTAATATGGAGATTCCACAAAGAATATATGAGATTTCTTGGCACATATATGGAAAGCCAAGCGTGTATTTGACATTTTCATGGGAAAATATTCTAATAACTTTATCAATTCCAAGTCAAGATAAGTTTAGAGCAACGATAAGATTGAATAAGTTTCATTAATCAAAATAGAATTTGGGAAATATGAGATGGAAGATGAATCTTAGTATGTGAGGGCTAATGGGATCAATGTTCTCAATTCAAAATAATTAACAATTTACATGAAAATAATGAATGGATGACTAAGGGAATATTTGTTTTTCGTTTTTGGAATTCTTTGTATTAACTAGGTCCAACCAATCCAAATGCATTTAAGAAATGGAATGATTTGAATATGTGGTACATAGTAATAGTTAGAGATGTTTAGGACATGGCCCATAGATCCTAAGATAGGGTATACATGGCCCTAGGAATTATCTATGAAACATGCACATAGGATATTAATTGAAAACCAACATCTCAAGGAACAACACTCCATTAGGAACAAAATATGGAATCTAAACTAAAGACGCAAATATCCGCATTTATTTAACCATTGACATATAAAGGAAATTTTACATGGGACAAAATTTGCAACAGAGGTTTCATGGGACCACCATAAGTATATAATGCACTACAACAATACCTAATCCCTTAAAACCTTATGCATCTAGTGCCCTTGTGCCTATTACTTATGTAGGTGAGTATAAAGAGGAACCATGAGTAATATCTCTACCAAGAATGCAATATATAACATGATTTGTTTGTATATGGTCAAGGCAATTTCAAGTCTAGAATAGGGGTAAGAATGTGCTCAACCACCTATAAAATGCATGGGAGTTGCAACACATGGATAACATGCAATAATAGAATAACCACAACCATAACTATGTTCATACAAGATTCATGGACAAGATGGATAGTTTAGGCTTGTAAATTTTTAATTAGACTACTATAAGGCTTGGTTTTATATCAAAAATAGAAAGAGTTTATGTCAATAGATTTTATATTTCATATTATCACCAAGGCATTGTTTCACATTAATGCTACCGTGCACTAGATTTGTTGTGTATTTAATTTTTGTTTTAATAAGTAGTGGTATTATATTTTCATACTCTTGTGTTTCATGAATTTGGCCAAGCACAACTATCGACACTCTTAATATGACAATTTATCACTCTTTGGTACTCTTTTAACTTGGACATTTGCAATTTTCAACTATCTAATATCCATATCATTAATTATAGTTTTATCAAGTAGATATCTATATTGTAAGATGGAGGAGATGCATAGAGCATGTATGGGTTATACTTGAATTTCATCGAAAGCATTGCTTTCTCTCAAACTTTATCAATGTCACTATACTTATACCTAGATCATATCATCACTTTCAACTATCATAATCTTCAACTCTCTTATGACCTTCACTCTCATCTTGCATAGTGTAGGGTTTGTTCTCATGGTTAAATTTGGAGATTAACCATCACACACACACACACACACACACACACATATAAGTGATGTCGCATCCAAAGAATTTAATCAAAAGAATAATTCTTCTTCTTCTTTTTTAAATGTGGTTCACCGACTTCGGAGATCAGCGAATGTTACATCCACGAAAATGGTCCCCAGTAGATCCATGAAGGGATTAGTCCCAGCGACTCATATCAGAGCCTAACCCTAAAGGGTGTCGAGGAGAATTGACCTCTTGACCTCTCATAGCGAGGTGCTTATGCGATGGGTACTCGATCAATTGAGCTAACCCTCGGGACAACAATTCATTATATTTTATTTGGCCTACTATGAGATTAATCATAGATATTGGAGCTTACTTACAAAAGAAATAGTTACACACCCTAATAACCAACTTCATTTGGAATCTCTTATCTTGATACCCAATTATTCATATTGGAAAGACAAACATAGATTTTATTGACTTTAAAGGACCACTTGATATTATACCTAATATACAATGCAAAGCATAGGTTTTACTAAGAGCACATATTCACCACAACACATTACTAGCTTCTTTTTTCCTTTGAATATTAAGAAAGACCACTCTTCTCATATTTTAAATAAGCATTTGGTTGAGTCGAGACTCATATCTTTGTGCCTCTTTTGCTTAGATGTGAAGCATCTTGAGTCACACCCTACTCAAAATCCATCTATCAGACTCTTTTGGCTACCTTCTAATTTTTATTAATGCATTTTGTTGGTCCTCTAGTTTTCTCATATTTCTCTGTAACATTTTTAAACAAACTCTTGATGCAGTACATCCCTCTTTATAAATGTCACTTCGTCGCTCACATTCTCTTGTATGACCTATTTCTCAAATCCGTTGACTTAGTTTCATCATAGTGAGTTAATTGTATTGATGTTGATTTGGAGCTTTTTCATTTTTAGTTGCTATTTATACAATATTTGTAATTAAAATGATATTACTACAACATGATATATCAATGATGCAATTTCATTTGATATCTATATTCTCTTCCTCCCATAAAAGATGAATTTATGTTCATTATGTATCAACATTTACCCACGTGCTTCTTTTAGTGGATCTTAAGTCTTTATTTTCATTTTATTTTATTCTATGAGTTTAGATCTATCTTAACCAAAAATCTACCAAGCACTTATAGGGATCAAATTCCTTAGAGAACAAACGTTTTTATCTAAGCAAAAAAACTTGAGAAAACTTTTGAACATTAGAAATTTGATCTTTTTAGATGCTTGATAGATATGCACTTAAGATAGATCTATGTTGTTTTCTATATTCATTATATTATTAAAATGGTTGACTTAATAATATTATGATTAAGTATTTTATTTTCAAATGTTAAAATTATGTTACATAAACTCACTTGTTAGATTTTGGGAGGCATCCAAATGCGTTGTACACTACCCTTTCATCTGGTAACTTGATGGAATACAATAAAAATAAAATATTGATTTTAATAATGATTTTTTTGTTGCAATTTTTGTCATTGCAACTCAAATCATTGGCGTCCATTTCTAACTAACTACTTTAATATTGTAATTTGTTCCATGCGAATCTATTATTCAAAATTTAGGGAAAATTCATGTTAGATTTATGAGAAAAATCCATCAAAAAAATGGGTACTTTTTGTGACATGATTAGCTTATTCCAACAATTTACATTATATTGGGATACACAAACATATCCCTCTACCTTTGAAGTACAACACCTTGCTTCTCTTCATGCATTAAATTGATTCAAATTTTGAGTAAGTAGAGCTTAAGCATCAACATCTCTATATATCATGGTTGTTATATTTATACAAAGATTTTGTTCACATTAGTAACTAAGCATTAACATGATGTTTAAATTTTAAGTTCAATTTGAACATTTTTTTGTGTGTAATTTTGGAGAGAAAACTACCATCCTTGATGTGTAATAAAATTTCCCAATTCTTAAATTTATGAGTTATGCAAGAAACTTCTTGTTCATTTTCTCTTTATAGTAGTGCTTTTATTGGTTATGTATGTGTCTATGTGTTCAATGTTTGCTCCTTATAACTATCATTTCTTTTATGTTTTTTTCCCTCCTAAACATATATTTATCTATAAAATTTTAATATATATGTTATGAAACCAACTCACAAAAAGATAGAAAAGAGAGATCAACGCCTTAGAATTCAGCCTCTTCGAGAGGGCAACCTCCTTTACATTACACAAATGAGCAATTCTTGGATGATACAAATGAAAAGACCTCCTTTCTATATATAGGATTCTAAGGGGTCATAACATAATCAGAGCCGACATAACAATAATAATGTAAGGGCACAATAATAACAATAGTGGGCTTCTATGTGGCACAATAGTAACAATATGGGCACTACATGGGTACATCAATATAATAAGTGGGTTGTACTAATAACAATAAGGGGTTACACTAGTAGTATTGGGGCCTAACATGCCCCTCTCCTTCAAAAAGCGTTGTCCTCAACACTTGAGTAGTTCTTGATGCTTCTGTATAAAAATTTTGTCCTCCCATATGGAATCTTCAGCGGGTAGTTCTTCCACTTGATGAGATACTCTGAAATTGATCGATTTCGTAGCTGTCGGGTTCTTGTTTCTGTGACTGCTCCAGGTTCCAATATGATTTTTCCTTCCTCTTCAATTTCTGGCAATATTGTTTGAATTGGGATCTTTTGCAACTTTTGAATAAGTGGCCATACTTCTTCGTCCTTCTTCCATTCATCCCTTGCTTCGTTTATCCAATCTGGTTGGATAATAGAAATAGCACAAAACAATGCTTCCACATCCTCATCCTTGAAGACTCTTCCCATTTGGTAAGGTCGCCATTTTTTAAGTGCATGTAGTATTGCCAACATTCCTTCTCATAAATAGCTTGCTTGAGATGTAGCAGTAAAAATACCCAATCACCTACATCAAAACATTTTTCACTACGATGTTGATCTACATGTTGTTTCGTTTGATTTTGCACCGAAGTGGCGTTATCCTTTAAAAGTTGGAGAACTTGTTGTTGATGCTTGATGTGATCTTTCTCTGCTTGAACCTTTTTCTTCTTGATATGTCCTTCTATCTCTGGAGTTTAAGGAGTGGTAATTTCTTCCAATCCTTTACAAGATATGGTCGGATTCCTTTCTTGATGCTCCATGTGATCTTTCACTTCTTGAACATTTTTCTTCTTGATATGTCCTTCTATATTGATAGTTTGAGGAGTGCTAATTTCAACCAATGAATTACAATATATGGTTGGATTGATTTCTTCTTTCTCGATGTGATCTTTCACTTCTTGCAACTTTTTCTTCTTGATATGTCCTTCTATCTTGAGAGTTTGAGGAGTGGTAATTCTTGCCAATGCTTTACAAGATGTGGTCTGATTCATTTCTTCTTTCTCTGGGGTGGGGTCCTGGTGTATATCCTCTTCTTTTGATGTTTCTTGATCCTTTTCTTCCTCCTCTTCATATTCTATGTAAAATAATTTCTTCTCAACACACTTATGACCTTTAGTGCATTTGCTATCACAATTGTAACAAAGCCCTTTTTCTCTTTTTTCTTCCAATTGTTGTGGTGTAACCCTTGTAGGTTGTGGAAGGCTGGGAGAAACAACACTTCCATCTTTATAGTTGTGAGGGGTATGCTTCCTGGTTTCCATAATTTTTCTTTCCACTATGTCACAAAGCCCTTTTACTCTTTCCAATTGTTGTGGTGTTGCTCTAAAGAAGGTGTTGCTCTTTGTATCCTCATAATGTGCTATCATTTCCTCCGTGAAAAGTAACCACGTAACAAGTTGTTTACGAGAAAAAAGCCCTTCATACCATAAAAATTGATCCGGTTCTAAATATGAAGATGCAATGCATACCTTTTGTAATAGTGGTACACCATGTAGATCAAAATATTGCTCCATCTGAAGTATCCAATTTTTCGGATCCTTGCCATCAAACTTCCTCATCTTGCTTTTCTTGATTTTAGGAGCTCGAACTTGAAACGACTGTAACTCTGTACTTTCGAATCTTTAAGTTCTGAAATTGCGATCTGTAGTAGCCCTCTGCATCCTCTTTCCAATGCCACCAGTCTTATCCAAATTTGATTCTCCAAGAAAGAGTTATGCACAATCTCCCAAGATGACCTGATTATAGACCTTTCCAGAAGAGCGAACTTGTATGAAGTGCCACATGTCACTGTTTCGACCTTTGGCTCTGAAAAATATATACAAGAAACTACAGTCCGTCCTCTTTCTGTACCTTCTTACGAAATTTCAATCCAATGCTCAGAGAGAAAGTTATGACGATTTTCCCTAGGTCACCTGTTTGGAATGTAATTCAGGAGTCTGCAAAAAGACCAACTTCCTCAGATCATATCTCTGCAACAATAGTGCGAAAAGCTCTGAAATTCGGACCTGAGCTTTAGTGCGATCTCATCTCAATTGGGTTTTTTTTTTTAGCTTCTGAAACGTCGCAGAAAAAAAGTTATAGCGAAAATTCCACGATGACCTGTTTGGAGCAGTGAAACCCTAGAATCCAAAGCTCTGATACCAAATGTTATGAAACCAACTCACAAAAAGATAGAAAAGAGAGATCAACGCCTTAGAATTCAGCCTCTTCGAGGAGGCAACCTCCTTTACATTACACAAATGAGCAATTCTTGGATGATACAAATGAAAAAACCTCCTTTCTATATATAGGAGTCTAAGGGGTCATAACATAATCAGAGCCGACATAACAATAATAATGTAAGGGCACAATAATAACAATAGTGGGCTTCTATGTGGCACAATAGTAACAATATGGGCACTACATGGGTACATCAATATAATAAGTGGGTTGTACTAATAACAATAAGGGGTTACACTAGTAGTATAGGGGCCTAACAATATATTATTTTAAAATCTCAAATGTTAAATATTAAAATTTAATTCTTTTGTAAAATGAAAAGGAGAAAAAACATTAATATTGGGGACACAAAGTCTCCACTTATTGAACTTGCATCATAGCACATTTGTTCACAGGATATTTAAATAATACCCCTATTCTTACTAGAGATTGATAAAAACCTCTCAAAATCCTTTTATTCAACCCCCTCCAAATAAATATTTCTAATAAAAATAACCCCTATTTTTACCAAACACACATTTTTATACCCCTCAATATCTATAATTACCCCTTACCCCACATCCCCTCACCCCAATACCTACAATATATCAACTCTATTTTTCAAAATTTAAAAACCCCCCTTATGAATGAACGTCGTAAGATATTGGTAAACAAAGTAAAGTTCTTGTGATTGGGGACTTAGAATGAGAAATAATTGTTTAAACATTAAAGGTGTATCATATTATTCAAGATCACCAAATGCAAGAAATAAAGAGCAAAATATTTTTGATCCAATGGTGGAAAGCTTGGGTAAAGATCAACTTGTGCAAGGTTACATTAGAAAGAAAAATAATTTAGGTAATTTTTATGAATTTCTTTTCTTATGAATAACTTTGTAAAGTGTGGAAATCAATTTCTTTTTAATATTTTATTGCACAAAATTTTTAATTGTAAATTTTTAATATAACCGTTTATATACTAAATGTATTACAAATTAAGATATATTCATCGAGTTTAGTCTTACTATACAATGCCTACTTACTATATAGTCTTACTGTTTTTAATTCTACTATCTTCATTATATGCAAACCATTTCCTATTTTCTTTTACTTTATTCCGAAGGCATTAACATAACATGTTTTGATGGATTTGATTTATTAAGTTACTATGGGATATTCAATACATCAACATCATTTCAATATTTTTTCTTTAACCCTTTATTTTTAAATGAAAATTCCTTACTTATGTCTCTTTTTTTAAACATGAAAATTTCGCAATGCCTTAGGACATAGCCTAACACCAATGAGAAGCTTTGAATATACAAGTATGAATAAAAATTTAGTATATCAAAACATTAATGACATATTTTAGGTAATTTTTATGAATTTCTTTTCTTATCAATAACTTTGTAAAGTGTCGAAATCTTTTTTTTTTAAATATTTTATTGCACAAAATTTTTAATTCTAGATTTTTAATATAACTTTTGGGATGCTAAATATATTACAAATTAAGATATATTCATCCAATTAGTCTCACTGTACAATGCCTACTTACTATATAGTCTTATTGTTTTTAATTCTACTATCTTTATTATATGTAAACCATTTTCTATTTTGTTTTACTTGATTAAGAAGACATTACCATAACATGTTTTGATGGATTTGATATATAGTCTTATTGTTTTTATTATCCCTATCACGACAGAGGTATTACGCATTTGATAATGCGTTGAAAACTGAATTAATCAACTTTGACTATAAATTAAACCACCATATGTAAAGGTAAACATTAGAAAACCAATATAATTTATTTTTTAATATTTTAAAATTGTATTTATTCACCTTCTGATTGGTGAAGAGTGATTGGGTCTTGTTAAGCTATCATTATTTCCATTGTCGTTGTCATACTAGTACATGTCACAACATCGCCCAAAAATAAATTGGATTAAAATCATTTATAAGCATTTCGTTGGTGATGAAAAGCGTTGATTTTGCGCCTTCAATACAATTTGATAGATTTGTCGAATGTTATTAAAAGAGCCAGTTCACCAAGGCTTTAAATGAGCAGAGTACTAGAAACGTTTGGTAAAAGTTTCTTTGGAGTCCAAAATGTTTTTCAAATTATTTTGACAAACCCTCTCAAAATATCACTTTGATACAGCAAAGTCACAAGTCATTAACATTTTTCAGCATTTATCTCAAGACAACATGGTTCTAGTGAATTACTAATGCCTAAATTAGGGCCTTAAAAAATATTTTGACTCTCCTATATCTACAATTTTTAAAACAAGAATTTGTTTTAAATTAAATGTCAATATGGAATCTTAACATTGGTAGATGACAATTAATCTTTTAAATAACAATTTAAGTAATACAAATTGTGATTCCAATTTTTTTTTATTTATCCAATTTTAATAAATAGAAAACTATGTAGTTATCTTAGATCAAACGTATAGAATCACTTTATGTTTTCCTTCTCTTTTTACAAGAAAAGATGTTGTTGGCAACAAGAAATATTTTTTCTTTTTCCTTAATCATATAAAGTAAATTAAATTAGACAATTATTAAACAATATTATTAAATTAAATAATTAAATAGATATGTTGTATATAAAAGGTGTATGATATGTTGTATGTTGAATATTTATATATTTTTCAATAATTTTTGGGAATATTAGTACATTTTAATTAAAAAACAATTATAACAAACATGTTATGCATTTAAATGATAGACATTTCAGTGCATGGTTTAAGTTATTGCTAGATGGTATATGAGTAGCACACAAACAGAAATTTGGTTGGATGGCAACTCCTCATCCACGAGCATAATAACATTCTTATTTAACACAATTCAAAACAATTCGATTGTTGTGTAATTTCTACTACCATGGATTTATTTTTGCCAATACAATATAAGTATGTATTTCATTGTTAAGCATGAGCCAAAAGATTAATTTTACAAAACAGATTAACTAACAATAATGATCTTATAGTTCCACTATTTTTTTACTAAGCGGTAGAGAACGCTAACTATACAACCTTGATTTTACTATCTCCAATATATGTAAACCATTTTCTATTTTATTTTACTTTATTAAAAATACATTAACATAACATGTTTTGATGGATTTGATTTATTGAATTATTATGAGATAATCAATATATCAACATCATTTCAATATTTTTTTTTCAACACTTTATTTTTAAATAGAAATTCCTTACTTATATCTTTTTTTTTTAAGATAAAAATTTGGCAATGCTTGAGAACATAGCCTAACACCAATAAAAAGCTTTGAATATACAAATAAGAATTAAAATGTACTATATCACAACATTAATGACATTCATATATTTTTCCAAACAATATAAAGAAATTATAATATTCGTAAAGGCTTTACACTTCACATGAACACATTGCAACAATATTACGAACTTTGGGTCCACTAATAGAAGAAAAATGTGATATATAAACCATCACAAATAATGTGAAAATAGAAAAATGGTTGCAACACAAAGGATAACAATATCAAAGGTTGAGCATTACCACATTTATTATCATTACAACTATATTACTAAAGTTATAATTTTAATACATTATTCATTTTATTTAAAATATAATTATTTTACTCAAATAAATTATTTTACATTTTTGTTTTCAAATAAAACCTCATTTATAAATAAATCTATTTCAGCTATTAATATATTAAATCATATATTTATTACATATTAATATTTTTTTTGTCGATCAAAATGATTTTTATTAGATAGTCAAAATTTTACAGAAGGAGTTTCCATGATTGTCTACTCTTCCAGCCTCACTCCTACTAGATTTGTTGGCCATAAGAGAGATCTTTACAGTCATCCATATGCCATAAACCAAAAAAGTTTACAAAAAAACAGTCATGTAGGCTCCAAAATACATTTAGAATGTAAACAAAACCCACAGTCATCAGAAATTTTCAAGGGGGGTCTCTACCCATTGGAGGTGAGTCAGGAGGTTGTCCATGCACATGAAATTCCAGGTGCTCGATTCTGGCCTCGAGTCTTTCCAGTCGAGCATGGAGACGACGTTGGTTCCTTTTGAGAGACGCAAGGCGATCCAGCTAGTCCCATTGGGCCTAATGAATATCCTCCATGAAGCCCAAAGCCTCAACCTATTGTTCCTGCATCTATCTCCCCATGTCCACAAGTAGAGCCATAATTTTGTTAACTTGTCTCGCAATAAAATCAAGGGTCGGAGGAGCTATTATTGACGAGGATGTTGGCAGAACCTCCTGCACCAACTCTCCCTCCTGCACCTCATCAACAAGGTCATTTGGAATGGCACCACGAGGTCGAGCGTCACGTCCAACCATACTGCCTAAGTGAGCCCCTGCACGTTGAACCCGCCGACGCTGCATAGATAACCAAGCAACCAAAGCAGACCCACAAGACGTCACAAAGCACCAGCACCACCAAATACCAGAAGGAGTAATCCCCTCCACCAACCCGAAACAACACGAAATGTCTCCTTCCAACACAAGCTTCGCACTAGACCACAGCCAGGTCCTCAATTTCGCCAGAACCCACCTCTATTTTTTAGGATCGCTTGCACCAGAATGATGCATAAGCAACAACCCGTAGCCGACCCAACCCAATGATATGAAACACCAATACCACCAGTGTGTAGAGATGGGCCTCCAGACTACACAACCGAGACAACGCAGATAGTCACAACCCCATACCAATATCACACTCAAGTTTCGACTGCACCCCAACTCTATAAAGGGCAACCACCACACGAGGGAACCACAAACCCCAGGGCAACACATAGAGACCTGCACCATCCCAGTGTCGCCCAACCAAGAGAGAAATTGACCCCAACTCTCCCACCAACCAAGGTACTGAGAAGATTATTTGTCCCAACTTTTCCACAAACGTCAGACCAACACTGAGCAAGGGTCAAAGATTTAGCCCTCCTATTTTCATACTTGAACCACCAAAGGTAAGTGAAGCACATGTTGTCTTGAGCCAACAACACCGCGAGAACACATCACAAATCTAAAGAAACCGACTTCCAACTAGTGGAGTGCCCAAACACCCTATAACTACATAGGCCCACGTAGCTTTCTCCAAACCCAAAACTAGGACAAAAACAACAGAAACGAGGGAGCCCGCTTACCTCCTAATTATGCCGTGGAACCTCCACGCACATACACAACCACCCGGAAAACAACTCTCCTGTCGGTCTTGGGTCCCAAGTCCAAAACCACAACAAACGTCCACATCTCCCCAAAGCACCCCCACACCATGCAAATTTAACCCCCACGCTAAGCCATTGCTTCTCCAATGCCTCCTGGAGACCAGTTTGGCCACACTCAATTGCTCCCGGAACTAAACCGATGTCTCCCATCCAACAATAAAAGACCATTACCTTTCCTCGTTATGAAGTTAACCATCGAAGATTCACCACCTCGATGCTTCTAGAGTTCCACTCACCCAAGCTCTAAATATCACGTCGGGCCCTTGGGATCATGGCACATTAAATGCAGTGGGAACGACCACCTAACACAGGCCCCTGTTGATTACTATGCTCCATTACCCCAACGAAAATATTACAAATCAATGTTAAAAACTTACATCTTAATTTGTAATTTTAGATACTTTAAATATGGATTCCAAACTCCTGTATTATATTCTTTGCTATAAAACTAGAAGTAATGTTTATAATAATATTATCTTTGTAATAAATAGTACCAATTTTAAAAACTTTTAATAAACTATATTTATATGGTTTGTTGACTTATTATGATTTTGTTATTTATTTTAAAAAGATCATGATTAAACCTATATGGTTTAATTTGATTTAAGATTATCAATGTAAATAATATAACTTTAATTTTTAATTTTTGTAAATTTATATTTAGTTATATAAGTGAGTATTTTATTATTATTTTTAAACTTAATTTATATTGGTTGAATGGAGCATTACGTTTTTTTTTGTGTTCACGAAGTTTGTATATAATCTATACAAAAATTATCAAAAAAAATTATAAACATACTTCTCACATATCATATTAAGTTCTAAACATTAAGTTAGTTTATATAATATAATTTTGTAACTAGTTAGTTTATATAATATAATTTTGTAACAAAGTAGACTTAAAAAGTTATAAAATTCTTTGTACATTGTCTTACATGAAAAGCATAAATTACAGTATATTTGTGAACAAAATATAAATATATAATAAAAAATATAATGGGTCGATAAAGTGATGACTCTATCTAAAAATTTATAGACATGTAATATAAAATAGGATGGGTTAATAAAGAGTGGATTATATCTAAAGATTCCTAGACATATAATCTAAAATAGAATGGGTCGATAAAAAGAGGACTGTATCTAAAGATTCCTTTAAATGTATGACTCCATGTTTTCGATTTGTTGATCTTGCTTTAAAAAAGTACAAGCTATAGTGTTTAATTTTCTATGAATAGATGTCAATAAAGTGTTTTGAAGTTGTGTTAAAATCTCCTTAGTTGATCCGCTAAAAATTTGAGAATGGCATTATAAATCAAAAAAATACCTTTTATCTAGTTTATCACAATAGACAAGTCTCCATATTTGCAACGTAAAATTCCTTTCTCCATTTTAAATTTAAGGAGACATCCCAAATGCATAAGTTCAACAATATTATTAGTACATGTGCCAAAACGTGATTCAAACTCAACAAATAACTACATGAAAAAAAATAATATACCTCCAACATTACGAAAGTTATGGAGACTACCTCCAACATTACAAAAGTTATGGAGACCTTGCTTGATTCCATCTAAAAAAATAGGAAAAAATTGTCAATCACCAACTCTCTTAATTATCTTGAAACCCTTACTATTACCTCACATTACAACCTTGGATATTGCATAAATCTATGAGAGACCCCCTACAATGTTGTCATCTATTTATCATTAAATAAGTTACCACTATAACCAAGCCAAATAATTTAAAGTATTAAACAAGGAAAATTTCTACAACCCTTCAATAACTTCCTCGTGAACTTCTCAAGCTTTGTTCCATAATCATGTCATCCTAAATATTAAGACAGTTAATCAAATATTCTATATTTTTGCATAAGGACACTAAATCACTAAATATCCATTGTTTTTTTTGCTTCTCGCATAAATAATATATAGTTAAACTTTACTTCTTTCTTGTCAACAAACATAAGTCAAGACATTATTGCAAAAGACAAGCAATAAAAAAATCATAATTATCTCATATACCTTTATTTTCCACTTAGCTTTTACTTTTGTTACATAAGAAATCATTTCCTTCCAACCTAATTTAAAATTGTATAATCTAGAGGTTTTATTTTTTTTCTTACATTAAATAGTGTATTGTAATGTCCCCATCAGCTTAGGAATCATAAGGAAAGGGATATGATAGCCTAATAAGGTTCCCTTAGGCTAGGGCAGAAAAAATTAATCAAGGGAACATGATTCGCCTAAGAGAAAAAGTTTAAAAAGCTAAAGTGGTGAAAAAGGGACAAGGGTCCAAGGCTAATGAAAAGTCACTTTAAAAAATATAAAATGAGAAAACCCACTAAAGTGACTTTATTAAAATAAAAGGGTAAAACAGTGGCAAAAGTGGCAGATGAGTTATAAAAGAAGGAAAATTAGGAGACTCTCATTGTTCTTGCTTTTGCCCATTTGAGAAAAAAAAATTGAAAGACTCTTAAGGAATAGTTTAGGGTTTTTTAAAACCCTCACTGTTGGTTGCTAGTTTCATTGTTGAAACCATACACCCTAGCTAGAATGAGAGTGAGATCACTTATATTTCACCATTGTCCTTCGAAGGGGAAATATAGCAGAGTAGGAGTGAGACATCAAGGTGTTATCAGTTGATTTTAAGCTATGACTTTCTATTCTCCATGAACCATATTTAATGTGGTGTTCCCGTGCCAAATATGAGGATGAGTTGTTAAATAGAAATGGGGTCGAGTTACCTTACTGAAGTCATCGAGTTTTGCTCTCACAGAGGCCAAATTTTTACAATTGTGAGTGGAGTTTCGTGGGTTAAAGAAGCTAAGTTTATCTCTGCAAGAGGGGCTGATTTCTCTCTGTCATCTCAGACCGAGTTTCCTTGACAAAAGGGTTGTATTTTTTCTCAGGTGTTGGACGAGTTTACCTTTACTCAGGGTTGTCTATCCTATAATCTTGGCAAGTCGAGCTTCTCCCTATTGGCAGCTGAATATATTGTTAAAGATGGAACAAAGGACTGATAAATATAGTTGAGCTGTTAATGGGGTCGAATTGTTGTCCAAAGGAGGTTGATTTACTCTCATAAGTGCACACCCAAGTTGAATATGAGCCCAACATTGCTTGTTGAAGTCGTGGCCACTAATATATGCATATACCTTGGTCCAAAGTCGTTGTTGTTGCTACAAGAAGAAAGACTTCATCACTCAGAAATTTCTAGTGGCAGAATGTACCAAGTTCCTCATACCTTAGGTTTGAATTCATATTGTTGTCTTTCCTATCTCTGAGATGGTCTGTGTAAATTCTCAGCGTTATATGAATAAAATGTTGTTGGTTTGAAGCATCTCCATAGGTGCTTACTTGTTACTATGACTGCTCATTTAAATAAACTCAAGGAAAATCACCTACGACACTTTGTATGCCAACTATTTATTAAAATACTGCAGTGAACTAAACCATACAAACTCAAAAAATTTGAGGAGTTTTCAAGATATTTCGGGGAGTGTATCTTAAAATGGTATCATAGCATGGTCTTGGATAGTTGTGTGGTTTGAGGGAAAGACTTTGACAGAGGTTTGATGAGTCACGAAGAATAATGCTTTAGTGGTATCACTTACAGAAGGAGTTACCAAGTTAGAGAGCCCACTCCTTTGTGGGAAGAAGAAGAAGAAGAAACACCTAACAAGGGGAAATGAGAAGAATTACCCTCTGAAAAAGAGAAGGCGATCATGGGGGATAAGGAAAAACAAGAGTTTAACAACTTTCTTAGTGTCCTAAATGACTTGGCTAGGGGCCAAAAGGAGATGGTGGAGTTGATGAAAAACTTGGGTAGCAAGGGGGGTTCCACCGAAACTCCAATGGGGGAGTAGCATAATAAGGATCCCAATAGTGGTGATGGATCTAATAATGGAGAATCTATCCATTCACACACAATCATACACAACCACCCCACATATATAGCAGATCATCCAAACCCACCATGCCATAATTTCTCAACGAGACAAAAATTGAACAAGTGGAGCAGAATAACTAGGAAATTCACTTTGGGGATTATTTTGTGGAGTATAGGAGGTTGGGGCGAGACTTCCAAGCTGTCATGAGCTTCAAAAAAACTTTCAACCTTCAGATGAAGAACGAGCCTAAGGGTGTGCAAAAGGAAATGAGGCTAAACAATGAGCTCCAAAAGACATTGGGGAAAGTGTTTATTTTGTGCTTTGATGGGTCATCAAAATGCTCAGCTAGATCACGGGTCCAAAATCTAGACACCTACTTTCAGTTACATTGGATAACCAAGGTTAGTGCCATTAAGTTGGCTACATTACATCTAGATGGGGAAGCCTATGAGTGGTGGTATCATGGGTTAGTGACCATGGGTCATGCCAACATCACCTCATATCCTGAGTTTACTCAGAGACTTATAGAGTGATTTGACAGGAAGGATCTGAAGATTCATTT
Organism: Pinus tabuliformis; assembly: GCA_031772625.1. Taxonomy (NCBI): domain Eukaryota; kingdom Viridiplantae; phylum Streptophyta; class Pinopsida; order Pinales; family Pinaceae; genus Pinus; species Pinus tabuliformis. Next base: position 651,780,802 of record CM062815.1, on the reverse strand, counting down.
CAGGGAGTTGGCTCAGCTCAAGCAAACATGTAATCAATAGGCATACATCTTAGAGTTTTAGAGATTAGTGGTTATGGTCACATACATATATAAGGCATGATTGGTGATGTTATTTGTAAAGGGGCTATCTGAGCGTTTATGTGGTTGGGTTAGGGATTATCAACCCACCACTCTACATGATGCAGTTAATAGAGCTCGATATATGCAGGATGTAATTCCCAAGAGTGGATTTTTTCCTAGGTCATATTTCCCTCAAAAGGGTAAAGAGACTAAACCCTTTCGAAAGGAGTACACTAGGAAGTCGAAGTTGAATAAGGAGACCCGGAAGGAGCTAAGGAAGAAGAAACTTTGCTTCAGCTATCATGAACCTTAGGCACTAGGACACAAATGTGTAGGAAAGGTAAAGTCAGGTAAAGCACACTACATTGAGGTCTATTCAAGCAGTGATAATGATGAGGAGGATGAGGAGATAGGGCAGGGACATGCACAGGAGGAGGGACATTTGACTGCAGCAAAGGGGTCATCTCAAGGAGGGGCTAAAGACCCTATTATTGCATATATGCCATGGTTTCCCATGTATCACGTGTTTAGAGTCAGTGGGGTCATGTTGGGTTAGAAAGTGACAATGTTGATTGATGGTGGGGCATCCAACAACTTTATAGATGCAATGATGGTAGATTGGAAGGAGATTTTGATGGAGGAATTTGATGGGTTCACAGTAGTCATACCGGGTGGAAATCAGATGGAGTGCACTAGATGGATCCCCAATCTTAAAATTACCATGTGGAACTACACTTTTACGGATGATTTATTTGTGGTGGACGTATCAAACACCAACGTAGTACTCATTGTCCAATGACTTTACTCCATCGAGAGATACACTAGAGATAAGATGAGGATGGAGATGGATTTTACAGATCGGGATGACAAGAAGGTGGTTTTGAGAGCCATGCATTAGTATCCACCCAAGATAGTATCATGTCAGAGTATGGAGGCAATGTTGTGGCATGGAGATATAGAAAGGAAGTAGAATGCTACATTTCAGACAAGATATAACCAGAGGAACCTCGACAATATCTAGAGAAAATTCTAGTATTAATCTGCAAACATCAAAAAGTTTTTGCTAACATTCCTCTGGGTAGACCTCCAAACAGGAGATTTGAGAATGTGATAGAATTGGAAGAGGTGGTGCAGGTTGTTATAACCAGTCCATATTGTCACCCCATGGTCTACAAGGACAAAATCTAGAAGGCTATCAAAGAGATGTTGCGATTGGGCCACTTCCATCCTAGTTCCAAGCCCTTCGCTTCTTTGGTAGTCATGGCCAAGAAGAAGGATGGAACCTTGAGGGTGTGCATTGATTACCGGGCACTCGATAAAAGAACATTAAAAAGCTAGTACCCCATTCCAAGGATTGATGAGGTGATGGATGAACTAAGAGGGGTAAAATATTTTTCGAAGATAGATCTTTCCTCATGCTATCATCAGATCCAAGTTTGGGAGTAGGATATTTTGAAGACTACTTAGAAGTGCCACTATCAACACTGTGAGTTCTTGGTTATGCCATTTGGGTTAACCAATGCACCTACAATATTTTAGTCTTACGTGAAACGTATGTTCAACAATTAGTTATGGAAATATTTGTTGGTTTTCTTTAATGACATTCTCTTCTACAACAAAATTTGGGAGGATCACTTGAGGCATTTGGATGAAGTATTGGGTATCTTGGAAGGACAAGAGCTCTATGCCAAAGAGTCCAAGTGCAAGATTGAGATGAATGAGATGCTCTATTTGGGGCATGTGATTGAGGAGAACAGGGTTCAAGTGCACCAGGAGAAGATCGGGGCAATCATAGAGTGGCCTACCCCAAAGAATGTGATTGAACTGAAGAACTTCTTAGGCCTTTGCACATATTATAGCAAGTTTGTTAAGGGGTTCTCATAGCTCAAAACACCTCTTACAAACCTCAAAAATAAGGGGGGTTTCAGTTGGTCTGATAAGGCACAGACAACCTTCAAGAGGATGAAACATGTAATGAGTTCATGCCCTGTGCTAGCACTACTAGATTTCACTCAGCCATTCGTTCTTGAGTGTGATGCTTCAAGTATAGGGATTGGAGTAGTTTTAATGTATAATCACCACCCCATTACGTTCAAGATCCACAAACTCAAAGATTATGAGTGACATTATTCTATTTATGATAAAGAGATGTTTGCCATCATGCATGCACTAGCCAAGTTCAAACAATACCTAGTGGGGAACAAGTTTAAAGTAAATACTGATCATAAAAACCTATGTTTCCTCATGGAGAAAAATGACTTGAGGGAAAGGAAACATAAATGGATCAACAAGCACCAAGCTACGAATTCGATATTAAATATGTGAAGGTAAGAACAATGTGGTTGCAGATGCCCTTTCCAAAATGCTATCTACCCTCTCTCTTATGGAGATTTCAAGTGATTGGAAATACCTTATATTGGTGGAGTACTCCATAAACAAATTTGTTTGTGGGATCTTAAATGGGCCAATCTAGGATGATAGGTACCGTGTTGTTGATGACATTATCTATTACAAAGATTAGATTTACCTGGTATTGGAGTCTCAACTCAAGGAGAAGATTATGCAGTCAGTACACAACTCACCCCTAGTAAGGCACCCTGGGTACTTGAAGACCTATAGAGAGATTAGGGATAGGTTCACATGGAAGGGCCTCAATACAAATGTGTTGAGATTTGTTAGAGAATGCAGCGTCTCTAACAAAATAAAGCAGAGTGCACTCACCCAGTAGGGTTGCTACAACCTCTTCCCATTTCAGAGCATAAATGGGAAAGCATTTCCCTGGATTTCATCACAGGATTGCCCCAGGTTCAGAGGAGAGACTGTATTTATTTGGTGGTGGGCAGGCTCACGAATTTGCATACTTCTTCACTATTCCCTCCAAATATTTAGTATCACATGTGGAAGAGTTGTTCTTCAAAGAGGTATTCAGATTGCATGGGCTATCAAAAACCATTGTAAGTGACAAGGATAGCAGGTTCATGGGTGGATTCTTGTAGCAGTTGTTCAAACTAGCTGGGATGGAGCTAATGCCTAGTACTAGCGACCACCCACAGACTAGTGGATAAACCAAGATAGTTAACAAATGGCTGGAGGGATATCTCAAAAACTATGTATTTGGCAAACAAAAAGCATGGGTAAAGTGGTTACATATAGGGGAGCATTGTTATAACACCACTTACCACATGTCAAGTGGAATGACACCCTTTAAATCCCTGTATGGATATGAAGCTCTGACATTCGTGGATCATGTTTTTGTGGATAGCCAAGCTCCACTAGCTAAGGATTGGGTTCAGGAGAATCAGGATATACTATGGGTGCTCAAAGACATTTTGTAGATGGCCTAGAACCAACATAAAACCTATGCAGAAAGGCACCAAATAGAGCATAGCTTTGAGGTTTGGGACCGAGTATACCTTTGTCTGCAGCCCGACAAGTAGTCAACACTCAAGAATAAGGGGGCGGAGAAGCTTAAACCCAAATTTTATGAACCCTAACATATTGTGGGGCATGTAGGGGAGGTGGCCTATTAGCGAGAGCTCCGGAAAGGGTGTAAGATTCACAATGTTTTCCCTGTCTCTTACCTAGAAAAGGCCATGCGTCAGCATGTAGTCGCTTCTAGAGAGCTTCTGCCATTAGACAATGATGGGGAATTGATTCTAGTTCCAGAGGAAATTTTGGAAGTAATGGAACAAAAATTGAGGAACAAGACTATAAAGGAGTATTTGGTGAAATGGGAAGATTTGCTAGTTGAAGATGCAACGTGGAAAGGGGAACAAGTGCTTCAACATCTGAGACTAAAATTTCTTGAGGATAAGCAATCTTGGGCGGGGAGGATATGTCCTCGTCCGCTTAGGAGTCATAAGGAAGGGGGTCTATTATCCTAATAAGGTTCCTGTAGGCTAGGGCAGAAAAAAATAATCAAGGGAACATGATTCACCTAGGAGAAAACATTTAAAAGGTTAAAGTGGTGAAAAGGGGACAAGGGTCCTAAGCTAATAAAAAGCCACTTTAAAAATATAAAATGAGAAAACCTACTAAAGTGACTTTATTAAAATAAAAGGGCAAAATGGTGGAAAAGTGGTGGATTAGTTATAAAAGAGGGAAAATTAGGAGAGACTTTCCTCATTATTGCTTTTGCCCATTTGAGAAAAATATATCTGTAGAAATCTTAAGGAACAATTTAGGGTTTTTGGAAACCCTCACTGCTGGTTGCTAGTTTCGGTGTTGAAACCATACACCCTAGCTAGTTTGAGAGCAAGATCACTCAGATTTTGCCATTGTGCTTCAAAGGGGAAAATATGCAAAGCTGGAGTAAGACTTCAAGGTGTTATGAGTTGATTTTAAGTTATGACTTTGTGTTTTCTTTAAATCATCTTTCAGGTAGAGTTCCCATGCCAAATATGAGGACGAATTGTTGAAGAAAAAGGGGGGTTGAGTTACCTTACTAAAGTGCCTAAGTTTTGTTGTCATAGGGGTCGAATTTTTTACAGTTGTGAGTGGATTTATGTCGGTTAAAGAAGCTAAGTTTATCTATGCAAGAGGGGTCGAGTTCTCTCTGTCATCTCAGACCAAGTTTCCTTGAGAAAGGGGTCGAATTTGTTCTTGGGTGTTGGACGAGTATACCATATTTGTTTGGTGCCGAGTCACACTCCATTGATGGTTGAGTTTACCTCTACTCAAGGCCATCTATCCTCTAATCTTTGTAGACCAAGTTTCTCCCTATTGGTTATTGAACATATTACTAAAAATGGAGCATAGGACTGATAAATATAACTGAGTTGTTATTGGGGTCGAGTTGTTGTCCAAAGGAGTCCATTTACTCTTAGAAGTGCACACCAAGTTGCATATGAATCCATCCTTTCTTGCTGAAGTTGTAGCCACTAATATATGCATATATCTTTCCCCAAAGTCATTGATGTTGCTACAGGAAGAAAGGCTTCAACACTCAAAAATTTCTAGTGGCAAAATGTACCACGTTCCTCATACCTTTGTATTATGATTTAGTCTTAGATCTGAAGTCATATTGTTGTTCTTCCTATCTCTAAGATGGTTTATGTAAATTCTAAGCATTATATGAATAAAATGTTGTTGATTTTAAGCATCTCCATGGGCGTTTACTTGTTATTATGACTACTCATTTAAATAAACTCAAGGAAAATCACCTACAACACTTTGTATGCCAATTGTTTGTGAAAATACCACAATGAACTAAACCATAGAAACTCAGAAATTTCGTGGAATTTTCAAGATATTCCAGGGAGGTTATCTTACATGTATCGTCATTCAACCAATGCTTTATTTAAATATATAAAATTTAAAATTTAAGATCATGTTTTCTATAATAATTATAGGTTTATAACTTAAGCAAATTAATTTAATAGAAATATTTTTTTAATTACTTAATCTACTATTTCATATTTTAGAAATCCAACATTAATATTTTAATTTTAAAATTTAATTATAATTATTTATAAATTTTAAAGATAAAAAAATTCAATTTATTTATTCATTCTTTTATTTTTTATTTTTTTTCCACTGGAAAAATCGTAATCTTTCATTATGATTGAAAAATTACATGTTGTAGATGCCTTTCGGCATATGCTGTAAACAGATTTCAAAAATGGTGCTCAAAAAAGATGCATAGATCCTTCATCACCATGCAGGGTGTACGAATTTCAAGAAGTAAAGCAAAAATATTAATGTACAGGTGGGGAAAAGTCAGACTTTTCGGCCTTTTTTCTTCTCAACTTTTCTCCAACCCCCTTGTGACTCTGTTGGAGTTATAAGTGCTAGCGTTGTTTCAGCCACAGGTTGTGGATTGTCTTTATCAAAATCTGATGTGTCTAATATGTGTTGACGTTTATTATTGCCCATATCCATAGTATCTGATATCCTTGCCAGTGCTGTGTCTATATTTTCCTGTGGATTTGTGTCTTCTACTGCTGGTTCTTTGTTCATCTGATTGGTTTGATTGGGGTTAGCAAAATCCATCTCTTCTTCCTCCTCGTCATCCGAGGGAGGTGGAGGAAATTTCCACCCCTTTACTTGTTTTTCCGTTTTCTTTTTTTCTGCGGTTGTCTTTTTTTACTGTTGGACACATGCTTTGTAGGTGTCCTATTTGTCGGCAAATTTGGCATCTGAATGCAGTATTTTCATAATCTAGAACCTGTGTCCAACTCCTCTGTCTATGCTTCAGCTGAATTTGGTCTGGCAGGCCTTTGCTGAGGTCTACTTCCACACATATTCATGCAAAAGTATAAATTCTTTCCTCCACTCGCTGGGTGTCCATTTTGATGTAGCGCCCAATAGTATTTCCAATTCCAGCTAGTACTTGGTGATTCCAGAGATGTATTGGGAGATTGTGTAGCCGCACCCAAACTGGCATCTTGGAGACGACCATTGTGTTTGCATCAAAATCTGGGAACCATGGTGTGATGAAGAGTCCAGTGGATCCCCAGAACCAAGGTCCTTCCTGTATTACTATGTCTCTATCTATTGCTGATAAAAATTTCACTATGAAAAAACCCTTGGAACAGAGATGTATTTCGCATTGTGTGGTCCAGTTTGTGAAGATCCAATGAAATAGATCAGTCAGTTTGGGCCAAAAGCAGTTAAATCTACATATTATTGCTTGTCTTTCATATATAGTGCAATGCTCATCTATTTTTGGTGTATCTATGTTGTATTATGGGGTATGATTCAGTTGTTCCACAATGTATGGCATGGCGTCCATACCTGATTGATTCGGTGTTGCTCCTTCTGTGTTTTTCCCTTGTAGGATGTTTTTGAAGGAAATGCTGCCTGGTTTTTTCCCTATTGAACCAGTACCACTTCCTTCAGCCTTGTAAGGATTCCTGCTATTGACGGTTGCGCCCCCTCTTATTCTCAGATTAAGGATTCTTGTTGACAGGGGTGCAATTTTGTATTCCCAGAGGTATTTTGTGTCCTGTAGCACTTTGCCCCCATGTATTAGATTTTGTGATCTGATGGGGTATCCCAGCTGTTGCATTATAATTTTCTGCATTTGCTTAACAGAATCTATCTCTTTTACCCAAATTAGTTTCAATTTTCCTTCCGGGATTTTTACAAATACTTGGAAACCTCTTACCGGGGATCCAGATCTTGTATTCGGTAGATCTAACCCTGAGATTCTACTCTGCGTCTTTTTCTCACCTCTAAACAACTTATACAGTGAGTAGGCTTCCAGATCTGACCAGAAAAGGGGTCGATCTACAGTACGAGGGTCTGGATTGAAAAGCCTAGGGCTCAATTTGTGCACAATGCCACGGATCAAGGAAAATGTTGCCCAATCAGGGCTCAATGGCAGTCACTCGAACAAATGGAAATCAAGATCTGCATCATAATAGTACAAATCCAAGGTCTGGTATGCAGAAAGTTTGATTGTTTCTTCATACCTTTGGTGGTGTCGGCGATTGTCCGTTCTAATAACTCCATTGTTGCTCAAGAAAACACCATCACAAAGCATGATCTCAGAGGCCCTCACCCTTGTCCACCCACATCCACGGGTATCCTTTGCATCTACATGAAGAGCAGCTCCATGGCCGCCTATGCCAGCTCCAACGATAATCAAATTGAAGTTAAAAGCTGTGACATGGCTTCCGATTTCTGAAGCTAATGCCTTCACTCTATAGCCCTGCAATCCTGTCCTTTCCATTTGCCGGGCAGCCAACGCCGCTCTTCTGAAACATCGCTCGGCAGATTCTCCTAAGATTTCCTTGCGCAAACCACAGAAGGTAAGACGAGAGCGCTGGCCATCATTGGAGACCCCACAGTTGTCAGCCTTGGGAGGCTGTGAAGGAGCATACGAAAACACTGCAGAATGTGCGGCCTGCATGACTACTAGGTTTCGAAACCCTCGCAACCATTCCTCTCCTCCCAAATTGAGTCAAGAAACCCTTCTTATTTTATTTATGTAACTTAAGTAGATTTTATTGCTTATCAAGAAAAATATACAATGACATAGTTAAAACTATTTCTGTCGCAGTCTGCCACTCGGGAAACTAGACAAGTGGTAGAAACATAGATTGCGATTCCAACAAATTACATACATATTGTAATATATAAGAGTATGACCAAAGTCATCGAAATATAAAGTATAACAAAAAAGAAACTAAGTAACTAGGGTGTTGTTACCCTGCTGAAAGTATATAAGCGCTAAAAGAGATTTCATAAAAAAAGGATGGAGTGTTTTCATCCACAAATAAACAAATGTTGATGATGCCGAAGTAGACACCTCAACGGGTGTTGTAGGGTTACCCGAGGAAGCTGGTTCTTTGCCCCTGGGGATGAGGGCCTCAATACAGTTAACTTGTCTAGCCATTTCTTAGTGCTCTAAAGATAGGTGCCTTATCTCTTCTTGAAGAATACTAAGTTGGAGGGAAAGCCTGCTTTTGTGTTCCTCTTTATTTGAAAGGGCCATTCTGATGAGGGTCTTCATGTGCTAATAGAGCTCTCCTATGCATAAATATTGTTTTTTGATGACCACAAGTGTGGTCCGGGTTGGGTAACCAATCAACAGTTTGAGATAGAATGTTCTCATTGGGAAGTGAGTCTCTTTCATCCATGGTTTCAACTATTGCATTGCACATCATGTGCCTAATATGCTCAAGAGTGGCCTCTTGATATTGTTGGGAAGCATTCTAGGCACAAGTGTGGTCTCTAGACCTTTCGACTTCCCTGCCAACGGAACCTCGATGACATCGCATGTTGACACATCTCCTAAAGATATCCATTGTTAAGGGTCTTCATCTTTTTCAGACTTCCATCAGAGTCTTCATATCTTTCCTAGAGATTTCCTAGTCAACTCTTCTTGGTATTTGGATATTGATTGCCTTTATCATGGTTGCATATCTCAAAATCTATTCCTTCTTCACATTCCATTCCCAAGAGCTCTCAATCAGAGTTTCTTAATTGTAGTCAACCACCTCATACTTCATATGAGGACATATTATGTTGATTTCATCTAGTGTGACTTATGCCTTCCTGCATCCTTTCAAAGGAGGAGATCCTTTTTCTCTTGATCATGCTTCTTAAGATAGAAGTAGTGATCCATGTTACCTGCAACCATACGACATGAATTTATAATATTAAATACAAGTATACATACCTCATTTTACCTTTAGGTCATCTAGGCTTCTTTCAGCAGCTTCCTTGATTGAAGAGATCTTCAATCCCTTGATCTGCTTCATCATACCATCATCTTGTGAATTTCATAAATTGGAGTTCCTGATAAAACACTTTCTTCCTCTCTAGATTAGTGATCCCTCTGATGAGGATTCCATCAGAGAATCTAGCATATGCCCATCTAGCAAATGTTTCCTTTTTGACTTGATGTATGATGAGCCTTGTCCTAGATGACTTCATCATTTCCTTCAAGGTCCAATGAGGTCCCAAGAGCTATATCCTTCATGTTTGACTGCCATGGATTTTGTCCTTCATGATTCCCATCGTGATGTCACAAGCTCTTGTTTCTAATGCTTCCATGATGCCATGATGCATCTTATTATAATGACCATATCTATAACAAAAGTTTTAGGTGCTTATGATAGGGCCCTTTTGTGCGGGATACCATCTCAATCATAGTAGAGATCTGTTACTCCCTCTTTCCTTGACCCTTTTCTTCAACTCCTCCATCTTTCTGGCAACATGAGCTTTCTTTTCATAATTTTTCATAGCACTTTTTTGTCTTGCTCGAGGACCAAACTTCCCTTTCCTTGTTGCAAATGTTTGATTCCTTTAACCTTCAACACTTTTGCCTTCAACTTGTCTTTTCTATCTAGCATAAAGACCACAAGTTGTCGGATGCGGTAACTTCCTTGTCTGTGGACTTAGTTGCCTTGATTATCAATTAGTTTATTTAAGAAAAATCATGATTATCTTCTTATCATCTCTCCCAGAGCTCCCAATTGAGATCTTATAAAGATATCCCTTCATTCTTTGATATCTTCAATTTCGTGTAGATAAGGTCTAAGTGATATGACCTTCTTTACTGCATTTCCAGAGAATATATTTTCTAACATTTCATATATCTCTTTGATGTCTCCTCTGCTACATAGGGATGAGAGGACCTTTGATTTATTTCACAAGGATCTTATGAGTCCCCTGATCCTTTTCCATGCATTCAAACAATGCTTGACCTTCAAAGACTTTTCCATAGATATCAATGACAATGCTTGACTATATCTATCCTCCTTTCTTATGCAAGGGGTTTTAATGACCTATCCAACTTATAGATCTCCATGCAACCATAAAGTCATTTTACCAAATAAATTATTGAATGAAATATACTTACTTGAAAAGTGAAGATGAACTCTTTTTCTTGATCACTGGTTGAAGAAGATGTATTAGATCTTCTTCTGGGATGATCTTCTTTCAAATGAAAAAGCCTTTCTCCAATGGAAAAGTTTACTCCTTTCGATGAGGATGATTTGTTGCTTCCTTGGAAGATATTCTTCTAGGGCAAGGAGTTGATCCTTGCTTGGTTTATAACCTTGAAGATGATGACAATGCCTTCTCACCTTCAATATGATTCACCTTCTTTTGTAGTGTATATTAGAATTGTTTCTCGGGTTTCGACTTTCTTCAAGATGACGCGATCTTCGTTTTTGAGGTCCTTCGAGCTACCTTGCTTTGTAGACAACTTGATGAGGGTCTTGGTGGCGTTTTGATGATGACTTTAGAAATAAAATCTCTTGTTGTAGTAGATTGCTTTGTCGATCTAGGGTTTGAATCTTCAAATGTAGATCTTGATCCTTTTCTTTGATAACCTTCAACTTGCTTTGATGCCTTTCTTGAAACTTGATCCTTGAATGTCTCTTTGCTGCCATTTCTTTGACTTCAACACCTTAGCTTTGATACCATGTTGAAGAATATAGGGAATTTAGGTTAATATGATTCTTCTCACGATGATAACTATTTGTGAGGTACTTTTTACTTTTTTCTTATTATCACAATCTTCTCTTGTTATTATTAGGGTGTGTTTTCTTACTTCATCAAATAGTTACCAAAAGAAAAAGGGACAAGAACACAAGGTATTGGCTTTCTGCCAGGGCCAAAACCTCTCACTCTTTAAGAGGAAAACGTGCATAAAATCTTCTTATAGAGATTCCAATTGACGAATACCAAGACCATGACCCTTGACCTATTTAGCCACTCCAAGACCAAGACACCAATCCTCTTCTTCGTCGTTGCTGAGATCATCATTACTGCTACTGAAGTCATCACTGTTGCAACACCGAGGCCTTCACTACTGCACCACTGAGATTATCACTGTTGCATCATAGCTTCACCTTGCTGCACCGAGATCAATGCTACATCATTGTTGTACCACCGAGATCTTTATCATAACAATGAGATCTCTGCACTGAGACATGAGAGCTACACCGAGATCTTCATCACGATTATCACCGAGACCATGATTGCAACTAAGTCGAGATCATCAATGTGTCTAGAATGTATGTCACACCAAGATCATCCTCATCACAACTATGTCGAAACTGTAACTATGTCTAGAGTGTATGCCAAGAGAGTATCACTGTGAGATCACCTAGATCTTCCTTCATCACAAATATGCCACGACAGTAACCTCTAAGACTGTGAAGAGGTCGAGAGTTCCTTTGTACTGTGGACAAACCTCCTACATAACATCCGAAATATTCATGTGATTGCCCTCTCTTCCTGTGACATCTGAAATCTCCCTGTGACAACCTTCCAAAAACTTCAGATGAATTTGAGTTCTGTGTTTTCTATGGTGAACCTAGTTGCATATATATAGTGGTCTGCCTCTACATTTGAGTCGACATGACATGCTGAACGGGTGTGTCACTATAGGTGAGCTGACATGACTTCTTTTAATTCAATTTGTAGGTCAACTTCTTCAAGAGGGATTATGCTTGTCTTTGGAGGGCTTCTAGACATTTCTATTGACTTTTATACATTAAACATAGGCTCAAGAAGAGCTTCTTCATATGACATTGATTCTTTGACTCAATAATAAATCATAAGGATCTCAATGGGAGCCACTAACAAATAAACCTCTTGCTCATGAAACCCATGTAGCAAGGCATACAAAAATATTTTTATTCCTTTTATTTCATCATTTACAAAGAACATGTCATTATGAAGACCGAACCCAGTTACGTTTTCTTCAACAGAAAGGAGGGTTATGGTAGCATTAAAAATAGAGAGCCGAGGTTCCGAAAGCAAGAAGTATCCTGGCAAAGAGACGAGCCAATGGAAAGCGGGAAGCCAACCTCTGAAGAGGCAATGACTTGTGCCCAAAATTGCGAAGACGACGTAATACTGAAGACTTGGCCACAAGTTACTAGGGGTGCCCTAGAGTGACAAATTAAATGCACGATAAGGATTGTGCTTGTCTTTGGATGACTTCTAGACATTTATAAAGACTTGTATACATTAAACATAGGCTCAAGAAGAGCTTCTTCATATGAAATTGATTTTTTGACTCAATAATAAATCCTAAGGCTCTCAATGGGAACCACTAACAAATAAACCTCTTGCTCATGAAACCCATGTAGCAAGGCATATAAAAATAATTTTATTCCTTTTATTTCATCATTTACAAAGATCATGTCATTATGAAGACCGAACCTAGTTACATTTTATTCAACACTCCCTCTTAACTAGGGAGGTATTCATAATGGTACTTGGTCATTCTCAATCTGAAGAATTTCTCATAAGAAGAATCGGATTGGTAATCCATCTGTATAACATCATAGTAACCAACATTGTTTCCACAACAAGGCTGACAACTCTATCTCTCATCAGATCAGAGCACAATGTTGGCGAGACCAATGACTATAGACACCTTCATCATTGTCTCTCAAGGTACATACCCACCCGGGTGTTCACTGAGTATGACCTTCTAGGACTATTCTTATCTTGGGTTCCCAGCCCTCAAAGAATATCGGTCCTCTTGCCTACTCTTATCTTGGATGCCCTACACATCCTCAAAGAGCATCAGATGCCAGATGATTACCCAATCCTCCATTCTTTCTTCCCAAGTGAAGACAAGAATGTTGTGTCTATCTCTCCCTCTCAACTAGGGAATATATGCTCATTCCTGTAAAGGAATGTACCCAAGTTCCCTCTGACTAGGAACTTGCCCAAGCTCCCTCTCAATTAAGGACTTGTCAGAGCTCCCTCTTAACTAGGGACTCTCCTTTTCATCAACAAATTCTTATTCATGGGTCCTTCAGCTACTTGATCATTTTATTTCCTCGATGTCAAGAAATTTAGTCGAGCTTCTTCCTTGTAGGGCATTAGCCATCCATCACTTTCCTTATTGGTTCATCATGTCATTCCTTTCTTCATGGAAAGTGGCCTTCTTGATACATATCTGGAACCTTCGTCATATGGCTACTTCTTCATCATGTTTCTTTTATTGATTTCCATCCACCACATGAATGCTAGTTGTACTTGTACTTACAACTCTTGTTCCAGTAGCCCTGCATGAACTCATCCAGATATTATTCAAGAAATCAAAACATAACATTAAATCAAATCGTACCTTGTGAGATGGTTCTTCATCATGACATCTTCCTGCATGTATCAACATCCTGCATACATGTTGACACATCTCCTAAAGATATCCATTGTTAAGGGTCTTCATCTTTTTCAAACTTCCATTAGAGTCTTCATATCTTTCCTGGAGATTTCCTAGTCAACTCTTCTTGGTATTTGGATATTGATTTCCTTTATCATGGTTGCATATCTCAAAATCTATTCCTTCCCCACATTCCATTCCCAAGAGTTCTCAATCAGAGTTTCTTAATTGTAGTCAACCACCTCATACTTCATATGAGGACATATTATGTTGATTTTATCTAGTGTGACTTATGCCTTCCTGCATCCTTTCAGAGGAGGAGATCCTTTTTCTCTTGATCATGCTTCTTAAGATAGAAGTAGTGATCCATGCTACCTGCAACCATACAACATGACTTTATAATATTAAATACAAGTATACATACCTCATTTTACCTTTAGGTCATCTAGGCTTCTTTCAGCAGCTTCCTTGATTGAAGAGATCTTCAATCCCTTGATCTGCTTCATCATACCATCATCCCGTGAATTTCATAAGTTGGAGTTCCTAATAAAACACTTTCTTCCTCTCTAGATTAGTGATCCCTTTGATGAGGATTCCATCAGAGAATCTAGCATATCCCCATCTGGCAAATGTTTCCTTTTTGGCTTGATGTATGATGAGCCTTGTCCTATATGACTTCATCATTTCCTTCAATGTCCAATGAGGTCCCAAGAGCTATATCCTTCATGTTTGACTGCCATGGATTTTGTCCTTCATGATTCCCATGGTGATGTCACGAGCTCTTGTTTTTAATGCTTCCATGATGCCATGATGCATCTTATTATCACGACCATATCTATAACAAAAGTTTTAGGAGCTTATGATAGGGCCCTTTTGTGCGGGATACCATCTCAATCATAGTAGAGATCTGTTACTCCCTCTTTCCTTGACCCTTTTCTTCAGCTTCCTCCATCTTTCTGGCAACATGAGCTTTCTTTTCATATTTTTTCATAGCACTTTTTTGTCTTGCTTGAGGACCAAACTTCCCTTTCCTTGTTGCAAATGTTTGATTCCTTTAACCTTCAACACTTTTGCCTTCAACTTGTATTTTTCTATCTAGCATAAAGACCAATTGTCGGATGAGGTAACTTCCTTGTCTATGGACTTAGTTGCCTTGCTTATCAGTTAGTGTATTTAAGAACAATCATGATTATCTTCTTATCATCTCTCCCAGAGCTCCCAATTGAGATCTTATAAAGATATCCCTTCATTCTTTGATATCTTCAATTTCATGTAGATAAGGTCTAAGTGATATGACCTTCTTTACTGCATTTCTAGAGAATATATTTTCTAACATTTCATATATCTCTTTGATGTCTCCTCTGCTACATAGGGATGAGAGGACCTTTGATTGATTTCACAAGGATCTTATGAGTCCCTTGATCCTTTTCCATGCATTCAAACAATGCTTGACCTTCAAATACTTTTCCATAGATATCAATGACAATGCTTGACTATATCTATCCTCCTTTCTTATGCAAGGGGTTTTGATGACCTATCCAACTTATAGATCTTCTTGCAACCATGAAGTCATTTTACCAAATAAATTAATGAATGAAATATACTTACTTGACAAGCGAAGATGAACTCTCTTGCTTGATCACTGGTTGAGAAGATGTATTAGATCTTCTTCTTGGATGATCTTCTTTCAAATGAAAAAGCCTTTCTCCAATGGAAAAGTTTACTCCTTTTGATGAGGATGATTTGTTGCTTCCTTGGAAGATATTCTTCTAGGGCAAGGAGTTGATCCTTGCTTGGTTTATAACCTTGAAGATGATGACAATGCCTTCTCACCTTCAATATGATTCACCTTCTTTTGTAGTGTATATTAGAACTGTTTCTAGGGTTTCGACTTTCTTCAAGATGACGTGATCTTCGTTTTTGAGGTCCTTCGAGCTACCTTGCTTTGTAGACAACTTGATGAGGGTCTTGGTGGCGTTTTGATGATGACTTTAGAAATAAAATCTCTTGTTGTAGTAGACTGCTTTGTCGATCTAGGGTTTGAATCTTCAATGTAGATCTTGATCCTTTTCTTTGATAACCTTCAACTTGCTTTGATGCCCTTCTTGAAACTTGATCCTTGAATGTCTCTTTGCTGCCCTTTCTTTGACTTCAACACCTTAGCTTTGATACCATGTTGAAGAATATAGGGAATTTAGGTTAATATGATTCTTCTCACGATGATAACTATTTGTGAGGTACTTTTTACTTTTTTCTTATTATCACAATCTTCTCTTGTTATTATTAGAGTGTGTTTTCTTACTTCATCAAATAGTTACTAAAAGAAAAAGAGACAAGAACACAAGTTATTGGCTTTCTGCCAGGGCCAAAACCTCTCACTCTTTAAGTGGAAAACGTGCATAAATTCTTCTTATAGAGATTCCAATTGATGAATACCAAGACCATGACCCTTGACCTATTTAGCCACTCCAAGACCAAGACACCAATCCTCTTCTTCGTCGTTGCTGAGATCATCATTACTGCTACTGAAGTCATCACTGTTGCAACACTGAGGCCTTCACTACTGCACCACTGAGATTATCATTGTTGCATCATAGCTGCACCTTGCTGCACTGAGATCAATGCTACATCATTGTTGTACCACCGAGATCTTTATCATAACAATGAGATCTCTGCAATGAGACATGAGAGCTACACCGAGATCTTCATCACGATTATCACTGAGACCATGATTGCAACTAAGTCGAGATCATCAATGTGTCTAGAATGTATGTCACACCAAGATCATCCTCATCACAACTATGTTGAAACTGTAACTGTGTCTAGAGTGTATGCTGAGAGAATATCATTGTGAGATCACCTAGATCTTCCTTCATCACAAATATGCCAAGACAACAACCTCTAAGACTGTGAGGAGGTCGAGAGTTCCTTTGTATTGTGGACAAACCTCCTATATGACATCCGAAATCTTCATGTGATTGCCCTCTCTTCCTGTGACATCTGAAATCTCCCTGTGACAACCTTCCAAAAACTTCAGATGAATCTGAGTTCTGTGTTTTCTGTGGTGACCCTAGTTGCATATATATAGTGGTCTGCCTTTACATTTGAGTCGAAATGACATGCTGAACGGGTGTGTCACTATAGGTGAGCTGACATGACTTCTTTTAATTCAATTTGTAGGTCAACTTCTTCAAGAGGGATTATGCTTGTCTTTGGAGGGCTTCTAGACATTTCTATAGACTTGTATACATTAAACATAGGCTCAAGAAGAGCTTCTTCATATGACATTGATTCTTTAACTCAATAATTAATCATAAGGCTCTCAATGGGAGCCACTAACAAATAAACCTCTTGCTCATGAAACCCATGTAACAAGGCATACAAAAATATTTTTATTCCTTTTATTTCATCATTTACAAAGAACATGTCATTATGAAGACCGAACCCAGTTACATTTTCTTCAACAGAAAGGAGGGTTATGGTAGCATTAAAAATAGAGAGTCGAGGTTCCGAAAGCAAGAAGTATCCTGGCAAAGAGACGAGCCAATGGCAAGCGGGAAGCCAACCTCTGAAGAGGTAATGACTTGTGCCCAAAATTGCGAAGACAACGTAATACTGAAGACTTGGCCACGAGTTACTAGGGGTGCCCTAGAGTGACAAATTAAATGCACGATAAGGACCTCGTAGCACGAGTTGATACCTTGATGTTGAGTTGGAACACGAGTACTACACAAATGTTGGAAGACCACGTAACATGCTCCCTTGAAGCAAACACTCCCAATTTTGATTTCCACCTTGCCGCTATAGTGTGTAAGGGGACTCAGGGTTATGGGAAAGGGAAAGGATGGCGAGTAGGGGAAGGCCAAGTCAGAAGGACCTGGGCCTTCCCTGATAATTCGACCGAAAGACTAGAGAGATGGAACAAAGCGAGTAACAAAAGCCAGGAGCTTGAATTGATAAGGGGAGGGAGTAGTGTCAATGACATTTGTGGGAGGTGAGGATGGATGCAGGGCAAAAATACATTGCGAGAAGTAGAAGTTTGATGTGAAAAACATTCAGATTGAGACCTTCGAGGCACATGATAGCCATGTTCAATACTTGAGTTAAGGCCATTACCACATGTACCATGGATAATTATTGAGGGATGTGGCTGGCGGTGACTTCATCACTTTGCGCAACTATACTATTGTGTAAGTCTTTGGGATAAGCACCTTATTTGTTCAATATTATAATCCAAAAATATTAAAAATTAATTATTTATAAATAAAAAATTATTATTACATGAATTTTAAAAATAAAACAATCACAATTTAGTAATCATATAAATTTAAATTAAACATTTGTAGTTAAGAGGTATCTAAATTGCCTCATATCCATTAGAGTAACATTTTGAAAAAAAATAAATTTCAAAATTTCTATAAAACTTGCAATTATAATGTGCAATAATGAAATAAAACTTTAACTTGTAACAAAATTCTTCCCATTTTTGGAAAACAAAAATACCCCTTATTCCACATCATAACGTTTAACTGGTGAAGTAACATTTCAAGAGCGGATCTCAAGCTTCCATGGCCGAACAGTCACAATCGTCTCATCAAATCCCCCGTTCGGAAGAAAACTTTTGCAGCATTAACTGCCGCCGCCAAAGAATTCCCGGCCGTTCTCCCTAAGTCGTTCCCGTGATTGACCGGCCAATTTCTACATTCGATAATAAAGATAAATAATTTATCTATTTAATTAATTAATTCATAAACACCCAACTTGGATGATTTCCTGTGGTAATAGACAACTTTGCGGTAACTATGCGCTGGTGCTCCGCAACAAACGAGAGATTAAACTGCACGTTTCGGCTTCTCAGAGCTCTTCAACAATCCTCACTCCGACCCGACATTTTCATTCAACGAAACGAGCTCTGGATCAGCTCCAAAGAACGAGGATCGAGCTACAGGACTCCGCTGATTGGGCTGCAAAGTTTTCGAAGATTTAGGACGAGATCTTAGCTGGTTTCGAACCTCTCATCAGCCGAAGTTCAGCGGCTTCGGGTCATTTGCCGGAATTTCAGTCACAGCAAGGGTATATAATCGAACCCTCGAAGAAAATCGGTTCAATAGCGGTGCCTTGGACTACATTTTGAAGATTTTGGATTTGGGCCTTTCGGAGCTACACATGTATTACACTTGCAGGTGAGCTATTTATATATTTAATTATTTTGGGTTGTTGGGTCGTCCCGTTAATGCCTCGAGGGAATTTGAACAAGTGAACAGTCTCCGTTGAATGCAAAGGGTTTAAAATTTAAACAGCCGAACATTAATTAAATAGCGCGACATCTAGCAAATCTGGAGAAGCATTTTCTTTCCGTATTCGGAAACATTTAGGGTTATAATAGGAGTACAGATTAGTTAATTTGGTTAGTGATTGGTCAAATTAGAAATTACAAGGTTTTGAGTAAGTTCTGATCCCGCGAATGCTTCGTAAGACATTTCCTGCTATAATTTTGATGGAAGTGGTTGTGATAATAGATCTAGGACTCTATCAACAAGGAAAATATCAATTTATTTGTTTTTCTTGCAAATTGCCTCGAGAAGATGCCCCGAGGTCGAGCGATGCAACGTATGACATAACACAGACTTCCTATGGTTTAGGTGCCAGGCCTAAGGGTTAATTCTACCAAAGTCGTCCGGGACTTGTACCTGATTTAATCCTTTTCTGGCATTCCATTTGGTGGTAGACCACAGTGAGAATGGACTGCTGGCGGATGGCTCAATACTCTGTCCACCTCACTAGTGAGCCAAGGCCCCGTTGGCTAAATTTCAATTTTGAACAGTTTTATATAGCAAAACATCAATAGGGCTAGATTAAGCTTAAGGAGCTAGGCAGCCAAAGCCGAACTGGTTGACTGTGGACTTCTGCATCCTGATCCTAAGCCTTTTTTGTTAGAATTATGCAATGAATTTAATGTGATTAATAAGGATCAATAAATAACTATCACGGTATTATGTTTGGGTTGGAAGAAGGCTCAAGTCGCTTGGCAGGGCTTAACAGCTCTGGGTGTTTTCAACATTATGCAGAAATATTGACGTCTCAAGATCAACAGGACTTAACAGGCTCTGGATCTTGAGATGTCAAATTTAATCCTATTTTTTCTTAGTACTGTCTTTGGGATTGTGGATTAGTCCTCTTTATTGGTTGTCAGTTCAAACGATTTGTTGTGCAAATTTTCATGAAAAAATTACGTGGATCAAACTTCTAGCATCTTTTAGCTTAGCTGCCATTTTCATGCTGACATTGCAAATTTGATTTTCTATCCAGTGCACTTTGCCTACTCACAATCTATGAAGAGCAGCCTGCTTGCTTTTGATTGACGTTATCGATGGATGAACTGATGATACCGGGATGCTTCAGCTAGAATAGCCACATTTCAAAGGATTAAGTAGAAAGCGCCATGCCTTTGGTGAGATATGAAATTAGAAATGAGTACAGTCTTGCAAATCCAGAGTTGTACAGATCAGCTGGCAAGGATGATCCTGGGGCCTTGTTGGAAGGAGTGGCGATGGCAGGTTTGGTTGGCATTATACGTCAATTGGGTGACCTAGCAGAGTAAGTATCTTTGATCTTTTTCTTAATGTTACATAGGTATTTTCCGCCATATCTGTGAAACTATTTCTATGATGACAGAAAAAATTGAAACATTCTCAGTTCCCGGTGCTTAGTTTTTAACTTTTTGGATATCACTTATGATAATGAACTTGGACCCATGGATACAATCAACTCTTAGCAGATCAGAACAATTGCAACATACAATTCCAATCCATTCCAAAATGGGGGAACGAAAATTCCAACATGCTTACACTTGACTCTTAGAAGGGGTAATCTGAGAATAGGGAAAGAGCGAAAAATTTACGGACTTTTTCCATGCATGCAAATCGGCCTTCATTGTTCATGGATCTACAAAAATGGTTGGAATAAAAATAGCTGATTTTCCTACAACGGCATTATTTTTTAGCTGCTTCGTACACCAGAAATTGAACTTAAGTAGATTCTGCAGGAATGGATTTAAGGTGAAAATGTTTTGATAAATCACTTTCTTTGATAGAAGCAAAGTATGCTGTTTTATGCTACTGTGATTTAGATTCTCACTGGTTTGGCTCTTTCTACATGATCATTCTGTCATGCTTTTCTCCACAGATATTTGGAGGAGATTCCAGTTCCAGTAGATTGTGTAGACTCACTGTTATTGTCAAATGACTGTTGCTGTAAACACATTTTGCTTCCCATCACTTAGATAGAATTAAGATTCCACTGTGATCAGGAACAAAACATTGACGGAAGGAAATGGAAAGATTTCCTTTTGAATGCCAACAATTTCTTCAAAATGTGAAAGTGACATGAGATAATGGGACTACCAACTATTTAGTACATATGTGGTCATTTTGGCACTATTTTTCTTCATATTCTTATTGTCAGATTGAACCTTTTCCTTTTTTTTCCTATGTTTAAACTTTTCTCTCTTCAGACATGGTTGCTGCTAGACATTTTTCAGTGGACTTTAAGGGGAGCTATCTTTACAACTCTATTAGGTCATTTCAGTTATTCCCCTAATTCTATTCATTGTCTTGTTTTATTTTATTTTCTTGTTCTTAGTATTGGTGTGTTTTACTTTATCGTAGGTATGTATACTTCATTGAATCAGTGTCTTTATTTTCTTTATGTATCATTGTTAATTTATTGATGGCTCTGAGTTCTAACAGCTACAGGTGTGGCCTTTTATTTTCGGGTATTTTAATAAACCGATCTTCTTAATGACAAATGAGGCTAATTGCAGTTTATTAGGACTTACAAAATTAGGGTCTTTGTCACGCTTATGTATGTACTCAAATCTTTGAAGATGAATATAAACAATGTGATTGCCGTGACAGTGGACTAACTATGATTAGGAATCTGGTTAGAGGTTTGGTTAGTTTGATAAGATCACTTTGAATATGAATCTGGTTGTTGACTATCATGTTCAGTAGGGTTATTGTATTTCTTGTCTGCATATGCCCATTTTGTCTCAGGAGATTTTATTTGCATGTTATATCACGTATCAGTTCAGTTTGTTGGCATGTCCTTTTTGTTTGCAATGATGCTGCATGTTCAGTTTCAGCTGCTGTTCGGCGGGAGAGAAGTTCATACAGGAACAAGTCATGGCTCATAATAATGACAAGAAATTAGTTGTGTGTCCTTTTTTATTTTTGAAAACTTATGACTTGTATTCTAACTGTTAGTGTATCTTTCTTGCTAATTTGCATGGAAATAGGTTGTTTATGCCAACCTAAACTTGCAGGTAATTACTAATTAGATCTGTCAAGCCAGACAAATGGCTATCATAGTAGCAAGAATTCTTGAAAGAGTCGACAGAGCTTTTACTAAGTCACAAAAAAAGTGTTTGGTGCAGAAAAAGATTGAAGTAATTGATATTGAGGCAAAACATGATAGTTGGAACATAAGTGCAAGGAAGACGACTGTAGTAAGAAAGCAGACATTGGAAAAGGTCGCTTATTCATTATTGTGCTTGAGTTTTGGTTGTTTGAAGTGTGTGATATATGTTAGGCGGGTTGGTTTCAAAATGTCAATAGAATAGGCAATATTCTTGACATTGATAAATGATTAAAAAAATTACAGTAATATCCTAATTTTATATGTTGAACTGACTAATCTAGTTGGCTGGTTCATAAAATTCTTAAAAATGATTGCTCACAGGATGTATAAAAAGGAAGAGGAGGAAGTTATGTCAGGAAGGACAACAATGGCAAACTCGAAGGATTGAATTGTTTTGTATTGGTATGGTATAGTTGGGAGTCATTCAATTTTATAGAATAGGAACTATATAAATTATAAACAATGACTCTGCACTGGTATAAAAACATAGCACTACTCATCGTATATTATATAAGAAAAAATGGCTAATGTGTTGGAAAATATTTTCCAATATATGAATCTAATTTTCAAGAAATAGGAAAAATAGCCATTTCCTGAGATTATAGAATATAATGTTTCACCTTGTTCCAATCCCAAGGAGCAAGGTACACAGCATTAAAAAGGATTGAAAGGTTCTAAAAATTACAGGAGAATCTTAGAACGGTCCGTTGAAAATGTTGTGGCCAGTAAGCTAGGTGCGTGAGTGAAATATAGGTCGGTGGAGAACACTGGAAGATTTTTGGATATGTGAACTCCAACAAATGAAGGTGTGTATGTCAAGGGGTGGAAGCATCTAGGCAGTTTCATGATGTTAAAGGGAAGAAAAGGCTGTTCAGAGCTTTATGGTATTGTCTGGACTTAACTGTTAGGTTATGAAAATGATTTTTACTTTCAGAGATATGCTTTGATTATTGACATTTCTAATTTTCTATAGAGATTGCTTGAAGACAAGGAGGCAAAAGAGTGTGGGAGGGGGAATAATTTAGTTGGGCTGATTGTGGTTAAAGAGAAGCAAATAAACAGAAGGGAGGGTCAACTGGCCAACTCCTCCTTTAAGGGAGATAGGTTTACCATGGTTCAAGAAGTGGATTTGAAAGAAGAACAATTCATTGAAGAAGATGAAAGTAAGATCAAATGTGACCTTCCCTGAACAATGTCATAGGGTTCGCCGAATTTACCTTGAGGTTCAAAATTTGGTGAACCTCAAAAAATTCATTCAACTTCACTTTTATCTCTGCTCCCTCATGTTTCTTTGCGAGGATTCTAGTAGTAAGACCAGTATATGCCTTTAGTTTGTTGTACAATTCTTACTTGTATACGTGTAACTTTCATCATGATTCTTACTCATATATCTTTATTGATGTTGATTTCTTATTATTATTCTATGATATATGTATGTATGTATGTATGTATGTATATTTTCATTTGTAGATTTCTGTGGTTAGCATTATTGTTGGGTTGCAGAACCGAAGAATAACCTACAATGCCCATCTTTTTATGATTGACATTTTGAATCTAAAACAAGATTCATTATCAAGATAAAATGTCAAGGGAAGAGCTGCAAGAGGCTAGGAATATGTACAGGTGGAGAATCCACACCATAGTGTGTCTGCCAGGGAAAAACAAGAGGGCAAAAAACCTAAAGGAAAACCCTAGAAAAACAAGGTTAATTAATTGGCCAACATGGTCTGGTGTAGGTTCTCCCCCTGAACATATTTCTAGCCTCTTGCAGCTCTCCCCTCGACATTTGGTCCTGATGATGAATTTTGTTTTAGATTTGAAATATCAATCATAAAAAAAAATGGACATTGTGAGTTATCCTCCGGTTCTGCAATCCAACTATATATATTAATTTTTTTCCACGAGAAATATCCTTATATTCCATTTGTAACATATATGTTTAAGTTCTCAAGAGGTTGCTCAAACAACCAGGCTTGAAGCCATTACAATAAATATCCATTATGAGCTGAACATGTCACATGCAGGAATTGAACTTGGGCAGGGAGAATAACAACATTTCTCCAAACCACCCAAGCTAAACCCAATTGATAGTGTATGTGTGTGTATGAGTACGAATCATCATCGGAGTAATAGGTGTACACTGTACAGGCAACTGTTACTTAATATTTGTTACTCCGGTTATGATTCTTATTCATGTATATTTATTGATATTGATTTCTTATTATTTTATGCTATATTCCACACACACGCGCGTATATATGGTGTGTGTGTGTGTTGAAACATGTATATAGTTGAATTTAATGGTGAACCCCATCTGAACCTTGTTGGAAAATTCAAATTCGAATCAAGCTTTATCATTGCTGAACCTTAACTCGAACCCAAGTGGTGTGACATAGTTCTTGAGGGGATCAAGATTTCAGCAAGATGATCCTCCAAAGAGCGCTAGCTCCTTGGAGGGCAGTGATTTTGTCATTCTGAATGTTGACAAGAAGCTTCAACATTAAAAGTGCCATTGGAGGATCAGTAGGAAGGAGTGCAGGAAGTTATGTAGGAAGAAGTTCAAAATAAAAAATAGTAGTAATGCAGGAAGATCTTGGTACTATTAATATTGGCCTGAAAAGGGAAAAGAAGGAAGACATCCACTTGATACACAGATATACACTTATTGAATTAACCTACGGCTAAAATTAAAAGACTGGAAGACCAATCAAAATCTCAGATCTGCATAAACACAGCTGCTGAATTGTGAAGTCGAGAGTATAAACGCTGCATATAAAAAGACGAGATCAACCCTGCAAACAGATAGAGACTAGATTCAATAAATCAGCATCACGAATATACTGGATAGCAAACAGAAGCTTGGGACAGCAACTGATATCTTGTTATGCACACAATAGAAAAGATACAATATTGTTCTCGAGGAATTACAATTGCTTCTCACAAACCTGAAGCACTCTCTTAGAAGTAGAATCACTCTACTTAAGCCCACTTAATATAAGCCTAACTAGTATGTGCGGCCTTACTAAGTCAAACTTGATAAGAGAGGGAAGAGTGGTTACGAAAATAATCTCTAATAATATCTTTCATAAAAGGAATCATCTGCCCCATGTAATCAAGGAACCTCTCCTCAAGGGATGCACCGTACTTAGCATGCATAGCTCCCATCATATATATGTCACAATGTGTAAGAGGAATCTGCCATAACTGTTCACTATACACTGACCAAAAATAGAACATGCCAAGTTTAATGTCCTCTTCAAATTAAATTGCCTAAAGGAGGACGTAGTAGCTTATTTAACCTTGTAGGCTATAGCAACGTTGCACGAAGCGGGGACGAAATGAGGATGTTTTTTGGAAGCGGGGATGCGGAAGCGCCATTTTCTAAAAATCTAGGAAGCAAAGTGTCTCGGAAGTGTCTACTATATTATATTTTATATTTTTATATTTTTTTGCATTTATATTCAAAACAAAAATCCCAAATCCCAAATTAGTTGTAGAAAACATGAAAACATGCATATTTTTACATAAATCAAGATAGATATGGCATCCATGATTCCATTGTACATCAATGATTAATTATTTGAGCATCAGCCATCTATAATCTAGCAATTACGAACATACATCAAATTTTTAAGCATATTATAAAACATAAAACATTTAAGCATATTATAAAACATAAAACATAAAGTATATTACTTGGCAAGTGAGCAACTGTCAACATTAGTCATCAAATAATAATGTTTACAAAATAGGCTACTTGGCCACCACCAAGACAAAAAGGTTCAAATTCACAACAAGCCTACAAGTCTAATGACTAATCTATGACAAAAGTAGTAAATTGTGAATATATCTACTAATATCTCCTCCTTCCACCACGAAGAGTACGTGGCAGTGGGCCTCCACGTGGTAGCAATGAAGAAGATGGTGCGTGTGGAAGTTGTGGCACTGAACCTGATGAAGATGAAGCCCCTACTGTTGGTGTTGAACCATGGAATCTAGGAGCCAAGGGACCAGATGGGGGTGGCATCTCAACTCGATCGTCATCATCTTGAAATCACTCATACCAAAAAAACCACTAGTTAACAAAAAAAGTAAAAAACAAGTATTAGAGAAATGCTTTATAAGCAAAATTGACACATTTGAATTCAATGGACATACCACTTATTGACTGAATTTTGAAATTCATACCACAATGGACATACCTGGAATAGAGAATCCTCTAATTGCTCTAATCACAACACTCCATCCTCCAAATTGGGCTCCTCTAGATTCTTGTTCCAAACCTTAAGGTCTTTATTAGTCTTTGCATCATCACAGTAATGGGACAACAATCGCAAGTTGTAATGAACATAAACCAAGCTCTCTGCCCGATCTAAACTCAACCTGTTCCTCTTAACATAGTGGATGAAAGAATAAGAGCTCCAACACCTCTTTGCAGAAGAAGTGCTTACCACCTGTGACAACACCCACAATGCCAAAGTCTGTAGAAGTGGATTAGCACCTCCATGCATGTTGCACCACTCGAGAAGAAAAACTCTCTTGATATCTAATTCCATGCATGCTCCCAAATGGACCAGTGCTAAGCTTTAAATTGCTCAACTGTTTCTGTACCATGGCAACCTCCTCCTCATCAGGGATTAATTTATCCAATGCAATCATATATTTTTCTAGAACCTTTGGATCTAGGTGTGGTTTTCTCCTGCTCCCCCCAGGTGCTGGTGTTGAAAGCCATGATGGATGGTAGTATTTAGGTGTCAAAACATATGCTAATGCATGCAATGGAACATTTAGCATTTCCCATCGGTTTTCCACCTTTGCACGAATATAATTGTACAAGGTGATATCTCTAGGCTCAACAATGTCTTTAATATGCTCCAACATGCAATCCATTTGCTCATACACCTCCCCAATTATTGGCCGCTCTAAATCTGCAAACTTGATCATGTAATAAATTGGTTTGGTGATTTGCAAAACATATTTAACTTGTGACCAAAAGAACATGTCAAGAATAGTGTCCTTGGCTACATTAGCGCCATCTCTATCAGTGCTAATTTCCTCCCATGATTCAGAGGTCACCATATTAGTTAAAGCTTGTCTCACCTCCACTAGCCGCCAATAGTTGAGGTAATAACTTGTAAATCTTGTTTTTGCAAGTTTAAGCAACTGCAACTTGGAGAGATTGTCATAGAAGTAGTTTACCTTTGTATGCCCTGTGATAAATTTAATGAGTTGCTTCCCTCTCCTGTAAAGCTCATTAATCCATCCAGATTCTTTATGCTTCACAATATCATGCATCAAAAGGTTCAACGTGTGCACCAAGCACCCAGACCAAAAAATGTGTGGATGAGTACGCTCAATAACTTTTCTTGCCACCTTACAATTTGTTGCATTATCTGTGATCACTTGAACCACATTATTTGGACCAACATCTCTGATTGATTGCATTTGGAGATCTACAATGTTTTGGGAAGTTGCACTGATGGAGGAGGAGTCATGACATGTAATAAATGCTGCACCACTAGCAGAAACACCAAGAACATTTATCAAATGTTGGTTTCTAATATTTGTCCACCCATCTGATACAATGGATACCCCACAATCCACCCACTCATTTGTAAAACGTGCCAAAGTCTTTGAACCTTTGCTTTTTCTCTTTCTAATAACACTGTTCTCGCTTTCTCATAGTTGGGGGCATTGTATTGTCTTGGGGCTTCATTGGTGACCTTTACTATTTCATGCCAATAGAGAGAGCGAAGCACATTGAATGGTACACCGCAAACACAAAGAAATCAGACTATCTTTCCATCCACATCATCCCTACCAACAACATTTAGGAAATCCCCTATTGTTCTTTTACCTCCAGAGCTTGCAGAAGTACCATGAGGAGATGAGCTACCAAATCTAGAGGTTGCACTTGATTCAGACTGAGTTTTTGTTTCTTGCTTTTTTGTTGTGCAACCTCCTCTATTTGGATGTATTTTCTTCTTTTTTCAGCTGAAATGTTTGGGCAAATTTGTATCCCCACAACAACCTTTTTATCATCATTGTCCACCACCCCACAGAGATGCCTCCTCACATGAGTATATGAACCACTAAATGGTTGTCCTCCATGACAACCATAAGGGCACAAAAATTTGTAGCTTCCACCACCTTTTCCTCCTTCAAGTTTGGTTACATAGTTCCACAAGGGTGTCAATGTAGCTTTCCCTTCTAGTGTTTCAATGTTCCCTTCAAGTTCATCCCCTTCTTCTTCAAACCCTTCCTCTTCATCATACATTGGGTCACTCATATGGGGACCACTATCCTCTAGTTCTTCTTCCCTTCTATTCCTACTCCTCCTTGCTATCATGAAAACCAAAAGTGGAATGATACATATAAGCCAAAAGAATGCCATCTTGGAATATGAATATAGGTGGTGGAAAATCTGCAATTAAATGAGCAAGAAGAAAGAATGGGAAAGAGTAGGAGAGGGAGGAGAAAAATACAAAAATCAATGACAAAAAAATGAGGGAGTTTGGGGTTTGCACTTACTGTGAAAATTTCTGAATCCAACACATCAGAAACCCCTACTGCAATATCTAGTTTACTATCTCCTACTTGTTCTTTACATTAACAAGTTATTTAATAACATAAACATCAAAGTAAACACAATTGCAACCTTCACAAATATACAAATCAACAACTGAAATAAACTAAGACATCACAAGAGACACCGTTATTTTTTGACAATCGTCTCCAGAAAACCCCAATTCAGGAAAACGGTGCCTCATATATGAGGGTTTTATTATTAAGCATATTTCTGAATACAACTAGGGTGCCAGAAATGGCTCACCCTTCAGAGAATATCCTTGGCAATAGTACCTCTATTTAGAGACAGATATTTCGGCAATTCAACAATTGAATGAACAATCCCACAGTGACTCACGCTGTTCCTTGTGCTGGACAACGAAAGCTGCTCCAAGCACTCCTTTAGAACTGTTTCACCCTTTAGGAACTGCGTCACCCTTCCTCGGCTATGCGTCAGCTGATCAACTCCCAATTTGCCCCACAGACACTCCCAATGCTGCCTCTGAAGCCCTCTTCGACTTCTGTGTCAACCTCTATGGCTTCTGCGTCAGCCTCTACGACCTTTTGCGTCCTCTGCGCTAGCCTCCTTAGCTTTTGCGTCAGCCCTTCTAGGCTTGGCGTTGCCTCTTCTGACACTTTGCTACCTCTCTGATATGTATTCTTCAGCCTTGGATCGAAATCCCTTGCTGAACTGCCCCTCATTTCAATTAATCTCTAACTCGATTTCCTCAGCAAACCCAGCCCTAGAAAATCAAATTCTTGATCTCTCTGGGTGTGTCTCCAACTGACCTTCAAGCCTCCTCTTATACTTTTCCTGTTGACGATTCAACGACAGAGATTAAGTCTCTAATCAACAGCTAAGGTTAGAATTGGCTTGATCCTCGTTACTTAGAACTTTCTCACCCATATTATATTAATACACATTAATATTTTTATTTCCTAATTTTAGACTTAGGAACTCATTAAAAATATTAATTATTTTAATATCTCTTCATCCGGGTGGAATTTCTCCAAACTATTTCTCGGTCTTGGAGATCTCATGTGCCTTAGCCTCTCCACCAAATTTCATGGCCAGAGCACATCCAGTGCTACCAAAAATCAACACTCCCTTTTAGCGAGGAATGTGCTCTAGTAATGCCTCACCATGGAAGTATTACACTGATCTTCCACATCGGTCCTCTGCGTTGATGCTTGGCTTGCTTCCCCATATCCATTGCACCGCTGCTTCCTGTACTGCTGCCCATGACACTGCCTACATTTGTACTGCAGCCCCGTCACAAAATGCTGCCTCATGTTGCCCATAGCACTCCCACTGCTAATTGCTGCACCGCAACTCAGTTACCAAGAAGTAAGTAACTGACTTCTCCCAAACACTGACATCTTGGTCAGTCTGGAAGCCTTGTTGTAACGCCCTGAGATCCGTGCGACGGATGGGTGACTCACCGAACGAGCGGACGAGCGTGAGACATGAGGAAATAGGCGAGCGACGACTCACGGGCGAGACACGTGAAGGAAACGAAGTGTGGGCGATGCAAGTGTGGCGGCTATGGACTTATAGCGGGCGAGCTAAGCTCGAACCCGTTGGCCGACTTGAGCTGATATGAAGGAAACATGTGTGGAGGGGCGGCCACTCACGAGTTGGGGCGGGCTGACCATGTAAAACACAAGAGTTACAACATATGAGATGGGTCGGCCGATTAACAAAACATGTGTGGGTCGGCCGGTTGGCACGACCCACCACCCATATATATACACGGTGGAAACGACGGAGTTTACCATCGGATCATCATTCACACAACGCAAATCAACCGAAGTGCCAACTAAGTGCGTGGGGATTGCGGTTAGGCGCAAAACGGTGGACACATGAGCCCGGGCTGAACGAGCAGTGCAAAGGTTGGCAGGTTGTGCGAAGGTGCGGTCGAACCGGGCGGTGAACGGGCGGAGGAGCGACCGGGTGAAGTGCGATTGGTTGGTGCGGTTGACACGGAGGTGCAACGGGCGACCCGTGGTTGGGCGCGCCGTGTACGGTGTGAACAAAGGTTGTGTTGAGGTTGGTGAACGGAGGTGTGACTCGTGCGGAGGGCGCCCAAGTTGGGCGACACGTAAACGAAGGGCGCGCCCGAGTTGGGCAAATGACACGAACGTGCGACAGGTGAATGAAGGGTTGGGCAAGCCATGCGGCGACTGTTCGGAGGTGCCAACGAGTTGGGCAACCGAGTTTGCCGAAATTGTGAAAATTTGGCTAAGTGTAAATTTGGGGTTTCCTCCAAGATTTAACTTATACTTTGAAAATTGAAGATTATATATATTGATTCGGGCAGACTCACATCGGGGAGTTGCCCCTCCCTTTATACTGTTGTGCAATTGTTCATGTTATTGCTGTTTATGATGAATGTTCATGGTTTTCATCGTGTATAAAGGATAAACTAATACTTGGTAACGAAAAATAAACTAAGTACGAATGTTAGGCGTAGTCCATGACCGTGAGTATTGGTGAAAAGAAAGGGTCGGTGGTGCCGCACCTCGCTATAGAGCGGTTGAAAGATCACCGCCAGTGTAGGGGCGTGACACTCGTGATGCTGAAGCCACCTTTGCTGCTATTTTGTGCTCCCTTTGTTGCCATTGTGCTGCTGCAACCTCTTCTGTGCCTTTCGCACTGCTGCAACGTCCACTGCGTTGCTACAGACTTTTGCACTCTAGCATTGCCTTGTTGCTCCATCACACCTTGCTCCACCCGACACTTGTCATCATGCTACTGTCGTTAAGGGCTCCCGTAACCTGATGTGATCCAACAGTTTGGGTACCTCAAGGATCTCGCCCCTTCTTTTGTAGTCCTCTCGACTACAACTCTATGTCTCCCCACCTCTTCTCTAGAGGCGCATGAGCACTCATGGCACAATCGTCATCAGTCTCGACATCCTTCTCTGCCTTTGTTGGAGCTGCTTTTGAGTCAGAAGCTTCTCCCTTGCCTTTCTTCCTGGGGCACTGAGAGGCGTAATGTCCCAACTCCCCAATGTTGAAGCACTTGACCTTGGAGATGTCCTTCTTCCTCTTCTGAACCCCCTGTTGTCCCGCAAATGCTAGAGCCGCATCCTCCTTGTCCTCTTTCTTGTTTTGAGCCCCCTTGCTGTTACTCCCCGTCTTGGTCAATCTCCTGAGCTCTTCCTGTCGAAGAGCTGCCCACATCTCCTCCCAACTAGGAAGAGTGGCTCTGCCCAAAATGCTTTGGACAAATGTCTCCCACTTCTCGGAGACTGCACTCAAGGAAGTCCTGACCATGAACTCTGGATCCGGTGTAGCCCCCACGGAAGTACGCTGGTCTCGAATCCCTTGTAACCTGTGAAGAAAGTGATCTATCTCCTCTCCTTTTTGCATTTGATATGACCTCAGCTGATTTTCCAATTGCGCTGCACGGAAGAGCCCTGGTATAAGGTGGTCAGGGTCTGCCACATCTCCCTTGCTGTGTTCTTCTCAGCAATATGTGGTATGACATGATCCTTGACCCATCTAAAATCATGCATTTCGCCTTTGCCTGGGCCTCCTCATACTTCTCATTTGCATCAGGGTCAACTAGGACAGCTACGGTTCTCAAGGCATAGTCCTTGATGTGATGTTTATCTAGGATTGCCAGGATCCTGGCCTTCCAGATGACAAAATTGGAAGCCTCGTCCAATCTGTCTTGATCCCTCAATTCGTTTACTGCCATCTGCTCCTCTTCTAGACTCCCTTTGAGTCTCGACTTCCCTCCTGGAAATCCTCTTGCCAACTACCGAATCACTCCTCTCCAATCCCCCTTTACCTTTGCAACTCGGATATGGATTTCTTGGCTAGAAATCCGTCGAGGCAGTGCTTCCCACTACCTTGGTTTCGTCTCCTTAGACATTGTTATGTACCGACAAAACCAATGTCCCACCAGCTCCTCAAATCACAATCTGCACAACTCCCTTAGCCTCGACAACTGAAGAATCTGAGCCCTTCAGGCTCTGCGCAATCACGGTGTAGGCTGAATCTGCTCCTCTCGACTAACTGCATCAATCCTTCCTGGCTGAGAAGGATGACGTGGCTCTGCGTGAGCCTATTCTACCCCTCTCTACCTCTGCGCTGGCCCTTCTCCTGGCTCAGAATGCTGACGCAGGCTCTGCATGATGCGTCACCCTCTTTGCACTATGTCACTCCTCCTCTTGCCTCTTTAGCTCTGGAGCAACACTGTCTTCTTGGGACAACTGCTTCTCTACTGCAAATCCTCAGATTTCTTTGGCTGGTGTCTTCAGTCCTCCTTGATCTGCAGTCGCTCTGGTACCATGTGAAAATTTCTGAATCCAACATATCAGAAACCCTACTGCAATATTTGGTTTACTATCTCCTACTTGTTCTTTATATTAACAAGTTATTTAATAACATAAACATCGAAGTAAACACAATTGCAGCCTTCACAAATATACATATCAACAACTGAAATAAACTGAGAAAACACAAGGGACACCGTTATTTTTGGACAATCGTCTCCGGAAAAACCCAATTCGGGAAAATCGGTGTAGCATATATGAGGGTTTTATTATTAAGTAGATTTCTGAATACAACTAGGGTGCCAGAAATGGCTTTCCCTTCAGAGAATATCCTTCACAGTAGTACATCTATCTGGAGATAGATATTCCGGCAAATCAGCAACCTGATCAACAATCCCACAGTGACTCCGATTGTTCCTTGTGTTGGATAGTGAAAGCTACTCCAAGCACTCCTCTAGAACTGCGTCACCCTTCCTCGGCTTTGCGTCAGTTGATCAGCTCGAAGTCTGCCCCACAGACACTCCCAGCGCCACCTCTGAAGCCCTCTTCGACTTCTGCGTCAGCCTCTACGGCTTCTGTGTCAGCCTCTATGGCTTCTGTGTCAGCGTCTACGACCCTCTACGTCCTCTGTGCTGGCCTACTTAGCCTTTGCGTCAGCCCTTCGAGGCTCTGCACTGCCTCTTCTGGCACTTTGCTGCCTCTCTGATATGTATTCTTCAGCCTTGGATCGAAATCCCTTGTTGAACTGCCCCTCACTTCAACTGATCTCTAACTCGATTTCCTCTGCAAACCCAGCCCCAAAAAATCGAATTCTTGATCTCTCTTGGTGTGTCTACAACTGACCCTCAAGCCTCCTCTTATACTTTTTCTATTGACGATTCAACGATCGAGATTAAGTCCCTAATCAACGACTAAGTTTAGAACTGGCTTGATGCTCGTTACTTAGAACTTTCTCACCCATATTATATTAATACACGTTAATATTTTTATTTTCCTAAGTTTAGACTTAGGAATTCATTAAAAATATCTTTCTCACCCATATTATATTAATACACATTAATATTTTTATTTTCCTAAGTTTAGACTTAGGAACTCATAAAAAATATTAATTATTTTAATATCTCTTCATCCAGGTGGAATTTCTGCAAACGATTACTAGGTCTTGGAGATCTCATGTGCCTTCGCCTCTCCACCAACTTTCATGGCTAGAGCACATCTGATGCTACCAAAAATCAACACTTACCTCTTTAGCTCTTGTAGATAGAAGCCCTTCTTTACTCCTCCAAGCTCCTCTTTCTTCAATCCTCCAAGCGCTTCTCAATTCTCTCCTCTCTTTCTCCTCTCGTCTCCAAGATCTCTTCTCTAAGCTCTCAAAAAAATACAAGTGAGCAAATGAGAGGTGAAAGAGCCTTTTAATCCCTTCATTCCCTTCCCTAACCCAATGTGGACCCACCTTGACCACTAGATAAAAAATAAATAAAAACGTTTTTGTGGGGCCGCACGACAGAACTGGCAGTCTGCCACGGAATCTGTCGCGATTCATATGGATCCGGCCCCGAAACGCGGCGTTTCAGTTGGGTGATTCGCTGCCCGAAACGCGTCCTAGCAATTATGAAACGTGGCGTTTCAATTGGGTGATTCGCTGCCCGAAACGCGTCCCAACAATTCCGAAACGCAGTGTTTTAGTTGGGTGATTCGCTGCTTGAAACGCGTCCCAGCAATTCCGAAACACGGATTGGGCTGGACGGTTTCCATAAGGGAGGAAGTGTCTTTTCTGGCCTGATCCGTGTTTTGGAATTTTCGGGATGCGTTTAGTGCGGCGGATCACCCACAGATCCGTACGGGTCGTGTTTCAGGGTTTTGATCCGGGGGGGAGGGGGGCGTTTCGCACATCACTGGGCTATAGTCATTGGTCAAGGGGGATCCCATTATTTGATGTTACTAGGGTAACATTAGATAATTTGGGCCAAATGGAGGGAAATTTGTGAGCCACTAAAAACTAAAATTAGGAGGGAAAAACCCAAAGGAAATCTATAAAAAGGAGGGAGGAGATTCATTTTGATCATCATGGATTGTTGATCCTTTTGATTTTTGGGCTGAGGCTCTTGGAGGGTTTTAAGACCCCTTTTCTCTGGGTGGTTTCGGTGGTGAAAGATTCCACCTTAGCCAATCCACCTTTCTCTTTTACTATAGGACTGAACTCTGTTTGGCATAATTTTTGAGGCAGCAGTTTTGGGCAGCAAGGGTTTTTGAGGCTTTATTTGTGGTAGTGGATTATTTCTAGGGCCTTGTTTGTGGCAGTGTATCATTTTGAGGCCAAATTTGAGACAAGGAATCCTTTATAGGGCTTTGTTTGACAACATGCCATTCTAAGACCAAGTCT
The DNA here is from genome assembly GCA_031772625.1 of Pinus tabuliformis. NCBI lineage: Eukaryota > Viridiplantae > Streptophyta > Pinopsida > Pinales > Pinaceae > Pinus > Pinus tabuliformis. The sequence continues at coordinate 651,745,503 of CM062815.1, read as the reverse complement.
GACAACAAATGCTTTCTAGGGCCTTGTATGTGGTAAGGTATCATTCTGAGGCCAAATTCGAGATAGTTGATCCTTTCTAGGTCCTTGTTTGTGGCAATGTATCATTTTGAGGCTAAGTCTGTGACAACGAATCCTTTCTAGAGCCTTGTTTGTGGCAGCGTATCATTTTGAGGCCAAGTCTATGACAATGGATCGTTTCTAGGGCCTTGTTTGTGGCAACATATCATTCTGAGGCGAAGTCTGTGACAAATGATCCTTTTGAAGGCCTAGTTTGTGCCAACGGATGTCTAGGGCAATGTTGTGATAATCACAATCGAGATTAAATCGACAAGGGTCCAAAATTGGAAAAAATCATAAAAATTGGTAAAAATCAGGAAAAAATTGGCAAATACAAAAAATATCATTTTTGTTTCATTTTTTATTTTTAATATCTAAAGCATCCACAACATAAAATAAATGCATTGACACATAAATATGAAAAGAGAACTAATATGTTAGATGTGTAATATTATGTTTAGTGCTACATCACACATAACAACGAATCATGTCCTGGGGCCCAACTCAACCTCAAAATATCAACAAAAAATATAATAATGTATCTCATATCATGAGGCATAATGTCATATACAATGAAATGAACCAAATAACTTATACTATTGATTTCCTCTGCCCCACTTGTGAGAAAATATAACAACATTCCCTCTAGATGAAGAAGGCATTGGGGCTGGCATTGGCAATGGAATTTGATGTGCTCTAGAAGCTGAAGAAGCTATAGGAAGTAGACCACGTCCTCTACTGGTGACCATGGTAAGTGGTGTCACCTCCCCCTCCTCCTCTAACCAATTAGGGGATGACTCCATGACAGGCATCTTGGCCTCAACCCTCCATGCAGCAGTGGTGTCAATCCCATCCAATGAGATGGCCTCCACATCAGATGTCTTCTCAAGTTGCCTCACCCACAATCGAAGATTGCAGTAGATGTAGACCATGTCATTAAGTCGCTAGGACTCTAACCTGTACAAAGGTTATAAATTAATAAATTATAAATAATAAATTAATAATTATAAAAAATATTATTTAATGAATTCAAAAAATTAATTGGAATATTTTTAATCTGTTGCGCTTTTTGGTGTGTATTTTTTCAAATACACTCCAATTGCGCTCACATTCGGAGGAGCTACATGTTTGGCTGAACACTCGAATGGCAGGCCTTTGGAAATTGGGTATTTTGCCACCATAGTTTCTCCACCATGCATCTACAACAAATAAGATAAACATAAGAAAAAAATTGGAATTTGAAAGTTGAAGCAAAGTATGAAGAGACGATAAAATTTGAAACAAACTAAAACAATAAAACTTACCTGGCATTTTAGTCTTCCTATCCACAATAGCCATGTCAAAGCTAAATGTGCCACCTACCATTCTGTATATCTCCATTTCTTTGGAGATTTCTGCACGTTCTGCTGGAGATGGCACCATCTTCTGAACAAAAGTGAAGAATCCATCCATGACGTTAGCATTAAATAAGAAGCCACAGGAGTAAGAAAATGCGGGTTTTAGTTAGATCCCTGCAACATGAACGGGACGATGGAGTGTATTGTTCCATTGCTCATCAATCACTTCCCATATGAGTTGTTGTATCTGAAATCCCTCATCCCCCTTATCATCATAGTAGTTGCGAATGGATTCTTTGGCCCTATCCATGGCCTCATACAAGTAGCCCATTGCGGGCTTGTCTTCATCAACTAATCAAAGTACCTTTACCAAAGGTTCAGTAATGCTACACAACTCCTGCACTACTGCCCATAAGATTTTTTGGTATGAAACTAGCCAGCATATGGCCTCTCCCTCTGGTTTGTGACTATATGGCAAAACACGCCACTCCTCTGAAAGAAACATTCTCTTCACATCCCACATAGAATTCAGGAGGGATTGAAGAGATATGAAGCTAGTGGCAAACCGTGTAATGGCAGGGCGCACCAACTCCTTGTTGTTGGTGAATGTTCTCATCAAATTAAGCACAAATGCATGATTATATATAAATTTTGTAATGTTTTTTGATGATTCAACAATATCCCTGACAAAAGGATTTTTTCCTATGTCTAGCATCAAATCAATGCAGTGTGCAACACAAGGTGTCCAAAATAAGTTAGGATACCTCTCTATAAGCATCCTGCCAGCAACAACATAATTTGCTGCATTGCTCGTTATGACTTGGACAACATGTTGTGGACCCACCTCCTGAATGAACACGTCCAACAAATCACAAAATAACTATGCATCTTTGATTTGTGTAGATGCATCAACATATTTCATAAAAATTGTTCCGTTGGGACAATTAACCAAGAAGTTAATAAGGTTCTACCCTTTTGATCAGTCCAACCTTTTGACATCATAGTGCATCCAATGCGTGCCCATGAGCCCCTAAACTCCAATCTCTTAGTGCATTCAGCCTTTTCATTTTGAAGAATGTGCCTTCTAAAGGGGCTTTGTCCCAGGCCAACAATAGCAATAACATCAATTGCAGGTTGGAAAAATGGATTGTTCCTGGCAATGTTGAAAGGAATATCACTCTAAAGAAGACACTTGCCCAACAACTTGTCAACTTCTTCCTTCTCCTTTTTTTTAAGAGCTGACGTGATAGATGGTTGTGCTCCAGGTGTGGTTCTAGGAATAAAAAATGATGAGGCAACTATGGGGTTGAGTGTAGATGTTGATGCTAAAGAAGAACCAATACCACTCTCACGGTCACCTCCCAATCCCGCCACTCCATCCCCTGCCATTTGACTCTTCAAAGCTGCCTTGGTCACTTTGGTTGTTTCTCTTTCTTCCAATGATTTGATGGCTCTACGAATGATTTCTGGATTTGTGTTTATGCAAGGCCCTACCTCATGTCCAGGAATTTGTGCAAGGTGGAACTTCAATCTGTATACCCCCCCGTCATATGATGCCCACATAACTAGCAACTCAAATTTGATCTGTCAAGCCCTCCATCAGGTTCACCAAATTTCCACAAAGGGGGTCCAATTTCCTTGGCATGTTTGTAATTTTGTTGAATCTTAAGTTTTAATGTAAGATTGAAGTTTGAAGTTTGAAGTTTTGAACCTAGGGCACAAGCAAAAATGCAAGTTAAACAAATGAAATTAAAATTTACATACAACATTTTGAATTTTTGACAAAAATGGGAAAAAACATATTCAAACCCAAGCAAAAATCATGGAAAAAACTAGGGCACAAGAAGAAATTAAACAAATATAACTAACAATCAAGATTTTGCAATTTTTTAACAAAAAATCCTCTCCACTAAATGCAACAAAAAAGACAAAAAAACACATTCAAATCCAAGCAAAAATCATGGAAAATATATGGGTGATAGAAACCCAAAGAAAAATAAGAAAAGAACAAAGAAATAGGGCCAAATTTGACGCCTTGGTGAAGAAACTTGGTCCATTTTTTTTTTTTTTGTTTGCTTGGGATGCTAAATTCCTACACTTTTCTCCTATCTTACCCTTCTAGATGAGTTCTCTTCCTCCTTAGCTCTCACCTCTGTCCTCTGTCTGCAAAATGAGAGAAAAAGTTAAAACAAATTTTGATGTTTAAAATCGCTTTGCTACGTGACCTGACAGTTTTTACTTATCGGAACACGATTTTTTCAAGCTGAAAAAATCACTGATTTTATCAGTCAGGAAATTTTTTTTGATTTTATCGCGATTTTCACAACATTGGTCTAAGGTACTATTGTGGTAGCAAATCATTTTTGAAGCTTTGACCGTGGCGATGGATAATATCTGGGCACCTCTAAGGCATAGTTGTGGTAGCGATCTGTTTTTAGCAAGACTTTATTGAGTTTACCGTGGTAGTGAGGGCCATTATAGTGGCATCAGAGTTGTGCATCTTGCCAGCCTGTGAACATATGAATTCTAGATGCTTTTGGAGGATAGGTAAAATGTTATAGTCAGGAAAAGGGAGGGTACCCACAAGTCAATCATGGCAGAAAGGGAAGAACAGCCACCGAAAGCTAACCCATTTGATATCTTGGAGGAGCTAGCAAGGGGGCAATAGTAGTTATCCCAACAAATGGCACAAGGGCAATAATAGATAGCTCAATTGCTGACTCAAGGGCAACAACAGCTTTGAAGAGTAGTAGTTCCATGGGGAAGCAAAAGGAGATGAAAGACCTCGTATTGGAATCAAGGGTGGTACTATTGCCACTCTTTTTGGAGTCCCTAGATTTACATCTTCAGGATTAGGGGGGTCGTACAAGGATAACGAGTCACAACTTTGGTCGATGGCGGAGCAACTCTTAATTTCATCGATGCAACTATGGTAGCAAAGAGAGGTATTCCCACAAAATTTTTGAGGGCTTTAGCACAATGGTGGCTGATGGGTACAACATGACATGCACACAGAAGATTCTACTCTCGAGAGTGACACTGGGTAGTTACACATTCACCGATGATTTCTACAAAGTACATCTTGCAGATACCAATGTTGTGTTCGGGGTATAGTGATTGTACTCGTTAGGAAATTTTTTAATGAACTACCAGGTGTTGGAGATGGAATTCAAGGCCTCAAATGGCAATAAGGTAGTGTTGAGAGGTATGTCCAATAGTGGTCCTCGAACTATATCAACAATGAAAATGGAGGCTATATATAGGCATGGAGATGTACCTCGCGTAGCAGAATGTTTGATTACGAGTGAGAAGTCATCAGATAGCAGCCACCAGTATCAAACCTATGATTTTGGTATTGAGTTCAAGAACAACGTTGTGGATAATGCACTTTTTAGGAACCCAATCGCGTGTTCAATCATGGAAACCAACGGAGATTGGAAAGCTCACCTCCTGGTAGGATATTCCAAAAACAAGATTGCTTGCAAGTTAATGGACGATCTCAATGACAGGTACAAAGTAGTATATGAGGTTTAAAGACAGGTTATTTTTGGTCCCAGAATCTACACTCAAGGAGAAGATCTTAAAGGCCGCACATGACATTCAACTAGTAGGACATCAAGGGTTCTTCAAAACGTACAGGGAGATCAGAGAAAGATTTCCTTGAAAAGGCCTCAATGTTAAGTTATGGTATGTTCTATGCTTATAACAGTTTACTTCTTTTTTTATTATATTCCACCGATTAGCAATCACATGTACATAAAGTAAAGTGCAGATAGAACATTAAACGATCGACAGAAAACAAGCCAAGACAAGAGACACAAGATGTGGCGGCTAGCCAGGGACAATCCCCACAATGTGTGGGGAAACCCTTTGATCAAATCTTCTTTTATCTTCAATAATTCAGCAGAGAGAAATAGTACAATAAATCTGATTCATATCAGCAGTAGCAAACCCTAGATCAGCAACATCAGCATTAGCGGCTTCATTATCAAACTAGGGCAGACCATATCTCACAAACCGACTGTCGGATTGACTTCATTCCACCACCAAAAGTTTCGGCTTCCAGAGGAGGTTCAGATGAACCTACAACGCAGTTCAGATGAGGAGATCTTCTAGGCCACGCAAGTCAATCTTTACTTCTGCAGTTGCAGCTTCAGTTTCAGCAGTTTCCGGCTTCAAACTAGGGCAGTCGATATCTTGCAAACCGTTCGTCGGATTGACTTCATTCCACCACCAAAAGTTGCGGCTTTTAGAGGAGGTTCAGATGAACCTACAGCGCAGTTCAGATGAGGAGATCTTCTAGGCCACGCAAGTCAATCTTCTGCAGTTACAGCTTCAAATTCAACAGCTTCCGGCTTCACATGTGTGAGAGAGAGACCCATTTCAACGTAGTAGAGAAGAGACTAATTTCTGCGCAGTAGAGAGAGAGAGATGTGATGAGATGAGTGAGTTCAAATGAGGAAAAGTCCTCTTATATTTATACACAACGTTGGTGGGTGAATAGATGCGACTGTTGGGCTTCTGAGCCTACATGAGTTGTAGGTCGGCTTGATAATAATTCCATAATCAAAATAAATTCATATCTCCATGAATACTTATCGGAATCGGATGATCTTTATATCAATCCTACACCTCTCGACGAGAGGAATCTAATAAAAATATTATCAGCCATGAATAAGATGACCCACATGAAGTTTTGCCCTGGTTGCCAATTTTAACACTCCCTCTCAACCATGGAGAACTTCATCTGCAATCTGTCTATCGGTCGTTACTATTCATCCATCAAATGTACTGCCCTGTACAGCCTGACCCTTGCCCTGCTCTGCTCTATTCTGCCTGTTTTGCTTTGTCTTGTTCTGCCCTGCACTGATCTGTACTGTTTTGCTCTGTTCTGCTCTGCTCTTGCATTGTTCTGTTCTGCTCTGCTTTTGTCCGAATTATGAAGAAGAAGAAATGATCGAGGATGTATCATACTGACTCAAAGTCAGTCTCAGAGTATGTACCACTGGTCCCAGACCAGTCTCAACCAACCCGAAGTCAGCATCATAGTGAGTACAACTCCACTGGTTCATCCTCCACTGACTCAAAGTCAGTCTCAGAGTGCGTACCACTGGTCCCAGACCAGTCTCAGCCGACTCGAAGTCAGCTTCATAGTAAATACCACTCCTACCACTGGTCCCAGACCAATATCGCAGTCTCAGAGAGTGTACCACTGGTCCCAGACCAGTCTCAACCGACCCGAAGTCAGCGTCATAGTATGTACCACTCTCACTGGTCCCAGACCAGTACTACACTGACACGAAGTCAGTCTCGGAGTATGTACCACTGGTCCCAGACCAGTCTCAACCGACCCGAAGTCAACGTCATAGTATGGTACAACTCCTACCACTGGTCCCAAACCAGCATCATTGATCCCAGATCAATGGAGGTCATCCTAGCGTAGGGAGTACGGTAAATACAACGATGCGTCCATCGGTACTACTATGGTCCCTAACTTCATTTCCCTGCTCATTGATCAGATGAGAGGTACTTCCCATGAGTCCCAGACTGCATGGGTAGGATGCCTCGGCAGGAGAACTAATCAATCCTGTCCTCACAGGAGAACACATCAATCCTGCTACAATCGCTGTGGAGAACACATCAATCCAGGCTGCCATGGAGAACACATAAATCCAGGCCTCACAGGAGAACTAATCATCCTGCTGCACAGGAGAGCGAATCATCCTGTTCCACAAGAGAGCAAATCATCTTGTCCCACAAGAGAGCGAATCATCTTGTTCCAGTGTGCACCACCAGGGGAGGGTGAGTCACCCTGTGGTCATATGTTGCTCCAGTAGGAACCGCAAGCCCTCAGAGCTCCCAGAGCTCAATGTATGCAACATGCAGGACCCTTGTACAAGGGTTTCTTGCTGACTCCAAGTCGTTTGGGAAAATCACAGATTAGATCTTTCCTTGGGGCTTTGACAAGGTGTATCAACCTGTACATCATCTTAATGTGATGGAGCTTCCTTGCTCATCGACTTACCATATCCCAGATGATGTCTATCTGCTGGAGCAATTGACGAATACGGGATTCCTCAATAATCGAATCCCACCTCTGGTTGTTACAGAGAATCACAGTGGTATCCAATGTAAATCCAAACAGCTCACTGAAGAGCTTTCGCAATCAGACTGCCTCACACGAGGTTATGCTAGCAACAATATATCTTGCTTCGGCGGTGCTCAAAGCCACCGACTTCTGCTTCCTGCTCATCCAAGATATCGAAGCAAATCCCAAGGTGAAACAGTACCCGGAAGTGCTCTTACGGTCCACCACACTGCCTGCCCAATCAACATCAGTATATCCAAGTAGTCTCACATCTCCGACAGTGTATCTTAATCCATGAGAGATTGTGTCCTGAAGACATCTCAGAGGATTTCTGGCATCAATCTAGTGAGGCTCAACCAAATATGAGCTCACAATGCTAACTGCAAAACATATGTTCGGACGGAGGTTCACCAAGAACATCAATGCGAATGAGTTTTTGAAACTCAGAGGCATTTCCCAAGTCTGGTCCGACATCACTACCATATAACTTCTAAAAGTTAAGATCCTCGAGGTAGTCACAGGCTTGCAGTCCATCATACCGAATCTTTCCAATATCTTTACCACATATTTTCCTTGAGATAGGAAAATCTCCCTTGGATTCTGCCACACTTCAAGTTCTTGGTCCTTCATTTCAAATTCAGAAGCCATCTCCCTCTTACATTTGTGAATGAGAGGGTTTGCACCTGTTAGAAAGAGGTCATCCACATACAACACCAGTATGAGAGGCTTGTCATCTTCAACCTTAAAGTAAAGGTTAGGATCAGCTTCACTCCTAGTGAATCCCAGCTTCATCAAGTAGCTATCGATCCTCTCATACCATGCTCGGGGTGCTTGCTTCAGCCCATAGAGAGCCTTCTTCAACCTGCATACATGAGATTTTCAATCATAAATCTCAAATCCTTCAGGTTGCTCCACATAGACCTCTTCTTTGATAGAACCATGCAAGAACGCGGTCTTAACATCCATCTGATGAAGGTTCCATCCTTGTGAAGCCACAAGGGCTATGATCAAGCGGATGGTCGTATATCTGGCAACAGGTGCAAATATCATAGTCTATACCTCCCTTCTGGGATAAACCACGAGCAACAAAATGAACCTTATACTTTTCCATACTTCCATTTGCTGCATGCTTTATGTTGTAAAGCCATTTTGAAGTAACAATTGTCTTGTCCAGGGTCTGGGAACTACTTCCCAGACATCATTCTCCATAATAGACTCATATTCTATGGTCATAGCATCCTTCCAGATGACATCTGAGAATGATGAAGGTTCATTTTGTATGATCGTGCTCATGATGGTCAGGTATCCCTGATACCTGTTAAGTTTCTTACTTTGATGGAAGGTTCCTCAGGGTGCAGCATGTCCTTCAGCATCATCAAGTATCCCCCTAAGCCATGAAGGCCTCTTCCTAGAAGAGGAAGGCTCATGTGGATGAGGATCAATCGGATCCATGGGTTCTTCTACATCAGGCATTGATTCATCATCCTTTTCTTTCGGTTCCCTGGTGTCGGCTTCTTGAGAGCTACTCAAAGTCAGCAGATTGTCCACCTTGCTGAGAGCCATATCTTTGTCAAAGGTGACATCATGACTAATCACGACTTCCCTTTGACCGGTGGTGAACATTTCTTTAGGAGTTTAGGAACCCAATGCTTGATGAGGGCATCGATTTTGTACATATACGGCGGTGATTGTAGTTTCAGCCCATAGAAACTTTGGAAGTCTTTGATCATGTAGCATGGCCCGGACAGCTTCCATCATCGTGTGGTTCTTCCTTCCCACCACACCATTCTGCTCAGGAGTATGTGGTGTAGTAGTCTCCCTCTTAATGCCAACCTCAGGTATGCCTGAGTAAACCAACTGTAATATATCGGAGGTCTTGCTTTGGCTTGAGGGGAATGGTCCCCTTTTGAGCTTTCCTTTGGCACATCCTGGACATACACCTTTCTCTACTTGGAATTCGGGCATCCCTGTTACCATCTGTCTTACATCGGGTAGAGCTTTGTAATGAAGGTGGGCAAACCTCCGATGCCAAAGTTTGGACTAAAGAGTTGTGTCACAAGACATGACACCTAGCAGACTTCCATCGACCTGATATAATGAATCAACACTAAACCCAAGAGTAAAGGCATCTTTAACATTATTTTTCCATATACATACCTTGCCATTGCTGAAGGTTACCTTGTAGCCTCTGTCTTCCATTGCCAAGATGGACACTAGGTTCCTTTTGAGGTCAGGTGCATTTAATACATCCTAGAATTTCTAGCCTTCTTGAATGCTTGTCCTCTTCCTTGATTCCCAACTCTCCTCTTACCTTTGCTGTTGAATTTGTCATTCCTTTGATTGCCATCAGAGGGATTTCGAGTTGCACCACTGCATACTGTACCATGCTTCTCTAATCATGATTATCATCATGCTGCCCATGTCCATGATTTTATCCATCATAATGCTGCTCAAACTAGTGTGCATCATCATCATGCTATCATATATGTCCATGATCTCATGTTGCCCTTTATGTCCATGATCTCATTCATCATGATGCTCATGATCTCATACACAGTGACTTGCTTTATCGCAAATGTAACATCGTCATTTTCTTCTAGCCTTAGGTCCAGCCTTTCCTTTTGATTTAGTCCCAGAATTATTTCTTTTCTTTGCATGAGAAGAAAAGGCAGCAGGAGGACCTTTAGGCATGGGCATTTCTTGCACTTCTTCCCTTGTTTCTTCTTGAATGCATCTAGCCATTAATTCCTCGAAACTAGGAATTACATTATAGTTCAAAAGAGTAGTCTTGAACACATACCATTCAAATGGTAATCCTCCGAGAGTTGTGAGTGCCATTTCTCTGTCAGTAATAGTTTCCCCAATAGATAGGAGATCGTTCTTGATCTCGGTGATTCTTAAGAAGTATGCTTGCATACTTTGATCTTTACCCTTCTTGATTTCCCTCAGCTTATTTCTAAGAAACAAAACTTGATTTGCATCATTAACTTTAAATAAACTCACCAGTCTATCGTATATTTCCTTGGAGGTGTCCAGTTCAGAGATGCAGGCCACCAAGTGCTTGTTGATAGAGTCCCGGATGATCTTCTATTGTTTTGACTTCTCCATTTTTTCATTTGTTCCAGGCAGCAGCGGATGCATTTGATGGAGGCTCAACAATATTGCCTCTCACATGATCCAACACTCCTTGATTCTCAAGGGTTAGATCGATAGACATCTTCCATTCGTGATAGTCAGCTTTCTCACGGAGCTTGTCTTCAGCAGGAAAGAGTGTTGAGGACCCCATAGTTCTTTTAGGATAGCCTTGCCAATCTTCTCTTCGATGATTGCTCTTGCTCTTGCTCGGGCTTTGTCTTCACCTCAACTCTGATACCATGTTAAGTTATGGTATGTTCTATGCTTATAACAGTTTACTTCTTTTTCTTATTATATTCCACCGATTAGCAATCACATGTACATAAAGTAAAGTGCAGATAGAACATTAAACGATCGACAGAAAACAAGCCAAGACAAGAGACACAAGATGTGGCGGCTAGCCAGGGACAAACCCCACAATGTGTGGGGAAACCCTTTGATCAAATCTTCTTTTATCTTCAATAATTCAGCAGAGAGAAATAGTACAATAAATCTGATTCATATCAGCAGTAGCAAACCCTAGATCAGCAGCATCAGCATTAGCGGCTTCATTATCAAACTAGGGCAGACCATATCTCACAAACCGACCGTCGGATTGACTTCATTCCACCACCAAAAGTTTCGGCTTCCAGAGGAGGTTCAGATGAACCTACAACGTAGTTCAGATGAGGAGATCTTCTAGCCACGCAAGTCAATCTTTACTTCTGCAGTTGCAGCTTCAGTTTCAGCAGTTTCCGGCTTCAAACTAGGGCAGTCGATATCTTGAAAACCGTTCGTCGAATTGACTTCATTCCACCACCAAAAGTTGCGACTTTTAGAGGAGGTTCAGATGAACCTACAACGCAGTTCAGATGAGGAGATCTTCTAGGCCACGCAAGTCAATCTTTACTTCTGCAGTTACAGCTTCAAATTCAACAGCTTCCGGCTTCACATGTGTGAGAGAGAGACCCATTTCAGCGTAGTAGAGAAGAGACTCATTTCTGCGCAGTAGAGAGAGAGAGAGATGTGATGAGATGAGTGAGTTCAAATGAGAAAAAGTCCTCTTATATTTATACACAACGTTGGTGGGTGAATAGATGCGACTGTTGGGCTTCTGAGCTTACATGAGTTGTAGGTCGGCTTGATAATAATTCCATAATCAAAATAAATTCATATCTCCATGAATACTTATCGGAATTGGATGATCTTTATATCAATCCTACACCTCTTGACGAGAGGAATCTAATAAAAATATTATCAACCATGAATAAGATGACCCAGATGAAGTTTTGCCCTGGTTGCCAATTTTAACACTCAAGGATGATGTGTTGAGGCATGTAAGGGAGTGCATGACTTGTCAACAGAATAAGCTTAGGCATACTCCTGTAGGATTGCTACAACTGCGCCAATTCCAGAGCTTATATATGGGAATGCCAAAAGGAGGAGGCAACACTTGAGAGAAATTCTTTCTAAACAAGACAAAGAATCAATTGAAATAGTCAACCCTGCTTCTAGTATTCGATGCCTCAAAGGTGCTCCCTTGCCTCTAGGAGTGGATAAAAGTGATAAGGGGGCCTTGGGCATTGCTCCACAAACTTATATCACAAACATGGATATGCAGCCTCATCATAGTGATGGTAAAATGTTCCACAAAGTACAAGGTACAACTGAAAACAATGGAGCAAATGATTTTACTAATGTTGAACAAGCTCTTGATTTAAGTCATGCTTCAACCGTGAACATGTTGAAGTGTTTAGTAGAAGCAATTGATGATCAAAGAGCCAAAAATGAGGAACTGCCCTTGAGTCTTTGGGGGAAGGCTAACCATAGATGAGTCTAGCAAACAACTACTAAAAATGGATGATGGATTAAGACAAGAAGTCAAAGAATTGCGGCCAACAATGGATGCATTTCACTCAAAACACATGCATGTTGCAAATGAGGTTCAAATGTTTCCAATTAGCCATGCAAGTGATTAGTTTACTATAAAATAGTTGACATGTGATCTAGTGAAGACTACAATAGATCTTGAAGAAAGCAGGCGCAAGCCGGTAAGCTTGAAAACGCAGAGGGTTGCAACACTTGGAACATCAATACAATGCTACATCTAGAAAATGAAAATGATACGGAGGACAAGTCAGGGGATAAGAATACGGAGCTGGAGGACATAGCAGCAGCATGGGAAGTCACCAAGATGTTAGCAACAAGCAAACTGCTAGAGCTACAAGAAGCACACGAAGAAAAGATGAAAATTTAAAGGCTGGTAGAACTTATGCAAAAACTGTGAAGGATGAGAACCATTTTTTTATCATCAAGACCCTATATTTTATTGAATGGGCAACTTCAACATTTCAAAGTTGAGGTGAAAGAATATCAGAGCAAGATGGAGTCACAACAGACTGAAGACAAAATCTATCCCTTTCGGCTCAATTACCAGCGTAGATGAAGCGTGCATAGAATTAGATGAAGTTGATACTCTTGTAAAGATTGTCGTGGATGGAACAAAGAGCAAGAATCATGAAGAGATTAAAGAGAGAGGGATAATGGAGGGACAATTTATATTAATTCTAAAGGTTATCGTGGCTGTCCGAGAGAGGAGATTGAGGTGCAGGATGATCTCAGAATATCTTATCAAGTGGAAGGATTTGCCTAAAGAGGACACCATGTGGGAAGGGGGGGAAATCTTGCAGCACTCTAATTTGCAATTGCTTGAGGGAAAGCAATGTTGGGAAGGGGGGACTGTAATGTTCTCCTCAAATTAAATTGCCAAAGGAGGATGTAGTAGCCTACTTAACCCCATAAGCTATAGTCATTTGTAAAGAGGAACCCATTATATAATGTTACTAGGGTAACATTAGATAATTTGGGGCAAATGGAGGGAAACTTGTAATAGAAGTCAAATTTGGGGCAAATGGAGGGAAACTTGTAATAGAAGTCAAATTTGGGGCAAATGGAGGGAAACTAGTGAGCCACTAAAAATTAAAATTAGGAGGGAAAAATCCCAAAGGAAATTTATAAAAAGGAGGGAGGAGATTTGTTTTGATCGTCATGGATTGTTTATCTTTATGATTTTTGGGCTGAGGCTTTTAGAGGGTTTTAAGACCCTTTTTCTCTGGCTGGTGTCGATGGTGAAAGATTCCACCCTAGCCAATCCATGTTTCTCTTTTACTACAAGACCAAACTCTGTTTGGCATAATTTCTGAGGCAACAATTCTCGGCAGTGAGGGTTTCTAAGGCTTTATGTGTGGCGGCAGATTATTTCTGGGGCCTTGTCTGTGGCAGTGTATCATTCTAAGGTCAAATCTGAGACAACAAATCCTTTGTAGGGCCTTGTTTGTGACAATGTACCATTATGAGGCCAAGTCTGTGACAATGAATCCTTTCTAGGGCCTTATTATTCTGAGGCCTAATCTGAAACAACAGATCCTTTCTAGTTCCTTGTCTGTGGTATCCTACAATTCTGAGGCCAAGTCTGTGACAATGGATACTTTTAGGGCCTTGTCTGTGGCAACGTATCATTCTGAGGCCAAGTCTGTGACAACGGATCCTTTCTAAGGTCTGGTCCTTAGCGACAGGGTATGTCTAAAGAACTATTGTGGCAACAAATCATTTCTGAAACTGTGATCATGACAACAAATAATATCTGGGCACCTCTGAGGCATGGTTGTGGCAACGATTTGTTTCTAGCAAGACTCTGTTGAGTTGACTATGTCAGCGAGGGTTGGTGTCAACCTTGTGAAGCAACATTCTAGGGTAGCGTAGAGGGTGGAGCCTCTCTCTCAGTAACAACGGGGTCTGCATGAGGAAAGGGGAGCTGAGGATAAGTCCTCTGTGATAGTGGAGGATCGAGGGGCCATTCCTGAGGCCAATGGCATCAAAAAGGGATATTATAGTTGAAACAGAGGGCTATGAGAATTAGGAGGGATTGGGTCCAAAGCAGATAGGACAAATACATCTCAGGCAACTAACAAGACCAAATCCAAGACAACAAGTGACTAAGGGCACCAAAGCTGTAGTGGGTTGTAAGGTCAAACCATTGGTATACGGACAATATGATCTGTTGATGTAACAACATTAATTTGTAAATCTAAACTACAATGTGTTATTGGAAGGATTGTGGAATTATATCTTGTTATGCATTGTTGAAATTGGCTTTATTGTATGAATTGTTGGTAAAATCAACTACTTGTTCACACTGTTTGTGTATTTAGTATCATCTCTGTTTGCAAAATTGAAGGGATATTGTGATACTAGTATAGAATACAATTTTGTCATGTGCTCTTTCTGAACCTAAGGGTAATTTTCTTAGAAGGTCCATTACACCAAGTGTCATAAAGTGTGAGGAATCTGTCATTGTGGGGTGAGGGAATCTCTCCCATGTGGTCCACCCATCCTACAGTGAATCTCCTTCAACACTCATGTGCCCTCTTCCTAGGAGCCTTTTGGCATCCTTCATCAGAGCTTTAACTGTTTATTACATTCAGTTGGTGCTGTTGAACTGCCTTTCATATAAAATCCAACTTTTATTTATATGGGGCTTTTTCATATCCCTTTCATATCCAACAACTTTAAATTTTACATGAGTCTGAGTTCACTTCTCTAGAAACAATTTCACATTGATAATGCAAATTAGCAAGTGTTGAATGGCACACCTATCCTACAGTGTGTTGAAAGAATGTTATCATTGGTGTCAAAGGGTGAATAGGCCATAAATAGCCCCTGAAGAAAATCAAGTTTTTGGTAGATAGAATCAATGCAAAGTTGCAAACACAAGAATGGATTACACCATCTCGTGGTGCTCGCCAAGACCTTTCCAACAAGGTATGGCTCGCTCTCTAACTCCTCTTGGTTGAGGAAATATGTATTTTTCAAGTCAAAAGTTAATTTTCTTTGGCCCTAGTCAAGTTGACCCTCCTACAAATCAGGTCGGCCTTACTTAGGTTAAGTTGGCCCCGTTAGGGAGTCAACGAGGCCTATAAATAGGCTTTTCCCTCTCCCATTTGTCCAAGGCATTCGGTGAAGCAAGTGTGAGTAATTCAGACCTGTCGAGGAGCAGAAAAAAAGAAAACTTGGTCTAATTAAGGCAAAATTCGGTTCTGTTACAAGCCCTGTAATAGCCTCAGCCCAGAACCAAAGCTAGCCCTGTAGCAGACCACAGAGAGGCCGAAATTTGGGCCTGTTACAGACCGCATAGAGGCTGAAATTTGGGCCTGTTTCAAGCTGCAGGAGGGTCAAATTTCAGACCTATCTAGGCCTCAAAACAAGGGCCAAAAAAGCCCCATGGAAGCAGCTGAGGAATAGTAAAAAATTGTCCTGTTTTGACCACAGAATAAAGAGGTGTTTAAGGGCCATCTTTGAGGCTACTGAGGACACAATTTTGATAAGATCTAGCAGCTGTCAAAAGGAAGATTTGGACTTGGTTAAAGGCAATATCTAAGGCCTGTTAAGCCGAACTCCAAAAGCAAAACAATGAGACACAACACAGAGACAGTAAGTCAAAGCTCATTCTCTTCTGTAGCATGACCAGATTTCTCCAAACTGATATCTGAGGTATGAGTTAGAATCTTCCTCTTGTTGTTGGACTGTTTATCTTTAAGATTGCAAATTGAGTTACAACATGTGAGTTGGACATGTCAAATTGAAGGGGCAAAGCTAAAGTTGTAAATGACTTAGCAGAGACAATAGTGATTGTGTATTGTTGTAATTGGGTCACTATCCCTGGTACGGGAGCCCAAAATTCTTGTTCTAGCTTTTATTATTATGGGTGGCAGTGTGGTGCTAGGCAAGGAAGTTGTAGCTTCCTTCAGCAGGTTGTCACCTCCTTCTAGTGGGTGCTGGTAAACCAGGGGGTTGTAGCCTCCAAGTTGTAGCTTGTAAATAAATTGAAACTATATAAATAAGTTTCCATGTATATTTGATGTTTATTATGTTGATGTTCTCTTACATAGAAGTTTTTGACTGCTTGGGAAGTAAAATGTTCTAAAGGTGCTCAATACTGTTTCACGGGCTCTCAATATTGCTGATATTTCCAACACAGTGAATCTCCTTCTACACTAATGTTGCCTCTTCCTAGGAGAACAATGTGGAGCAACCAAAAACTAACTTATGAAGGGGCCTTTTGGCTTCCTTCTTCAGAGCTTTAGTTGTTTATCATGACCAGGTGATGCTGTTGAAATGCTCTTTCATATACAATTCAACTTTGATGATATGACCCTAAGGGGGGCATATATGGGGTTCAATGTATATGATATTACGGTTACCCCAAGTTAGGGCATATATGGGTTAAATGTGTGAATAAGTATATATAGAGATCATGTAGTCATTATGGAGGACGTGATTTGGATGTATAAAGTTATTGATTATTTGGAGGTTCTCCTATTATTTAAGGAGTTACTGTGTGACTTATCTCTCTTTTCGATTTTGAAGTTGTACTCCACACTGACATTGGTGTACATTGTGTACACTTTCTGGTTTTTATATGTATTTGCATTATAACATTTTATGTAAATGGGGCCCTTTCATATCTAACAAATTCTAATGTCACTGTAGTCTTGAGTTCACACGTTGGTAATACAAATTAGCATGTTGAATGTATCAACAAAGCGAAGGCATACGGAAGTATTTGCTATATATAACACTGATTGGTGTAGGACTCTTGAAAATTGGTAGAGAATTTAAGAATCCATTGTGCATCATTCTCTTTAATCAAATAGCTATTCAAGTAATAAAAGGAAGCACAAATATTTAGGGTGCTTTGGTTTCCTTCATTAGAGCTTTAGCTATTCATTATCTCTAGTGTAACATACACAGTCCTCTTTGATCTTACTAAAGGTTTAGGGTACCAATTTTTTTTCCTTTACCAATACCATTATTAGCTTTGTAACCACACTGTAACACCCACAACACACCTGACATTGAGGCTCACCTTAAGGATGTGGGGTTATTGAATTTTCACTTTTATTACTTAGGTCAAACCTCATTTTTGAGGCCACCATTGCCTTCTGTTCATTGAGAGCTTTTTGGTGGTATAAATTTTATCAAAATCCGAGCCAAGCTCACCAAGTTATGGTCATTTGAAATTTTTATGCTTGATGCCATGTTAGCAAAGACCATACAATTGACACATGGTAGATGATATGGCACCCCAAGTCCACATGTCTCCATAGGGGTGGCACCAATTTAGCACCATGGTCACTTCTCCTTGCCATGTCATCCACTGGCCCTAATTAAATTACTTTACAATTAATTATACAAATGGGTTCTTAGATTGAATTTTATTATTTACTATATATATCATATTAATATTTCAAATAATAAAAATACATCTAAGTGACATGCCATTATTGTGTTATAAACCAACCCAAGTGCACGTACAACTCACCTGGGAACAAAACCCACATGCTAAATTCTACAGTGTCAAAGGTTTCATTAGCCACCAATGAAATCCAAAATTTGTCCATCGTGAAACGTAAAACATTTCCTCGATCATCGATGGGGCAAAAACTCCAACTGATACAAATAAAATAATAAATAATTAACTATGGCAAAAATAAAATAATAAATGATAAATAATTAGTTAGTAAAGGGTGCATATGTACCCTCTCACTCATGACCAATCAATGATATATAGCACATCGTCCAAGTGATATTGTAAACCATCAATTCATATCCTTATTCAATAATAATACATATTATCTCCAAGTATTTATTGGTTACAATGGTATTAGAACCTGATGTAGGCTACTATGGTTTCCACTATACACTATGCCTCTATTGCCCAGTGTGCCATCGTTGTGTTATTAGCTACCGCTAGTTTTGTCTGTTGCTGTCGCTTCATTTTTTGCCTGTCGTTGCCAGTTCTCAGTTGCATTCTATTGCTGCACTCCATGTCAGTGCCTGTCCCTGCAGTCACCTTCCGTTGTTGCCAACTTGCATGCAGAAAATCGTACAGATGTCGTATGGGTGATTCAATTTTTTTTTAAAATTATTAAGAGTTGACTTTTATTAATTATTGTTATTAATTTTAACTATTAATAATTATTTTTTATTACATATTAGTTATTAATTTTATTTATTTTTAATAGTTAATTAATAATTATTATATAATTAATTATGCAATTATTAATTGCCTCATAAATTAAGTAAATAAGTTAAAAAGGGGAAAAGGGGAAAAAGGGAAAATCATATATATATATATATGTGAGAAAAAAAATGGTTCGCAACAAAGAAATTCTTGTAGATATTAATCAATATAGAGATGAAGTCAATAACGTAAGACATTGTATCTGCAATGTTGAAAAGGTGTAGACAGAGTTCAGGGAAGGACAAAAGGTGTTATTTGAGAAGATGAATCAACTAATAGAGAAGGGAAATAGAATTGATAATCTATTTGCAAAGTCTGAGGATTGATGGCAAACTGCGTTAAGAATGAAGAATGATGACAAGGAGAAAACTACCAAGACACTTAACTACCAAGGTGAACAAATTAATCGAGTAACTGAAAAAGTAGATGCTTTAATGGCACAACCCTTAGTTTATCAAAAGCCAACACCTAGTCCACAAAATACAAGTGACCAGGACCATCAAGAACCACCTCCAGTAATTTTTTTAGGCAGTCAGTTGTTGAAGTTTGTAGCTCGGGCAGGAACTTTTGCACGAGCCTTGTGTCTTGGCATGTAGAAGTCGCCCACATGTCACCTTAGAACACTTGCTCTTGGTCGAGCAAGTTTCTGATGTAACTTGTTGAATTTCTAGGGCACAAACTAGAATTAGTTTTTGTTCTGCATGATAACTACTTTCAATTATTCAACCAACATTCAATTCACATATCATTAATTCATAATCATTAAGCAGTTATACAGAAGAAAATCCAACCATTAAAAGCATGAAACAGTGATGAAAAATAACCATGAAACCATATGACAAGAGACATAGAAATTAGGCCTAAGGCCAGGCAAAACCCACAAGGGGAAACCCAAAAATTCTTTCTTATGAGAGAGAGAGAGCTCATAGTTCATCAATACATCAGAAACAACATCAAGAGAATAAAAAAACCAATATCTAAGACCAAGATGAAATCCCAAACCCTCCTCCTGAAATTTTGGCCCTCCATTTCAGACTTGCTTCTTTGTTTGATTAGAGATGAGCAAGACCAAGTTGATGTGTGCAAATGATAAGGAGAGGTCTCTTTTATATAGACTTTTGAAGGAGGTTGAATGGGTGCCTTTTGGGGCCTAGCCGACTTGGAATAATGTGAGGCTGGCTTTGAAATATTTTGGAGGCAACTCGTAAATTCAAATTTTCAATTTCACAATTTCTTCACATGATAAAAATATCGACCATGGCTACAATATTTCCAACACTCCCTCTTAGCCAAGGAGGTATTTTCATTCCCTCTCATATGTACATGTCTCATCATAACGGACGCAGATAACATCACAAGACTGTTGAAGAAAGTGTAACTATGTAAATTTGTATCTAGCAAATTATTTTGTAAAATTTGAGTCATGGGTTTCATGCTCAAAATTGTTTTAGTAGCTCCCATTGTGAGCTCTAGGCTAGGTGATAGGATTGTGTCATTATTGTAATTGTTACACTTGTAAATAATATGTCAAAATGAGAAGTTGTGTCTCGAAGATCAAGGGCAATAACCATGTAAAATTCCTCCTCCAAAAGCAAGGCAAAAGAGCCATTAATTTGGCACAAAGAAGGCTTACACATGCATTGATAGAAGACGGCTTCAAGGCAGATTTCAAGTCAGCTTAGGGACAGTTATCAAGTCGGCCTAATGAGGCATCACAAGAAGACTATAAAAGGACCCCTCTCATCTTATTCAAGGACATCAATTCGGTCACTCTCTCATACTCAAGAACTCGGTCAAAATCAGAGATAAAGGTGCAAGGAAAAGGTCAAGACAAGGAGCCGCAGGTCAGCGAGAAAATGGAGTCTGTTCTGCCATCCGAAATAGTAAGAAGTCGCGGCAACAGATTGAGACTAGGGCATCATCTTGTGTGCTCGTTTTGGCAAGGAAAGGGTTCGTTTTTGGGACAGTTTAAAGGGCAGAAATAAGTGGAAGTATCCTACTAGAAGAAGGTTTAGGTGGGCTAAAAGAGCCCTAAACCTCTCCCACATGTGAACTTGAATTGCAGATCTGTTCTTCTCTGATTTAGGGCTGCTAGGACAGTCATCCACAAGGTCTCCAAAAGGTTCGTTCTAAGGTCAAGAGTAAGGATCTTGATACACAAGACTAATCCTTAAGGAAAGTGAAGATATAGGAGGGCTAGGAGAGCCACTCCTTGACATCTAGTGAAGTCATTCACAGTAAAATTGCAGACTTACAGGGCTGACTGAAATTGCAAGAGGAAGATCAAGTTGTTGGGTAAAAACTTGATTTGTAATCACCCTTGAAACAAGTACAATTTGAG
The DNA here is from genome assembly GCA_031772625.1 of Pinus tabuliformis. Lineage (NCBI taxonomy): Eukaryota > Viridiplantae > Streptophyta > Pinopsida > Pinales > Pinaceae > Pinus > Pinus tabuliformis. Next base: position 651,724,483 of record CM062815.1, on the reverse strand, counting down.
GAAAGGTACAAGGAAGGTAGAAACTGGTCCTAGCTCATCTAGAAGCTGATCCAGTTCACTGTACAGCAGTTAGAGGACAATAGCAGTAAGAGGACAGCAGCAGTCAAAGGTACTTGCCTTGATCCTGGAGACACATCAGTCAAAGGGTATGTGTCTAGGTCTTGGAAATTTTGTCAAGTGAAGATTCTATAAGAAGATTTTCATGGGTTTTCCTCTCAAGGTCTTGGAGAGGTTTTTCCCTGGCTGCTGCCTATATCTTGTGTTATTGTTCTTTTGTTTATTGTTCATGGTAGCTGGTTGATGAAGTTAATGAACACACATAAAGAATAAATTGTTTGTATAAATAAAAAGTTAAAAAGAACTTCACAAGTAGTTACCTAGATCGAGAAATCATTAACATATCAAAGCCCTAGATTTCTCAACATGGTTTTAGAGCGTATGGTAGCACGTCAAGGAAGGGCTGACAAAGAACATTAAAGAAGAGGCAAGGCAGTTGAAGTTGAAGGCAAAACAAGAACTAGATCTACATTCCAAAACCCTAGATCTATCAAAGGGAAGGCAAGAGCTACTATTCTAAAGGGAAGATCTATAAGAGGAAGGCAACAAGCATCCTCACACTCCAGTTGAAGAGCAGATCCTCAAGGATAAGATATCAAGTTCCCTCACATTCAAGTTGAAGGACAGACATACAAGCTTCCTCAAGGCACATACAAGCTTCCTCAAGGCAGCGATCCAAAGACAAGCTTCAAGGATCATCATATCAAGTATCTTATTTTATGAGCAAAACTAATCTTGAAAAGATGTCCTCTTGCAAGGAAAGCAATAAGTTAGTTGGGGTTGCCAACTTCCTTTCTTGGAAGAAGAGAATTGACATCAACTTAAAAGAAGAAGAAGTTATGGAACATGTGGAAAAGAAAATTTCTATTCATACTGATAGTCAAGAATTGGCCAAGTACAACAAGAATGAAATAAGAGCTCAAAAGATTCTCATAGAATCTATGAAAGATTTTTTGATTCCCTATGGGGCCAAACTTGAAACAACCAAGGAAATCTATGACAAATTGATAGAACTATTCTCCGTCAACACTGCAGGAGAAGGGATCTCTTTAAGAAAGGAGTTGTACAAGATGAAAATCAATAAAGAAGAAGGTATAGCTCCGTACCTTATGAGGGTTTCTAAAATAAGAGACTAGTTACAGGATCGTGGAGAAATCATGTTTGATCAAGAAATGACTACTATAGTGCTGAATGCACTACCTGAGGATTGGGGAAACTTTACAACCAACATATGGGCTAGAAAGAAGGCATCCTCACTCAATGATCTGTGGTTGATATGCAAAGTGGAAGAAGCTAGATTGAAGGCCAAGGAAGACATTGTAGTTGGACCCAAGGAGCAAGCATTTGCTGCCAGGTTCAAGAGAAAAGGGAAGTTCGGAAAATTTGAAAGGTCTGGTCACCAACAACATCCCAAGAAAGACATGTCAAAGATTCAATGCTTTGAATGTCACGATTATGGACACTACCGGAGAGATTGTCCCAAGTGAAAGAAGAATGGCAAGAGGAAACATGAAGCAACACATGTCACCTAGGAAATATAAGACAATGAAAAGAAGCCGAAAAAGGAGGACTCACAAGATCTTTACTATGATTGAAAGATCACCTCCTTCTTTCTAACATATATCTTAGTTGCATGATAGATTGCATATGCATTTTGTGACATATTGAAATTCATGAACATTCTTAATGGTTAGTAGTTCCTTGAAGGATATTTTGTTTGACTATGTACATTGTATTTTGTACCATTCATAGAGAAACAATTGATGTACAAGGATATGTTGAATCCTCTGAAAGAACTGTTAAAGTCATGAAACAAGTGTGTTGTATAGGAATTTCTTTATGAAAGTATTCTAGAAAGAATGAATTACAATTTGTAGGAAACCCTAAGATGAGAACACTTTGGTTCTCTGAATCTCTGAAGGGTTTTATAGGCAAATATTCTCTGTAAAGAATCCATGTTCATGAAATTAAGAATGATGGTACTAAGAGAAGCTGCAAGAGTCAAGTCAACTTTGTTGCAGGTCAAAGATCCTTCAAGAAGTCTGCTGCAAGAATCATGGTATGATTCAAGATTGATAAGGTATGTATGTTATTGTATTTTAAGATATCATGTCAGTTGTTTTTGGTATAGAAGATCTCTTTCTCTAGTTTGTGCAGGTGAACATATGGCCTCATTTGAGACATGAGGTGGAGCTCTGTAGTAAAGAGGAAGAAAGAGATCCAAGAAGATACCATGATCTTAAGAATTCAATATCCAAGAAATATGACATCTCCCGATAGAAGGCATGAAGCACTGTAAAAGAAGAAGAAGACCCTTTGACACTTGAACAACCTTGGAGATAGGAGCATGCAGGATATTGGTACAAGATGTCTCTAGAAAAGGTCATCACCAAAAGGTAATATGTGATTTGTTTTGGTTTCTGACTTCTTGGAGAAGGTCTGTACATGTTTGTAAGGCCATGGCAAGAAGAGTTGTGAAGGACAACCATGTTCCTTATGATTTAAAGCAGTGTTGTTAAAATCGCGATAAAATCGCGATTTTATCGTAAAAGCGCGATTTTTTCATTTAGCCGATTCAAATCGCGATTTTTATACATAAAAATCGCGATTTTTATACATAAAAATCGCCACTTTTTTTTATAACGATTTTTATCGAAAAAATCGCGATTTTTTGAAAAAATCGGAAAAAAGCGGGAAAAAATCGTTAAAATCGGGAAAAAATCGTTAAAATCGGGAAAAAATCGGAAAAAGCGGGAAAAAATCGTTTGGCACAAAAATATTCATTTTTTTTCAATTTTTTTCAATTTTTTTTAAAAAATGAATATTTTTGTGCCAAACGATTTTTTCCCGCTTTTTTCCGATTTTTTCCCGATTTTAACGATTTTTTCCGCTTTTTTCCCGGCGCCGATTAAATCCCGATCGCGATGTGTGCAACACTGATTTAAAGCAATCACCGTTGAAGGAAAAGCGAAGATAGTTGGCCATATGAAGAAAGCTCCAGATATAAAGCCAAGAAGGATACTTTCCGGGAAAGAAGGAATGACATGATGAAGGAAAGTGATGGATGGTTGGACCCTACATTATGAAGAAAGTGATGACATCAAGGTTATGGATCATCAAGCAACTATAAGACCCTATAAAGTGCTGATGAAAGAGTCCCTGTTTGAGAGGGAGCTCTGGAAAGCTTCTATGAGGAAAGGAAATTGAACAAGTTTTTGAGTAAGGTGAAACTTGGAACTCATCCCTGGTTAAGAGGGAGAGTTAGACACGACATTATTGTCTTCAGTTTGGAAAAAAGAATGGAGGATTTTGTAGTCATTTGGCCTCCGACAGACTTTGAGGATGTGGTAGGGCATCCAAGACAAGAGTGGGCAAGAGGGCCGATACTCTTGAGGGCTGGGAACCCAAGTTGAGAATAGTCTTAGTAGGGCATACTCGGAGAACACCCGGGTGGGTATGACCCTAAGAGAGACAATGATGATGCGTGTCTATCAGTCATTGGTCTCGCCAACATTGTGTGCTCTGATCGAAGTGAGAGATAGAGCTGTTAGTCAAGGCCTTGCTAAATGAAAACAATGTTGGTTGAAATGACGCTATAACAAATGGATTGAAAATCCGATCTTCTTATGAGAATTCTTTTGAGAACTTGAAAAATTGTCCAAGTACCATGTATGTATAAATATCTCCCTAGTCAAGAGGCAATGTTGAAGAAAGTGTAACTAGGTTCGGTATTTATAATGACACATGATGTAAATTTGTATCTACCAAATTATTTTGTAAAATTTGCGTCATGGGTTTCTTGCTCAAAATTGTTTTAGTAGCTCCCATTGTGAACTCTAGGCTAGGTGATAGGATTGTGTCATTATTGTAATTGTTACACTTGTAAATAATATGTCAAAATGAGAAGTTGTGTCTCGAAGATCAAGGGCAATAACCATGTAAAATTCCTCCTCCAAAAGTAAGGCAAAAGAGCTATTAATTTGGCACAAAGAAGGCTTACACATGCATTGATAGAAGATGGCTTCAAGGCAGGTTTCAAGTCGGCTTAGGGATAGATATCAAGTCGGCCTAATGAGGCATCACAAGAAGACTATAAAAGGACCCCTATTACCTCAGTCAAGGATATCAATTCGGTCACTCTCTCATACTCAAGAACTCGGTCAAAATCAGAGATCAAGGTGCAAGGAAATGGTCAAGACAAGGAGCCGCAGGTTAGCAAGAAAAAGGAGTCTGTTTTACCATTTGAAATAGCAAGAAGTCTATCCACACATGCGGTAGCAGATTGAGACTAGGTTATCATCTTGTGTGCTTGTTTTGGCAAGGAAAGGTTTCGTTTTTGGGACAGTTTGAAGGGCAGAAATAAGTGGAAGTATCCTACAGAAGAGAATTCAACCATTAAAACCATGAAAGAGCGGTGAAAAATAACCATGAAACCATGAGACAAGAGACACAAAAATTAGGCTTGAGGCCAAGGCAAAACCCACAAGGGGAAAATCCAGAAATTCTTCCTTATGAGAGAGAGAGTTTACATCTATGTTGCTAGGAAACGTGGGTGCGGGGATGGGGACGGGGACGACATTTTTGGAAACAGGGTGCGTGGGTTCGTCGGGTAATATAATAATATTAAATTTTAATAATTATATTTTATAAATTATAAATTTATAATTAATAATATATATGAAATTTGAATTTGTATATTTTTTCAACTTTAAACAAGAAAACTTTAATGATAATCATTTAAACATGCACATCATTGAACATTCAACATTGACATTGAAATTTCAAAATTTATCACCAAAAAACTGTTCTTTTGAATCTTTTCCATGTAACCATGACACTGTGACAGCTATGTGAGAGAGCTCAAGGCTACTACTAAAACTGAAAATTCAAAATACATACTAGGATAAATGCTAGACTCAGCTATTTTAGTGAAACTTGGGACAGATTTTGTCACACACAGGCTTTAAAATAACTATGCAGCTTAGGTTCATTTGCAAGGATGCCTATCAATGAATCAGGCTGTGGTTGTAAAGACCCTTCCTCCTACACAACCAAGGAGTGTTAGCATTTCTGCCTCCTGCTCTAATTTCAAGACAACTTCTCTCCTTATTGAAATTGCTCATTCTGGCTGGAGCTTGAGCTTGTAACTTTGCTTTGAATGTTTAGTCTCTTCCATATAAAAACACAATTTTTTCATAGGAGACTCTTCTCAACCTGATAGTGGTCTAGAATTTTCTTGATGTCTAATCATCCACCTGCCCCATGCATGGTGTGCTCTGTGGTAAAGCAATCCCAAAAACAGTGCCAGCCTTACCCTTCCACAAAACACGCTTATCAGTCTTTGTTTCCCAATAAAATGCACAGCAGCCATCTGATGGCTTGAGGGATAGTTTGTCTTTGAGTGCAAAGCTTTGCCTGAATATTAATTATCTAAACATAAAACATCTTCGCAGTTTTTAGAGATTACTTGGTGTACAAGTCTGTAGAGACCATATATGATTTAGGCATGTTTTCCTAGTTTTAATCTTAACATGATGTTATCAGAATGCTGTGAGAAATTGGCAGATTTTGATACTTAATTTAGCCATTGTCCAAAATAGCCCTTCGCCATTTAACAACATTAGCTGATTACAGCTTATGGCTGGTCTCAATCCTACTTTCTATTTGACGGAAAATGTCTGAACCTGTATGTGTGCATTTACAGTTTATAATTTGATGGTTATTTGGCTCGGGAATGAATGTTTCATTCCAAATTGATTTACAAGAATTCTTAAAAAACAAGACTTGTAAAAAACTTAAAAAACCAGGTGCGGGTACCCATGCAACACAAGTTTTGATGGTAAGGACCATGGAAGAATGTTTCATTCCAAATTGATTTACAAAAATTGATTTAGGGTTTTTTAGGTTTTGTTATAAGTTTTACCTTTGTTATAAGTTATTTTTTAAATTTCAATAAAAAAAAATTATTTGAAAATTAAATTTTTAATATAGTTTTTTTATGAAGAACCCAAAGAACCCAAAGAACCCAACCCGAAGAACCCGAAGAACCCAAGAACCCAAGCACCCGAAGAACCCAAGAACCCGTTAAAGGAAAAGAACCTAATTTTTTTTTTGAAGAACCCGGTTCTTCATGGAAGAACCCGGTTCTTCTGGGTTCATTTGGGAAGAACCCGTACTCGAATCCGGTACTTGGGTGCGGGAACCCGGGACGGGTTCGAGAACCCCACCCCCGGGTGCGGGTACCCGTGAAACACAGGTTTACATAGTTCATCAATAGATCAAAAACAATATCAAGAGAATAGCCAAATCGATATTCAAGACCAAGATGAAATCCCAAACCCTCCTGATTTTTCAACCCTCCATTTCAGACTTCCTTCTTCGCTGGATCAGAGGTGAGCAAGACCAATCAATGTGTGCAAATGAGAGGGAGAGGTCTCCTTTATATAGACTTTTGATGGAGGTCCAATGGGTGCCTTTTGGGGCCTAGCCAACTTGGAATATCGTGAAGCCGACTTTGAAGTTTTTTGGAGGCAAATCATAAATTCAAATTTTCAATTTCACAATTTCTTCACATGATGAAAATATTGACCATGGCTACAATATTCCCGAGTTCCAACATAACTTAGCCTAGGTTCAACTTAGGAAAAACACATTAATATGTTGGATTGTTGAGCTAAAGTAAAACGTAGAAAAAACGAATTATTTACTTTCATAAATTTTAATCTTTGTCATCGATCTCAAGTGAGGTGAGATCTAATCTCGTCCATCAATCACTTTGAGCTTAGGAGTAGGGTTAGGGTTAGGGTTTTGGGTCTACTTAAAATTATAAATGCAAGGCTCAGGTGAGGAGAAGACACAACAACAACACAATATTGAGAGCGACATCTCAGTGAGCATGTGCTGGGGTCGAGAGAGTGCAAAGGGGTTGGAGATCTAGATCTGTGAGGGAGAGCAGATCTGCTGGATCATATCTAGAGTTTTGTAATTTGTAATTCCTCAGTTGGGCCATTATCCCAGGATGGGAGCCCAAGTAAGTTCAAAATTCTTATTAATGAAGAACTGATTTATTTGGGCAAAAATTTGTTTATGTTTATGTGATTTAGATTGAATTTTTCTTCCACTGAATTTTTTGTGTTAGGAACTTAATCGTGTATTTGTTCAATTATTAACTACTAAGAAGTAAACACTGGATTCTGGGTTCATATTAGATCGTCAGAGCCAAGTTTGGCTGGGATTGACAAACCAAATTATTATTATTATTTTTGTTTGGGTTGAGTTTGTTTAGTGAGGGCACAAAATTTTCTCAAAAAAGGGGGTGGGGTCGTGGCCGACAGGCTTGAGCCCAACAACCTCTACCAAGCCAGTCGACGTTCCACACAGTAGGGAACAAGCGAAGTGGTCTGAAGCTCATGCGGGTTGGATGGCGCAATAGTGGTAAACACGGTTGGGTTGCAGACAAATCGATGGGCCGCACAATATCTCAGCCGCCTGCGAGGATACCAGTGAGACAGAGGTTGTTTGGGGTGGTAGGCACAAACGTCTTGCAAAGTTGGGGCTGAACACAATTGTAGGTTCTGGACTATGTGCAGGTGGGCTGTGGGCTCAAGCATAGTCACATAGACAACCATTAGCGACTATGCGACAAATCTTAGCTAACGGGGCAAGCACAAATGGGTGGTGAACAGAGCTGCCACACAAAATCGGTAAGGAAGTGTAGTTGTGAGTCGCAGTTTTGAGTGATCTACGATCAACACACAAGAAAACATCAGTTGAAGCCGATCGAGATTACAAGCAAGTGGAGGCAATAGAGGTGAGACGCATGCCGATAATCCAGAGAGAAGTCGAATGCGTAGAGCCAGCCGGAGTGGCCGACATAGCCATTGAGAATATTAGTGCACAAACACTAGAGGCCAACAATGTGGCAAGGCTACAAACCACAAAGATCAGGCTAATGGATCAGGATCATGGTGCGTCGGGATTGATCGACAAATCAACATGCAAGTGAGTGTAGAGGCAACAGGGGTGCAGTCACGAGAATCTGTGCAACTAACCGGTTGTAATAGGAAAAGTGATAGCAGAGTTACTGTTGGTGGGGTTTGTGATGGATATTGGGTTGCTTTATGAGGATAGGTTGTATGGGGCAAGAAAATATAGCCCGTGGAAGGAGCAAATTGTTTTGCTGTTTAAGGAGTAGGAGTTGTGGGACATTGTAGAGAAGGTTGTCATTATTCCTACAGATTCTACTCAGTTGGCTAAGCTTAATAAAGGGAACATGAAGGCCAAGAGAATAATCCTCTACTCCATTAAAGACCATATTTTCTCTCATGTGACAAGGAAGAAGAATGCCTTTGAGATGTGGACATTTATAACCAAGTTATACCAGAGTCCAAACCAAAACGGAAACATGGTGTTGAACGAGAAACTGAGAAACACCAAGATGTTTGAAATTGACGCAGTTGCATCATACCTAACCAATATCACTTAGATTAGAGATGATTTGGCAGGAGTGGGGTAAACCATTGATAGTGAAGAGTTGGTCAGATCAACTTTGAGTGGTTTTCTTCCAAAATGGGATGTCTTTGTTGATGGGATTGTTGCACAGGAAAATTTTCCTAGTTTGGATAGAGTGTGGGATGATTTCGAATAGGAAGATACTAGGAGATGTTCCAAAAATGCAGACCAACACGATGGTGGGGATGATTTGCAGAATGTTGCTATTGCTGCAAAGGGCAAAAGCAAGGTAAAGGGAAGTGGGTGATTTGCTTCTAAGAAGGACATGAGTAAAGTGAAATGCTTTGCATGTCACAAGACTGGTCATTAAGTGAGGCAGTGTCCATACAAGAAGAAGACGAAGAAAGCGACGCAGGTGGTTGCAACAACATCAATTGTGAAATGTTGGCAAGCTCGAAAGGAAAATTTGAGGAGTTTTCCTTGTCACTGCCTCATTTCAAGAAATAGGGATTTCTTGGGTGAAATTACAAACATGAGCTTTCAAGAATGATAAGCAAACCTTTTCACTCACAATCACAGCTTTGCAATCAGCATTTAGACAACATACAAAAAAGCAGTAATACATATCTAAAATTATCCACCAATACATATCTTCAGTGGACCATCATGTTGCATTCTGGCATACATCAGATTACACCTCAGAAGTTCATGGTTCTCCTTTCCCCACACAAACGGAATTTTTCCTAGCTAGACTACAGGACTATTAAATAGGAGCTTTCAAAGTGTTACTAGACTGCTCTTTTATGAGTTCTGGTTAAGCTAGAGATTGGAGATGACAGCTCTTAAGCACACATAACCGGTCTCATTTATTTGTGTATTTCCAGCATATGGATCAGGGATAGACTCAACATGCTTCAAATCTGGTTGATCTCACAATGACATTAATTTCATTGGTAAGGGATGTCACCTCAGCCTGCATTACTGTGGGTATTATAATGGATTGTTGTGTGTTTGTTTCCACCTTGTAATACACAGGAAGGTTTCCTCATACACAAATCTGGGATGTGAAAATCATATAACTATTAATCATAGTTCTCCCTTCTTACAATCACAATCTATAAGCCAATATGCAAGCAAAAATATAGAATCTATCAAAGAAATATGAGAAATCCCATTTAGTCATTTAGTCAAAGAGTTGTGTGACAGCCTGAAAGCTTGAAACCAGACTCAAAATTATGAGACTATAAACCATATCTGATGTTGATGCTTCTTACGTTACAGTACCTTGTAAATCTGGGCACAAACGATACATCCATCTATCACATGTGAGTCTGTGACCAACTTGCAATGGACAGAAGTGAGGGCTGCTGTATGTGTATATAGAACTTCATTGAGGAATTCCTTCGAACAGTTTGCATGCAGCCAAATTCTGACTTGCTGATGTACTTCAAGACCAGCAATGTACATGGAAAATACCGAGGCTGTTAGATCATTTTAGAAAATTTCCATAGAAGCATTTATTCAAACCAGTGTTGCACACATCGCGATAAAATCGCGATAAAATTGGAAAATCGCGATTTTTTAAATTTGCCGATTCAAAGCGCGATTTTTATCGAAAAAATCGCCCATTTTTTTTATAGCGATTTTTATCGAAAAAATCGCGATTTTTTGAAAAAATCGCGATTTTTTCGGTTAAAATCGCGGGGGGCGCGGGCAGCGGGGTTTTATATGGAAAAAACGATTTTTTTTTTATTCATTCAGCAGTCCGCCGCGGAGGAGAAGGAGAAGAAGGGAGGGAGAGGGTTGCCGTCGGTTGTGGGAGCGAATCGAAGCGATTTTAGGAGGAATCCAAGCCAAGATCGCCAATTTGTCCATAAACCAGGTATGTAGATTAATTTTTTTTTGTTTTGGTTCAATAAAAACTTTGTTTTTCATTGTTTTTAAAGAATTTTTGGAAATTTTTCATTGATTTGGGATGGGTTATTTGTTATGACTATGAGAACCAATTTTTGATTTTTATTTTCTCATTTTCTTTAAACGTTGTTTATTTTTTTTGATTTTTCATTGTTTTTTGGCATTTGGTTGGGTGACTTGGGTTTAGAAATTGGGATTTTGGAAATAATTAGCTTGTAATTTTGCAAATGCTAAATTGTAATTTGTATTTACTATTATCATTTATGTAATCCTAAATTCCTATTTCCTAATCCTTATTTTTCCATAGGTTTGCAAATTCAAAATTCAAAAACAAACATGCCAAGGAAATTGGATCCTTTCTGGGAATATGGTGACCCTAAAACTCCGAATGATAGACAAAACTTGTATTGCAAGTTGTGTGGAAAGGAAATATTCGGGGGGGTGTACAGGTTGAAGTTCCACCTTGCACAAATCCCTGGACGTGATGTGGGGCCCTGTCTAAAGACAAATGCTGAAATTATCCAAAAAGCCATGAGAGCATTGGGAGAATTAGAGCACACTAGAGACGCCAAAGAAGAACTCAAAAGGCAACTAAAAAGGTCAGTTGAAGGAAGTGGGCCAAGTGGCATAGGTTCTACTGCAGCGTCAGTCAATCCGTTTGCTGCATCATCATATTTTGTTCCTCGAACCACACCTGGTTCACAACCAACTATCGGTTCAATGATGAAAAGAACTGAAAAAGAAAAAGCTGACAAGTTGATGACAAAATTTCTCCTCTGGAGTGATATTCCTTTCAGCATTATAAGGAATAATCCATTTTTCCAACCTACTCTTGATGCTGTTGCCAGTGTTGGCCCGGGGTACAAACTCCCTTCTCTTCATGATTTCAGAGGCCGGCTTCTTCAAGATGAAAAGCGTGACTGCACCCAAAGATTGGAGGATTTTAGGGCATCATGGGCACAAACAGGATGCACTGTTATGTCAGATGGTTGGACTGACCAAAAGGGGAGAACCCTTATAAACTTCTTGGTTAGTTGTCCCTTGGGGACTATGTTTATCAAATCTGTTGATGCAACTCATCAAATCAAAGATGCAAAAAATTTATGTGATTTGCTGGATGTGTTTATTTTGGAGGTGGGTGCAGAAAATGTTGTCCAAGTCATAACGGACAACGCTGCAAATTATGTTGCTGCTGGTAGAATGCTTATGGACAGGCATCCTACTTTATTTTGGACACCTTGTGCTGCCCATTGTATTGATTTGATGTTAGAGGACATAGGGAAAATTCCCTTTGTCAAAGAGGCTGTTGACTCATCAAAAACCATCACAAAATTTATTTACAATCACACATCTGTGCTTAGCTTGATGAGAAAATGCACCAACAACAAAGAGTTGGTGCGCCCCGCCATTACACGGTTTGCGACGAGTTTCATATCTCTTCAATCCCTCTTGAATTCTATGTGGGATTTGAAGAGAATGTTTGTTTCAGAGGAGTGGCGTTCTTCGCCAATGAGCCACAAACCAGAAGGAGAGGCCGTCTGCAGACTTGTTTCATACCAAGAAGACTTCTGGGCGGGAGTGCAGGAGGTGTGCGCTGTCACTGAACCTTTGGTAAAGGTTCTTCGGTTGGTAGATGGTGAGAAGCCCGCAATGGGCTATTTGTATGAAGCCATGGACAGGGCCAAAGAAGCCATTCGGTCCTACTATGATGACAAGGGAGATGATGGGTTCCAGAGACAACTCCTTCTATGGAAGGTCATTGATGAGCGATGGAACAACACACTCCATCGTCCCATTCATGCTGCTGGGCTTTTCCTGAACCCTGCATTTTCTTATGCATGTGGGTTTAATTTTGATGTTGAGGTCGTGGAAGGATTATTAACCTGTGTCCAGAAGATGGTGAGATCTTCAGAAGAACGTATGGAGATCTCTAGACAAATTGAGCAATATAAGTTGTCAGGTGGCTTATTTGGCTTTGATATGGCTGTCATTGATAGGACGGTTAAAATGCCAGGTATTTTTTAGTTTGCAGTATGTACTTTGTAACTTTGTTTCAAATTTCATTGTTTCTTCAAATTCCATTTTTTTCTTATGTTTATTTAAAATTTTATTTGTAATTTTGTTGTAGACGCATGGTGGAAGATGTATGGTGGCAGAGTACCCCTTTTGCAAAATCTTGCCATACGCATCCTCAGCCAAACATGCAGCTCCTCGGGATGTGAGCGCAATTGGAGTGTATTTGAAAAAATGCACAACAAGAAGCGCAATAGGTTAACACTTAAACATTTAAAATATTGCAAATTTCCAAATAAATTTTTGAATTCATTAAAGTTTTAAACAATATTTTTTTTATAATATTAATTATTAATTATTAATTTATTATTTCATGAACTTTGTACAGGTTGGAGTCCCATAGACTTAATGACATGGTCTATGTCTACTACAATCTTCGATTGTGGGTGAAACAACTAGAGAAGACACCTGATACGGAAGCCATCTCATTGGATGGGATTGACACCACTGCTGAATGGAGGGTTGAGACCGAGAGGCCTCTCATGGATCCCACTGAGGATTGGTTAGTGTAGGATGAGGGGGAGGAGGAGGGGGAGGAGGAGGAGGAGGAGGAGCAGGAGCAGGAGCAGGAGGAGGAGGAGTTGGAGGAGCAGGAGGAGGAGGTGACACCGCCTACCCGGGCTACCCGGGCTACCACTACCACCAGTAGAGGACGTGGTCTCCGTCCACCTCAGCCTCCTATAGCTGCTACTACTAGTTCTTCAGCTTCTAGAGCACGTCAGACTCCACTGCCATTTCCACCACCACAGGCACCAGCTTCTACATCTAGAGGGAAAGAGAAAGTTGTGCCATTTTCTCGCAAGAGGGGCAGAGGAAATCAATAGGATTAGACTTTCATTTTATTGTATATGACATTATGACATGATGAGATACATTATCATATTTTTTGTTGATATTTTGAGGCTGAGTTGGACTTGGGACTCAGGACTTACTATTCAGGACATGATTCAATGTTATGTGTGATTTTAGCGCTAGAAATGATATTAAACATCTTATATATTAGTTTTTTTATCATATTTATGTGTCAATGTATTTATTTTATGTTGTAGATGGTTTAGATATTAAAAAAATTGAAAAAAATTGAAAAAAAATGAATATTTTTGTGCCAAACGATTTTTTCCCGCTTTTTTCCGATTTTTTCCCGATTTTAACGATTTTTTCCGCTTTTTTCCCGGCGCCGATTAAATCCCGATCGCGATGTGTGCAACACTGATTCAAACAATTTGTGTGCAGACTGGAACAGAACTCAGATTCTTAGGATTAGGATCACGGGTATTAGGACGTATACCTTGTGTTGATATGCCATGATTTTCAAGCACTAAAACCTATGTTACACGAAACTTCTAGTAACCCAGCGTTTTGGGTCATACCCGTACCCGAAACTCTGAAACTCCACTGAAACTCAGCCGAAACTCGACCATCATATGAGAGTTAATATAGACTTGGTTTTCCTTCAAATTGTCTTCTATGGGTGTTATTCCCCTTTTTCTTGCAAGATAATGTGTTATTCACTTATTTATAAAAAATGTATATGTTTATATACATATATGATGTTTCAGCTAACGTTTCGGCTGATGTTTCCATTTTTGGGAGGTGACATTTCTAAATGTACCCGTTTCGGAAACTCTGAAATGTTCCGTCCTTTCATGCAACCTAGACTAAAACAATGTTTCCTGGCTTACAGTTGTGAGTCCAACACAAAATGCAATATAAAAATCAATCACTGTTATGCTGATGCAAATTTTTTTACTCATGCATACAGTTAGTGAACATCCTCATATCCATTAGCGTATGGGCAGCATTTTATGGTTTTCTTAGTGTGGATTTGTAAGTAATGTTTATGAGAGTCAACTCAGAAATATGCATTTTAAACATGCCACTGCTGCAAGAAAAATTAGTAAACATCAATTCCAAACAGACTTATGGAAACACAGTACCAATATCACCCATCAAAAAATTGTGACTGTAGGTGTAGGATGATTTTTCTTCCTTTCAGATCTGCTGTAAGTATGGTCTTAGACCAGTGCCATGATTAAAGGTGCCAGTGCCTTCAGATTTGTAACTATGACAGGGCAGGGGCTAGGCTTCAAGACAACAGATTTCTTATAGTTTTACAAGCTGGGTGACCTCCAAATCTATGTCCGGAAAAACCTGAGTTAAAAAGTAAAATCTATGTTGAAGAAGTTTACCAGTGCTTTGAAGTTTCTTGGTCAAATGGGCTCTTTGGCACCAAGAAGGGAGATTGCTCCAATGAAGGAAAAGGGGGCCCCTGTTGAGAAATAAATACAAAGAACAGCCCTTTCCTATATTTCAACAAGAAACCTAGAGATCTTTCACCATATTTCTTTGCTAAGATAGACAAGGAGAAATGATTATACAATTTGAACACAATCAAGAAATAGTTCTACTTTTTATCACCATGAGCTGAGAGAAAAGACGAGAAATCATTCCAATTTATTAAACATCTGTAATATTTAAATCAGCTTTACCAGTGAAATTTGATGTACAACCACTGATGAAAGCTTTCCAGAAATTATGAGCACAAGAGAAGGGTGAACTCAGCTTGTAAGGTGCACATAGAGACCATCCACAAGCTTTGTACTCAGAAAATCAGAGGGAAAAAATGCAGAGTTCTAGTTTTATCTCCTTCAACAACCATAATAATGGCAAGGCGAGCTGAATAAAGAAGCCCAACTTCAAACACCCCCCCCCCCCCCCCCTCGCACCCCACCAACAGTCAATTTCTATCAGCTACATTCATGGAAAATTGGGCCCAGTTTTTTCTCAAAGTTGGGTCCACTAGAAAGTGTCCCTGAAAATATTACATTAAACTAACTTTTTGTGGGGCCCTAAACACAACTGCACCCTTTTCTTTTTTAGTGACCAAGATAAACTCAATGGTGGGTCCCAATGGGATCGCTGCCCCTCCTTAGTTGGTGCCCTTGTGCCCCTGACTATTAAGGCTGAAAATACGTTTTACAATATGCATGATGTAAGCTTTAGGAGGGGCCCCCCTTTCTTTGATGTAGTGAATTAATCACATAAATATGAAGGAATGCCTATTTGGGTCCAAATGCTGGGTTGCATGGTAACAGGTCCAATGGCTTTGGATTTTTGTAGGGCATTGATTAAACATCTAAGACAAAGCACATGGGGAAATCAACACAAAAGAATGCTGACAGCTAGATAAGTGTTAAATCCCACATTAAAAAGGAATAAAAAGAGGTATATCTAATGGACATTGCAAACCCTATACTAAATCTTGAAAAATGAAGAGAATGCATTGATAAAATTTTATACATACCTGGGAATATGGATCTTGTAGATCAGAATAAATTCCCACTTGACAATGGCTTGGCTAACGGCAATGAAAACACTGGTTTTCCCCTTTTGCTTGATGGAAAATGGTAACAATCTCCTTAGAGTTCAATCCCCTAACTCCTTTTTGCAAAATGAAGATCAAAAGACTGAAA
This sequence comes from Pinus tabuliformis, assembly GCA_031772625.1. NCBI lineage: Eukaryota > Viridiplantae > Streptophyta > Pinopsida > Pinales > Pinaceae > Pinus > Pinus tabuliformis. The sequence goes on along the minus strand of CM062815.1, from coordinate 651,708,515 downwards.
TTCCTGTTACAAGAAGAAGTTGGTGGAGACAGGGTGATATATTCTATTTACTTGCAATATTTGCTTGAAATATCGTGATATTTACCACTAATAATATTAGCTTGGGGAACCAGTCATGATATATCGCATACAGGGGATATATTGACAATATATGTAACACTGATTAGGATAATGGAAATTATTGTGCATAAAGAAATTCGAATCTGAAACACCTTCTGCAACTTCTTTAAGAGATGAGCTGAAATCACTTGTATTAGTAAAGCTACTAGGACATTACCTGCTTGTCTATGTATATTGTTGTTTTACCTGGTCTTCTATGACACCTAAATGTAGTTCAGCGATACTGCGAGATAATTAATGCCCATTCTTATCAAGGACTTTACTGAGCAAATATATAGACTGAAGCTACATAATTACATGTTCCACTCTTTGTTGTGTTGAGAAATAAATGCTTATAGGAGTTAGGGTTTGATTCCTCTTTCTTGATAATTACTTGTGAATTATGTTGGCTTCATTTACTTCTTTATTAGTTTATCTTTCAAGCAATTACCAAATTATATGTATATGAAGACCACAAGAACAAGAGACACAAGATGTAGGTGCTCAGCCAGGGCAAAACCCCTACAAGGGGAAAATCCAGTCAAATTCATCCTTCAGTAGATTCAAATCAAGATGAGACACTTCCAAACTTTTTAGACCTAGACAAAGACCTCCTCCAACCACCAAGTCAGCCCTTCCCTTCAATAGATGATCCCTGTCAAAGTCTCCAAGTGACAGCTCCCAAACAACAGCTTCAGTCTAGAATTTCGGCCCCCCAGCAGCAAAACTTCGACCCCAAGCAACAGAATTTTGGAACTGCAGTAGACACAGAATTTTAGCCCCAGCAACTGCCCAGAAACTTTGCACGTGTGAGAGATAGATAGCCCAGAAACTCGAATTAGGTCTTCCCAACAAATTTCGTCCTTCTCCAGCTACTTTGCTCTCTTTTCTGCCTCTCTTCCTTGAAGATCGAACTTGTTGAGTGAATGCTCCAAATAGGTCGAATTGCCTCTCCTTATATAGCCTTTCTGCTGGGTCGAATTGCCCTAATGTAGGTCGACTTCATGGCGATAGGGCTAACTTGGTGTGGAGATGACAAATAACCTTTTTGACTCAAAAATAATTCTTTTTACATGACACAAAAGCCCAAGAAGGGTCTAATAAAAATGACAATGACTCTAATGACTCAACATAAAACCTAGAAGCCTTCAATGGAGGCTTTGACTTAGAAAACATTGATCCAAGCATGAAACCCATGCTTTAATAAGATATTTTTCTTTAATAGTAATTTTATATTGACAAGTACAATTATGAAAACTGACACTAGTTACATCCTTCAACATATTGTGCCCAAATATCTTATTGGTTAACTATTTTCTATTCTGCTGGATGTAATTTTGAGTTCCATTGAACAACATTGGTCATTCATGGACATCATTATAATGCCTTTCTTTTCTTTTGAGATGAACTTAATCATCTCCAACAGTGAACAACAAGATGATTTAATGTTTTCCTCAATGCTATAAAAATTCTCTTCCTCGAAGTCAGTGTTCTTGCACTATATTTGTATGTTTGTCCAAAGTTCCTTATGGACATTGAATTCCCCTTTTGCTACTGCTGTTCAATTAATCTTATCTTTATTTTTATAATGTGATTCTGCTTCTAAAAGCAGTTCTTGAAATATGACAGGTTTGCTGCTGAGGTCTTTCATGATTTGCATGAAGAAGTCATGGCAACTGCTGCAAGAGGGCATGGACTCATGATACGTGTTCAACAACTTGAAGCTGAGTTTCCTTCAGTTGAGAAGGCTCTGATGTCTGAAACTAATCAAGTTCGTTTTGCATATACAACAGGTTAATTATATACTGGATAAATGAAGAGAAACTCAAGTAACATACTAGTGGCTCCCTTCTTTTCTAGATATTTATTAGCAAGCTGCAACTGCAAGGAGATAATAACAACCTGACCTTGCCATGGTGACGAGATTAATTTCTTGCTTATCTAATGGTGCCTTGTTAAGACGGCTTTCAAGGAACTACATTTTTCTAGGTGTTTTTATCTTGTATGGCAGTGCTGTTTATGCATTCTTGTCACTAGTGAAATCTTTAAAATACATAGCAGTTAATATGTAGAATATCTGTTGGCCACGTAGATGCATGATTTGCTTGGCAAAAGTGGCAGCGAAAATGTTGTGGTGAATGCAGATATCACAATCTAATGCTAATAGTGATTGTTCACCACGATTGCAGGTTTTAGATATCAGAAACGAAAATGAAATAGTATACAAGAAAAGGCCATATGAAATTATTATGCTGATTGCTGAGTTTGAGTGTTAAGATCAGATTTAGTATTTATATACCACACATCCTCAAACTTGCATTGCAGATTCATAAACAGATTTCAAATTTTAGAGCATGCATCTTTTAGACTTGTTTGCATAGATATTTACTCCTTCAAAAATTAAATTATCTGATGAACCTGAGATAATAAAATTCCGGGCAACATATAGGAAAATTTGCCCTTCGTGTCACTTGCAAATCAATCACCCTGTCCGTTTAGGCTGGTGCTTGCCAGTTACAGGGGAGTGTCCCTGGTCTAGCATGTACTGTTTCCACCTAAAAATATGCAAAATAGAAAAAACAATAATGCAATGGCTGTTTGACCAGCAAGTTAGTGGCCGAATGAGTTTATAAAATCCTGTGTTTTAAATAGTGGAATATTCTCTAGCATCTGTTTTTTAATGGAAAATAAAATATACAGAAAGTGCATTAAAATGGCAGATTTAAACCAGTGAAAATGGCTCGGAAACTTTTACAATATCGCGTAAAACATACATTAAGACATCGAACAACCCAGAGAGATAGTATAAATCAAAACTGAGCTTTATTCTGCAAAGGCCAGAAGGTTGGCTGTGCCAAGATGATCCGACTACAGAACCATTGACAAGGATACTCAGACACAATAGAGTGTAAGCTAGAAGAGGAAAGAAATGGAGACAAGAGAGAGATAGTAATGCTGCTGTTACTCAAGACAATTCGATTTGAAACCATAGCTTCCACCTGTATTTATAATCCTCTCCCACCCTTATTTCCTCCAATGCATACTAAGAAAATAGGAGGTTGAACTTCTCAAAAGGAAAACCAATGTGCACTAAGTTATTGAGGTAGAGTTGACTTGCCATCTAATTGAACTGAATTTAGCTGGAGGGAAAAATTGAGTGTAAGTGGCACATGCTTGAGTTCCATTAAACTAGTTTTGATTTGTGAGATCAAAATATTGAGGTAGAGTTGACTTGCCATCTAATTGAACTGAACTTAGCTGGAGGAAAAAATTGAGTGTAAGTGGCACATGTTTGAGTTCCACTAAACTAGTTTTGAGTTGTGAGATCAAAATATCTTTGAGCATAATTTTAGCAAATTCGACTTGGGTAAAAATTATCTTTGAGTATTTTGAGTAAATTCGACCTAATATAAAAATATCTCTGGAGTAATTTGGCAAAGTCGACTTGATAAAAATATCCTCGGGTAATTTGAACAAGATAAAAATATCCTTAGGTAATTTTGGATAATTTGAATTGGATTAAAAATATCCTTTCGTAATTTTTTGGTGATGTGCATTCGGAGAGAGAAAATAGAGTGGAGGGAATCAAAATAAATTATCATAAGTGCCACAATGCACCTCCTTCCATGCAAGCAAATTACTAATGTGCTTTGCCACATCTTTGATGACGCATCACCATTTGTCCACTTCAGTGTTGGGTATGTGTTATATTCTTTCCATGACTAGAAATAGTTGTTGTACGTTGCGCCGGATGTAGTGGGGGGGTCACAGGGGGTGCGACAGGCCCCCTTGTTGGGGGGTTTGCAGGGGGGTGGTAGCCCCCTTGAACAGGGTTCGGGGTAGCGCCCTGAGATTTTTTTTATGTGGACCCAATAATAGTTGGGCAGACCCAATGATGGGGGGCAGACCCAAAGACGGTGGGAGGAACTACCCATGGTTTTGTGCATGGGTTTTGGGCATGATCGTTTTCTGCCCTCGTATTTTGTAGAGGTCAAAGGAAATACAGTTATGTTCTAATCTAGGGTTAGTGGATTGGGGTATATGAATGCTTTGACATGTATATATATATGTATTGTAACATTAAAAAGAATATAATGAAAAATCAATTTGGTAGTCCCGGTTTTGGGATCTAGGGGAAATCTTTGTGTATATTTGTTTTATGTTCTCGCCATTATATATTTTCTGTTTTAAGAATTCGTTTGCAGGTAATTTCTATACAGGGTTAAGACCTACATTCAACAGTTGCAACATGTCAACCTTTAAGATTGCCACATGTTATACTGCTATAAATAGACATGCCAAAAATAGTAGGCCCCTAAAAGATAAGAAAAAAATGTCTAGAATAGATAGGGGAACCTTGCCATATATAGTATGCCTAAAAATAGACACTACTAAAAAGAGGAAATTGTTTGCATGTCAATAATATTATACACATTAGATAATTTTTGGGTATGTTGCATTGACCAAGTTGCTCTAAGTTGTTGATGCAATTACATGTACTAAGGTTCAACACATGTATTACAGTCTAAGAAAGGTTGTTTGTTGACTTGTTCTTGATGACTAATATGGTTGAAGCAACTGCTAGGGTTTGTCATTGAGTACCTAGGGCTTGGCAGCTTGATGTAATGATGCTGTGAGAGTTTTTGGCACCTTCATAATATGTATGTTGAGTAGAGTTATTGATTTAGAGTTTGACGTTGATAGAGATGATTGAGATGCCATTAGGGTTTTGTTATGTATAAAATTAATTTAATTTAATGTTTAAATTAAGGGGCACGATCAGAGATTATGCCCTGTCATGTAATGGCACCCAAGCTGTATTTAAGCCAGGGCTTCCACCATTATATTTCGTCATTTAATTCTTAATAAATATATATATTTGTATCTATCAATTATAGAGCTGATTATTTGCTCCATCTGGTATTAGAGCCTCTCAGACCTCTGGCAACTGCTGCACATTGTGTCAATTCTATCACAGCTCGTACATTCCATTGTTGCTCATCTTTTGTACGCTGCTGCTTACTCCATGCCTCATCCATCGTATCAATTGCCCCTCATTCCCTCGATTGACTGCATCCACGTTGCTTGCTGACTCATCGACCACCATCTTGCAACAACTATGCTGTTTGCTTCTTCCCTTGCTCATCGTCTTGTTTGTGCCTTGTTTTCATCCCCAACCATGTTCCTTAGTGCCCACGTTCTGTTGGATAATCAAAACCAATTGCTCATCCAAATATCTCTATGACTTGCTGACCTCCATTGTTGTTTCCACGTGCTTCTTCTCCACTACCAGACGCCGCCTCGACTGTCCAACCGATGCCTTCCCTGACACTACTTCTTTGGGCCTCGTGCCAAGTCAAAACGCACAGTGTTTCACCCATATCATGTAGGCCTATTAATACATAATAGTAATTATATAGTTATTATTATATAATTTATATATTTCATTATATTAAATTATATAATACCTCATTATATAGTTAACCTATTATATTTAACATAAAGCGTAAAAGAAATATATATTATAAATAATAATAATGATAATAAGTAAATAATTTTTTTTCAAGTTAAGATGGATAAATATACACCACCACACACTCGATCAATGTCGTCGTCAATGACGATGAGCGACTTTAGTAAAAAATTGATAGAATTTGAGAATAAGGTCACCGGACATGCCGAAGAAATCAAGGAGCTCGAGGGCATGACAAAGAGAATAAAGAATCAACTCGAGCAAAATCATAACGAATTTAAAATGGAACATTCAGCCCTTTCAAATAAGGTTGATCGAAATCATAATGATGCAATGGTGGCGCCAAACTTTATTTGTGAAAAGTTGAAAATTATAGTTGATCAACTTCCCCATAAAAATGGAGCTACTCAACACCCAAATCCTTGAAATTCATCAAACTCATTAGACTAACATTATATCCCTGAATCTCCAAAAGCATTGTACATACCCAACCCACAAAATAGTAACACAAATTTTCAAAATATACAACTCTCGACCCAATACCCTTTCTTCGCTCCACTGATTGCTACATATTAATAAAGAGCAAAACTTGAGCTTTCTAAATTTGATAGTAAAGAGCAATACAATGTTGTATGGTTTAATAAAGTAGAAGAATATTTCGAGATTTACGGTATTGACAATGACGATGAAAGAATCAATTATGCATCCTTGCAAATGGAAGGCAAAACATATAATTAGTATATGTGGTGGAAGAAAACGACACATGTTATCAGTTGGAGGAAACTTAGAAATGCATTCTTTAAGAGGTTCCAAGGTTAGATCTAAGACTTTTGTGATCCATAATGTAGAAATCAGTCTTTCGAATTAATCACATCGGTAGGATTGGGTCGACGTTTCGAACCAACTAATGTGGTTCATCCTCGGGACAAGGTGAGAAATCAATCGATCTGAGAGAATAAATAGCATGGATGCATCATTGTTCAGGGTTAGCCGTGTAAAATTAGATACAGGCAAACACTGGAATCAATGATGCATCCCTACATCTTTTGAGAAACGTCAAATCGGATTTCTTCTTAGCAACTTGCAGTTGTGCCCATTCAAGAAGAGTAAAAGAAGAAGAGTTCTTCACGACACTCACTAGGCTACAACAAAAAGGAGATGTGGACGGATATACTAGAGAATGGGAAACTCTAGCTACATGAGTAACTGGGTTATCAAAAACTCGTCTTATTCAATCATACGTCATAGGAGTTGAACCACATCTCCAGGATGAGCTTAAGCTTCATGACATCACCTCTATAGAAGAAGCAAGACAGAAAGCAAAAGCCACAAGAAAGAAGCTCAAAAGAATACAACTGCCAAAAGTTAAAAGAGTATATTTGAGGTGAAGATTTCCCCAAACTACTAACATGGAGAATACAAAGTATGTTCTACCACAACTATGTGAAGGAGGAAAAACTAATTTGGAAATGCAAAGAATGAAAGAGGGTAAGTGCAAACATTGTGGCGAAAAATGGGATTCTAAACATAAATGTGTTAAAGGAAAAGAGACCAAGAACTTGTATACATGTGAATCAACCAATGATTCAGATAATGAAGAATCAGACATATAAGAAGTTGAAGATTCTCCACATTTTACCCCAGATTCAGATGACAAAAATATTCTGCAAGTATCATTATCAACCCTGACAAGAATATCTCAGTGCCAGACATTAAAGTTAAAAGGACATATCAAAAAGAGCAACATAATTGTTAAAACTTTTTGGACTCAAATATTGCAAAAAGGCTCAACATCTTCCCATATCCAGTGCCTAATGTGAAAGTGATAGTAGCTGATGGAAAGAAAATTGAAAAAGTAGGAAAATGCTGTAAGGTCAAATTGCAGATTCAAGACTACAATCTAGAATCCCCATTCTACACTGTGCCGTTGGGAGGAGTCGATGTGGTCCTAGGTATCTAATGGCTACAAACCCTAGGCACATATTCTGCCAACCGTTAAAAACAATTTAGAAAGTTTAGATGGGAGGGGCAGAAATACAAGTGATGAAGCACCTCAAAATCAAATTGTATCATCCTATTGGATGATGAAGCTGATTCGAAAAGGAGGACCAACATATGTAGTGCAGTGACATCAAGTGGAAACGCTGGCCTCGAAATTGGTTAGCGAAGTACCACCTGAAGTTCAGGAACTAATTCAAAAACACAAAAAGGTGTTCCAATATCTTCCAATGGAGATGCCTCCTGAAAGAGAAATCGAGCACATAATCAAAGTCAAATCAAGGTCAAACCTTGTCAGCATCAATAGGTATCCACATCATCAAAAAATTGAAATCGAAAGATTAGTCCAAGATCTTTTAAAGTGTGGTATCATCACAAAAAGTAGAAGCCCTTTTGTGGCTTCGTTGGTTCTAGTCCGAAAGAAAGATGGATCATTTATGTTATACGTAGATTATCGAGGGCTAAACAAGATAGTGATTAAGAATAAGTTTCTGTTTCTCGTTCTAGACGAAATTCTAGATGATCTTCATGGAGCCCAATATTTTTCAAAATTGGACTTGAGATCCGGTTATTACCAAATCAGAATAAGGCTAGAGGACATAGCGAACACTGACTTTTGAACACATGAAGGTCATTATAAATTTAAGGTAATGCCCTTCGGATTAGCATATGCTCCAACAACCTTCCAGGCTAACATGAATGAGGTATTCCATGCATATCTAAAGAAGTTCATGTTAGTGTTCTTTAATGATATTCTAATTTATAATAAAACATGAAAGGAGCATCTACAACATCTGGAGCAAGTTCTCACTATATTAGAAGAACATCAGTTCTATGCAAAGATGTCCAAGTGCACCTTTGGAAAGGGAGAGGTAGAGTACATCAGACACATAATATCCAAGGAAGGAGTAAAAGTAGATCCTAATAAGATCAAAGCTATAAAAGAATGGCCTAGACTAGTTAACATTGTTGATTTGGGGTAGCGTCGAATGTGCTCTAGCCACGAAAATTGGTGGAGAGGCTATAGCACATGAGATATCCAAGACCCATAAATGGTTTGGGCACAATCTAACTCATTCTTGGTTCCATTATCGATCCTCAATATCTTGATCTTCTTCCCTGTTTGATTATCCACCAAGGCTTTGAAGGCACGAAACCATGAGAATATTTCGTCCTTCTTCTTCAAGAAATATATCCAAGTTTTGCGAGAGAAGTCATCCACAAAGACAGCATAATATAAATATCCTCCTAATGATGTTACAGGCAACATACCGGATGGATCAGAATGAACCAATTGCAAAATGTCTGTGGCCTTGCTATCACTTGAGGGGAATGGTCCCCTTGTATGTTTTCCCTCTGCACATCCCTGACATACACCTTGATGCTCTATTTTGAATTCGGGCATACGTGTAACCATCTTCCTTGCATCGGGTAGAGCCACTGATGAATGCCATCTTGAATCCTTTGTCTTCCATCGCCGAGATAGACACTAGATTCTTCTTTAGATCAGGTACATATAGTACTTCTTGAAGATGAACGGTGTTACATTGATTCAATTGAAGGGTAACATTCCCAATTCCTTTCACGAGATAGGTGGTATTATCTCCAAGGATAATTTCCAAATTTGTATCCTTCTCTATCAGATTTGAAAGAGCTTCCTTGTACCTGGTGAAGTGCCTTGAGGCACCACTATCAATCAACCAATTTCCCAAACTAGCCCATAGGAACTTTGGAAGGCCTTGATCATGAAACATGGCACAGACTGCTTCTACGATAGAGCAATTCTTCCTTTCAGCCACGCCATTCTGCTAAGGAGTGTATGGCATTGTAGTCTCCCTCTTAATGTTAACTTCTCTACAATAATCTTGGAATTCATTGGATTTGTACTCGGTCCCATTATCAGTCCTCAATATCTTGATTTTCTTCTCGGATTGGTTTTCGATCAAGGCTTTGAAGTATTACAGTCAGTTGAACACTTCATCCTTCTTCAAGAAGTAGATCTAGGTCTTGCAAGAATAATCATCCGTAAAGGTGAGATAATATAAGTATCCTCCCAAAGAGTTTACGGGCATCATACCAGATATATTAGAGTGGATAAATTGTAATACATCTGTGGTCTTGCTATTACTTGAGGGGAATGGCCCCTTTGTAAGTTTTCCTTCGGCACATCCCGGTCATATACCTTCATGCTCTACTTTGAACTCAGGCATACTTGTCACCATCTGTCTCACATTCGGTAGGGCCTTATAATGAAGATGTGCAAACCTCCGGTGCTTAGTTCAGATTGTAGAGATATGTCGCAAGACATGGCTCCCAATGGCCTTCCTCTAACTTGATACAAATTGTAAACCCTGAACCCAAGAGTAAAAGCATCTTTAAAATTTCTTTTCCAAACACGTACCTTTCCGTCGATGAATGCTGCCTTGAATCCTTTGTCCTCCATGGCTGAAATGGACACCAGGTTCTTCTGGAGATCAAGTACATATAGTACTTCTTGCAAATGAATAGTGTTACCTTGATTCAATTAAAGGGTAACATTCCTTATTCCCTTCGCGGGATAGGTGGCATCGTCTCCAAGGATGATCTCCAAGTTTGTCTCCTTTTCTATTAGATTAGAGAGGGCTTCCTTGTATCCGGTGAAGTGCCTTGAGGCACCACTATCAATCAGCCAATTTCCCCAAGTGTCCGGAGTAGAGGCAGTGGAGAGGGCCGATAGAAGATAGTACTCTTTTTTCTTATTGTTAACAACATTTGATTCTTCATATCTAGAGTTCCTTGATTTCTTGGAGGGTTGACCATTTCCTTGGTGTTCCTCATTCCTTTTTCCTTTGCCATTGGACATGTCATTCTTTTGATCGTTGTTGTTGAAGTTTTCCTTGTAATGATTGTGATCATCATCATGCGATGTTTCCCTTCTATTTGGACACTCCCTTGCATAGTGGCCAAACTTATTGCAAACAAAGCACTTGCACTTCCTTCCTCCCTTAGATCCAGGCTTTCCATGGAAATAACCTTTAGACCCTGCATTATTCTCCTTTTGGCATGAGCGGAGAATGCAGTGGGGTTGCTTCTATTAGAAGACATTTCTTGCTCCACCATTCTTGTTTCTTCTTGAATGCATCTCGACATCAATTCTTCAAACCTTGCAATTCGATCATTGTTGAGGATGATGGTTCTAAATACATACCACTCAGGTGGGAGTCCTCCAAGGGTGGTGAGAGTAAGTTCCCTGTTAGGAATGACTTCTCTAATCGAGAGTAGATAATTCTTGATCTTAGTAATCCTCAAGAAATAGGATTGAATATCCTTGCTCTTGCCCTTCTTAATATTCTTCAACTTATTATTGAGAAATAGAATTTGATTAGCATTACTAACCTTGTACATGCTGACCAACTGTCGTAGATCTCTTTGGAGGTCTTCAATTCGGAGATGTAGGCCACCAGATGCTTGTCAATGGAATCCCTGATAATCTTCTTTGCTTACTTCAACCCTATTGTACTTGGTCTTCGCAGCAACCGGTGCATTTGAAGGAGATTCAGGGATTTTACCCTGCACATAGTCCATCACTTTTTCTTCCAAGGTCAAATCAAGAGACATCTTCCATCCATGATACTCAGATTTATCATGGAGCTTGTCTTCAACCGGGAAGTAGGATGAGGAACCCGTTGAACCTTTTGTCCTTGTCCAACTGTCTTTGGTGATTTCTCTTTCACTCTTGCTTGGGCTTTGTCTTCACCTCAGCTCTGATACCATGTTAATTTTTGGCAACAATGGTATGTTCTATGCTTTAGAGCAATTTTACTTTAGTTTCTTTATTAGCCGAACATCAATATTCAGATTAGCAATCACATCAACATGATAGTAAAATGCGGATAGAACATAAACATAAACAGTAGAAGACAAGCCAAGACAAGAGGACACAAGATGTGGCACCAACCAGGGACAAACCCGAATGTGGGGAAACCCTTGATCAAATCTTCTTTTAGTCTTCAACAGTTCAACAGAGAGAGATAGTACAATTTACAAATCTGATAATTTATAATAGCAGCAAAAGAGCCCTAACTAGAAAAATCAACGCTGGTCAACAAGGCAGATTTGACCCTCAACAAATCGATCAACTTCAGTCAACTTCGGCCTCCAAACAACAAGATAAAGCAACCCTCAAAACAATCAAATTCAGCCAGTCAAAGTTTGGTCAAATAACCCACCTGTGGTCAGCCCCAATTGCAATCAACATTTGTCAACAGTCAACGTTTAGCCTCGATTTTTGTGCCCAAAAATGTGGCCTTCCCAAACAGAGATAGCCTTCACAAAAACACAGTCAAAGGAGGTTAAAAATGCTGGTCAACTCTTGGTCAAATTGTCCAAAAATTCAGTCTCCTGAAATTTCGGCCTCCTGAATTTCGGCCTCCTGAAATTTCGCTCTCGTGAAATTTCAGCCTCTTGAAATTTCGCTCTCTTGAAATTTCAGACGTGTGGAGAGAGAGGCCCAGAAATTTGTACCTAATCAATGAGGGGAGAGAGAGAGAGAAGTGTGAAGATGAGTGTGTCCAAATGAGGCTAAGTCACCTTCTATTTATATGCAACATTGAGGATGAATAAACGTCACTGTTGGGCTTCTAATCCTACATAAGTTTGTTGGCCGACCTTGACAATTTGATCATAATCAAAATAAATTCATAACTTCATTTGTACATGTCAGAATCAGATGATATTTAGATCAATCCTACACCTCTCGAAGAGAGGAATCCAAGAAAAATATTAGCTGTCATAAATAAGATGACCCATGTGGAGTTTGGCCCTAGTTGCCAATTTTAAAAGACCTTCGTATTGGGCTTTACCTCCTGATACTAACAGAAAATGAAGCCCTGTTGGGAGGTTGAAGCAATTCTATTAGGTCTTTTTCCCCAATTTGCCAAAACCCGATAAGAACCTTGATGTGGCATCTCAGGTGGCCGATGACATGGTGAGGGCTACCATGTGCTAGTGACATTGTTTCACACAATGATGACACATGGGCAAGGGATGCCACATGTTTTCCATGTGGAAGTGGTATTGATGTTAATTTTCCGGTGTTTCATGTTGTTATAATCACTGTAAAAGAATTCTTCCAATTTCAATCACCCTAATAACATATAATCAATTATAGCTAGAACAATAAACAATAAATGCACAGTAGAAGATAGCCAAGCATAATGAGACACAAAGATTTGGTTAAAGACCAGGGAAAAACTCCACAAGGGGGAAACTCCTTGGTCAATTCTTCTTCTATTAGTCAATCAATGTTCAACATGAGATACATCAATTCAGTAGTACACCCAATAACTAGTCAAAGTCAAGCTTTTACTCACCAAGTCAACCAATCCAAAAATAATAGCTAAAGAGAGATAAAATCAAATCTCGTCAAATAGATTAGTTTGCAATTTTCGGCTTGTGAAGGAACAATCAATAATAATCATCAGTCTACCCTAATTAGTCAAAGTCAATGGTCAACATGCCTAGAAAAGTTTGGGCAACCTAGCAGAAAACTCAACCTTCCTTGCTCAGTCAAACCCAATAAAAAAATAGCAAAATCTCCATCAAAGATGCTAGTCAACTCTGTGGTCAAAACTCAAAACCCTAGACTAGACTCGCGGTCAAGCTTAGTCAACAACCCATAATTCGGTTTTCAAACATAGTCAAACTCTTACAAATTTTGGCCTCAAACCAAATAGGAAAATCTCGGTCAAACATAAGAACAACCCAAGTCAAAGTAGGTCAATGCTAGTCAAAATAGTCCAAAAATAGAAGAGTCAAAGTAGGTCCGAACTCTCTCTCTCCTTTGCATGTGTGAAGTCAACATGTGAATTTTAGATCAAATCAAACTCGTGCTGTGATGGATGATGCCAAATGAAAACTATGGTCTACTTATATGTGTATGTATATTAGGACCAATTACTCATGGTGGGGCCGACTTGTACTTTCCTTGACCAATTTTGAAATTTCTTTTGAGGAGAATTGGTTCTTCTTTGGAGTAACTAGGCTTCTTCTTGGGCAAATTCATCCTGTAGCTGCCAATTTTAACACTCCCTCTTAGCTTGGGAGGAATTTCCAGCTGCACCATAAGTCTCATCTTAGATGTACATGTCTCAACATAGGAGAAGCTCATTTCGTTTTATCTCATCTCATCTCAACTGAACAATTTGTTGATTTGGGGTAGCATCAGATGTGCTCTAGCCAAGAAAATTGGTGGAGAGACTAAAGCACATGAGATCTCCAAGGCCCATAAATGGTTTGGACAGATTGTACCCGGGTTGGGAGATATTAAAATAATTAATATTTTTAATGGAGTTCCTAAGTCTAAACTTAGGAAAAATAAAATATTAATGGGTATTAATATAAAACTGGGCTAGAAGGTTCCAAAAGTCATGGATCAAGCCCAATCTAATCTTAGCCGTTGATTATAGATTTAATCTTGGCCGTGGAAGGATCATCAAGAAAAGTATAAGAGGGGGCTTGAGGGTCAGTTGGAGAACACACCAAAGTGATCAGTCATTTGATTTGCTAGAGCGGGGTTGCTAAGCAAAGTCAAATCAATGATCAGCAATGAAGGGTAGTGAGTACTGGATAGAGAGGCAGAGATAGTGCCAAGAGACCAGCGAAGAGGCAGAGAGCGAGAAGCAGCAGTCAAAGTAGGCCACACAGAGCCCAACAGAGACAATGCAGAGGCCAGAGGGATTGCGCATCCATGCAGAGAGCAGCTGGAGTGATGTAGAGGGTCCCAGAGGCTGCTTAGTGCCTTAGAGGGTTGACGCAGAGGCCAGAAGGGCAAGCGCAGTGCTTCAGAGTTGCTGGAGAGGGTTTCGTGGGACAAGTTTTTTGAATCCCTGTTTCCGAATAGAGAGGTATTGCTGCCAATTATTTTTTCTCTGTTGGGTGAGCTAGTTTGGCACCTAGTTGTACTCGAGGAAATACTGTATAATAGTAAACCTTCAGAATAACTGCACTAGTTTTCCCGCATTGGTTTTTTCCGGGGACATTTGTTCAAAAATGACGGTGTCACTTGTGTGTTTGTTTTCTTTCAGCTGATGATTTGTAGATGTTGAGATTGTATTGTGTTTATTTCGTTATTTATATGTTTTAAATAACTTGTTCAAATTTAACAATTAGAAGAAATAAACCAGAAGAATACAGATTAAATTTATAACGGATAGACTTAGAAATTTCAACACAATTGATGACTCAATCCTTATAATAAGAAGAATGATCCACACGACAATATGGGAAATCGATTTACCACAACCAAGTCTATGGCATTCATAAACGACCTTGGTAAAGATCACACTCCGTATTGCCTCTAATTGACCCTCTCCCAACGTGATCCTCACTAATTAAGTGTCTGAACACCTGCATCCAATACTATGGTCTACTTATATGTGTATGTATATTAGGACCAATTACCCATGGTGGGGCCGACTTGTACTTTCATTGGGCTGACTTGTCAAACTTAAAATATATATTTTCTTTGACCAATTTGAAATTTCTTTTGAAGAGAATTGGTTCTTCTTTGGGGTAACTAGGCTTCTTCTTGGGCAATTTCATCTTGTAGCTGCCAATTTTAACACTACCTCTTAGCTAGGGAGGAATTTCCAGCTGCACCATAAGATACATCTTAGATGTACATGTCTCAACATAGGAGAAGCCCATCTCGTTTTATCTCATCTCATTTCAACTGAACAATTGATGACTCAATCCTTAGAAGAAGAAGAATGATCCACACGACAATAGGGGAGATCGATTTACCACAACCAAGTCCATGGCATTCATAAACGACCTTGGTAAAGATCACATTCCCTATTGCCACTAATTGACCCTCTCCCAACTTGATCCTCACTAATCCAGTGGTAGAACACCTCCATCCAATACTTAGGGTAGATCAGTTTACCACAACCAAGTCCATGGTAGGCGCGTTTGCCCTTGGTAAATATCACACACACCTAAGTCTCCTCTCCCATGTGGCCAATATGGGAGGCAATCCCAACAAGCTTAACTGAGTCCATGACCCCTATATAAGGGTGACTTGTGGGTAGGATGCATACTGGGGTATGTACTCAACCAAGTCCATGGCTTTAAGGAGTACCCTTACCCAGGAGCTCTCATGCTCTTCCCCCCTTACCAAGTCCATGGCTAGTCAACATACTGGGGGCCTGAGCATAGCTCAGTGTTCTCGATCAACAGTTTTCCCTCTCAGGCAGGGATACATTCTCTCGCTCTCCAAGTTACACTCTGAAGAATATGAACTTTGCTTTTCGCAACGACTTGGTGAGAATGTTTGCAACCTACTCACCTGTTGAGATGTGTTGGAGCCTCACTGCTCCTCGTAGTACCATATCTTTGATAAGGTGGTACTTTATCTCGATGTGCCTCAACCTGTCAGGGAATACTGGATTCTCTAAAAGTCGGATCCTGCTTTGATTGTCATTGTATATCACAATCGTATCAAGCACTTGCTCAAACACCTCTGCAAAGAGTTTCTGCAACCACATTGCCACCATGAGCATGCAAAGGTTCCACCATGAACTAGCTCGAGGTGTTAATAGCAAAACATATGTCTGGTCTTGTGTTTACCATAAACATCAGAGCCCCAATTAGCTGCTGGTACATAGAAGGATTTGCTAGAGTTGGTTCCGCATCTTGACCACATAACTTCTTGAAGTTTGCCTCCATTGGTGTGGCCATCGATTTGCAATCCACTATCCCAAATCTCTCCAAGATTGTGACAACATATATTCCTTCGTTAAGGAAAATCTCACCAGGTCTCTACCACACCTCTAATCCCAGGAAGTAGTGCATTAACACAAGATCTTACATTGTTTGATCAGAGGCTTTTCTCCTGTCAAGAATAAATCATCAACATATAAAACCAAAATCAAAGGCATACCTTGGACAAATTTGAATAGAGGTTCGGATTGACACTACTTCTAGTGAATCCCAACTTCACCAGGTATCCATCGATTCGAGCATACCAAACCTTGGGGGCTTGCTTCAAACCATAGAGGGCTTTCTTCAATCTGCAAACATGGGTTTCCCTATCATGCTCCTCAAAGCCATGTGGTTGTTCCAGGTACACCTCTCCCTTAAGTATGCCATGAAGAAAGGTTGTCTTCACATCCATCTGGTGAAGACTCCAACCCTAATTATCACAAGAGCAATGATGGACCAGATGGTAGTGTATCGAGCAACAGGTGCAAATATTTCGTTATAATTTTCCCCTCTTTTTGGGAGAATCCTCTAGCCACAAATCTCACCTTGAACTTCTCAATGCTACTATCAACTGCATGTTTGGTTTTGTATAACCACTTGGAAGTCATAATAGACTTCCCTTTGGGTCTCAGAACCACCTCCCATACATCATTTTTCATGATGGACTCATACTCTTCGACCATGGCGTCTTTCCAAATTTGTTCCTTCGCTGCATCTTCAAAGCTACAAGGTTCAGAGTCCAGACTATATGATGTCACTAATCAAGGCAACATATCCTTGATATCTGCGTGGCTACTTTCTCTCTTTGAAAGTGCCCCTTGGGGCTAAATGTCTCTTTGCATCTTGTAATGTATCACGAAGCTAGAGAGGTCTCTTCCATGGGGAGGATCACATGGAGGAGGATCCAAAGGATCCATGGGTGCCATAGGCTCATTTGCCAGGTCCGACTCGGGTAGGGATGGCTCAACATTTACATCCATAGTATCATCTCTTCTCTCAGAGATGGTACGGATGGGAGAGTCCCTGGCTTTCCCAAAAGCAACATCCTCATCAAAAGTCGCATCCCGACTAAAATCAATGTTCCTCTGACTTGGCACATATATCTCGTAAGCCTTAGAATTTTCATAGTAACCAACAAATGTACCTTTCTTTGCTGAAGCCTCCAACTTTTACCTCTTTTCCTTCGGTACATGAAAGTAGACAAGGTAGCCAAAGATTCTCAAGTGTCCAACTTTTAGTTGCACACATGTAAATGCTTTTTTAGGAGTCATGCCTCCCAAGGCATGATGAGGACTCTTCTTTGGGACATATACTACAATATTCGTAGCTTCTCCCCACAGGAACATAGGAAGCTTTTGATCATGAATCATGGTTTGTCTGCTTCCATGATGGACCTGTTCTTCATCTCAACAACTCCATTTTCTTGTGGATTGTATGGAGCCATGACCTCCCTCTTAATCCTAGTCTCTCTGCAGAAATATTTAAACTCATTTGAAGTATATTCTCCTCCATTATTTGTCCTCAGGATCTTGATCTTCTTTCCTGTTTGATTTTCCACAAGAGCCTTGAAATCCCTGAACACATTGAAAACCTGATCCTTGGTCTTGAAGTATACGATCCAAGTTTTGCGAGCAGAGTCATCAACAAAGATTGTATAGTATAAATATCCTCCAAGAGATTTCACCGACATGTGCCCACAAAGATCATAATGAATAAGATGAAGAATCTCCTTAGATTTGTTGCTACTACCCTTGATGTTCTTTCCACTAGCACATCCTTGACATACACCTTCATGATCCACCCAAATCCTGGCTATCCCTGTAAGTACCCTGCTCAAGTCAGGTAAGGCTTTGTAATGAAGTGAGAAAATCTCCAGTGCTAAAGTTCACAACGATTGGTAGTGTCATGGACTAATGCTTGAATTGGTCGTCCACAAACCTTGTAAAGGCCTTGATTTTCTAATACCAACAGTGAAGATCCCCTTGGCCAAGCAAGGACTTCCATTTATGAATGCAAATCTAAATCCCTTGTCTTCCATGGTAGATGTGGAGACAAGATTCTTCTTCAAACTTGGCACATATAATACATCATGTAGATGAATGGCTTGAACAAAGTTCAAATGAAAAGAAGTAGAGCCAGACCCTTTAACATCATGAGAAGAGTTATCCCCAAGTAAAATTTTCAAATTGGTCCCCCTCTTAGCCAAATTTGTGAGGACTTCACAATACCCTGTAAAATGTGTGGATGCCCCACTATCCACTAGCCAAGTATCAATGCTATTTGAAAAAGAGCTAGAAAGAGCAACAACAAGAACATATTTAGATTGAGAGCTTGCAACATTATTAGCATACCTTGTGTTTCTGATTCTCTTTTGAGGGCGTTGGGGCTCTTCAAAACTTGCATGGGATGCAAGATCTTTTCCTCACCTTATATTATTGAAGTTGTTCTTACCATTGTAGTTATTGCTATTAGGCATTTGAGCGTTTCTTCTATCAGGACAATCTCGAGCAATGTGGCCAAATTTGTCACACTTGTAGCATTCGACTCTTGAATAGTCCCTTCGATTGTTGTTGAATGGTGGGGTTGGTTTCTTTGACTTCTCTTGAAAGGTTTCCCTTTTCCTTTTTATTTTCCCTTCTTCACATTGGCTACAAAGGCTATAGGCTCTCCTTCTTCTTGTCTTTGGACTCTCCCTCTAGAGATGAGTCTAGATTCCTCTTGAGTACAATCACCCAAAAGCTTATCAAAAGTAGGGAGCTCTTTCTAGCAACTAATGCTTGTGATGAATGTCTCCCAAGACATGGGGAGCCCTCCAAGAGTCATCTGCACAAGCTCTCTATCAGGTATGACTTCTCTAATCGAAAGAAGTTGATCTCTTATTTGAAAGGTCCTCATGAAGTGGGCTGTAATAGGTTCAGACTTGTTCATCCTGATGTCATTGAGTTGATTCTTCAAAGAGATGACTTGGCTTAGATTGCTGTATTCATACATTCCAATCAATTTGTCATACATCTCCTTTGACTTCTTCATCTTAGACACATAGGTGATGAGATGATCTCTAAGAGAGTTAATGATGATTTTCTTGGCCTTGATTGCACTCTTCTTGTACTTGTTTTTGGCACTGGCAGTCTAGCATTCTCAGTAGGCTAAACTACTTAACCCTGCACATATTCCATCACATCAATATCTTCCATTGCGTGATCCAATCTAGCCCTCCAAGTTGCAAAGTTGGAGGCATCATTCGACTTTTCTTCAATCTTGAAATAGGATGTAGTCATCTTGCCCAAAATTAGATCACCAATCAGTAAAAAGACTGTCTCAAGGGGTGCTCTTTGCTCTCCTTAGGCTAACCTTCACCTCAGCTTTGATACGATGTTAATTTTCACAGTGTTCTATGTTGTTATAATCACTTTAAACAAATTCTTCCAATTTCAATCACCTCAATAACATATAAGCAATTATAGATAGAACAATAAACAATAAATGCACAATAGAAGATAGCCAAGCACACCGAGACACACAGATTTGGTCAAAGACTAGGGAAAACCCTCACAAGAAGGAAAACCCTTTAATCAATTCTTCTTCTCCTATTAAATCAATGTTCAACATGAGACACATCAGAGCAGTAGTACATCCAATAACCAATCAAAGTCAGGCTTTGACTCAACAAGTCAACCAATCCAAAACAATAGATAAAAAGACGTAAAGTCAAATCTAGTCAAATAAATAAGGCTGCATTTTTTGGCCTATGAAGGAGCTTTCAACAACAGTGAATGGTCTTCCCTAACTAGTTAAAGTCAATGGTCGACCTGCCCAAAAAATTTCAGTCAACCCAACAGAAAACTTGGCTTTCCTTGTTTAGTCAAGGCCAGTCAAAACAATAGCAAAATATTGGTCAAAGATACCAGTCAACTCCGTAGTCAAAACCCTAGACTGGACCAGTGGTCAACCTCAGTCAATGGCCCAAAATTCGGTGGCCAAACATAGTCAAACTCTCCTACAAATTTCGGCCTACAGCCAAACAAAAAATCTCAGTCAAATAGAAGAACAACAACCTAAGTCAAAGTAGGTCAATGTTGGTCAAAACAGTCACAAAACAAAAAAGTTAAAGCAGGTCCGAACTCTGTCTCTTTCTCCTCCTTTGCATGTGTGAAATCAACCTGTGAATTTTAGATCAGATCAAACTCATGTGATGTGATGGATGATGCTAAATGAGGAGTCAATGATGATGTACCTATATGTGTTTTAGGAGGACCAATTACTCATAGTGGGGCCGACTTGTACTTTCATTAGTCCAATCTGTCAAACTTAAAATATAAATTTTCTTTGACCATTTTTTTTTTTGAAGAGAAGTGGTTCTTCTTTGGGGTAGTTGGGCTTCCTCTTGGGTAAATTCATCCTGTAGTTGCCAATTTCAACAAATGATGCTACGTTGCATTTGGAGGACAATCTTCAAATGGGCATATCATCGTCTCTAGGACTTGTTGCACACATTTTGTCAAAGTTCCGAGGAAGCAGATGTACCTATTTTTTCGAAGGATCGAGGTCATCAACTGTTGGCATTTTGTGTCATTGTAAACCCATTTTGTAAATTTTTAATGTAAATGATGCTCGAAAGACTGTATATGTATGTAACAACATAGGTAAGCCTATTATTTTGACAAGAGTTTCATCGTATAGGAGGTTTTTCGTCTCACTGACTCATCTGTTTTTCTAAACACAGATGGTCGACAAAGTTTTTCCATCCAACCTTACCTCAAAGCTAGGGTGGAATTATTCATCAAAATTTTAGGTGAGTCCTAGTGTTTTAGTCAAGTCTTATGTAAAAGTGATTTAGGAATAATTTAAGCTAGTTGGCCAAATTATTTTATTACAAATCACTTATCTGCAAGATCATATTGTATCGCAAAGTTGGGTATGTAATTTGATGGACTATACCGAATGGGTGTATCACCTTTGAGGGTTGAATTGTAAAATCTTATTTAAATAATATTTTAGTGCATGATCCATCATATTTAGACACCATGGCTAAAATATTAGAGGGTGGAAAAATTATTAATCCCCTCAAGTGTCAATTAATTAAATTTTCTGGCAAAGAATAAATTAAAATCCTAAGCCAGATTTAATTATTTAGAGTTAAAATTAAATGTCAAGAGAAATTAAATTTTTCAAGTGGAAAAATTCGTGGGTCTCGAAGGAATTAAATTTTGGAGGTCCTCCACCGAGGGAATATTGGAAATTTAAGAAAAAGTGGACCCTTGGACCTTGGTGGTTAAGTCAAAGACAAAATTTTGAGGAAATTAGCTCAAAATAATTAATTTTGAGCTAATAAAAAATGGGTTTAATGAGAAATTCGAACATTCCTCAAAAACAATTATTTTAGCAGTAGAGATTAAAAGATCATCAAAGATTAATCAACGACCGAGATTAATTTGACGAGGATCAAACCAACTAGCTGTTATTTTTCCACTTGGAGGGTTTATTTATAAATTAGAGAGTCATTTGAGTCTCAAGCTATCAAATGTTTGGCTAAAGAAATTCTGCAGAAACACTGATGTAATGCTATTGTCCCACTGGGAACATTATTTGAATCATAATAAAGACTTTGGGGTGCAGTTCATGGTGTTTATTATCTACTGATTTGTGGTACATGCTTGGTACGGACATTCCTATATTGTGCTTAATATTTTTAAAGTTTGTTCTTCATTAGATGGGGATAAGATCATTCTATTGGTAGATTTTGGGTTTATCTTAGGTGATTTGATTTTCCATGTCTAACAAGCGTTCTCGACGAAAATATATAGTGTTTGTAGGATCCCTAGTCCTTGGGCTCCAAGTTCACAAACTGTGGACGTAGGCTGACCTTGTTTGGACTCCGAATATTTATATGGTTTATTTAATTTCGCTAAGGCTATAGCTTGCATCTATTCTTAGAAATACACTTAGCCATTTATCAAAAAATTTCTAGAAAGAAATATTTCTCAAAATTTCTTTCAAAAGCCTTGTATATTTGTAAATAATTTTTCTAATTGCAGTTTTGGGGTTTTGAGAATTTTTGTATATATTGGGGTTTTGGGTACTTATGAATTTATTTTTGCAGGTGTGATCAAGCAAGAAGAGCTGGAATAGAGCTAGATCTAGGCCCTTGAGGGTAAGATCTAGCCTCAATTTTTTTGTCGCATGGCCAACCATTGAAGAATTTGTAGTAAAATTTAGATCTGAAGCAAATTATTTTTTTCTGAAGCAAGGATCTCAAGTGTTAGCCCTCCTGGGCTCGGATCTAGCCTTTCCAAGGCTAGTGTTTCCCTCTCTAGCCCCTGCGTCAGCCTTAGAGGCCACAATGCCATTTTTTAGGCCTTTTGAGGTCTGACTGTGGGCCTAGGAGGCCTTGACCACACTCCTTTACCCTAGACGGCTACCCTAGGGGGCTTGCCGTGGGATTTTAAGCCCTCTTCCTCCTCCGTCCTCTTCTCAGCTTCCTGCATCCTCCCTTTCTGCTCTTCGATTTCCTTTTCGGCCCTCCTTTTGGCCCTTTTTAGTCCTCTTTCAACCTCAAACCCTAGCTACTAGCCCTTAGAGGGATTCCTCCCTCCAACGTCAAGCCTTCTTGGCCTTTTCCCGCCTCCTTTGCCTCTTCCTTGGCCTTCTAGCCCCTCTCTTGCCCAATGCTAGCCCTACTGGGCTTAGCGTGGCCCTCTCTTGGCCCTAAATTGACCTCTCTTCATCTCTGAAATTTTTTGGGATTGAAACTTGGTGTGTTTTGCAGGAAATTTGGCCCTAAGTTGCTGTTTTCAGGTGGAAAAATCATTAAAGAAATTTTGGCAAAGTGGCAAGTGTGCTACAAGGCCTTAGACCTAGGGTTTGCTCTCCAAACCCTCACTTCGTTTCTGTCTTACTTCAGCTGTAATAAATTACTCATAGCAGTGATATAAGTTCCCTAAAATCACATCTAAGTAGTCTTAACACTTTAATAATTTCATGGATAAAATTTGCTAGTGTTTTGGCCACTTGGGTATTAAATATCTAGCCTAGATCTACTTGTTAGCTTGCTGGAATATCTTTGCATGACTGAATAATCAGATTTGATATTTTCTGAATATTGCATCATAAAGAGCTTAAGAATCATTTTTTTTTGGTATTTTTTTTAATTTTAATTTTTTAGTTTGGAAAACTGGTTCTAACATTTGATAAGTATTGGACACTTTTTGTCACATGTTATTGCATTAATAGCTCATTGGCTAAGTCACAGGACACGTCCCTCAGGGTCTTGTGTCCCGTATTTCACGTGTCAGACACTAAATGTGCCCTAAAATGTGTCAAAAACGTTTTTCTTCGTGTCCTCCAATCAAGACACATGTTTTGGACTTGGCGAAAACTTGCCTTGACGTTTTTAGCTCTTAGGACACGTCCCATGAAAAGTGACATTTAAAACCTGCAACATGGTTTATTTTTGGGTTATTTTGTCATTGTTCGTTAGCGAAGTCAAGTTTGCTCGCTGCCGAAATCAAATTTGTTGTGCAGTGTGAGGAATTCCATCAAATTCAAGCACAATGCTCACAACTTCACACTGAGAGCATAGTGCACAACTTCACATCGACCTGGACCTGGAGATGCAGGAGAAGAGTGTTCACGTGCTTTGTTGAGAGTTTGGAGCAGTTAAATTTCCTGTAAGTTGTGTTATAGCCTATGGAACTTAACTTTATTATACACCAGTGACCATGTATAGATTGTGTGTTGAAATAAAAAGCCCGGCTCCCCATCATGTGCTCACTACTCACTACACCTTCAAGGTCTAAAGGGAGGGAAAGCTCGATTAACACTCTGGTCAATAGTGAAGTTTGAACACATATAAATTTATAATTTATAAACTGCCTTATGTGAAGTTTGAACATGATCGAACCTATATGAAGTTAATAACGAAAGTTATAACATGAACAATGAGCATTGAACTGTGAACATCACTTATGTAAGAAGATAATAAACAAACTAGTAAATTACTAAATAGTAAATAGTGTATACTAAATACTAAATAGATATCATCATGATTCATATCTATATGGATCAGGCACTATATTTCAATATTTTTTTAATATATATATATATATAGATAAGTCACATGACACGATATATATAAAACGTGTCACTCGTGTCTTGTTTCTGGGGTCCTTGTGTCTCTTGTCGAATACTCATATTTACGTGTTCTCCGTGTCTCGTGTCCTCGTGTATATAAAATGTGTCCCTCGTGTCTTGTTTCTAAGGTCCTTGTGTCTCTTGTCGAATACTCGTATTTACGTGTTCTTCGTGTCTCGTGTCCTCGTGTCATGTGACTTAGCTCATTGGTTATTAATTTTTTCACTGCTGTAACAATTGATTTCAGATCTGATATATATTGAACATAACATCTTAAGAGGTCTAAAATTCACATATTTACATTGGCAAGTCATTGGATTGCTTGTTGGACATTTTCAGTTTCACATGCTCATTAGTTCCTTGGTTTAAAGTGATATACTTACTGCTGTCCTAGTTTCATCACAAGGAACTCTTTCATGATTTATTTGGTTCATGGTGGTTTATGTTAAGTTCTAACAATTGCTTGTTTTATGTTAGATTTGAGAATTTGTTAACTTGGCATTAAAATCACTCAAACATCTAATTTCCATATCTCCTAACCTTGTTGCTGAACTAAGTCACTTTGGGCATTTAAGATCTAATTAATATTGTGGTTGAAGCATTGTGGAATAAGTGCTCTAAGTTAAGCTCATAATCTTGTGCCTTGGTTTAATTCTATTGTCTATCTTGAGCAATTGGCATTTTATTTTAATTGAGATTTTTTTTGGCATTGTCTAAGAACATAAGATTGTTAAATTGAATATCTTGAGTAATTGGTATCTTGTGGATTTGATATTGGCACTAAATAAATCGACACTTTCTTGGTTGTAAGATTGCATTTTGATTTACAAGTACTCTTGTCTCTAAAGATTCATCATAAACTTAAGTACTTGAACTTTTAGCAATCTTAACTAAGAACCTCACTCACAATCATTGCATAAGCATTCTAGGCTTAAATTGCACTAATAACTTACCTCCAGGCATAATTTTGGTTGATAGACTCCTTTTCTCATCTAGCTTGAGAGATTCAACCCTTTCTAGTGGTTAACACAGTGACATTGCAGTTGTCAGAGCCACAGTCTCTATAGTGCCGGAGGCACTGGGTGGTTGGAACACTGGGGGAGGTATCGGTAATCAAGCCTCTGCTTGCTTCATGTTGGCTTCCATCCCACAACCTAAAGACTGATCTCAAAACATTTTAAGAGGGAGGTTCCATTTAGACTAGGCATATAATTTAAAATTAACTAAGATCCTTGCATTACATCTAGTTTCTAGGACTTGCATCTCATGCAGGTTTGTTGATCATTTAAGCAGTAGTTGTCCATCCGGTTACTTGGGCTTGTTTTGTACTAAGCAAGAATTTGGACTCCATAAGACACTGGTCTCGTTTCTACATCTAATCGATCCATAAGTCTTGCTAAATTAAATAGAGTAGCTAGGCCACTCAACTGTCTCTTGGATTGTTGAAAAGTGTAACTAGGTTCGATCTTCATAATGACTTGTGTAGCTATGATTTTATTTAGTTGATGTAAAGAAGAAAATAAAATTATTTTTGTAATGCTTGAATCATGGGTTTCATGATCAAATAATTTTATTTTTTTAGTTAATCATCATAAAGTCTATTGAGTCAATGCCAAAAATTGAAGACCCATTTGGGCATGTAATTCATGGTAAGAGAAAATTTGTTAACGCTCCAAGACCATGTCAGAAGTTCTCCTTGAAGTCGGCCTATGGATGATTTTGGAAAGGCATGTCGGCCTTGCACAATTAGAAGCCGACTTATTTTGATGGACAAACCACTATATATAGGGTAGTTCGGCCTCACTTAGGGAACAACTCGATCAAGGATCTAAAATAGAAGAGAAGGTGCGAGAAACCTAGGAGAAGAAGCCTCACATCAAGCAAGGAGAAGGAAGTCAAGGAGACGAATTGTATTGATCTATTTTTGGGCAAGATATCCTTCACACGTGCGGAAAAATAGGTGTCATCTATTGCAGGAAGCCGAAGTCATCACAGTCAACTTAGAAGACCGAATTAAGGAGAAAACCAAGTCAATAATACAAGCCGAATTGCAGAAAGGGATGACTACATCCTAGCGAAGGGAATCAAGGTGTTAATCTCTCTCTCATGCTGCAACTAGGGTTTCTGAAGAAGGACCAAGAGTTGCAAATCTGAACCAAGGGACGAAAATTTGAAGGATAGCTGAGATAGTGGGAAGAGGAGGAAGTTTAACCATCGTTAACTCAAGGAAGGAGTCGAACTTAGAAGGCTTGTGACTTGGTCTTGGAGAGGTTGTTGTGTCAAGGGTCTTGGTCTTGGTATTCGTCATTTGAAGTCTCTATAAGAAGAAGAATTCGTTTTGGGTTTTCCTCTCAAGTTGGAGAGGTTTTGGCCCTGGCTGATCGCCTACATTCTGTGTGTCTTGTTTCCTTACTGTTTATGCTTTGGTTGCTGTTTGATGATGAAGAACACTATAATAATCTAAGCACAGACAAGAACCTAATCTAAATAAGTAAAAAGCATTCAAAAGCAGTGATCATCTTGAAGAGAAATCACCTAATCCTAATGCCCTAGATTTCTCAACACGGATAAGTTGGTTCCCAACTTGTCTTTCATCTTCTCATTTTCATAGGGTCTAACCCCTATAGCTTGCTGTTGGGAGACTGCTAGAACGGAGTGGGCGGTGATCAGAGTGACAACCCCCGTCCTGAGTCGTTGTCGTGGTGCCTGTACAATTTGAGCGACAACAAGACTCAGATAGGGATGAAATTTATATTGTTGGAAAGCTCTTGATGAGCAGAAGATGATGACAATGTCATAAATAAGTTTTGAGGTGGGTAAAGAAAGAGGAAATTTGGTAACTCCCATCTCCATAAAGTTACCTTGGGGGTTGGGTTTGGATACCCTGCAGCCTTAATAGGTCATTAAAAGGCTGGGTGTGTTGCACATTGTAGGTCACTGTCCTAATCTTCCAAGTTAGTGTAAAACTTGTAGCAAAGTTTTTGTAGGATTCAGGCAAGCTCTGGGGGTTTTCTATGATCAGCTCTTTGTTTGAGGCTGTTTCTCCCATTTTGGAAAGCTGATTCTCGATCCTTGCATCATTTGGACATGTTCAGATGTTGAACTTGATAACTGAAGGCTGTAATGCTGATTCTGCCGCATTAAGACCATAGCATCATTCGTGTTTTCATATAATGCTGTAACTGACAGCCATGGTTCACTAGGATTCTTTGTATTGAACATTATGAGTAAAATTTCATCCAACAAACAAATTTAGCAATGTTAGCGCAGTCCTGCTTTTCTTTTAATCATAATCCGCATGAGCTGCAATATGAGTGGTGGTTGTTACCAAAGTACCATCAACAAACTCCAAAGATCTTGCAACATCTTTAGATTTCTAACCTCATGTTTCCAAGTGCCATAATTTTCAGTGGCCACAAGTTTTTCTGTTGAGGAATTAAGTAAATTGTTTACATTAGCCATTATGAAGATTGTATAGGGAAGAAGAAATGCATATTCTTAACCTGTACAGCTATTGCAGCTTTATTTTGGCCAGTCGCTTGTATTAAGAACCTGCGTCCCAATATACAGCTTGCCGTGGCTTTGCTCCTAACCCTATGAATCATCCTGTAGCAGGCCTTGTATTGTGGTATGACATTGTGCTGATTCCAGTCACAGGCAGACTGTGGCCTGTAATGACCCTCAAACCTCTTCATGTCTTTATGTGACCATGACCTCCTCCTGAAACGTCTCTTCTCTTGATGGTGTGGCCCTCACTAGTGCCTATACGAATCTAAAGTGGAATGTTGACCTCTAGCACTGACCTTCGTGTTTGTGTTGGGCTATAAACCTACTTGTCTCAATTAGGCTCTTACAGCAGAATGTGGGAAAAAAGAGCTAGAAATGGCATATACACACGATCAACAAGGGTTGGCGTGTAGATTTTTTGGGAGGGTGGAATACTGCATTAACTTACAGCTGTCCCTTTGGGTAAGCTGTTGCCTGTTGAGGAGTGTTTCTATGCCATCATAATCACCCATGACATGGACCTGGCCTCATTGACATCCACTTGGCAGGTTTTGGACATGATTCTGTGTGTTAAATATATGCTCAATCACCTTGCTGCTTGCTGCTAGACCACATTCCCATGGACTGGTAAATTAGTCTTACCATATACAAATACAAAATTTTGATTAGTCAACTCCACAATAAATTCAGAAGTGGTATATGACATACACTATTTTTATACAAACTTTCATTCATGCATGTAAGACGCATGTTGTCCATTGTATGACACATGGATAACCATCAAGAATACTTAAGCACATATGACATTATATCATGGCTTTTTTTAAATACATGAGGGTACATTGAGTATGATAAGTTATTAGGAATAATGAATGGATAAACATTAAGTTTTAATGAGAAGTCATATCAATAGTCTTTTTTGTTTGAAATATGATCGAAAACCTCATTATCTTGAATATGATCCGAAAATTCATTATCTTGAATATGATTGGTTATGTTCAAATCCACTCAAGCAAGAATGGAAATACATAAGACAGGAATTCTGAACATTTTTGTTGGCCTGACTACTGATATTTGACCACTTTTGAGTATTGAGACATAGAAACTCTTTTCAATTTAGGGCGTGATGATGCAATTTGTTCACAGTTGAAGCTCCTTGATAAAGCATCTCTTGCATTCTCTTCTTAAATGCTGCCATATCCTGCAACTTTGAATATTACGTTTCATTGAACACAATAAATATTATTATTTTGTTAATTCTGTACACTTATGTATGTGCAAAAGCATTTCCTTGTTTTTTTGAACCTTAATACAGTCAAAATAATCCAATCTTTATGAGTAATAAATCCTTACAATTGGTTCAAGATGAGTTGATACTTTGTGGTGAAAACAGACTTATCTTATGTTTTTGAAATCAGATTCTTAGCAAATTGTTCTTATGTTCCTTGGGAAATACTATTCAGGTTTGACGACCAATGTAAATGCTTGACTTGCAGGTGTTGACTGGCATGCTAGTATTCGTAATGATCAGAATCATCTAACTCAAGGTGACTTGCCCCGATTTATTCTCAACTCATATGAGGAATGTAGAGGGCCTCCACGACTATTTTTATTGGACAAGTATGATGTTATATTCATTCTTATAGATACGTTTCTCTTAAAAATTTACCATTTTATGGACAAAGTCTCTTTAATGTGCATGTTAATGGCACTGAGTTTGGCTTACCACAAGTACTTAAACAAGTGGGCGTTTTTGTATACTTTCAGGTTTGATGTTGCTGGTGCTGGAGCTTGTTTGAAAAGATACACAGACCCTTCTTTTTTTAAAATGGAATGGGCTAGCTCCGAACTGATTAAAGCTGAAAAAGCTCAAAGAGAAAAGAAAGCACGCAAAGTGAAGGTACTAGTTTCTATATGGAAGAACTCGATCAAACAGTTTCTGCACTCACTGTTGATGTTTGATAGGAAGTAGCAGTGATTTATACAGTATTTGTTTTCGCATTCCGACAATGATCGTTGCTCTTGAAAAAGATATACTCCTAGTAAACAATTTGACATTATTTTCCAGAAATTTGTGTTTCCTATCCTCAGCATTAACTTTATTTTCCAGCTATGACACCCTCCATTGAAAAGATAAAAAATGTCTGACTTGTCAGGCTTAGTGCCGTATTGTGTCTACCTGGTGATAGGTTTGGACTTTGTTGACTTGCTTACTTTAAAGAAAACCTAGTTCGACTTTTTGAATTTTCCTTGTCTAATCCTCCTTATCAGAAGGAACATCCATGTGTATATTAATCTTATTGCATTCTTTCTAAGGTTTTCCAACAAGTTGGTGCATTAATTATAAACAGAGATCATGTAATTACTTTCTTTGTTTTTTCACATCATTACATAATTGGTTCACTTTTCAATTGCATTGAATCTATGTTGAAATCTTTGCAATCTCCTAGGTTAGAAATATTATTGAAGAGAGCCATAAGAGAGTGTGAGGAAGCTTCCTTTACAAAAGCACCTTTAGATCAAAGCCCATATTGACCTGTTGAAGCCTTCTAGGCTCATGTGCCTTATGTTTCCAAAAGTAATAAGTGCACCATCTGCAAGACCCACCAAGAACTGTCAAGAGGTTTCAAGAGCAAATCAGGACCCTGAAAATCAAACATTTTGTAATGATCTAAAATTTGACATTGATACTGTATGCATACTAGTCTTCCCAAAATATGATCACCTTGCTAAAAATGGAATGCTAAAAATATGCCATGGCCTCGGATTCTATTGCAATTTGAGCCTTGAACATATCTCCATTTCTAGGTCTCCAAAAAATTAAAATGTAACTACCTTGCCATTTGGACCAATTTCTAAATAAGAAATGCTCAGAAAATAGATTTTTTATTTAAAAATAGTAACTTCTCTTATTTTCCTCAAATTTGAACCACATGCCTATCTTCATAATGGGTCACCAAATATATGATTAGATTCAGAAGAAGATGATTTCAAGGAATCAAATTTTGAAATCAAGAAAGTGAAGAAGACATTGATCTGACCACTTCCATTTAGGGGTCTTTGACCTTCCATACCTACC
Organism: Pinus tabuliformis; assembly: GCA_031772625.1. NCBI lineage: Eukaryota > Viridiplantae > Streptophyta > Pinopsida > Pinales > Pinaceae > Pinus > Pinus tabuliformis. The sequence goes on along the minus strand of CM062815.1, from coordinate 651,677,487 downwards.
CATAATGGTACAATGAATTTGTTGGTATGCGGCACCTATTGCCACTGAAAACCTGCTTAATTGACATGAAAATATAATTGTGGCATGTGCTCTAGGTATACTTGTTTGTGAACTTCTTTCCCTAAAACATTTCCAACTGTTAACACTCTAACGTATAAAAAACTGTGATCAAGTGCCAAGTCTGGATGTCACTCACAAATTGTCAATGCCAAATGATGGATGAACCAACCAATCCCGATTCCCTCCCCTAATGTGCCGCTTATAAATTGTCAACGTCCAATGATGGATTGACCAATCAATCCCTCTGCTAATATGCCCACAACCCATCTTTGATGAGTGACCCAGATGGATTTTGGGAAAATCCACTTTGGGTGCTAACAAGTCAAAGGGACTGAGTAGAGAAAGTATTTATAGCAAAAATATGTGCTGGATGTGGCATTCCTAATAGGAGAGAAAAATGAATACAATATAGAAAAACACGAAATGACATATAGACTATATAGACATGACCTTGTGGCCCCAACATTACCCCTTCAAAGATGAGCATTAGGCCTTGAGTAGCTTCCACATGATATTACAATTTTCGCTGAGCCTCTAGATGTTGAAACGATGAGCTTGAATGCTTGGGTGTTGGACTATTTGATGTTGTGCTCAGATGGACCCAAGATGCCCCCAAGTTGGCCTTAACCCTATTTGTTGTATGATACCTTGTTCTGAAGCCCAAATGAGGATGGTTATCACTAAGATGAGTTGAGAGGGCTAGCATGCCCATCTTTGATGCCAACACTTGCCTTTAGAGGTGCCATGTCACTAGGATATGCATGCAAATGGTGATGTAGGGCCTCTCTTGGACGTTGTCATGGTGAAGGAAGGACCTTTTGGAGATGTACGCACACAATTTGAGACTTTCTTGGAGTGAGGAGCACTCATGGACCCTTGCCCTAGTTTCTTGATGTCTCATTGCCTATTTTGGAGGATGACATCATGACGAAGACCATTTTTCTCCCACATGTGTGGGCTATTTATGGCATTTTGTTATGTTTTAAAGCTATTTCAAGGTCGGCGTGTGACCTTTGACCTAGTTGAATGCTCAAGTAAACAATTTTAGGGCTTTTTCTTGTAAAATTAGTGAAATAAGGCGTGGTTACCTGCTCTACTTGGTGGGTCAACAACATCCATTGAGAAAAGCCTGCCTCTCTCCCTATAATGGGTACACGTGGCCAAAATTTGTTGCAAGTCTTGTCTATGTACTCCTGGAGAAGGTTGTTGCTTGAAAATGCTACAGCTCGGCTTGCTGTCACAACATCTGTTTGCACCTTATCAATGGGTAGACCCAAAGATGGATGCACTGCCATCTCCCTCGCGTGATAGGAAACTCCACGCTCTTCCAATCCACTAATCTCTTGCCAAATTGTCCTGTCATACTCCAGCATCGCGAGCATCGTCACCTTGCTAGTTGTCTGTACATCTATTTGCTCCTCATCAACGACTGACCCCAAGGGTGGTTGTTCATCCTCCATCATCATGGGTTCAATATGAACCTCCAGCTGGATCTCCCAAAAAGGCTCATCATGCATACTGTGCGCCTCATCCTCCTTAGCTGACCCATGCTCCATCATATGCTGCTCATGCTGACTCATCACTTGTGACACACTATCTTGAATGTCTCTATATGAGTCTGGCCTGATGTTAATGAATCACCATGACTCAAGCTCCTTTATGTGCTCTCTATGTTGAATCATCAGCCGCTCCTTGTACTCCTTTACCACACATGGATGCATATCTGGGCTACTGTCATCAACTCCATATGATTGCTCGTGCTCCTCTAAGGTATCATCGTATGAACCTATGGACTCGTCCAACGAAGAATCCTCATCCTGACAAACAAAAAGAATGTCTCCCTGTTCTACTGTTGTCATCTCCTCAGTGTCACTCAAGCATGAGTGGTCGGGTCCCCAAGGTCCTTTGCAAATGAAGTAAAGTCCCTTCCTCCTCATCTCATTCTTGCTGCATGAGCCTCCAAAACTGAGCTGCTCCTCCCTGGTCAACTGTCTCCTGAACAACCCAATGTTCTTCTCAACCAACCTCTTAGCTAGAGCATAAGCAACAAGTGAGACCAACTGCTCTCTCCTCCAAACAAACAACAATCGAGACTGCAACTCTCGACAGATGGCATCACAACCTCTCATACATGAAGACAAGATGGACTGCATGTGTGCTATGACTCTGTCAGGATGATGTTTCCTAATGCTGAAGAAGCATTGGAACATCTGCAAGATCAAATCGTCATACTCCAGATCAAACAAGATCTCATAAGTTCTAGTCATAGCCATGCCACCTAGAATATCAAGCTTCTTCCCAAAGGTAGAGATTGCACTGTGGTCCAAGTCCTGGAAAGTTTCTACTATCAGCCTGAACACTCTCCTCATAACACAATTAGTGTAAGGCACTATAGGGGTGGTTAGTCTCATGATGTTACTGAGACAAGATGCAACGGGAAGTCTAATCCCTTCACATGTTTCCTCCAAGAATTTGGGTTGTATGAGAGCAAGCATAGCTGGTTTTAGCGCCCAAATTAGTTCCTTCCCTTCTAATTGGCTTACTTTGGAAAGGCTTTCTTTGACTGTCTTCTTTTTTTATTTCTTTTTTTTTACAAAACTGGCGAAATAGAGAAACTCCAACTTTGTGTAGTGAAACGCTTCAATTGTGACGACAACAAGGTTGGCGAAGGATTAATGGCCAAAGGCCGGATCAAACTGGTTCTCTTTAGCGGTTGAGTGTCCAGAGGATCAAACAACTCTGATACCAATATAATGACCAAAAGTCGTAAACACAACAAAAATCTTTAAAATACTTTAAAGACGTAAATGTCCATTGTAAGACATGTAACTGTATATTGTATATTGTATATTGAATTGATGTAAGATATGAGATGATTACAAATGAGACCGAGGGCCTGCTTATATACCCTAGGCAAGTGCCATTTCATGAATGGTCATGTCTCTAAGACATGCCTCTTCATTACTAACTAACTAACCATTAGTTAATTAATTATTAATTATTATTATTATATGAATTATATTCATAACACAACTAAGGAAGTTTTTATTAGTGTTCTTTGACAACCTTCTCATTTACAGCAAGACATGGGATGATCATTTGAGGCATTTGGATACAATTTTGAGCATTGTGCGGGAGCCATCTCTCTATGCCAAGGTGTCAAAATGTGAGTTTGGGTTGACGAAGATTCTTTATTTAGGACACATAATCAGTGCAATGGAAGTACAAGTTCATCAGGAGAAAATTTAGGCAATATTGTATTGGCCCACACCCAAAACCCTAACAGAATTACATGAATTCCTTGGGATTTGCAGCTACTACCGACAATTCATTAAGGGTTTCTCTTAGTTAAGTGCACCCTTGACAGGATTAACCAAAAGAGGAGCATTTAGGTGGACTGAAGAATCTGACAAGATGTTTAACTAGTTCAAAGAAATAATGAGCTCATGTCCAGTCTTGGCTCTTCTTAACTTTTGTCAACCATTCACATTGGAATGCAATGCGTCGAGGGAAGGAATAGGGGTTGTCTTAATGAAAAATGGTTACCCTATCGCATTCGAAAGTCGGAAGCTTCAGGACACAGACAAACTTTAATCCATATATGACAAGGAGATGTTGGCTATCATGCATGCTTTGGCAAAGTTCAGACAATATTTGGTTGGAAATAGGTTCATACTCAAGATAGACCACAACAACTTGTGTCATTTCTTGGGGCAAAAGGACCTTAACGAGCGACAACAGAAATGGGTAAGAAAGATCCAAGCTTATGACTTTAATATTGAGTATGTGAAGGGAAAGAAGAATGTTGTGGCCGATGCACTTTCCAGGAAGCAGTTGCATGTGCCCTCATGGAACTCACAGAAGATTGGAAGGCACACCTCATAGAGAATATGCCAATAACCAGTTTGCTTGCACACTAATCGATGAGATCATTTGGGATGATAGATACAAAATAATTGATGGAGTCATTTATTATAAAGACATGATATACTTGGTTCCTGAATCTACACTTAAGGAAAAGATTTTGAAGGCTACACATGATTTTCCTTTGGCTGGGCAACAATGATTTTTCAAGACATATCAACAAATTTGGGAACGATTCTCATGGAAAGGGCTCAAGGAAGATGTGATGAAATACGTCAAGAAATGCATGAAATGCCAACGAGATAAGGTTGAGCATACACACCCTGCAAGTCTTCTCCAACACCTACCAATCCCGTAACAAAAATGGGGCAACATCTTGATGGATTTCATCACAGGGTTACCCAAAACGCAAGGGAAGGACTGCATTTATATAGTGGTAGGCAGGCTTACTAAATTTGCACACTTTTTTTCCATCTCTGTTGATTATTCGACCAAACAAGTGGCATAATTGTTTCCAAAGAAGTCTTTGCACTGCATGGGATGCCAAAGGATATAGTCAGGGATCCTGACAGTAGACTTATGGGCGCATTTTGGCAAGAGGTTTTCAGGCTAAGTGGGAACTGAACTGACCCCTAGCACTAGCTATCACCCTCAAATTGACGGTTAGGCAAAAATTGTGGATAAGTGGATTGAAGGGTACTTACACAACTATGTGACTAGTCAGCAAAAGGCATGGATTAAGTGGTCGTACCTTGGGGAGCGTTGTTACAATGCCACCTACCACTTATCCATTGGGATGACTCCCTTCAAAGCTCTATATGGATATGATGCACCATTTTTCATCAACAAAATTTTTGGAGACAACAAAGAACCTCTTGCCAAAGACTGGATGTAGGAGAGTCAGGATATTCTTAGGGTACTCAAGGAAAACATACAAGTTGCTCAAAATTGGCAGAAGTTGTACGTCGACTAACATAGAACAAAGTACAACTTTGAGATAGGAGATCTTGTTTTCTTCCGATTGTAGCCCTATAGATAGTCTACTCTCAAGAAGAGTGGAGCACAAAAATTGAAGTTGAGGTTTTATGGGCCTTACAAAGTTATCTGTAGAGTGGGCGAGATGGCATATGAGTTGGAGCTACCAAGTGACAGCAAAATCCACAATGTATTCCTTGTATCATTCCTCAAGAAGGTAGTGGGTCAATAGGTCAGCACCTTTGTCGAATTGCCACCATTAGATGAAGAGGGTCAACTGGAACTGATTCTGGAAACAATCATGGCCATGAGGGAAAAGAAGTTAAGGGGAAGAGTAATTCCAAAATATCTCATCAGATGGAAGAATTTACCAAAGGAGGATGTGACATGGGAAGGAGAGCGGATTTTGCAGCACTCGAACTTGCAATTGCTTGAGGGAAAGCAATTTCGGGCAGGGGGGACTGTGATATCCTCAACGAATTGAGGACAAAATAAGACTCATTAGCCTATCCTTCCCTGTAGGCTATAGTCCACCTAAAATGGGGAAAACCCCCAAAATTACCCATTGTTGGGCAAGTTTTGGGGTAGCTAGGGGGAAAACCCAAGAATTGGGGTTTTGAGTAAGATTTACTCAACCGTTTATGAAGATGAAACCCCTCAAGGAAGCTTATAGATAAAGGAGGATTGGCTTCTTTTTGGGACATCAAGTGTGATCATCTTATTTTGTTTTTGCACATTAGCTGTGAGGGTTTTAAGACCCCTATCTTCTTGTCAATTTCAGTGGTGAAAGATTCCACCCTAGTTGACAACATTTTGCCTTTTCTCTTTGCTCTAATCATAGGAAATATCATCTGGAAAAACAACGAAATTTTTATGGGATCTGGATTTTGGTTTTTGGCACAGGACGCTCCTTGAAAAGTTAGCAAAGCCTTTTGTTGATCTTATCTGACCGCATGAACTCTCTGCTTCAGGTAGTGAAGGGTATCATTATTTGATCTTTGTTCTCGCTACAGGTTGTTATCCAAATTGAAGGAAGAGGAATTCCGAAGGGCTTTATGACAGTTCAGTTGCATTTTGAAACACAATCTCGGTATTCGCATGGTAAAAAGGGCAACCTGTTGAAGAATCAAATTCCTCTAAGGTATTTGAAGATCTCTGTCTTTGGGTTGCAGGTTGTCCAATTCATAAACGCTGTGAAGTCCATAAGGAATCCGTGAAATCCGCTTCACATATTACGGGAGAATGAAAATCCTTGAAGTTGAATTCTTGGTCAAATTGAGATTAATTTCTGTGGCCTAGTGTGGACGATGATGGGCATTAGTTTGTGGTCAACCAAGTCAACACTTTGCTGAAGCAATGCGCACTACGAACTTCTTGAACGGAATAGCTAGTATCAAAAGGCCCAGTACGTGATAGTCGAAATAACTTAGATGTAGAATTACTTGTGTTAGGAGTTTGGTTAGGAAATCAAACATTTGTCTTGAAATATATTTAGCAGATCGACGCTTCATAACTGTGGGGACGATATTATGTTTATGTAAGATTATTGAAAAATTTGAATTCCTCATGTGTCATATTGATCTGTTCATTTTGTCATTTAATTAAGGTTTGTTCAGTCTGTCGCACCAATAAGAGGATTAACTGTAGAATTCTATTAATTGCGATGAATTATTGCATATTGGGAAAAATTGGGTAAAAAAACCCTATTATCTTGTGCAAAAAATTGCCCTAGATTATTACACGTGAGCCATCTATGATCCATTGTGATATGTGTTATCTAATAGAATATGAATTACAAATAATTGCTAGCCATACTGTAATAGATGCGACCATTTTGTAATGTTGTGTGTCAAATTGAAATTTGTGCGAGCCATACCATATTATATGCAACAATACTTTAATGTTGTAGGTCAAACTGAAATGTGTGCGAGATGTACCATATATATGTGACCATACTGTAATATATACGAGCCATACTATAATGTATGCAACCATACTGTAATATATATGAGCCATACTATAATGTATGTGACCATACTGTAATGTTGCGGGTCAAACTGAAATGTGTGCAAGCCATACCATAATATATACGACCATACTGTAATATATAAGAGCCATACTATAATGCAGTGTTGAAAATATTAGTATAGGCAAAATATGGGGGGGGGGGGGGTCCTGAAAACATCTTATCGGCGAAAATATCGACAAAATATCAACATAAAAATGCATAATATATTCATTTTGTTTTAGTTTTTTAAACATATAAAGCAATATCAACATGAAATAAACAGACTGGCACATAAATATGAAGAAAGCACTAATATATATATGATATAGTGGATGTAAAATAAAAATGATACATCAAAGGCAATGTTCCACCAAGACTCCGGGACGGGGAGACGCGGGTGTGGGGAGACGCACAAGGGGGACGTGTGGGAGTACGCTCAAATTTTAGGGAAATTTAAGGGGGATGGGGGGACTTCAGGGTATATATATAATTTTTCCTTTTTAATATATATATATATATATATATATATATATATATATATATATATTTCAAATTCATAATCAATAATGAAAGCATAAATGTAATGATACATACATAATTGAATTAAATAATGAAATACATTGATCCATGCTCATCATCCTTACTAATACATACATGATTCATCCATAGACCACGAGATTCAATGTGAAATACTCCAATCCATATTCATTATTCACCATTCTAGAATCTACATTGATTTAAAAATTAAATTCATCATTCGTCATTCTAGATTCTAAATTGATTTAACATTAGAACTCATCATTCATCATTCTAGAATCTAATTAGTACTAAACAAAATAGACTATAATAGATACTGAAATCTGAATACTGGAATAGTAAATTGATATAACTAAAACTCAAAAACAGTGGAGTGATGAGTCTAAAAGTCACTCTAAAGTACAAAGAGGGCTTGGTGCTCTTGATTAAATACTAAATCCATACCCTTGTACATGACAAAATGCAATGGAAACATTGCAATCCATCGAATCTTGAATTCTTGAAAAACTGTTAAGTCCGCTGGATTTTGAGTGAGATCTAAAATTCTACTTTCTCCATATGAAATCCAATGAGTTCGGAACCACTCTCAAACATCCTGAGTCATTTCATGGTAATGTTAAAAATTTAAGTAAAAGGATGAAAATGAAAGATAAAGGAGAATGTCACTTTTACGTTAAGAATTTAACATTACCATGAATTGCATAGCATTTGTAGGGAAATATGGTCAAATACTAGGTTTTCCCTGTCATAAATCATTGTTTACAAGTAAATTTAACAGGGGACGCATAACCCATATTGAGGAGGGACGCCCAGGCGTCCCCCACACTAGGGAAACATCCCCCCTGTGTCTCCTCGCGTCTCCCCAAAAGGGGGACGTGGGGAAATGTTTCCCCAGACGTCCCCCCGTCCCGGGTGCGAGGGGTGCGCGTACCCGACCCTGGGGGACGCGTCCCCGTGGAACATTGATCAAAGGGGATACCAAATCCCGTTGATCCTTGATAATTGTCCAATCAAGGACTCAAATGTAGAGAACCAATACAAAATAACATCACATATATAAAAGTATCTCATCATCATGAGTGATATGTAATAAAACAAATAAAACTAGCAGCTAGCTATCTGAGATCAGCTCCCGCTCCCCCTTTTATGGGAGAACATGATGGGCTGTTTGCTACGCCTGCCCCTAGCAGTAGAAGGTCCTGATCCTGAACCTAATGTCAAATAATGATTGTTGGGTATGTGATTGTGCTCTCCTATATCTATAGCAGATAGTGTTGACGTTGACACTCCCATAGTGTCCTCCTCCTCCTCCTCTTCCTCTTGCTCCTCCTCCTCATGTTGCTCCTCCATCGAGTCCTCCTCCTCTTGTTTCCATTATTCTAATGGTTCCTCTAACCATGTAGGTGACTCCTCCAAGATGGGCACCGCAGACTCCACCCTCCACTGGGACAATACATCAATATTACCTAAGGAAATGACATCTAGATCCATTGGTTTTTCTATTTGCTTCACTCAAAGTCAGATATTGTAATGCACATACACTAAATCATTGACGCATGAGAATTCCAACCTGTAAGGGTGTTAAAAAAACTAACGAGTCTTGACTCTTGACACTTGAGGGTCATAAATTAAAATTACAATAAATGTAATTGCTCAATTGAAGGTTGGAGCTCAAAGTTATACCTATTGCTCTCTTTTGAGTGATTTTCTCAAATACACTCCAATTGCGCTCACACCTTAAAGAGCTACATGTTTGACTCAGGATTCTTATGGTCAATTTTTGCAAATTTGGTGCCCTTGCACCATAACTTAGCCACCAAATATCTACAACAAAATAAAGAAATAAAAAGTTAAAAAGTTAAAATATAATTAAACTTCCAAATAAAACATAATTGAATTTTAAAAATCTAGAATTATAAAAAAGTAATTCTAAATTGAAAATTCTAGTGAGTCATGACTTGTCACTTACGTGGCATGAAGAGTGTCCTTTCCCTAATAGCATCATTAAAGCCAAATAGGCCAACACAATCTCGATAAAACCGTATCTCGCGATTGATTTTGTTACGAAGCTCAGGGTTAGGTACCATCCTATGAATATAGGAATGGAGCCCTTCCATCACCTCGCCACCAAAATCGAAGCCGCATTTGTATGAAAATGCGAGGTTGGGATAGAGAGTTGCTGCATGAATGGGTCGATGAAGCATCCCTGTCCAACGTCTATCAATCACATCCCATAACATCATTTGTCTATTAAACCCAACAAAACCCTTGTATGCATAATAAGCACGAATGACCTCCTTGGCCCTATCCATGGCCTCATACAAATAAGCCATTACAGGCTTGTCCCCATCTACCAATCTCAAAACCTTTACTATAGTTTCACTAATTGAGCACACTTCTTCTACTGCATGCCAAAACATGTCAGTGTACACCACTTTTGCATTTACTCTCCCTTTCTGTCTCTTGTTGTATCTACAATCATGTCACTCATAAAAAATAAACATTTGCTTCAACTCAAACTGGCATCGAGGCAAAGACTGAAGAGTAATAAAGTTGGTGGAAAAACATGTGATTGTAGGATGCCGCAACTCCTTGTCTCTAGTGTATCCCCTCATGAGGCTAAGAACAAAAGCATGGTTATATATAAACTTGGGGACGCTCCTAGCCATATCAATGACCTCCTTGATGAAGTATGGTTTCCCCATATCCTCAAGAAACAAATTGATACAATGTGGTGCACATGGAGTCCAGAACAATGTGCGGTGCCTCCCCTTATGCATCCTGCCGGCATACACATAATTAGCTGCATTATTTGTTACGACTTGCACCACATTCTGCACACCAATCTCTTGGATGAACCCATCTAACAACTCACATATCATTGTTTCATTTGATGCATCCACTGATTTAATAAACATGGTACCTTTAGGACGATGTACCAAGAAATTTAGGAGGGTCCTACCCTTCCTATCTATCCAACCATCATACAACACTGTGCTTCCAGACACCTCCCATGTCTATTTCAACTCCGCCAATCTAGAGTTGATGTCTTGCTTTTCTGCTTGAAGGATTGGCCCCCGCAACTCCTCATATGTAGAACTTTTGGACCCTGGGCCCACAATAGAAATAGCATTACACATTGGTTGCCAAAATGGATTGGTTTTGGTGATGCTGAGAGGCAAGTCGCTCCAAAAAAGACACCTCCCCATAACTCTATTTTCTTCTTGCTTCTGTTGTTTTTTAACAACTGATTTTATGGAAGGTTGTGCTCCATGTTCAGTTCGTGGAACAAATAAGGATGACCTCCCACTCCCAGTAACATTAGCACTAGCAGGTAACACTGTGGAGCCCATCCCACTACCCTCAACCTCAAAATTGGAAGGAGATATCCCAAAAGATTTACCTGCACGTTCAACCTTGTTTCTTTCTGCCTCTTCTTTCTTTCTATCTTTTTCCTCAATTGCTTGAAGAGATTTTTGTATAAGCTCCGCACTAGATTCCAAACAAAGCCCAACTTCATGTCCAGGGAGTCTAGCCAGATGGTATTTCAATTGCGTAACCCCTCCTGTCATCTTGTCCCCACACAATTTGCATGTTAGATATGCCCGATTTGTCCCACCATCAGGTTCCCCATACTCCCAAAATAGGTCCAAGGGCTTTGGCATATTTGTAGTGGATTAATTCAAACCTAGGGCACCAAAAAAAATTGGCATTAAAAAATAACAACCACCTCATTTAAAAAATATATATTTTTTACTACATTACTTGCAATGAATAATGGCAATAAGAGGGTGCATAAGAAAGTTAAAAAATGAAAAATTAAGCTTGTTGTCCAAATATGGAGAAAACCCTTGCATTGGCTCATGGGCATGAAAATCATAGCAATTGAACAATGAAGCAAAATGTTGGTAGGCAAAGAGGCAAGCAAGCATAACCCTAAATCTATGAAAAAAATATTTAACATATGGGTTTTTAAGAACATACCTGTTAATGGAAAAAATGAAGTTTGTCTCACTGTTCTTGAATCTTTGACCCACAATTTTTTTTGGTTGGTGATGATAATGGTTGTTTGATCTTCAACCCTCCTTGAAAACCACAACAAAGCTCTTCCCCTTCCTTCTCCAAGACCAACAAAGCAAAACGACAAAAAAAACCACAAAAAACACTTTTGTAGCTCGGCCCCTGCGCGCTCGATGATATTTTACATTGTTGTGCGATATTTTGGCAATATATCGGTGATATTTACTCTGTGATATATTGTTTTGCCGAAAATATAGCGATATTTTCAAATATCTGCGATATTATCAACACTGCTATAATGTATGCAACCATATTGTAATGAGGAGCAAGCCACAAAACTAAACCATAGAGTGCGAGCTACAAGCCATAGTAACAATCCATAGAAAGCGTGCCACAGAACTAATCCATAGAATGTGTGCCATAGAACTGAGCCAATAAAACCCATATGCGAATTACCACAAAAAATAGAACATATAAATTGCAGAGCCTTGTGTTCAAATGAGGCATATTGATGGGAAATTTAGTTGTTTCAATATGTGAAAAGTCGCATCCATTAGGGAGGCCGACGTGAGCAATATGAAAACCGATTTGTAGAGTCAAATTCAATTATTATTCAAATACAATTGACAATCCCCTTTGAAATTATTCGCCCAAATAAATTTTCCCTTCAATAATAATATATATTTGATCATTCTAGTTGGGGCATGATAGGCTTCTTTTAGGGCTATCGAAAATTCGTCCCATAGCTGCCCATATTTCAACAACAGGAAGCAGCAGATTGCTATTAATAATCATTTGACCAATAGAGCTGTGTCAACATATATGCAAAGTAACATGGCATATTGGTATCAACCTTCAAATTTTATCACACGAGCAAGTCACAATGCAAAAAGAGATGAACCATGACCCTAGATACTTTGGAACTGTGATGGAATTATTTGAAAACCATGTTGTATGGTTCTCCGTATGGGTGTGTGTGTGTCTTTGTGTTAAAATTGGCAACTAGGGCCAAACTCCATGTGGGTCACCTCATTTATGGCAGCTGATATTTTTACTAGATCCCTCATGTTGAGAGGTGTAGGATTGATCTAAAGATCATCCAATTCCGACAAGTATTTATGGAGATATGAATTTATTTGTATTTACTTGACAAAAATTGTCAATGTCGGCCAACAATTAAATGTGTGGCACACATGCCCAGTGAATCATATAAATACAAGAGAGGCTGATTCATTTTTTCATCATCTCATCTCACTCATTCCTCTCTCTCTCTCCTTAGCTTTGGGCTATACAAGGAGCAACTCACACGTGGGAAGGAGGAGGACACATTAGGGCAAGGAGGACGCTGAAAGGAGGACGCAGAAGCTGCTGAAGGTCTCTTTGACCTGCGTTGACCAAGCGTTGACTCATCAAGGGTGCGGTTTTGGTGTGGCTGCCTCTCCTAGGCAGGCCGCAGATTTTGGCACAAAAATCAAGGCAATCCGTCCACAGGTTTGACCAATGTTGACTGCCCTAGTTTTGGGCAGCAGGTTGACTTCAGTGAACAACAGCTTGACTGTGTTTTTGGGGCTGTTCAAGGGCTGTTTCCTCAGCCTATTCAGGGGCTAGTTGACTGGAAATTGACCAATCATATTGGAGGTCAATTCCAACTTGTTTGACCAAGTTTGACTTCGCTGATCTAGGGTTTGCTGCTGCTGATATAAAATTACAGAATTCTGATTTTGTACTTTCTTTCTACTGAACTATTGAAGATAAAAGAAGATTTGATCAAAGGGTTTCCCCGCATTGGGGTTTGTCCTTGGCTAGCCGCCACATCTTGTGTCTCTTGTCTTGGCTTGTTTTTTGTTGATCTTTTAATGTTCTATCTGCACTTTACTTAATGTATACGTGATTGCTAATCTGTGGCTAATAAGTAAAAAAGAAGTAAACTGCTCTAAGCATAGAACATACCATAATTTAACATGGTATCAGAGCTGAGGTGAAGACAAAGCCCAAGAAAGAGCAAGAGAAATCACTGAGGAGAAGGTTGGCAAGGCTATCATAAAAACTTCATGGGGTCCTCAACACTCTTCCCTGCCGAAGACAAGCTCTGTGAGAAGTTTGACTATCACGGATGGAAGATGTCTCTCGATCTGACTTTAGAAGATTAGGAAGTGTTGGACCATGTGAGAGGCAATATTGTTGCGCCTCCATCAAATGCATCCGTCGCTGCCAAAAGCAAGTGGTCCAAGGGAGAAGTCAAAGCAAGGAAGATCATCCAAGGCTCTATTGACAAGCGCCTGGTGGCCTATGTTTCCGAGCTAACAACCTCCAAGGAAATCTACGATAGACTGGTGAATTTTTTTAAAGTTAATGATGCAAATTAAGTTCCGTTCCTTAGAAATAAGCTTAAGGAAATTAAGAAGCGCAAAGATGAGAGTATGCAAGCATATTTCTTAAGGATCACCGAGATCAAGAATGATCTCCTATCTATTGGTGAAGTAGTTCTTGACAGGGAAATGACTATCACAACTCTTGGAGAACTGCCACCTGAATGGTACATATTCAGGACTACTCTTCTCAACAATAATGTCATCCCAAGATTTGAGGAATTGATGGCTAGATGTATTCAAGAAGAGACAAGGATAGAAGAGCAAGAAATGCCTGCACTTAAAGGCCATCCCTTTGCCTTTTCTTCTCATGCTAAAAGAAGAAACAATTCTGGGGCTAAATCCAAAGGAAAGGCTGAACCAAAGGGTGGAAGAAAAGGTCGTTGGTACAATTGCAACAAAATGGGCCACTATGCGAGGGAGTGCCCTGATAAAAGGGACTACACCATGACGATGACCAAAATCACTCTCAAGGCAATCAAAGGAATGGCAGGTCCAATGGTAGAGGTAAAAGAAATGTCGTAAATCAAGGAAGAGAACAACCCTTCAAGAAGGCAAGAAACTCCAGGTATGAATCTAATGTTGTTAACAACAAGCAAGATGAATAATGTCCATCAGCGGCCCTCTCTATTGCTGCTCCCCCAGACTCGCTGGGAAATTGGCTTATTGATAGTGGTGCCTCAAGGCACTTCACTGGTTACAAAGAAGCTCTCTCCAATTTGATAGAAAAGGAGACCAACTTGGAAATTGTTCTTGAGGACAACACAAAATATCCCGTGAAAGGCGTAGGGAATGTCACCCTTCAATTGAATCAGGGTAATACAATTCATTTGCAAGAAGTCCTATATGTACCTGATCTACAAAAGAACCTGGTGTCCGTTTCGGCTATGGAGGACAAAGGCTACAAGGTAACCTTCATCGATGGCAATGTACGTGTATGGAAAAAGAATTTTAAGGAAGCTTTCACTCTTGGATTTCGAGTCGATTCATTATATCAGGTCAGAGGAAGTCCGTTGGGTGTCATGTCTTGTGACACATCACTTTAGTCTGAACTATGGCATTGGAGGTTTGCTCAGCTTCATTATAGAGCTCTACCCAATGCAAGACAAATGGTGACAGGGATGCCCGAATTCCAAGTAGAGCAAGAAGGTGTATGTCCTGGATGTGCCGAAGGAAAGCTCAAAAGGGGACCATTCCCCTCAAGCCAAAGCAAGACCTTCGATATAATGCAGTTGGTTCACTTAGACATATCTAGTATGATGCCTGTGAACTCTTTGGGAGGATATTTATATTACCTCACTTTTACAGATGATTATTCTCGCAAGACTTGGATATACATCTTGAGAAAGAAGGATGAAGTGTTCACTTGGTTTCATCACTTCAAAGCCTTGGTCGAGAATCAAACCGAAAATAAGATCAAGATCTTAAGGAATAATAATGGGACTGAGTATGAATCCAATGAGTTCCATGAATTTTGCAAAGAGGCTGGCATTAAGAGGGAGACTGCAACACCATATACTCCTGAGCAGAATGGTGTGGCGGAAAGGAAGAATCGTACGATTGTGGAAGCTGTCCGTGCTATGCTTCATGATCAAAGACTTCCGAAGTTTCTTTGGGCCGAAGTTGCGGATACCGCCGTATATGTGCAAAACCGATGCCCTTATCAAGCATTGGGTTCCAAGACTCCCGAGGAGATGTTCACTGGTAAGAAACCTAATGTATCTCATTTTAGAATTTTTGAAAGTCCGATATATTTTCATGTGCCGAAGGAGAAGAGGAACAAATTGGGTGCAATCTTCGTGGGCTGTAGCGAAAACACTAAGGGCTATAGAATCTATGTGGCTGGTCAAAGGGAAATCGAGATTAGCCATGATGTGACCTTTGATGAAGATATGGCTCTTAGCAAAGTTGACAATCTTCCTATTCAAAGGGGATCTAAAGAAGCTGACACTAGGGAACCCAAGGGAAAGGAAGATGAGACGATGCCTGATGTGGAAGAACCTATGAATTCTATTGATCCCCCTCCGCAAGAGCCTTCGAGTCTTCATGGCTTAGGGGGACACTTGATGATGCTGAAGGGCACGTTGCACCAAGGAGAACCTTCTAGGAAAGTAAGAAGCCGACCAGGTATCAGGGATACTTGACCGTCATGAGCACGATCATCCAAAATGATCCTTCGTCATTCGCAGAAGCTGTCAAGCATTAAGTATGGAAGGATGCTATGACTGAGGAATATGAGTCCATCATGAAAAACGATGTCTGGGATGTGGTCTCCAGACCCCAGGACAAAGCAGTTGTTACTTCGAAATGGCTTTACAAGATAAAGCATGCAATTGATGGAAGTGTGGAAAAGTATAAGGCTTGTTTTGTTGCTCGTGGCTTCTCTCAGAAGGAAGGTATAAACTATGATGAGATATTTGCACCTGTTTTCGGATATACCACCATTCGCTTGATCATAGCCCTTGCTGCTTCGCAAGGATGGAACCTACATCAGATGGATTTCAAGACTGCGTTCTTGCATGGTTCGATCAAAGAGGAGGTCTATGTGGAGCAACTCGAAGGATTTGAGATTCATGATCGAGAATCTCATGTGTGCAGGTTGAAGAAGGGCTGAAGCAAGCACTCTGAGCGTGCTATGAGAGGATCGATAGCTACTTGATGAAGCTGGGGTTCACTAGGAGTGAAGCCGACCCTAACGTTTACTTTAAGGTTGAAGATGACAATCCTCTCATACTGGTGCTGTATGTTGACGACCTCTTTCTAATAGGTGCAGACCCTCTCATTCTCAAATGTAAGAGGGAGTTGGCTTCCGAGTTCGAGATGAAAGACCTAGGACTGATGCACTATTTCCTAGGACTGGAAGAAACCAGGGGAGATTTTTCTATCTCAAGGAAAATACGTGGTGAAAATATTGGAGAGATTCGGTATGGTGGACTGCAAGCGCGTGACTACCCCGATGGAGCTTGACTTCAAGAAGTTAAGCGGTAGTGCTGCCGGACTTGTTTTACGAAATGCTACCGAGTATCGTCAACTCGTCGGAGCATTGGTGTTCTTGGCGAACTCTTGTCCGGATATATGCTTTGCAGTCAACATGTTGAGTCAACATATGGTTGAGCCTCACCACACACATTGGATTGGTGCCAAGAATCTGTTGAGATATCTTCGTGGCACAATCACTCAGGGGTTGAGATACACTGCTGAAGATGTGAGACTACTTGGATGTACCGATGCTGATTGGGCGGGCAGTGTGGTGGACTGAAAGAGCACTTCCAGGTGTTGTTTCTCTTTGGGATCTACCTCGATATCCTGGATGAGCCGGAAGTAGAAGTTAGTGGCTTGAGCACTGCTGAGGTAGAGTACATTGCTACTAGTATGGCCTCTTGTGAGGTGGTCTAGTTGTGAAAGCTGTTCAGTGAGTTGTTTGGATTTACATTGGATGCCATCGTGATCCTGTGTGACAACCAGAGTGGGATTCATTTATCAGAGAATCTCGTATTTCATGATCGCTCTAAGCATATTGATATTAGGTACCACTATATTCGGGATATGGTGCAGTGGGGAGCAATAAGGCTCCAACATATCGATATAGATGAACAGGTCACCGACATTTTGACGAAGCCCCTGGGAAAGGTCAAATTCTTGACTTTTCGAGAATGACTTGGTGTCATTCAGAGACCCTCTTATGAGGGTTGAGTATGATGTATTGAGTTCTGGGAGCTCCAGGGGGGCGCGAGGTACTTCTTGGAGCAACATGCGGCCACAGGGCCACTCACCATCCCCTGGTGGTGCACTATGTACAGGGTGAAAAGTTCAACCTTCCCCTGTGACACCCCGTGGCGACTGTAGGACATGATGATTAGGTCTCCTGTGGGCTAGGATGATTAGTTCTGCGTGGTGATTGTGGAACAGGATGATTAGTTCTCCTGTGGGCCAGGATGATTGGTTCTCCTGTGGCCATTGTTGGACAGGATGATTCGTTCTCCTGTGGACAGGATGATTAGTTCTCCTGTCGAGGCATCCTACCCATGCATTCTGGGACTCCCTATGCTAGGATGACCTCCATTGATCTGGGATTAGTGAGAGTGGTATGACACACTCTGAAACTGACTTCGGGTCAGTGGAGGATGGTATGATACATCCTTGATCATTTCATCTTCTTCATAGTTCGAGCAGAGCAAAGCAGGGCTAAGTAGTGCAGGGCAGTGCATTTGATGGCTGGGATAGTAGTGCCGGTCAGACAGATGGAGTTCTCTCTAGTTGAGAGGGAGTGTTAAAGTTGGAAACTAGGGCCAAACTCCATGTGGGTCACCTCATTTATGGCAGCTGATATTTTTCCTAGATCCCTCTTGTCGAGACGTGTAGGATTGATCTAAAGATCATCCAATTCCAACAAGTATTTATGGAGATATGAATTTATTTGTATTTATTGGACAAATTGTCAAGGTCGGTCAACAGTGAAATGTGTGGCACACATGCCCAGTGAATCATATAAATACAAGAGAGGTTGATTCATTTTCTCATCATCTCATCTCACTCATTCTTCTCTCTCTCTCCTTAGGTTTGGGTTATACAAGGAGCAGCTCACATGTGGGAAGAAGGAGGACGCATTAGGGCAAGGACGCTGAAAGGAGGATGCAAGCTGCTGAAGGTCTCTTTGACCTGTGTTGACCCATCAAGGGTGTGGTTTTGGTATGGCTGCCTCTCCTAGGCAGGCTGCAGATTTTGGCACAAAAATTGGGGCAATCTGTCCACAGGTTTGACCAGCATTGACTGCCCTAGTTTTGGGCAGCAGGTTGACTTCAGTCAACAGCATTTTGACTGTGTTTTTGGGGCTGTTCAAGGACTGTTTCTTCAGGTTGTTCGAGGGCTAGTTGACCGGAAATTGACCAAGTATATTGGAAGTCAATTACAACTCGTTTGACCAAGTTTGACTTCACTGATCTAGGGTTTGCTGCTGCTGATATAAAATTACAGAATTCTGATTTTGTACTATTTATCTCTACTGAACTATTGAAGATAAAAGAAGATTTGATCAAAGGGTTTCCCCACATTGGGGTTTGTCCCTGGCTAGCTGCCACATCTTGTGTCTCTTGCCTTGGCTTGTTTTCTGTTGATCGTTTAATGTTCTATCTGCACTTTACTTAATGTATATGTGATTGCTAATTTGTGGCTAATAAGAAGAAAAGAAGTAAACTGCTCTAAGCATAGAACATACCATAATTTAACACTTTGGATATCACATGATAAGAATAAAAATTGAACTATGTGTGCAGGGTATGGTTATTTTCCTTTCTAAAGGAGGAGGTCATTAGTGGTATGGCAGATATGGCTATGGATAGGGAGGATAGAGGAACCCATGCAAAATGTCTTAAAATTTAATTCTGAACCCAAGATACCTCCATTTTATCCTTTTACTCTACTTAAGGTCAAACTTGAGTAAACTAGAGGCAAATTGCAAGGAAATTTTATAAACCTCATTCTCATATCTTCAACTCATCTTCTTTATTCACTCTTTTCTAGTAGATAAATGGTGTCATGCTTGTTATCAAACAAACTCACACCTCTTGAGATTAAGTCCAAAAACTTAAGTGCGTTTGAGTGAAACTAAGCAGGAGACCACTGCCACTTCACGAACCCTCTTCTTCACTTTAGGCTGGCTCTTCTTTGGCTCAAGGGGGGATTCCCTACGTTAAGATTGTTGGGATTTAAGGCAATAAGTTTCAAGGTTATATGAAGAGTGGTTTGAAGTTTGTTCAAAAAGATAGAGTGATGGCAAGACCAGATGCTAGTGCCTTTTCACTGGGGACACGGGGTCAACTAAAATCTCCCTTGAAAAGATATAAATTATAAGTGGATCTAGGGTGATTGCTAGGGTTGTCCACTACAAACCCTAGAAGATCCACCTAATACTTTCACAAGCTTCAAGATAAATTTTGAGGGAAGATTTCCCACTAGAAATCTTCCTATGGATTAAAAGAAAGGATCTATCGAAGAATAATATAAAGAGAATGCACCCTTACCACTGTATACGTACATTTACACTTAATAACATTCATAAATATATCCACAAGACTTAGAGAGAACACTTAGCTAAGAAACCATTGTTCACCCATAAACCCTAGCCATGAAAATTCATAGAGTTGCATAATCATCAACAAATCATCTCCTCAATGAGGTGCATTTATTCTTCCTTCCATAGCTCCAATTAAAGAACAGAAGATCTCCATCAAAATTTCTGAAATTTCAGAATTTGCTAAATATTTCTCTCCCAATCCAACTGTGAAAAATAATGAGGAAGTGCAGCTCTAGTTATAGAGAGAAACTCAACTTCCTTTACAATAAAATATTAATAGTTTAAGAAAAAGCCGTAAACTAACCTATGGAGGGGTAAAACCATAGTTTTAAAAACCGGCCACAAAAACCGGTAACCGGTCTAACCGGCCGGTTAGAGGCCTGGCCGGTCCGAACCGGCCTAAAAACCGGGTTAGATGCCTCATGTGACCGAAATCTGGTCCTAACCGGTCAAAACCGGCCGGTTTAGGGCGGAACCAGCCGGTTTGTAGCAAAACGGCCGGTTCCGTCCTAAACCGGCTGGTTTATGGACAGCCCGCCGAATTATGACAAAAAGCACTGTGGTTTTGTGGTTTAGGGGTTTTGGGGGTGAGGGAAAGGTATTTTCCCTCCAAAAGCACCCTCACACTTGCTATAAGAGACCCCTCTCACTCTCATTTGTCTCACACAACTGATTTGGAGTGTTTGTGAGTTTGTTTGTGAGCTTGGAGAGTGTGGAGTTTTTGCTGAAGTAGTCATCTTGGAGTTGGAGTTGGAGCTATTTTGGAGATAGTGTGTAGCTGTCAGTGGAGTTGCCATCTTCAAGAGGAGGCTAAGGGAGCTAGTTTGCATTTCCAGGTAAGGATTTGCACTTGATAATTCCTCATTTGAGTCTGCTGTCCATGATTTTTTTTTTTGTGTTATAAACTTCTCACTTCTATGATCTACCATCCAGGGAGTCATCATGCCTCCAAAAGCCGAAGATACTGCATGGGCTCATTGTGATATGATTGATGGCAAAATGATCTGCAAATATTGCCAAAAATCCATTCAAGGAGGGGGTATTAACGGGTTCAAGCAACACTTGGCTGGGATAGGAGGCCATGTAAAGCCATGTGGAGCACCAAATGAAATAATAGGGCATATTAGGGCAGAATACCTTCAGAAGTTTGAGACTCAAGTCACTGAACCAATAGAGAAGTTTGTGGCTACACAGTTTGGGAGTCGAGACTCAACCAACTGAGTTTGATCATGATGACTGAGACTCATGAGAAGTTTCAACTTCAAGTGATAATGTTGATCACTATTATAGTATTACTATTATCATATATGTAGAGTCTAGACTGAAGTCTTGTAGTAGGCCACTGGCCCCATAGTTTGTAGGCTTTATTTTTGCACTCTAGTGGCCATTTAGAGCCTCATTGCTTATGTATTTTGTCGATGATATGTATTGCACTCGGTGCCATTTTGATATATTCACCTTTAAGGCTTTACATGGTATATCAATGAGCAATCTTTGCATATTTTGTCTCTATTGGCTTGGAATCATGGTTTTAAATCTTAAAAATAGTTTTTTTCATTAAAAAATAATTATTTAATGTATTTTCTAAAACCGGTTCGTTTAGACCAAACCAGTCCCGGTTAGACCGGTTCCGGTCGGTAAACCGGTTCATTAGGTGGACCGGTCCGGTCACCGGTTCCGGTTTTAAAAACACTGGGTAAAACACTCTTCTCTAATTAATTAATTCAAAATACTTAAAGAAGGGTTGTTTGTGCCACGTGCCATGGAATGAAGTGAAGTAATCCTCGAAATCTTCCTCCATATGTGGATATGTGGGCCTTCAAATTACATGTAGCCTTACAAATGGTGGAAAATTTCCAACAAACAACTCAAGAGGTGCCCCTCAAATCCATTTCAACATCAAAACTCACAAAAGTTGGCTCAAGCGTCTAAGAATATATATATATGATCTGCTGTCCAAAGTAGAAATAGTAAGCACCCCAACTTTCTTCTGACCGTGCCAAAATGAGTTTGCTATTGGATTCATCTTCTTCAAGCTTCATAGACTTTCCTCATAACGTGGCTTGAGCAGTGTAGTGTCAGCCTTGTCAAACAATTTCATTTCTGCCCCTTTCTACTCTAGGTGTTTGTCTAGTTCTTGCAAATCCTTGCCCATCTCATTTTGTAACTTAGCATGCTGAAGTTCTTTGGGCACCTCGCCTTCTTCACCTTCCCTATAGATTCATTGCTTCTAACACCAATGGCTTGCAAATCTGCAATGCCTGTAATAGCATCATGAGATGACATCAACACATTACTTTCATATCAATATTATCAACAAAAGCGCTAGATCTAGTAGCCCTGGTAGTTTGAAAATTCATTGTAGCTGGTAATCTTGCCTAGGCAACCTGCCCATGGTCTTCTAAGAATTTACAACCAGCCTACTATTTATGTTTTTGGCAGTGCATTGCTTCACAAATTACTAAAGGGAATCGGGATACAACATCCAATGAAATAAATAGGACCAGGATACTGTGTCCATAACATACTGCAGCAATATAAAGATTCTTGGACCGTTTCTCCTTTACATGGGTACTAGGAAAAGCTGATGTTCAAAGTGTTTCTTGTGTTTCATCTGTTAGTTTTGTCTTTGGCAGACTCAGGATGAGAGCAGTTTGATCACAGGTTGCAGCAGTGACAGTTATCCTATAACCATTCTCTCAATGTCTATGAATGCCTTCACTCAGATAAAATCAAGTTCCACAACCTGATCTGAGAACCCTGCATTTCGAGACATGACTTCACCCAATAGACCCCCAGCAGTTGTCACTGATATATCATAAGATCCCTCCTTCCACTTTTACTGATCCATTTGAAAGGAAAAGAATTACTGACTTTATAAGTCTGCTGAGTATAGGAACCCCACGCGTGCATCCATAAATTCTTCGGCAATGCTCCCGCAATCTCAGAAACTTTACACCTTTTGTCAGTTGGTACTACTTCATCAGACAATCTTGTCTCAATGTTATGATTTTCTTCTCCTGGGTAACTCCTACCAAGGGTTTGCAAACCTGAAGACTTTGCACATTCCATGTCTTTTAAAGCCCTTTTGTTTTCTTGATAACTGCATGATTTAAACTAGCTCTCAACTGTGAATTTGGCACAATATCAGCTTTACCAATATCAAATGGAGATACTAGCAATTTCTTAGCACTCTTCTTGATTGCAGTATCCAATTGAATGTCATCAAACCATCCAACATTTTCCACATTAAAACCCATGCCAGATTGATGGGTAACACTGTCCACACTCTGAATTTGATACCTGTACATATCAGTCCTCAATTTTAATAATACTTGCAAGTTATTGAGTGACCATCACATCGTTCTTCACGAGATAGTAGGAATTAGTCAGTTTAACTTTTCCTATTGATATTGTTCTTCTGTAGGATTCCTATTTTTTCTTGAAGTTATTTGTTCCTCCTCCAAATGCAAATCATCTTAGTTTTCCTTCCTTTATTTTGAAATATCAGAAAAAGGGACGGAGGCGAAGGAATGGTGAAACCCCAGATGTTACTCCAATGAATGCTAGGTATGAATTTTGTTTCTCTTTCAAATGTCATAGACAAGGTAGTAAAATGGTGTGTATGAGCATACATCTTTTTATGGTACCATTACAGCTTTACACGGCGTATTTTAATTTTAAGTCTATTTAATCGGATATTGTTCATTACATGATAGTTTTGTTGGTTTTTGGCCATGTCTCAGCACAGATAATTGTGTACGGCATCTTTACAGCTCTATCCTGGTCCATTTTATGTTAATTATATTTTAAAGGGAATTGTTCAGTTTACTGATCACATGTTAAAGTTAATTGGTTTTGGTTTGTTTAAGTGCAGGGTTAGGTATTCATCTCTGGATCTTGATCGTCCAAACTATGTTCCTGAAGTCACTATGAACACTTTGAATCAAAAGTTGAAGTCTAAACAGGTGCATGAATCTCCTTTTCTGAATCAAGCCAGTGGAAGAAAGTTTAGGCACGCTCCATTAAATATGTCTTTGTCTAAAGAAGATGAGCATGTGCTTGAGAATTTATCAAGTACTTTGGATGAAACATTGAACTCTAAACAAAAGAATACATCTCCTCTCCAGGATCAAGTAATGGGAAGTCACTATGTGCAGGTCCCTTACAAATCATCATTATTTAAGGAAGATACACATAATTCATTTTCTCAAGAGTGGGAGGAAAAGCCTGCAGTAAGAAATGTCAAGGGAGTTAAGTTGATGGATAATCTTACCACAGCCTCTACTCCAGAAACTCATTCTCATTCACCGAGGGTCACTGCAGATAAGGATGCAGAGAGAATTTCTGAGAATTTTATTCAAGTGGAACAAAAGGACTTGTCAGTCAATGGTGAAAGCAGACCAGAAGTCCATGCATTTAAGGATGAGAATGATGATGTAGCTAGTGAGGTAGACAATTATATGGATGCTCTTACTACCATGGAATCAGAAATGGAAACAGATTCGGATGGCAGGGCCAAACATGATTTTGATTCAGATTTCAATTCAGAACATAAGGAAACAGGTATTGAAACAACAGGACAGTTACATGAGAAGGATGGTCAGTGTTCTGACCTTGCTGATGCTGAAGCTACTGCCTTTTACAACTCTGACTCATCTGATGAATCTTTGAAATTAGAGACTTCATCGAGGCTTTTGAATAACCATCCAGTAAATGTTATTTCTAATGTAGAATCAACAGCACACACTGAGAATCATGCGACATCACAATGTGATTCTGTGAATGTGGATCTACATAGAAGGCTTGATTCTGTGTCCATGCCTGTTGGAGGATCCAAGGAGGAAGTATTTGCTGATTTCAACCATGGCATATTAAAATTGTTGTCCTCTGAAGGTCTTGAGAATGGCCAGATACTTGTAAATGAGAGGATGCAGAGTGGCACTGGTATGCCTGCAAATGAGGAGGTGCTTAATACTGATATGCTGCCTCCAGTTGCTGAAGATGTCATATCCCATGAAATGATTGACAGCATTGAGACAAATGGTGTAAAAAGAAAGTCATTCTCAGAGTTTGAAAATGTTGCTAACATGGATAGTTTTGTAAATGCTGCATCTTCTGCTGGAGTTGACAATGGAGCAGTGGATGCGAGAGTCCCAACTCCACAATCATCTCTTTTTGGCCCTGATGTAAAATTGCTCACAACTCCATATGAAGAACCAGTGACCAAGGATGAAGCCTTTGAGGAGATTGTGGTTGGTGCTAAGTCACAAATGTCCTCTCCTGAGTTGCATTTGTTCCTTTCTGGTTCTAATATAAATGAGTCAGCAGTTATCTCTGAGTTGGATGCTGGCATTGAGAATGCTGTAGTGCAAGATGATGATGAAGACATTGAGTCACAAACTAATAATGTAGAAAATGGAGTACCTGAACCTGCAATGATTGAAGCTTCATATTTTCAGCATGCTGAAATGCTGACTAGTTTTTCATCTCCAAAGTCAGTTGGACAAATATCTGTTGAATCTAACACATTTATTGGACATGGTGATTATACCACTCAAAGCATGCCCCAAGATTCTGTACATTCTGAATTCATTGAACCTAGCATGGATGCCATGTTAATGGACAACCAAGGTTGTATAGACACTTGGATTGATGGTGTCATAGCTTTAAAATCAGCAACGGACACACAAGAAAATGAAGGACATAGAGAACATACGTGCACTGAATCCATAGTAGATTTGCAAGAGAGTGATGATCTTGCAGACACTAAATGCACTGAATCAATATCTGATGCAAGACTCTTGGATATCCCTACTAAGTTGAGTGCGTCATATGATGATGAAACAGAGCAAATGACTCAGGCTTACTCAATTGACACGTTACCTGCAAAGGATTCAATCATAAAATCATCTCTTGATTTCGCAGGAGATAATTTGATTGATAGTTTTCAAAGCTCAAATGTGCTCAAGACGAATTCCAAAGATGATATCACTTTGAAGGAAGCATCCACTCATTCAGAACAGGTTGTACCTGCTGGTGATACCACTGTTGAATTGCCTTTTCCTGCCACTGTACCAGATAATGCTAAGAAAGAAGGGCTATCTAATGAACTTACTGAAGCTCAATCATATAGTTTTCTTGCTACACAGGATTGCATTACTAACATAGTGCTTCCTGCTACCTTCCAGCTTTCCTCGTCTCCTGAACTTGATGCTGGATCATTTGAAAACATTAATGATATGGAGTCCCACAAAGAACAGATTGCTGGAACACCTGCCGAAGTGTTCAATGTTCCATCTCCTGTAAATTTATTCGTTGATAAAACTAATGCAGATTTCCTCCCAGGCACAGAACTTCTAAATGTTATACGACCAACAAAGCCTGCTGGTGCTATCCTACCTGCAGAGTCACAATCAAACATTTCCAACAAAGAAGTGGTTGAAGGTGAACCTCCTTCACCTCCTCTTGAGCCTGCTGGTGCTATCCCATCTTCAGAGTCACCATCAAACATTTCCAACAAAGAAGTGATTGAAGACGAACCTCCTTCACCTCCTCTTGAGCATATCAAGATATCCTTCCAACCAAGTGCTGATTCGCCGCTCTCTATGTCGTCTACAAGCACTGATCATGTTTCAGAGTCTTCATGTCCTGAAAAGTGTCAGCAGTTTGAAAGCAAAACAGATGACCTGTTATCTTCTTTCCATTTATTACCTGAACCTGCAATTCCATTGCAACAAGCAGATGAAGATCAGAACTTTGGGATTATGGGTTCCTTGTCATTACATAGACAGAGGAAGGCCCCTGTAAACAACTCGGATGAAATGCTCTCGAAAATGATAAATACAAGTGATGATTCTGAAAATGGAGATTTGGTGGAATTCAGGAAGTGCTCTCCAAATTTTTCTCATGAATTTTTTAATCAACCTCTTGAACCTACTGAAGAATTAGCAGTATTTTCTGGCAGGAATGATGTCAGTGATGTAGACACAGGTTCTCTAGGAGATTCATCCAGAACCTTTATGTCAAGCTCATTAAGTCCAGAGACTAAGAATTCTTTATTGAACCTCAAAGGCAGCAGTGCAGAGGCAGGATCAAGTTCATCACACTCGCGCAGTATATCTATAGGGTCATCCCCAAGGTCTCCCATATTTAGTGGACCCTACTCCCCTGTGTCTGTTGAAGAAACTCATCAGGAAATTCAGTATCTTTCCAGCAGCCAATCAACTGCTTTAGAGACTGGCGTATTAGTTGCAACCACTTCAACATTAGAACCTAGTCAAGGAAGTGATTTGCATGAGATGCCACCACCACCTCCTCTTCCTCCTTTAGAGTGGCGGATTATGAAGCCCCGTGAGAAGTCTTCCTTATTACTATTGGAAGGAGTTGAGCCTGCAGCTCCTCCTGCACTTTCTCCTCCATCAATGGCCGAGGGTTCTATGCAAGATGCAGCCAGTCCACATTTGGTGCCTCTCAATGAAAAGGGCCCCATTGAAGCAGTTGAGCCTCCAATTCCTCTGGCACTTCCTCCCCTGTCAAGTGCTGAGAGTTCTATGCAGGAAGCAACAACTCCACGTTTGGTGCCTGTCATACGAAAAGGCCCCATTGAAGCAGTTGAGCCTCCAGTTCCTCCGGCACTTCCTCCCCTGTCAAGGACTGAGAGTTCTATGCAGGATGCAGCAACTCCACATTCGGTGCCTGTCATACGAAAAGGCCCCATTGAACGAAAGGATTCACTCATTGAAGCCATTGCTTCACATGACAAAAGCATGGTAAAAATTCCTTTTCCATAGCTGGCCTTTATTTTAGTACTGCTTTTGAGTCTAGAGTCTGGATGCTATACACAAATGTATCATTCCTACAGGTTGCTTTCTTATATCATTTTAAATGTCATCTGCAGCTTAAGAAAGTTCCAAAAGAGATCCGTTCGATAAGTGCCAAGCCCTTAGATGAAAGAGAAGTTCTGCTTGAGCAAATAAGGACCCGGGTTCGTATCAGTATCCTTCTATATACACACCAGAATTTATCTTTAACTTATGTTGGTAAGTTCCCTTTTTGGTGTTTCAACTTTTAGCTGATATGGTATTGTACTGATTGTCAGTCATTCAACTTGAGACGCACTTCTGTGGTAAAGCAGAATATTCCTAGGCCTCAAACAAACATTAATGTGGCTGCTATTTTGGAAAAAGCAAATGCAATACGGCAGGTGAGATGGAAGATATTTATGGTGTTCCTTGTGCCAGTTTTGTTTTGCTAAATACTTTCAGCTCTGTAAATCCTTTAGTTGCTATTTGTGTTGACCTTGAATTTTCTTGCCTTGTGAATTTCAGGCTTTTGCTGGAAGTGATGAAGATTATGAGGATGATGATGATTGGAATGATACTTAATCATTGGTAATCTTGATAGTGTGTTTAATATGAAACTACTAACTGTACATACAGCCATGCATCTTGTTTACAGTTCTGATGATTCATCACTCGAATTACAGATGATATGGAGCTCTTATGTTGTATGCATATGAGTAAATTGTTCTGCAGAAAGGTGACGGAACGCTTTAGGGCTGGCTTCATTTTCTAGTCGTTGCCAATAAGATCATCCCAGGACGTAACAAAGCTGATTACCATATCACATCTTCATCATATGTAAGTGAAATAAGGCATACCAAGTGCATGGTGGACTCCCTGTCTTTACTTCTTTTGCACAAGGTGAAATGAAGTCACTCATGAATATCATGCACCCACATAGGTTTTCAACCAGAGCTAATGTACAATAATACAAAATGATTTGCAACATTTTCTATCTTTTTCTCAGAAGTTCATGTTCAACATAGCTGAATACGTTAGGCTCTTTGTAATCCCTTTTCTGTATATTGTGCTATAGCCCACAATTTTCAGATGATAATTGGAAGCTTTTCTCCTGCTGTATCGTTGTTCAGTTGCAGCATGTATGATAGACGTTTTAAGAAGATGGAGTTCATTTTACTCTTTCTTTTACAGAGACCAATTTCAATGCCTCTATCCATTTGGCGTTAAGTTGCTACAATCAATTCTTATTCACATGTTGCCAATTCTTGATAGATTATATTCCATCTGTGGAAAGCATATTCCTGGCAAAACTATTCTGAGTTGGTCTTGTGACGTCTTGATATTAATTTGTAATTTTTAAGGTTCTAGCTTTCCCTTATCTTAAAAAATATATTTTTATGCTTATTGCTGGCCCTTTTCTTTAGATTTTTATCTATTATTTGTAACAGAAGAGAAGACATTTTACCAGAAATATATGAGATGTAATACGGGAAGGATATGGAAATCTATATTATGAGTTGTTCCTTCAAATTGATAATAGTCATTGGAAGCTGATTTTGTGTTGAGGCGATAAACTTTAAAGACTCGACTCCGGACCAAAACCGGTTAATGGATAAATTGTGTAGAAAAAAGCTTTTTGTACAATGTATATTATCATCAGCTGGCGACAGCAGTATGCACTTCCTCTGATTGCTATTGATGGAATAGTACCCCCTCTCACAGCCACCTAGCTGAACAGAAGTGCTTGAGGTCAGCAATTCGCCCTTGAGTTTCATTGCACCCATGCAACTGGGTTGCTTGTGGCCATTGATCTCTTTAGGCCAATTGTAATGCTTTCAAACCAGAGGTAATGCTTTTGGATGAGTTGTAATGCTTCTGTCAAGTTTATTTGAAGCACTTTCAAAAGCTAGAAATATATTAACTTTAGCATTATTTGTTGATAATTCTAGTGCAATTTTATATGGGAGTCAATCACCCCTTCCGGGAAGGGATCAGATTGAAATGAAATTACTCATCCATTAAGCAAAAAGTATCCAACACAAGTAGGACAAATAGGTGAACTCCATAAAGGATAAAAGCTATGTTGCACGACTTTCTGGAATGCTGGTACGTTGGGTATGTGAGTACAAGTATCTGATATGACGAAAAGCTTCTCCTAAATTTGCAGGGAATGACAGATTGGGTGTGGCAATAGGGTATATTGAAAACACAAAAAATTATGAAAATAGTCTTGTATTACGGAGAAATAGCATCAATGATATAATTGAAAAAACATATCAAATATAAAAATAGACATGTATTACAGATAAATATGTATTATAAATAGTTTAAGATGAAATATTTAATAATAAAAAGTCACACGTACTAAATCTAGAAAGAACTAAATGTGAAGGACTGTTTGAAGGGTATTAATACAAAGTGCAATAACAATCAAATCGAAGCCTTTGTATAAATCACATGGTGTGACGTGAGATTTGCGGAAAGCTGCTTAACCTCAGTGGTCCGGCTAGTTACTTTGTCTATTTCAGGTGCTCACCTTTTGATCTTTGAGGTTGACCACTGCCTCTTCCCTTCATTTCTATTGAGTTGGGAGTCAACCGTCTGCCCACCTGCACATGAACTGTTATGAATCAGAATGGAGTGAAGTATTTGTATAGGATAAATATGATATAGCTATGTGAGGGTTTATCCCAATGGAAGAATAGTAGGACTGCCCATGGATCATGTTGGCTGACATTCATAGGTTATTGCGCCTAATCCTTTGTATCAATTCCTTACAGTGGATGGATGGGTTAGCTCGACTGAGCATTCACCCTTCATCCAAGGAAAATAAGTCATCATGGGCCATAGAGATACCAATAGTGGCAAGGAGGATAGTTGGCCAACCGAGACAACTAGGCAGGAAAGGTCTTACTACTAGTCCAGCATCCTAAATATTGGATGGGCTCTGCTAAGTTGGACAGCAAACTGATTAGCACCTCCTTTAATCCTCGATAGTCTTGAATCATGAAATCTAAAATTGATTGATATGATACGAGAGCATGTTGTAGAAGTTATAGATAATTGTATAAGCTTCCAATGAAGGAAACACCTCAAATTCCTTTCCCAAGCTCCCAAGTTCAGAGGTTGGATGTTCCAATTTAGCTTCCACTTCCTAGAACTGTTCTCGCCTGATTTTGAATGTTTTGTACCCGTTCCCAAGCTCCGGAACGCGAGAATGTTGGGAACAAATATAATAGAGGTCGGGACTGGTTTCCATGAAACAGAGAATGACCATGTATCTGTTAATGAATAATGAATGAATGATGTCTTGTACAATACATATAGCATTATACGTACATTGATGGTCACACTCAAAATATATGACTTCTGAATATATTGTTGTTATTATTATGTAATGTATTTTATATGCATTGTGGCCTCTCCTTAAAGCATGGTTAGAGGAAGGTTACATTTCCATTTAACAATGTGATTCATTTACTTGATGAGCTACTTTTGATGTTGCATTGTTTGACGAAATGACGCAATAAGACATTCAAACAATAGTGTTGCATTGTAAAAGGCTACATCCCTTTTAGATTGTTTTCAAAATTGTATTATCAGAGATATGATTGAGTTTTTAAACTGTAAATCTCAGTTTGCTTCTGGAAACAAGCCCCATTGGAGCTACGATATTCTGAAATATAAACTAAGTTTTGTTTTTAGTGGTGTTGAACCTATTAAGCTTATAGTTATATATGATGGCTTATGTGGTTAGAGTGTTAGATGAGTTGCAATAATGGCTTATGTGGTTAGAGTGTTAGATAAGTTGCCATTGCAACTTGTGTTTTCTTGATTCAATTTTTGGACAGTCATTATTTGATACCTTCATGAATGTGTTCAATGAAAATTTGTTAGTAGCACCACATGGGCTTTTAACTTCCATTGACATAGTGAAGGTCTTTTTATCATAATCTGTAATATTTGAAATTTATTCAAAATAAATATTATCTAGTCCACTAGCATTTCCTTTATCTTTCTATCGAACCATAGAAACCACTTACATGTGAAACCTTAAAGATACTTTGAAACCTTATAAACACATGAATAATGAAATTTGTTGCATGTAATCCTATGATGGATACGTGTTAAGCACACATGTAGAAGACAAACTATGAAAGATAAAACATGAAATTGCATTTATTATTTACATTGATGTACATTTATAATACATTGATATGACTCTTGGATTCATTTTCCAAGGTCTCTTGGACTTCTTTTGACTATTCAACTTCCACACCGTAACTCTTAACGAATTAGGTGTTCAACATTTTCCCCCTTAATCCAAAGGTGTATTTCCCTCCAAGAAGAGAGCTATAATAAAAAATACAATAATGCATGATGGAAATATGTTGAATGAGCTCTCTGAAATGAAGATATAAGGTGGGAGAACTTGAGGTCTCAACCGATGATGAGCACCGACATTGGAACGCTTAGTGCAGTTCTCGGAAGTCTTGTAGATCTAGCAAGAAGCTAAAGCCTTCTGCTAGAGGAAGTGCTCTTTAATGCTTTGAAGAGGGAGACCTTCAACTTGCAAGAAGGAATGTCTACAGTTTAAAGAAGGCCACCAACCAAAGGAATGCTGAGTGCGATTCCCTGAACTCTTCCAAATCTAGCAAGAAGTTGAAGTCTTATGTTAGAGGAAGTGCTCTTTAATGCTTTGAAGAGGGAGACCTTCAACCTAGAAAAGGGAGGTCTGCAACCTGCGGTGGTTTAAGGAAGGCCACCAACCAAAGGCATGCTTAGGGGCTTCTATGTCTCTGCCTACAGATTTGAGTTTGGGTATGGTTGTCTCTGGCTATATGCTTGTACCACACCATTTTGTGGGTGATACCCCTAGGAGAATTTTTTTCTCCAAGATGGTTCTCAGTTGGCAGCCACGAGCCACTAGCTAGCTCATTGTGCCATTTCTCTGCCACCCGAGTCAGCGATGTGGTCCCTCTCCCATCTGCCATGATTGCATGTTTGAAGGTGGGCCTCTCGAATCTAAAGGCATACCTTGTCATTTGGTAATTGAGTATTGTAGTTTGCTTATAATGGACACTTCTGGGCATGGATTAATGGGGGGATTCTGCGGAAAGAATGGGCTAGGTCTGTGCTCTTGTCCCCTAGACCCCTTTTGGATATAAACCTTGGATTCTAGTCCCGTGGGATATCTTTTACTGACCATTTGGCTTTAGGGATGGTATTTCACGGGAAACCCTGATTTTGGTTGCCTGGGCCCGCTTCCTCATTCACACATATTCCCCCCTTTCCACTCATTATTACCCCATTCATCATTTTTCCCACCTGGGTCCACATTCCTCCACTGGGTTCACATAAGGTTAGCTTTCCCCTTCCCCTTGCCCACACCTTGGGTTAGGCTTGGAATGATGCTCCAGAGGTTGATGCAGCTAAAAAGAAAGATAAAATATAATTGGCTACATTCAACAGGAAAATGTACCACAAAAAAAACAAAATATGGCTGGGACAAACACATTTAGCACATGGGAAAAACTTAATACATGAGCTTTACCCTATCGTCATGGCCATCACCTTGGTTCCTACAAGTTCTATGAGCCTCCTTCATCATATAGGAACCCATCACTGTCCCAACCCCTGGTGGGTAATGAACCTCCCTACCTTAAAAATGGGGTATTCACTGCTATATCTCACACATCATGCTCTTACCCCTTGAACTTCGAGCAATTAATAAAATAAAAATCATAAAAAAGCAAAAGGCATATAAAGAAGGGTGGAAAAATCAAGGTCGGGGCACCTCATGTACCACGATTTCTCTCTCCTATACATTATAAACCTAAGTACGAGCTTTCCTTTTATTAGCTACCCTTGCACCCTAGCATATGGCCCAGAGCTGCGCCTTTTCATCCCGTATTTCATTCACTTATCTATCACATACCACCACCTTTTAAAGCATGTACCTTGAACATATTATCCCCTTTAGAAGTAGAAACCACTTAATATGATACTTGGTTAACCACATTTGGAGTTTGGGAGACATTGGCACATCCCGAAGCCCATTGTGGAAGGGTAGACCATTATGAATTCCCCACCTGTGCTCTATGGTTGGTAAGCTCATTTACTCAATTTCTCTAATGACTTGTTGTACTGGAAGGCTAGGGGGCGCATTGAATCTTATGCAGGATTGCAGATGATTTCCATCTTGGGTTTGGTTTCATTATAATGGGTCTTAATCCTCCAGAGGGTACAATGGCACATGTAGGGCATGTGTTGAGAGCCATGGGCCTCCACAACAATAGATAACACTCCATGGATCCCCGGGGATGTTCAGAGATTGTTCGAGATTCACCTATTGGACGAGGATGATACACCTAGTTCACCTTTGCCCAACCAACCCCACAGATGTACAATGCACTTGGTAGTTGACCCAGGATTTGTAGGATGATTTGGCATCACTTACACCATCATCTGAGCCCTTACAAATGATCTACATGCATCTTAGATTCATTTGGAGACTCATGGGATTATTATTGTGCCCCCGCATCCACTGGAAGCACCACAAGTTTATTGTTTGGAGAACAAGGAGCTAACCCCTTGTCCATCACTTTTGAGGGTCATATTCTTCATTATGGCACCTATGGACCTCATCGGGCCTCTTGGAGGGCCATACGACATGCATTATTCATCATCTGACCTTTTAAGAGGCTTATTATTTCATTTGTGAGCTAGTTTGGTTGGCTTGCCACCAAAAGTTAGATCATTAGCACATTATTTTATTTTTGGGGCTTATGTAGGCCAATGAGATTAATTGGAACTCCTCATTAGTGTATAAATACAAGTAAGATGAGTTCATTTTCTCATCATCACTTTGGATTGGATCTCTTCTCTTGAGAATTTTGGACTTTTTCTTGAAAGATGAATTGGAGCTTTATAGATGATTTTTGATGTTTGGATTTGGTTTATCTTATCTTGGAGCTTCTCTATTGTTAAATTGTGGATGGTTGGATATGTTCTATTACATGTAAGTACATGCTTTTAATGTTATTCTTGTTTTACTTTGACATATACATTGGATTGAGATTTTCACTATTTTTAGGGCTAATTGTTGAATGCATTCACTGCTTAAATTGTGGAATTGTCTTTATATAGCATCTCTCAATGTATGGGCCATGTAATTTTGATTGGATTTTCCTAGGGATAATTCTATCAACGAAATCGTCTTAATAAGCTATCACCTTTTACAAGTCGAAGTATAAAAGTTGTAAGGTTGCTTCCCTTTGCCCTAGAAGGCTAGTGAGCTAGTATTAAGGCCTCATTGACTAAGAAATGAAGTCTTCATTCATATTTATCATAAACTCCATTCTCCCAAGACCAAGGCACTGATCTACCAAGAGGTGGTCCCCCAAAATAGATTATTTTTCACATTTTTCTGGGTCAAGCCAAGTTGGGCCACATAGGGCATCATTTTCCCAACAAAACAACCCTCCAAAAGATTGATCTCTTAGCCTCTCTTGCGTTGGTTTCTCCTCAAGGCCTCTAATTTTGAAGCCATTCTGACAATGGAGTTGTGAGAAAAGCCAAATCTTACCTCCGAGATCAAAGGCTTCATAGGATCAATTCAACACTTTTAAGTGAAAATCCTTTCTTTGATCCTTCCCCTCCTTGTCTAGGTTAAGAATATTGTTGGTTCCTAAAATCTCACCTCCTAACCTAAGGCGGGTCCACTGGGTCCCGTGTGGTCTCGTTCTTTTGAAAAGACAATTCTTCAAGAACGAACCGGGATATCAATTTCAATAAGGATTTTTGGGATTGGGGAACTCTTTCACAAGTCATATTCCTTAAACTTAACCCTCAAATCCTCCCATCCTTCTCCTAGAAGATATTGTACCTTGCTTGGGAAGCAAGCAAGCTCCATTCTTCAACCTCTTATGGAAAGGGATTATTTGGGCCACTCTATATCCACTTGTTGATTTACCCTTCATTTGTGACTCCATATATACTGGGTCTCCCTCCATCAGTGAAAGTTTGTAAAGAATAGGGAGCTTTAGCTGGGTAACAATGGGCTAAGTCTCCATTTGTTGCTTTTGGTCTAACATTTGCCCCTTTAGGTCCCCTGATAGTATGAGTGGTAACAAGGCTCAGGCAATAGGTTCAAGTTGTGGCTCAGGCTCGCTTGATGTGGTTTTGAAGCTTGTATATGACCATCAATTCCCCTCCTGTCAGATGCAAGGTGAGAAGATGAATAAAACTCAACTGTAAGACTTTTTAATATTCTAAAATAAATTCTGACATATGACTGAAATATCTTCTTGGTTGTTGAAGCCCACTGCTAAGAAACGATCCATCCAAGATGAATCTTTGTTCTTGCAGGAGGCTTATTTAGGAAGCATTTGTTTAAAGAATGAGTGTGCTGACCACGATGTTTGCACGGGTGAAGATCAAAACAATGATCTTTCATATGGCTAACTCGATCACAATGTTGACATTTGACAACTTCTTGTTGTGAATGTGGAGCAGCAGAATCTGGAACAAGTGAAGGTGAATTGTCATGAAGAAATCTTGCACTTCGAAATTTGATGGGCTTGGAATAGTCCAAAATATGAAATGACACGTCATTTTCATATCCAAGACCAATTATGTGCTTGTTGTTGACAAGCTCTTCCAAAGGTCTGATGATGGACTTGGGAAGTGCAGGCTGAATTTCTACTTTTGCATTCAAATATGTTTTTGCACTGGGCTCAGTGATCTGAACAATTTTTGCTGTTGATTAGAATCAACTTTGGACTAAAAAATGGGATTACTCTGAACAAAAACAAGTTCAAAATGTTGTTTTTTTTGTTGTAACTCATCTTGTTGAAGCTGAGATTCAAGATGCAAAAAGTCAATTTTCTCTTGTGCATTTTGTAGACAAGTTTGAATGTTTGTGAGAGTGATTTTGCTGACTTTTACCATATCATCAACAATGGAATGTATTAGAGTATTCAACAACTCTAATGCATCATCAAGTCTAGCCATTTTTTTTAATGTTGCTACCCAAACTCTACAATGAATCTTGATTAAAAAAAGACATGAATATGTTATGCATCAACCAGTGCAATCAACTAATCTATACACCAACACAGTGTTCAAATATGAACCAACTTAATTAATATACCATAAATCTCACAATATATCAATGCACGTATAAGAACCATTTATCAAACATCATCGAACCATTTATCAAACATCATCGTATGATCTCACTCTCCAACGTACCATATGGCCTTCAAAGAGAACTCAACACATACCATTCAATATACAACATCATGAAACCACCGTTTAAACACACTAACACACCAACACACCATAAGCAACATTTAAACAACCATACACATGTAGCACATCTAAAAAATCACGCAACATACCATAATTTACATACACATGTAGCACATTTAAAAAATCACGCAACATACCATAATTTACAGCCCCCAAAACTTCAACGCAGAAAAGAAATATAAAAAATATATATACCATTTGAAAAATCACGCAACATACCATAATTTACAGCCCCTAAACTTCAACGCAGAAAAGAAATATAAAAAATATATATACCAAAATTATGGTCCCACCAATATTCACCCATAGATGTTACAATATCCAATGCACTAAATATAATAATATGCCCAACACATATATATACCACCGCTCCTTTGCAACGTTCAACGCATTTTTAACACTTCAACGCCAGCATAACATATATATACCAGGACCGTCATATATTCTGTTGACCAAGCCACCGCCTTATACCGTGTGAAAAGACATATCAAAGGAAGCAGGGTTTTCAACGCCCATGTTATCCATGTGTCTATTTCAACCAGTGTTGCACTAATCGTGATTAAGTTGGAAAATCGTGATTTTTTCAAATCGGAGATATTATCCACCGATTAAATTGTAAATATTTTTTTCGGCGATTTTATGAAAAAATCGCAATTTTTTTGGGGAAAAAAATAAAAATAAAAATAAATAAATAATTTTTTTTATGAGAAGGAGGAGGTGACTCAAGCTACCCCTGTCACCAGTGGAAGACGTGGTCTACCTCCTGTAGCTCTTAGTTCTTCAGCTTCTAGAGCACAACAGAGTCTATTGCCAACTCCACTGACCTCTACATCTAGAGGGGCAAAGGGAATCAATAATATTAGACTTTAGTTATTTGGTTCATTTCATTATATATGACATTATGACTCATGATATGAGATACATAATTATATTTTTGTTGATATTTTGACGCTGAGTTGGGAGTCATGAGTCAGGACTTACTATTCAATTATTCACTGTTATGTGTGATGTGTTTATTTTATGTTGTAGATGCTTTATATATTAAAAAAATTGAAAAAAAAATGAATATTTTTGTATGTTACGATTTTTTCCCGATTTTTACAATTTTTTTTTGATTTTTTCCCCGCACTGAATTAATCCCGATAGCGATTAGTGCAACATTGATTTCAACATCCACTGAATTTGAGGCAATGGCAGAGTCTAGTTATGCAGCGTGTTGCAAAATCGCTCCCTGAGTTCTGGAGTATCCTTGGGCGTTCTGAGGGTATTGACAAGCCTTTGAAACATCGAAACAACAATATTGATTTGAAAAAACACTGACAACCACGACCTGAGACGGGTCTTGTTTCCCATTTATGGCCTCTCTCTAGACAAGGGGTGGACTGCTTCTAAATCCTGAAAGCTGATTTTCCCGCAATTGATCAAAACTAAGTGATCCTTTTAATGCCCTCCTTATAAAAACCTACAAAATTTTCAAGCGGCCAAACTCCTGCAAACTAGATCTTATTGTGGCAAGCTCACAGAAGCCAAAAGCGCTGTAAATGATCTTGAAACTCAACTGGAGCCAATACAGGTCAAAAATTACAAGAAAAAATTCAGAGTGCGTTAAAATTCAGAGGGGAAGGCAAATATAGAGAACCTGCAGGGTTGTATCGATGTTGTATGGAATGGACAACCCAATACATATGTACACCACTACTCTTTTACAATGACCCAGAGATAAGAGTGCAGAAATAATGACAATGGCTCAGGCACCATGAAGGATGGCTTTTGCCCAGAAACGATGCAACTCATTGAAAAATGGCAACAACAAAGAGTTAAAACAATGAGTGTTACAATGAGAAAATTAGAAACTCTGCAGTGTAGGAAAGGTCGTGTGTTAGGGTAGAGCTGGTAGAGAGATGTTCCCAATTTGACACGGGTGGTAGAGTAAAAGTACTTAGTGGCATGTCCAATGGTAGGTCTACAGAAGGAATAACTCAGAGTAGCAGAGGTGCAATGCTACAGGTGTAGAAAGACAGATTGCTAAAGAGGCCCACGAGTCTCAAACCATGTTAGAGACGCACAACAATGAAATAGGCATGCATAGAGTAAAACACTTTACAAGGTGGTCGTTGATCAGGAGAAAGGAAGAACTAACAGGCAGGGAAAAGCCACAAAAAAATGAGTGGCTTAAACTAGAGCAGGGCCATAATTTGCCTGCTCTGATACCATGTTAAACACACATGTAGAAGACATAATATGAAAAATAAAGTATGAAATTGCATTTATTATTCACATTGATATACATTTATAATACATTGATATGACTCTTGGATTCATCTTCCAAGGTCTCTTGGACTTCTTTTGACTATTCAACTTCCACACCATAACCCTTAGCAGATTAGGTGTCCAACATTCCATAATCCAACTTTTTCTTGTTTTCAAATTAAATTTTGACCTTTGAACTTTGATATTTTTCTAATTTCATATCATTGCTAAAAATGCCTTTTTTTCAGTGATATTCAATATCCTTGTTATGAAGTGGGTGTTTGGAGCCCAAGGGTCCCACTGATAAATGATTATATATATATATATATATATATATATATATATATATATATAAAACTATGCCTTAGCATATAACTTAGTTTTATATGATTGATACCTTAATGTTTTTTCATAAGAAAAACTTTGCAAAGAAAGCCCAGGGATGTTTCCCCATATTTTTAGATGCCATCCTTAGTATATCTATTGACATTGGTAGTGTGCCACACTAAAACAGATTTGAATTGGGCACCAATTAGCATCCTGATATGCTACTCAAAAATATTTTCCATGGACTAAATTTATGTATCTTTTCACGCTGATCTCTATGTTATTTTAGGGAAAATGATCTATTTTTCAATTTTCTCTTCTTTTCATGAGATGCAATGCTTTGGTGAAATTTGATAGTTAGCTTTTTGGACCATGACAACTTGGTTTGTTCCTTGTTCACTAAATATCTTTGGCTACTTAACCTTAGATAAGATTGTGATTCTTAATGTCTTGTGATCCCCGTGGTGAATTTACTATCCATGAGGTGTTACTTAAAGAGCAGTTAATGGAAATTGATTTATTTGGAGAGTGTTTTTCCTTGCATAGCATTCAATGGAGACTATTTTCTTTGTTGTTAGTTAGAATTAAAACAATTGACTTTGAATCTCCTTTCATGATAATAATGTCTATTGATGAGTATGATATGGCATCTTTTGCGGTCAATAGAGTGATCTTTACTAATGTTAGACAACAAATTTATAGCGGTAGCTCCCTATGGTGTGATATTTTGGCGAAGCATTGATTGTTGATAATAACTTTTAATTTCTTTTCTCTAATTTGTTCATGTAACTTATCTAATGATTTTGATTTTTTTTTTTAAGATGGTGGTATAGCAATCACCATACCAACTTAAAAATTAATTGGTCACATCGAAATCAGACCCTTTTTTTACCTAGCAAATTTCTTTAAACAACAACGAAGTTGCTTGGAGAATACTCAACTATCACTACATTGAGCAAAATTACCCATTAATAAAAAAATTATTGAAGATAGGTGAGATGGATTTGAAATTCAGAGGATAAAAGTAATCTAAGAATGAATGCATGTGTATTGAGTATTTGTGCTATGAATAATTCCACATGGATAACAATGACCAAATAGATGTGGTTTATGAGGCATTGCCCATATCAAAATATTTTCCAATCATTATGTGGATCCTCTTTGGTTTGTCATTTTTATGTGATAGGGTTTTGGCATCATGCCTTGTGAGCCTTGTTGTTCATTGTCTTTGGTTTGCAATTCTTAAGTATGTGATGTCAACAATTGCAAGCTATCTTAGTTTAGTGACATCCATCTGAAGGGATTTCAATGTCATGCCTTTTGGGCCCTTGCCAACTTGTCAGTTATGTTATGTTCATAATAATCACACATCTTACTACAACAATGGAATATTATTTTATTGAAATTTTGTTCTACATTGTTACTCTCCATTTTGTTACATGGAAAGATAAGTTGAAACATATGTTGAAGAATCTAGGGCACATGTAGATAATGCGATTCTTCTTGCATGATAACTATTTGTGAGTTATTATAAGACCCGTGTTTATAATCTATATCGGCTTTGGGAAGCGGGTAAGTGGCGCGCAAGTTTTTCGGAGCGATATCACTGAGGACCGTCTGATCAAATGGGTTTTGATCTACGATGCAGGTTCATCGTGCAACTCTGTTGATTAGAGTGAATATCAACCATTCGATTGAAGGCTTGATCGACGGTGTAGATTGAGCGATAAGAATTGGGGAGAGAAACAGTTTGAACACATAGGAATAATGACCAGGGGTCTAAATTTGGTTTTATGTGTAAGGTTTTGGGTTTTGTTGACCCTGTTGTTTGTTTATCAACAACGGGTCTGTTTTTTTGTTGATATTTACACTTGTAAAGACGTGTACCATATGTAAACTTTTTTTCAGTTAATTGAAGGCTCCACTCTTACTTGACCTAAAAAAAAAACTATTTTTGAGTTATTTAACTTCACTTCTTAGCATAATATTCACTTGTTATAATTATTAGAGTGTGTCTTCTTAGTTCATCAAATAGCTACTAGAAAAAAAGAGACAAGAACACATGATGTTGGCTTTCTTCCAAGGCCAAAACCTCTCTCTCTGGGAGAGGAAAAGCCGCACAAAATTCTTCTTATAGAGATTCCAATTGACGAATACCAAGACCATGACCCTTGACCTACTAGGTCACTCCAAGACCAAGACACTAATCCTCTTCTTTGACACTGTTGAGATCATCATCATTGTTGCACCATCATGGAGGTCTTTATCAACGAGATCTTCATATTGAGATATGTATAAGAGAGTTGTGTGTAGATCCATCGATATCATGATAATATCATCATAGTTGTTCCTTCACCGAGATCATAACCTTTGTGACTATGTCTTCATCAAGAATGATATCATGGTTGTCATAGGATTATGACTGCACTTTAATGTATGCCGAGATAGTGTGTCACTATGAGATCCTTCCATCTTAATTATGTCTTGACTGTGTGTGGTATTGTAGGATTTTTGTGACAGCGCTGAGATTTTCACCGAGAATGAGACTGTGTTCTCTTGGCACCTAGTCATTGTTATGCTGAGAATACCTCACTGTCTTACCCATCTGAAGTACTGAACAACTTCCTTGATCCGAGATTCCTGTACCTCCTGAACCCTTCCGAAGTTTTGTGTCTGTGTCATCATTCGAAGTTTCAGAAAATTACGAGTTTCTATGCTTCTTGTGGTGACTTTAGCTGCGTATATGTAGTTGTCTGTCCATGTACTCAAGCTGACATGACAGTGTGAAACACTGTGTCCTTTTATTGAGTCGACATGATAGTCCTTTAGTTATTTAATTCAATTTGAGGCCGACATGGCCGCATTCTCATTGTTTTGCTTGCTGCCTTCTTTGAGAGGATTTGTGCTTGTTTTGGAGGGTTGATCTAGACTCTAGGTTGACTCATATACATTACATAAATGCTCAAGAAGAGCTCTTCATGACTTTGACTCTTTAATAATAAATCCTAAGGCTCTCAATGTGAGCCTTTTGTAAAATAAACCTCTTGCTCATGAAACCCATGCAGCAAGGCATAATGATAAATTCATTTTCTTAAATATCATAATTACAATGTCATTAAGACTGAACCTAGTTACACTTTGTTCAACAACATATGCTAATACCTACAAAGATAAGGCCATTGAGTTCCTAGTTATATCCCAAATTTTGTTGACTTGGACATGTAAATGCATTGTTGATAAAGTGAAAAAAATTAACAAAGATGTTGGAATTAATAAGCATGGTGATGCCATATTTGTTATTGTGAAGGAATCTATAGATAAACTAGTGTGTATGGATGCATGAGTAGTTGTGAGATCCACTAGACTATGCTTTTGACACCTCCACAAAAATGGTCATAACCTATACAAATTAATGAAATTCAAAACTATTACAAGGACATTACAAAATTAGTAAGTGCATGTTTGAGATCCACTTATTCAATTTTCAAGGAACTATGTATTAGTAGAATGAAAGTATTGCTTTGAGATCATCTTGTTCACTTGTTATCTCCAATTTTTACATGGAGAGTTTTGAAATTTGTGCCTTAGAATCTCCATTGAAACCAAAATAGTGGAAGTGGTATGTAGACAATACAAATGTGTTCTAGGCTCATGCAAGGGAGGGTTTAAACAAGTACTTAACCACTAAAACAACCAAAATAGAGCATCAAATTCACAACGGAAGTAGAGGATGAGAAGATCATACCCCTTTTAGACATCCTCATGATTAAAAAGGATCATAGTTCATTGATGCAATAAGTATACAGGAAAACGACCCATATTCATGGGTACTTGCACACAAACTTGCATCACTTCCCAATATAGAAACTTGGTGTGATTAATTGGAATGGGAAACTCATATATTTTTTGATATTTAATAAATTCACTGATGATTACAAATGTGGGAGCCCCCTAGCTTAAATACTGCCTCGGGTGCGTCTTGGTGAATGGTCATGATATTTGATTCTGCCCTTTGCCTAATTAATTAATAATTACAAACTTGATTAATTTTTACATAACATTAATGATTTCATGATGAGAACCATTTGAATCTCCAATAAATAGCATGGTTTGAATCATTTGTTGAAGGCATTCAAGAGGAATGGATACAAAGATAAGCAACCTGAAAGTGTTGTTGCAAAAGAAAAATGGGTGGCTTGTACAAGATAACTTGACA
Source organism: Pinus tabuliformis (assembly GCA_031772625.1). Lineage (NCBI taxonomy): Eukaryota > Viridiplantae > Streptophyta > Pinopsida > Pinales > Pinaceae > Pinus > Pinus tabuliformis. The sequence continues at coordinate 651,633,668 of CM062815.1, read as the reverse complement.
TAGAAAGAGGTATAAATAGCTATCTAGCCTACATCTAAGGGACAACAAACAAGTCTGCTAAGATCCTAAAGAAGAGTAACAAAATTGTTATATTCTCCCTACCCTATTCTCCCTTTGCACCTCCAGCCACCCCACAAATACCATTGGTAGAGTGGTAGCTCACAAAAGATCCAACAAACCCCAAATTGTACAAAACAGTTTATTCCATTTTTTGTTAATGTGGTAAGAATTACCTTAGGGAGATGAGTGGATTCATTGGTGTGAGGTCAAAGGAACGTTTCATGGATCTAAAACATGATGGAATTTAAACGTCATCCTTAGTGGAACACTCATATAACACTAGTCACGAAATATGTTTAGAAAATGTAAAAAATTGCTAGGGAAGGGAATCATGCAAAAAGGAAAATAATGGTGGTCTAACACTTCTATATTTTGTTTGTTTGGTTATAATCTGACTATACAATTTTGGGAGAAATTGTAATATTTCATTATTTAAAATGAATTTTTGAATTCATAAATTGATTCGGTGCCCTCAAAAAGCCTTGGAGCACTTGGATTGTGTAGACTACATAGCTCAAACTTGTGATTCTAACAAATCCTTGCCTGATTTTGGGTAAAATTGATCATAAAATATGCCCAAAAAATAATCAAAATATAGAAGAGTTTGACTACAACAGGAACATTATAAATCTTGAAAATTAAATTGTATCCAAATAATATTAATAGGGATAATGGTGCAAAACTAAGTCTATCTTGAAACCTTTGCTTCACACACTTTAAAAATTCGTGAAGGAATATTAATAAAACAATAATGAACACTTTAGCCCATGAGGGGTATCTCAAGTGATTGGGACTAACAGTTTTAATGTCACCCACCTTAGTTCAAACCTTGGTTAGACTTGCTAGATATGTTTGTGATCTATTATATCAAGCAAAGGGGTAGTGACAACAATGTGGTGTGATCCATGGTGGCATGGATGATCATGTGTTCTAGTTATTGATTCCATGCTGATATTGAAAAAATAAAATAAAATAATAAAAACTTTATTTTGGATAAGTTAAACGATAATAGACAATTATATGGGGGTTAGTGTTGGGGGTGTTACAATCGCCTCCCCCTTAAAGGAATACCATCCTTAGTGTTCACATCTATGTGTTTGAACGGAATATCTTAGCTCACTAGTATTTTCTTTTCTTGGACACACTCAATGTGCTCATGACCCAACTAACTTGTTATTCACTCTAGTCTCTTTTGCCTTGTAATTACTCGTCATTTTGGGTTTTAGAAATCCCCTCCTATGTCACACAATCCATCGAGCAATTTACCAGACCGAGGCTTTCTCACATAGGAAGAGCATGGAGGCTAGTGGATTCTTATAGCCATGGTATCCCTTGGTTGCTCCATATCACATAGTTTTCATTGCAGATGGTTATGGTCATTGGTTTTTGGTGTCCTAGTACCCTCTTTTCTACACTTTCTAGCTCAATATCAATCAATTGTTCTTTTTGTACAACTACAACGTCCTATTTGTGTTAAGTTCATACAATTACCGTGAGAGTCTATCTTGAAAATTTCAATAAGGAGTCTTTTCAACTTTCATCATATGAATAATGTGTTCCAATTTTTTTTGTTGAGGGACTCATATTTCTCCTCATGAAATTCCCCATTTTTCAATACATTTTCTCTCATTGTAGTAGGTGTGAGGGTTCCATGTGTCTTACAAGTCTTACATATCCAGGACCAATTCCCCTGCAATAAAGTCCGACTATGTAGAAACAATCATTAGTTTTCAAACATAAAAAATTCTTATTGCAATCATATATAGACTACTTTTTGACTATACCAACACCCTTGCTCTTCATCACAAACATAATTAGTAAACCACCATAACAACTTTCAGCCCATCATTACAAACATACACAATGATCCAACATAAAAAAATCATGAAACACTAAATAATGATTTCATTTCATTAATAGAAAGGTATATACACTTATATGGTTCTCTTAAGGTTGATGGAAACTAGGGAAGGGAGAACCACTCTCTTTCATATGCAATAATCAGGATTGTGCTCTTCTTACCAAGTTCGGGTCTACTAACACAATAAAGGATGGCCACCATGGGACGAAACAACACAACAAAGGGGTCATACACTATTGTAGTGCTTCCCCTTTCTTTTTCAATGCTTTTCATGCCTTATTAGCACAAAAACGAATCCATTCAATGTCCTAGTAGTTATTTGGTGCTTATCATTTGTTTTTCAATGTCTTAAATTCCTGAAAAAAAAAGTAATGCAAAAAGGGATCCCTTCACTATTATAGCAGTACTTTGGTGCTTCTTGTTTGTTTTTTAGTTCCTAGCAATTCTACGGTGGCTCAAAGGGTTCTTGGCCTCCCCCTTTTCAAGGTCACACTTATCACCTCATATGTGGCTTGATTTTGTTCCCACAAGTTTATTTAGTGGTGACTCAACATATTCTTAGTCACATCATTTTCAAAGTCACACTCACAACCTAACCCATTGTCAATTTCATTCCCCCCTAGTTTTTCTCTACTTCACTCTTTTCTTCTCACTTCAAAATCTTTATATCTCCTTTCGGGATAATTGATTGTTTCACCAATATCACAACATACAATTCTCATGAGATATATTCTATAATTTTCCATGATTTTTTTCCAACTTGCTTCATACAGAAGCCAAGTCTCACAAGCATGAAATTATTCTCACAAATTTGAGTTTCTTGAAGTTGGTAATATTTCTAGCCTTCATCATGGGTTTACATTTCATCCCATGCCCAAGGCACTCTTCCTGTAATTTGCATTCTCGCTCAACCACAAACAATGTTAGTTTCTCATATATAATTTTCTTTCACTATATCACTTTCTAGCAACCACTAATTTGGTTTTCAAGGCTATTCACTTGGCTAATCATTTAATCATGTTTAGTTGCATTCCATACCAATTAAAAGGAAATATCATGGAACTACATATTTTAATCGTTTGCATCATATTCATTCTTAGTCATTCCAAAATTTCATAACGTAATCAGAATTTTCAAGGAATCTTGATCATATCTAATGCAATCACATTGTTGCCACATTCCACCAAGGGTTTTATGATAGGCATGTGTTTATGTATCATAATAGTCACAATTCACATTCATTCCCTCCATGCATTAGAAAACATAATTTTCCTTTAACTTGTGAGTGTATCACTCATCTAATTGTTGTTCATCATGACAACTCACATGCATACATATTTTTTAAGATATCAAATCTTATGTGTTGGCATCTTTCTACCTTAACCATAGCCTCCATGAGAATTCTCGCAATAATAACATATCATAAAAATACAAACTCACCCTAAAGGAATGCTTACCCATTCGTTCAATTACCTACTATTGTAGTAGGGCTAGTTTCTGATGAGCGCCAGTATTGCAGAAAGGATGTTGCAACTCCTGGGCTACCAACTTTACTTATCAACCCAGGGTCGTACAAACTTGGAGGTGACAGTGCTATATGCACAAGTAGAAGTGAAGGCCCTGCCTATTGTCACTTGTTCGTCTGGCGAGAGACCCTAGGGGTTCCAAGCCGAACTTCTATAAAGTCTGTAGAAGCTTGATTCTTTGATGGAAGAAGAGAAAATCTATTCTAAGGGAGCTACTCTACTATTGTAATGAAGAAAACAACATGTAATGCTAAATCACCCCATATCTTAATTAACCATTTAAATAGCTAAACTAAGCAGAATTGCTAAATCAACACTAATCTAATGCTGCCATCTAAGTTACAGAAGTAAAGAGCATCAAACCAAACTAATGTGTAAGCAATGAAACTAAACTAAGTCTGTTTTCACGTTTTTGGTGTTTTGGTAAAATCAAGCATGCAAGGAGCAAGCGAAGATCGAAATCAGTGAAAGGAGGACGTAATGAAACATAAGTGCATAGGAACCGTTGGATGGATCGGGAACAATATTAATGGGAGATGAGCGACAAAGATCTTATCGCAAAATATTACCTAAATAGATGGACGAATAAGACTAATGGAAGATGAATGTCGGAGATATTATCGTGGGAGGCTAAGTGAATAGATGGACGAACAAGACTAACGAAAGATGAATGACGAAGATCTTATCACGAGAGGTTAAGTCAAGAGATGGACGAACATGACTAATCGGAAGAGGAATGGCAAAGATTTTATCGTGGGAGGTTAATTCAAGAGATGGACGAACAAGACTAATCGGAAGATGAATGGCGAAGATCTTATCACGGATGATTTAGTGAATAGATGAATGGACAGGGTTAACAAAAGATGAACAACGGAGATCTTATCGTAGGCGATTTAGTGAATAGATGAATGAATAGGACTAACAGAAGATGAGCGGTAGAAATCTTATTGCGTAGGTTAAGTGAATAGATGGACGAACAGGGTTAAACGGGAGATGAATGACGGAGATATTATCGCGGAGATGAAGTGAATAGATGGGTGGATCACATCAAGTAACGTGGCGATAGAAGGGTAAAAGAACGTGCGGAATGATAGAGCGGGTTTCTATAGGCGATAAGCAGTTTCTTGCGCGCCCTCAACGCTGTAAGCGGAATTCCAAAATTTTACGCAATTAGCTTAACTGGGTGACACGTAGCATGAGAAAACCACTTTTCTCGCATGCTCTCAGGCAGATATCAGACATGTAAGAATCCACGCGAGATTGCGTGATAACCGTTGGATCAAGCTAGACAGATTGACAGTGGAGATTTGGAGCGCATAAAGTATTGAGACGACGTGATAGTTGTTGGATCAAGCTAGACAGATCGACGGTGGAGATTTGGAGCACATTAAGTATTGAGACGACGCGATAGCCATTGGATCAAGCTAAACATATCAACGGTAGAGATTTGGAGCACATAAAGTCAAACGTTGAAATGAATACAAAGAAGCTATACAACACGCGGTTGATAGTGGTTGTGTTAAATTTGGACAACTAGGTCCAAACTCCATGTTCTGATGCTCAGATTAAGAGGCTAATATTTTTGTTGGATTCCTCTTTCTGAGAGGTGTAAAATCCATATAAAAATAGTCTTAATCTGATGAGCAGAACTTATATTTTGAATTTATTATTCTTAATAAATTATATGTGCAAAGGTCAGCCAGTTTTGTAATGTAGGCTCACATGCCCAACAGATGTGTCACACATCCTCATTGATGGATATATATATTCAGGAAAAGTTGGAGAGAATTTGATCACAAAAACAACTCACATCTTCCTCTCTCATCCTAAAAAGTACGAGCTACCTGGAGGACGAATTTCAGCCACATGTGGGAAGGACGAAGAGGATTTTTCTGCTGCTAGGGTTTCGCAGAAGTTTGACCAGCGTTGACTTTGGTCAACGCTTGGTCCAAACAAGCTGAAAACTTGTGGGAGGTTCGATTTTTGAAGGCCATACTACCTGGCACAAAAATCGAGGTCAAAGGGTTGACCGTTTTGCTGCTGCGTTGACTTTTAGCTTGCTGCCCCTGCGTTGACTTTTCAGGACAACGTTGACTTTTGTAGAACTGACTTGGGTTGACTCATCTACTGGTTGGAGGGTTGTTGTGACACATGCTGGGCTGGCTGACCAAAGGAGACTTTGCTGGTTGAAGCATCCTGTTGACCGCCGAAACAAACACATACATTTTTCTTGTTTCTGATTTGTCTTCTGTAAGATCTGCTTATATGTTCTATCTGCATTTTGCTTATCTACTTGTATGATTGCTGTGAGAAAAGTGAAATTGCTCTTAGCATAGAACATCTACAAAAATTTACATGGGATCAGAGCTGAGGTGAAGACAAACTCTATCTATAGCAATCATCATCGAAGGAAATGGATTCCTCTAAGCTTGAATTCAGGGAGAATGACAAGCTGACTGGAAGTGATGACTTCCATGCCTGGAAGATGTTATTAGATCTCAAATTAGAAGATCATGATCTCCTAGATCATGTGACAGGGAAGATTCTAGAACCTCCATCAAATGCCTCTGCTGCTGTTAAACACAAGTATAAGAAGGGAGAAATCAGAGCAAAACTGCTGATCAGGGAATCCATAAATAAGAGTCTGGTTGCCTACATATCTGAACTAGGCACATCCAAGGAGATGTATGACAAACTGATACTTATGTTCCGAGTAAACAATGTGAACCAAGTGCTATTCCTCAAGAACAAGTTGAAGAATATGAAGAAGGGCCGAGACGAGTCTATTCAAACTTTCTTTATGAAGTTGACCGAAACCAGGAACAATCTGCTAGCTATTGGGGAGACAATAGCTGATCGTGAGATGGTTCTCACCGCACTTGGAGGACTTCCATATGAATGGCAAGTATTCACAACTACCATTCTCAACAATAATACCATCCCTAACTTTGATGAGCTTTTGTCTAGATGTATGCAAGAAGAAACAAGGATGAAGGAATTTGATAATGAAAGAAATGCTGCCTATGTTGCTCATTCCCGAAAGAAGAACTCTGGTGGTTCCAAGGACAAAGGAAGGACTAAGACTCAAAAGAAGAAGGGTAAATGTTTCACCTGCCATAGGACTGGACACTATGCTAGAGAATGCCCCTTCCAGAAGAATTCTCCCGATAGTGACGACAACAACAACAACCGAAGGAATGGGAATCAAAGAAATGACAAATCCAAAGGAAAGAGGAAGGCTCACTTTGAAGGAAACCATCCACCTTCTAAAAGGACCAGAAATACCAGGTATGAGGAGTCTAATGTTGTTGATAAAAGAAATGAGTATATTCTAATATCTGCTCTCTCAGCTGCATCTCCGCCCGACACTATGGATGTCTGGCTAATCGATAGTGGTGCCTCAAGACACATCACCGGATTCAAGGAAGCACTTTCTGACATGGTTGAAAGGGATACTAATCTAGAAATTACCCTTGGGGATAATGCCACTTATCCTGTGAAAGGGACCGGGACTGTGACCCTCCACTTGTCTCAAGGACAAGTCCTCCATCTACAAGATGTACTCTATGTACCCAAATTGAAGAAGAACCTTGTGTCTGTATCTGCCATGGAAGACAAAGGATTCAATGTAACTTTCTCTGATGGAAAGGTACTCATGTGGAAGAAGAGCTTCAAGGAAGCTATCTCAATTGGTTTTAGAGTTGGTACACTCTACCAGGTTGGAGGGAGTCCGTTGGGAGCTATGACTTGTGATACTATCCGTCAAACCGAACTATGGCACCGAAGATTTGGACACCTTCATTACAAGGCTCTTCCCGAAGCAAGGAAGGTGGTGACAGGGATGCCTGATTTTGGAAATAATCATAAAGGTGTATGCAAGGGCTGTGCTGAAGGAAAACATACAAGGGGACCTTCCCCTCAAGTGTCACAAAGACATCTGAGATATTGCAACTGGTCCATTCTGATCTTTCGGTATGTTGCCTGTAACATCCCTGGGGGGATGTTCTTACTATATGACATTTACTGATGACTTCTCTCGTAAAACCTGGATATACTTCTTGAAGAAGAAGGATGAGGCTTTCATGTGGTTCCGTACCTTCAAAGCCTTGGTGGAAAATATGACCGGAAAGAAGATCAAGATTTTGAGGACTGACAATGGCACTGAATATGAGTCAAATGAGTTCAAAGACTTTTGCAGAGAAGCTGACATTAAGAGGGAGACTACCACTGCATATACTCCTGAGCAGAATGGTGTTGCTGAACGCAAGAATAGGACTATTGTGGAAGCTGCCCGTGCCATGCTATGTGACCAGGGTCTTCCAAAGTTTCTGTGGGGAGAAGCTGCAAATACTGCTGTGTACATTCAAAACCGATGCCCTCATTCCGCTTTGGACTCCAAAACTCCCGAAGAGGTTTTCTCTGGTAAGAAACCTGATGTCTCACATTTTAGAATTTTTGGATGTCCTGTCTATTTTCATGTGCCGAAAGAAAAGAGAAGTAAGTTGGACGCTACTGGGAAGAAAGGAATGTTTGTGGGCTACAGTGAGACTTCTAAGGCATATAGAGTCTATGTACCTGGTCAAAGGGAAGTAGAGATAAGCCATGATGTCACTTTTGACGAAGATGCTTCCCTGAAGAAAGTAGTAGATCTTCCTAGATCTGAAGAAAACCATGAAGAAAGACCTGGAAATCTGGAAGAACCCCAGGATGAGACTATGCCTGATGTTGAAGAGCCAATGGACCCTATTGATCCTTCCCCTTCTCTAGGAAAGAGGCCATCATGGCTCAGGGACACCCTCGAAGATGCTAAGGGTCATGCTGCCCCAAGGGGAACATTCCGAGAAAGCAAGAAGCCGTGTAGATACCAAGGGTATCTAGCTGCCATGAGTACTATTATACAATCTGAACCTGGATCTTTTGAAGAAGCCATCAAGCATCAAGTCTGGAAGGATGCTATGCATGAAGAATATGAGGCTATTATGAAGAATGATGTTTGGGATGTGGTCCCGAGACCGAAGGACAAATCTGTTGTCACCGCTAAATGGCTCTACAAGATTAAACATGGATCTGATGGGAGTGCTGAAAAGTTTAAGGCAAGATTTGTTGCCCGTGGCTTCTCTCAAAAGGAAGGAATTGACTATGTCGATATATTTGCACCTGTGGCTCGATATACCACCATTCGATCCATCATAGCCCTTGCTGCTACGCAAGGATGGAGTCTTCATCAGATGGATGTCAAGACTGCTTTTCTGCATGGTGCAATAAAGGAAGAGGTGTATGTAGAACAACCTCTGGGATTTGAAGTTCAAGATCGAGACACTTATGTCTGCAGGTTGAAGAAAGCCCTCTATGGGTTAAAGCAAGCACCCAGAGCTTGGTATGAGAGGATGGATAGTTACTTGATGAAGCTGGGCTTCACTCGAAGCAATGCTTATCCAAACCTTTACTTTAAGGTTGAGGAAGGAAAGCCTCTCATTCTAGTGCTATATGTGGTCGACCTCTTCCTGACAGGTGATGACCCTCTCATTCATCAATGTAAGAGGGAGCTTGCTGCTGAGTTCGAGATGAAAGACCTAGGACTGATGCACTATTTCCTAGGCCTGGAGGTCTGGCAGAGACCTGGAGAGATTTTCCTTTCTCAAGGAAAGTATATTGTGAAGCTTCTGGAAAGATTTGGGATGGTGGACTGTAAGTCCGTGTCGACACCAATGGAACTCAACTTTAAGAAGTTGAGTGGCAGCGCTGCAGGGCCTATCTTGGCCAATCCTACTGAGTATCGTCAACTCATAGGAGCTTTGATGTTCTTAGTGAACACCCGTCCAGACATATGTTTTGCAGTGAATACTTTGAGTCAACAGATGGTTGAGCCTCATCATTTTCACTGGGTTGGTGCCAAGAATATTTTGAGATATCTTCGGGGCACGATAAACCATGGGCTGAGATACACTGCCGGGAGTGTGATACTCCGGGGATATACTGATGCCGATTGGGCTGGCAGTGTGGTGGATCGTAAGAGCACATCTGGATGCTGTTTCAATCTTGGTTCTGCTTCGATCTCATGGATGAGCAGGAAGCAGAAGTCGGTGGCTTTGAGCACCGCGGAGGCCGAATACATTGCTGCTAGTATGGCCTGTTGTGAAGCAGTTTGGTTGAGGAAGCTCTTTAGTGAGCTGTTCCAACATGTGCTAGATACCACTGTAATACTCTGTGATAATCAGAGTGGGATTCGTATGACTGAGAATCCTGTGTTCCACAACCGATCCAAGCATATTGATATCAGGTACCACTTTATCCGGGATATGGTACAGCGAGGCACCGTAAGGCTCGATCATATAGGAACTGATGAGCAGGTCGCGGATATTCTCACTAAGCCCCTGGGGAAGGTCAAGTTCCTAACCTTCCGTGAGAGTCTTGGTGTCATGGAAAGACCCTATGATGTGGTTCCTGTTGGACAATGAGCTCTGGGAGCTCTGGGGGGCTTTGGGGATAGCTTCTCGGAGCTATAAGCACTCATAATGCTTCTGCCCCACCCTTGTGATTATTGAGCTGGTTCGCCACTCATTTAATCTGTGCCCCGTATGCATCCTACCCATTGAGTTCAGGGCTCATGGGAAGTACCTCTCATTTGGCCAATGAGGTGTGGAAAAGCTAGAGACTATTAGCAAAGACTGATGGACGCATCAGAGATTGCCGTACTCTCTATCTAGGATGGCATGGTCCAACCACTTGATCTGGGATCAAGATTTGTGAGGTCTGGGACCTCTGGACTGATTATGTCAGTCGGGGAATGATGTCTTTGTGACTGACCCACTTCTGTTCTGAAATAAAGAAGCCAGCAAAGCAAGTTTCGGCGGGATGACTCACGATGTTAATTGCACTAATAGATGGAGTTCTCCCTAGTTGAGAGGGAGTGTTAAATTTGGACAACTAGGTCCAAACTCCATGTTCTGATGCTCAGATTAAGAGGCTAATATTTTTGTTGGATTCCTCTTTCTGAGAGGTGTAAAATACATATAAAAATAGTCTTAATCCGATGAGCAGAACTTATATTTTGAATTTATTATTCTTAATAAATTATATGTGCAAAGGTCAGCCAGTTTTGTAATGTAGGCTCACATGCCCAACAGATGTGTCACACACCCTCATTGATGGATATATATATACAGGAAAAGTTGGAGAGAATTTGATCACAAAAACAACTCACATCTTCCTCTCTCATCCTAAAAAGTACGAGCTACCTGGAGGACGAATTTCAGCCACACGTGGGAAGGACGAAGAGGATTTTTCTGCTGCTAGGGTTTCGCAGAAGTTTGACCAGCGTTGACTTTGGTCAACGCTTGGTCCAAACAAGCTGAAAACTTGTGGGAGGTTCGATTTTTGAAGGCCATACTACCTGGCACAAAAATCGAGGTCAAAGGGTTGACCGTTTTGCTGCTGCGTTGACTTTTAGCTTGCTGCCCCTGCGTTGACTTTTCAGGACAGCGTTGACTTTTGTAGAACTGACTTGGGTTGACTCATCTACTGGTTGGAGGGTTGTTGTGACACATGCTGGGCTGGCTGACCAAAGGAGACTTTGCTGGTTGAAGCATCCTGTTGACCACCGAAACAAACACATACATTTTTCTTGTTTCTGATTTGTCTTCTGTAAGATCTGCTTATATGTTCTATCTGCATTTTGCTTATCTACTTGTATGATTGCTGTGAGAAAAGTGAAATTGCTCTTAGCATAGAACATCTACAAAACTTTACAGGTTGGTTAGGGTTGTTGTGAAAGGAAATCTACTTGTATAATCCTTGCTAACTTGCTAACTAAAGAAAAAGGCGCAAACGAAAGCAAACTAAAACACAAACAATCTACACTACATTGCTATAATGGAAATGCAACTACTTAAGCAAACGAACGATTAAACCATGAATCTATGTGCTACACTACTGTAATGGAAATGCAGCTACTTATGCAAATGAACGATTAAACCATGAATCTATGCGCTACCCTGCTGTATTGGAAATGCAACTACTTAAGAAAATGAACGATTAAACCATGAATCTAAGCTAACATACATGTACAATAAAGAGGAGCCTTAGCTGCTAGGGTTGGGCCCTAATCTCAAGAGCTTCAGCCCTCTGAGTTAACTCAGTGCTGGCTCAACACAAAACTCATTCTTATTATCAAAACAATGGATTACATCAACAATTGTCACAAGTCTTGCACCTTGAAAATAAAGTAAAGTTTTACAATAAAAGTATGAATCCTACTGAGGTTCTAGGCCTCTCTACTTATACGACTGAAGTCTCCAACGACTTCCTTAAAATTAGGGAGTCTCTACTCCCAAACTAGAGATAAACTGGTGCTTTGACTTCCACTTGCTCGGATGCCTTCTAGTCCTCATGATTTGGTCGACTGCACTCTGAGCTGATGGAGGAATATTCGAATGGAGGGGTAGTAAATGAGGAGGATTTCCCTCCTATAATCTCTCTCCCTTGTCCCATTCGAGTTTTGACCAAGGTCTTTGCTAAAATTCCTTGATTTTATCCTTTAATCCTGCATTACATGCACATTAGACCACAAAGCAAAATATCAAACTCCAACTCATCTCATAAACAAAATATAATCAAAAGTATGTAATAAGTTGTGAGAATAGTTGGTTTTGACTAAGCTAGGAGGTGAATTAAGGCCCATATAATTACCCAATGATGATGCTCATCATCACCCCCCTACTGAAAGTGTTGCTCATCCTCTGAGCAACTTAGTCAATGTCCATGTCCTTCATGGCTCTGGTAGCCTCTCTGTCATCCCATGCCTCTGCTGTGGTCTCTTCGTCTTGTTCATAGAAGCCTGCTTTCCTTTCTACTTCTTCCCAGTGGCTCTTTTCCTCTTCTTATTTTCTCCCTTCTAGCATCCCTAAGAGTAGTGGTGGACTGAGTTTTAGGCCTATCCAATTGACCTTCAATCTTTGCATTGATTGCTTATACATAGGTGTCTTGTTCAGTGCCTCTCTCAACCTTTGAGGGGAGTGATATTCTCTGATCTTCAAGCTGTGTGGCACTGTGTTCCATCTCCTGAAGCAAGCATGTATACTATCATCTCCTAACAAAGTAAACGTATCCTCAAAATATGAAATTGCTTGCTCTTGGGCAACAAGATATCTAGGTTCCTGTTGAGGATCATTTGCAATTAGATTATGGGTGCTGATTAGAGCCTTGGGATTTGATTGTTCAACTCTGATGAAAAGAGGTTCATTCTGCTCTCTGGCCAATATTCTTTTTATCACTGCAACCCTTGACTCCTCATTATTCATCCATGATGCCAAAGCCATTAATTACAGATCTCCTAGCTCGACATTAGGGTCCCAAACATTCATGTCTGTGAGGGCCATGTTGTGTAAGTAAAACTCAACCATTTTGGCCCTATCCTCTAGTGTATTTTGATCACAAAGATCAATAAACTGCGTGTAGTCTTGAAATGGCATGATGCCCCTTTGTGCTAGTGTTTTAATCTGATATTTCAGCCATTGTTTCCTGAGGTAAAGAGCATAGGATTTGGCTGGCATCCTACACTAGATGGCCTCCAAGGAGAGGTTGGCCATACATGCTAGTTGGTTATCCGTTTCCTGCAGTTGTCCTCTCAACCATGCATTTTCCCTCTCAAGTTGATCTCTCCCTATTGCCTCTCTGTCCCTTAAGCCACTTAGCTCTTTGTTTTTTTAATCTTCTTCCTCTCGCTGTTCGTTCTCATCTCCATCAGTTTCTTCCTTCGTTTCCTCCTCTATTTCAGCATCATCCTCCTTCTTTTCTGCTTCATCATGTTCCTCTGTATTAGTTTCTTCTTCATCCATATCATCCCCATCTAGATCTGTATCTTCTTCTTTTTGCTTTTCCTCCTCCTCACTGACAGAAGGAGTAACATCATAGGTGAGGGTTTTGATGTCATCCTCTGCTAGTAAGTCTCTGAAGACTGACCATGTTATAGGGATCTTGAGGTTTTGGAGGGAATCCTCAATGAGGATCCTGATCAACCCATGGTGAGCCAATTGTTGGGAATTCCCTTCCTTTACTTTGCCTTTGGAGTCTGAGTGATTGCATCAAGAAACAGGGTATGCTGAGTCTTTGGTGAACAGGTGTTTCTACCCCAAATCTTAATTCTTCAAGCATACTAAAATGGTAGCCATAAACAACACTGTATCTACCCTCACATGAGATATATTTGAGTTGGTAACCTACCTGACTCCATGGGTTCTTCACCTTCTAAAAATAATTTCCTTTTTGCCACCTAACTGTCTGCTTTGTCTTCTTTTCTCCATGGAATTCCTAGGGGAAGTGTGGTGACCCTACTGATGAGCTCTGGGGTGAGATCTATAGTGAACCATCTAACTATAATAGTGGCATGGATTCTGCTGTGTGAAGTGAGGGAATGAGAAAATTCTTGAGCCACCTCATCATCATACCTTGTGAATTTTTCGAAAAACCCCATCCATTGGTGTCTTATAAAGATTTCAAGCACTTTGGGGTATTGGTGTATCCTCACAGTATTTGTGGGTTCTCTTCTATTAAATCCTCCTGTCATCTTGCTTGTGAGGCTTGAGGAGGAAATGAGATGTTTGACACAAGAATTTTAAATTCAGGAGAAAACAGAGTTTCCTGTGTATGTAATTCACCTCCCACATTTGTTATATCCACTATATTTTAGAGCATTTCTAGTTCATTTGCTTGTAAATGGGGATGGATTTTCAGATCCTACCTCTTTAAAATGGCGGCAGTGGACAGTTCTTGTGATATTCCCTCTTGAACCCCTTTCTGCCTATCTTGTAGACTGCCTCTGTGTATCCTGTATACTGCTCATGTAGACTGTTCCTGTAGGAATTCTTGTGCATGCTCCTATAGAAATTCTCTTGCAGAACAATGGATCCTTGCTTCTGGTGGGTGGCCAGAGTTATGAGAGCAACTTGCGTGAGGGAGTTTCGAGGAGGTGGAATGCACAAATGCATGCAAACGATGTTTTGTTTCCCTTTATGGATTTCTGGGGTGAGGTTCCTCGTAATCAGCTCCCCCTCCTCATAATCAACTCCCACCTCGTAGATCCGTAGTTAACCACTTCTTGTCCTACTCCTCCTTTGTCTTTGAGTTGACTACAACCACGTGTGAGAGGACACCCGGTTTTGTATGTGATGACTGAACGAAGGTGGCCAAGTTAATTGGCCACCTTTTCACTTATAAACCAACTACCTCACAACTCTTACAACTTTTGATCAAATGATGCATATGAGTGAGTGAGCGGGATACTTACCTGCGGTCTTGATGACATGCTGCATGTTGAAGATCAGAGGTGCTGCATTGTTTATTTGCTGCATGGTCATTCTTATTCCTCCTTTGCTATCTGATGTCTATTGTCTGGATCATCCTAGTGAAGACCTGTAGCTGATGATTGATATGCTGTGGGATAGGCTGCTACAGGACCTAACCAACCTACCATTCACCCTCGGATTGCTTCCTGTAGGTTTTGAGGGGATCCTGTAGGAAACACAGTCTTCACCTAAATAGAAGCAATGGAGTGGAAAATGATAGAAATGTTGGAGGGATGCATGGTGAGGAGTGGAGGAGATAATATGTGAGGCAGGGTTCCCTTTGGATCTTCTCTTTGCTCCTTGATTGTCCTTTTCACCCACATGCAAATAACAATTATGTCCTTTTTTTTTTGAAAAACACCTAGGTTGCCTCAGAGAAGTTTTCACCCTAGATGTTTTCCCTGGGCGCTTCAAGGAAGGTTTTCACCCTGGGATCTTCTTATTCCTTTTTTCTATTTTTTTCATCCTTCGGCTACCTCACGAGGTTTTCAACCCAAATATGGGACTCAGGCACCTCATGGAGGTTTTCACCTGAGTCCTTTTTTTTTTAGTGAACTGATGAGGGAGGAGCTGGGACTTGATCCACCATCATCACTATTTTATTGATATTGTCAAAGAACTCTTGCTTTGATAAAGGCTTCTTGTACATTTTCAATCGGTGTCCATTAACAAGCAATGGAATGGATTTTTCATCTATAGTTATGATTTGCACTGAACCATTATCATGGCATCTTTCCACCACATAAGGTCCGAGCCATCTTGTCCTTAGCTTGCCCTTGAAGTATTTATACCTAGAATCATATAACAATGCCCAATCACCCTCTTGAAATTGCTTCTCCTTAATATGTCTATCATGCCAGATCTTCCTCTGAAGCTGAACTATCTCTGTATGTAGGAGGGCTTGCATTCTGAATTCATCCAAGCCATTCAAATGGAACAATCTTTCTTTCTGTGCATGACTGAGATCCAAATCTAGTTGGGCTGCCATCCTCAATGTGTTATATTCAAACTCAATGGATAGCAAATCCTTTTTCCCATAGACCAGCTCATAGGGTGTAAATCCAATGGTGGTCTTCCATGTTGTATTATAGGCCCAAGTGGCCTCAACTAGTCTCTCTACCAAATCCTTCATGCTGTTGTTCACTACCTTGGTTAAGATGCTCTCCAGTGCCCTATTGGTCACCAAAACTTGCCCATTAGCTTGTGGATGATAAGGAGTGGAGGTCCTATGCTTGATTTTGTGATGGCTGAGTAGTTCTTCAATCATGTTGGAAGTAAACTGGCTGCCTTGGTCTGTGACGAGCTCTCTGGGGTACCCAAATTTGTATAATACATTCTCCCTTAGGAACTCAACCACCTTCTATTCTGTTGCTGCCTTAATTGCCTTGGTTTCAGCGCACTTAGTCAAATAAGCAGTGCACACAATAATGTACTATTTTTGCTTTGAAGGAGGGTTGATAGGTCTAATGAATTCCATGCCCCACTTGTCAAATGGCTCGAAAGTCACTTGAGGTTGTAGGGGAATTTCATCTCTTGGGTGATAATTTTTATCCTTCTTAGCTTGCTTGAGGGACATTTGTTTGTATGGTTGTAGCTGTAAAAATACCCAGTCGCCTACAACAAAAGTTATTTCACTGTGATGTCGATATGCATGTTGTTTCATTTGATTTTCTACCAGAGTGAGGTTATCTAGCTTTAAGAGTTGGAGAACTTCTTGTTGACGCTCGATGTGATCTTCGATTGTTTGAACCTTATAATTTTCTCTTAAAGATGATGTGATCAACGGTGGATGATATCCATAAAGTGCCATAAATGGGGTCATTTTTGCTGCAGTATGGAAGGAAGTGTTATACGACCATTGAGCCAGAGGTAACCACTAGACCCATTATGTTTGTTTATCAGATACAAAGCGACGAATATATCCTTCCAAAAATTTGTTCACTATCTCAGTTTTGTAGTCAGATTGAGGATGATAAGATGATCTATGAGCTAATTGAGTGTTGAAAATGCAACAGGAAAATCCTAATTTAATTTTTCCTTGATTAAATTAGGAGAAAATTTCAATTTCAATTTCAGTAAAATACTTGGAGGTAGTTAACTGAGGTGACATGGCGATGAGCACCAGTATTGCAGCAAGAATTTTGCAACTCTTGGGGCTATCAACTTTACTTCATCAACCTGGGTTTCAGACAAACTTGAAGGTGACATTTTTGTATACACATTTGATGCAATGGTTTACTCTTTTCACTTTTAAAATGGGGTGATAGACCACTAGCATTTTTCAAACCAGTCTTCTATTGACTAGAAGGAGTCTGAATACCAAATGGAAAAGGGAAAATTATCCTTAATGAAAAAAGGGAATGTTGCATACTCTAGGAAATGAAAGTGTTGAATTGGAAGGTGTTATAAAGTGACATGAAATCATCTAGCTAAGCATCTACATATTTTTCATGCAAAAGAGACCTAACTTAACCTTGTTTATAACATTTAGTGATCGGGACTAACTAAGCATGGAATTTGATCTAATAACTATTATGACTGTTGCATGCATGTGCTAACTTAGCAATTGCAGAAAAGCATTTTTGAATTTTTAGTTTTATGAATGCAAATGCTAATTCCAACTTGTTCTTTGGTAGGGGGGACAAGTATGGAGGGAAAGGTCTGGACTAGTTTCAAGGGTATGGAAGTCAAGTGGAGGCCTAACCTAAGTTCAGATGACCATTTTTTCTCAATTGAGCTTAAAAACAGGTTGTTATAGGGTTTTTTTGTAGTACTACAGGATGTATTAGTTCTACTACAGGATACCCTGTTTTACTACAGGAAACAGGTCGAAATCTTATAAGGAGGTAAGAAATGTAGAATGAAGTGTGGGAAAGGTGTCTAATGGGGAAATAACGCATGGAGGAGGTGCACACTATCCAAGGCTCAGTCAAATGCTTTAAGATGGTTGGATTTGCTCAAGGAAAATGCCCACTTTGCTTATAAAACAAGGATTTGGATTAGGGTTTGGTGGACTTTGGTAGTGTAGGTGGAGAAGACTTGGATGAGGTGAATGAGATGAGGTCTCCCTGCAAATTAGAAGCTCCTACAATAACATACACTCTTTTCTTCATTTATGCATAATTTCATTTATACATGGAAAAGATGAGTTGAATGGAGGAAAAAATAGAGTTATTAATAGCTAATGGCTAAGTTTATGAATCGAAGTTCTTCTAAACCGTAACAAACTCAAGAGATAAAAATGACAAGTGCAGATACTTATAAGAAATTTAGAGGCAGTGATCTTATTCAACAAGAAACCCTAGGTTATGTTGTAATCAAACAATAAATCATTTTTTTTGGCTGTGTGAATGGAACCCTCCAATCATGATCCCATAAGGGAGATGAGGTGAAGGCCACTATCACAAGATTTTCTGAAGTGTTTACTGTCACTATGATACCATTGATCTGTCTATCCAAAAATGGAAGAAAACTAAGTAATCATCAAATACATGTAGATTAAAAAAACCAAAATCACTTCAGCAGCTAACTATGAAAGTAATCTAAGCATACGTGTACAAAAAGAGGAACCTTTGCTGCTGGGGTTGGGCCCTAACCCAAGAGATTCAACCCTCTGAGTCAAATCAGTGATGGATCAAGGGAATGCTTCTCATTTTCATTAAAATATCAAAAATACATAAGATTTATCAGTCACAATGTCTTAGCTCGAAAATTCCTCTTGGCTACAACAAAAAAATTTGAATCCTAAGGAGGCTTTTGTTAAGGGGGAATGCCCCCTAGGGTCTTAGGTCAGTACCCTAGCAGATCGGGGGTTATACATAAAGATAAACAAGCATCCCACACATCCATGATGCTAATATAAACAAACTACGTGAAGAGAGGTGCACCTGGGGGTCCTTCGTTTGGGAAGATCCAACTAGGGTCCAAACCCTCTTGGAGTTCCTTTTGCTCCTTCAACCTGCAAAACAATCAATTCAAGAAAGTACAACAATATATGGACTAAACATCATAAAAGAAATCAACTTCATAGCATATTGAAAGATAGTTAGTTACACAATTAAAACAACCATTCATATGTAAATCATAACATTGATATCATAAGCATGAAGAAGATTCATATCAGGAACAAGACAAGTGTTTCTTTTATTATAGATAACTAAAGTACAGAAAGGAATGATTTCACCTGAGTCTTCCTTTTACAGACTCCAAGCGGAACCGTCCTCTGAATTCATCCAATCTCAAGCCTTCAACAAGGTCCTTCCATAACTCACTCAAGGATATATCAACAAAAAGACATCATAACTCAAGGAAAAAAGGGTTTCCTGTAATGGGGGAAATGTTGGATGCACAGGAATCTTCAGACCTGATCTAGGATAATTTCAATAGAGTGATTTTTCTCTCTATTCTCTCCTCTCCTAGGCCTTCCCATTGAAGCCTTTTTATACTTCTCCCAAGGTAGTTTTTTAGTTGGGAATTCGTTGGGAACAGTTGGGCCACGGGCACTAATAGGTAATCAGCAGGTAAAACCCACGATCTCCGCTCGAAATTAAGGAGATTTAATTTTTTTAAGTGTTTTAAGACATATACGCGGGTTGGGTATAGACAAACCCATGTACACACATGTTTAGCTCAGGGCAATGTCGCGTATAGGGAGTAAAACAATGTTTTTTAAGTATTTGGACCGGGTCTGGAAGGAGGGGTTTCCCTAGGCCATGAGTGAGATTTGGAGCTATAATAGATGCCCCCTAATATATGAGGTCAGAAGGGGTACATAATGGCCGAAATATATTATGTAAGTGCATGGAAAGGAAACCTGTCAAAAACTAAGAAGGACTTCACCAGAGTTCAGCCTACCAAGCCACAAAAGGAGATCAGAAAGAAACACTGTCTGAGGCGGGCATACCCATGCTCAGAGAAAGTAAAGCATGTCTGCATATCAAGTACAAGTGGATCCACTAAGTATACAAGTATAAAGCACTGGAAAATACATAATGGATCATCTGATCACGATCGAATAAGTACATGTCTAAATATCACATATAAGGATGTCAATGATGCTGAAACATGAAGCGGATCATTGATATCAAGACTGATCCCAAAAGTACCAAATGAACATGATGGAGTAAGATGGTACTACACTGCAAACTTAGGTACCAACATATAGAATGTCGCCATGAATGACTACAACATATAAAGTGGAGTGGTGTCAACTAGCAGCAACAGGAGCAATTGTCAAGTGAACCAATGAATGTTGATGCAACCCGAGGTATTCACCGATTGTCATGGTACGTTTCTACATCATGGGAATAAATGATCTGAAGTCGACCATGTGAGAAATCATTTGATTACCAGTCATTGATGTATACCATTAACAAACGCGAGACTACTCACCAATAATGATAATGAGCATCAAGGTACCCAGTACAATCTAACAAGTGTGAATAGATGAGTTAGAGTCGAACACCTATAAGAATCTATCAATCAGGAGACAATGATGATTTCCCACTATCAATAGTGAAGGATCTGCCACTAATGAATGCAAACCCTAAGGTACTGCCAAATGGATTCTAGATCTTTGCCCCGGAGCAATGACTCAGTCGTAGTCGATAGGGAAAGACCCACTAGAAGGAAGGCATTAAGGAATCCTTCATCAATCTAGCGCGAGTGTAACCCTTAGGCCAATAATGTGGAAGGAATCGGATGAAAGAAAGATGTAGTAACCCGACCGAAGCACGTTTCCGGCGTACACAAGATGTAGCTAGCGCACGACAGAAACCCTCTGAACTAAAAAATAATGAAAGTTGACATAGAGGCGAGGTATCCACCAATAGGGTCAAATGAAAACCAAGGTACTGCATAAATCCCAATGTGTGATTGTGTAAGCTGATGTCGAACACAAGGGAAACCACTCAGTCAAAGACCCATGATACTGATCGATGCTGAGCACAAGGTGACCTATCAATAATGAAAATAGGCCAGGGTGTGGCTCTAGGCCTGTCCTCAGAGCAAGATGTCGTCATCGATAAGGACAAGACCCACCGACAAGAAGTCAATGGGGACCTTCTTAAATTGGCACGAGTAAAGGACCAATATAACTGATGTGATGATAGACAAGATACTGACAACTAGGGATGGTTGACTAAAAAATGAGTCAAGAGACACCACAGAGAGGCCGACTCAGGTTAACTTCCCTTAAACAAAATCACGACTCAATGTGACTATGTGGCAGCATATGATGACTGTATAAGTTTGCCATGCAGGAGGCACGAACGAACCCTCCATATGATTGGAAGAGATAACCAATCGGGGGAGAACTGACTCAATAACAAGGTTAAGGCATACCTAAGTCAAACTAAATCCTGCCCAAACATAGGAGACTTTGCTTTGTTCAAGGGTGACATGATTGACTCTAGCTACCAACAATAAATGGAAATATTGTCCCGTTCCCGCTCTTTTTGGAATATATAATTTTTTTGTCTTTTTCTTTAAGTTGGAAAAAGAATAAAAGAATGCTATAGTACAGTGGAAAGAATGAGTGTCAGTGAAATAGATGATCTAGTTCCTGTGATTGGAACATTCCTATGCTCAATGCAAGGAGGTGAAAACTGGTCAAAGACACTCAAAGGCGTCTTCCTTCCACGGGTCAAGGTACGTCAAGTTGCAATAGTCAAGGGCATGCAAGTTCAATTTTGAAGTTGTCATGGTCAAAAGTTGGCTTAAACACGAGTCCAAGTGAATCCGGCTCAAGGCCAAAAGGTGCAAATGGTCAAAATGCAATGCAGTAGTACAACCCAACACAAAGGAGCCTCTAGGTTGTAAGGCCAGAACGAAGCGGAGAAGCAAAGAGGAATGAGTCTTCAGCGCATAAGTCATGGCGGGACTACAGAGGACTCCCGAGCCTACTCAGATCGAAGCAGCATGGGCAACAAATGTCAGTGAGGTGCTAACTACGATGCCCATGAAAAGGATGGCTCTACCATTGTGTCATGATTTAAAAATCGGCGAGTGAAGGTGGCTTACAAACCATAACACGATGGGATCGACCCTATGGCAAGTGTATCAGCAAATGGAGGCTAGTATGCATAATTCAACGGAAAAAATGGCTTCCCTAACCTATATGCCAGTAAAAAACGATAACTGCCATGATGGGTCAGCAGTCATGGAAGTGTCTCGCAACTATCGAAAAAGCATCCAAAATGTCCTGAAAATCAAACCATTCTCGACATTCCAAGCTCCCAAGTTAAAAGTTACATGAGACAAAACAAAATCAAGATTTGAAAAAAAAAATCATTTTCAAAGCCTATAAAATAGTTTTTTGACTCACCATTATCATCATTTGGTTTGAGAGCAAATAAGTGGAGCAAAAGGAACAAGCGTTGCCGTTCACCAAAACCGACCATTCAAATTGTCCCAAAATCACCAGGTAACCCTTAAACTTAACTTGCATTCAATTGTGATTGGTTTTAGAATTTTTAATTTAAGTTTCACCGTTGAATTATTGTTAAAAATTTTGTCGCAGTGTATACGTGGGTTGGATATATGAAACCCGCATATATGCAGGCCCTACACGCGACTATGTGTAAAATGGACCCGCATATATGCCATGAAAATTTCAAACAAAAAATATAACAGTCTAAATTCGTTTTTTCTTCAGGATGCCAGTCACTTGGAGGGAAAGAGAGCATACCTTAATGGATGATGAGGTTATGAACGACCCAAATGCTTTGGATGCTTTACGAGGGTGTGGTTTGCTAAAGTTCTTTAAAATGCCAAATATGAAAGCAAACACCCGCCTGCTTGACATGCTCATTCACTATTGGAGCATCGAGGATGACGCGTTTATGATTGATCAGATGCCGCTCAGGATAGAGGTTGAAGATATTTATTTCATCACTGGCCTTTCCCGGAGAGGAGAGGTGGTACATTCCACGGACATGTCACGAGGCAGTCTCTCGATCGAGGACTACGTACATATCTATTGCCCGGGTCATCCTGAAAAGGTTGGAAGTCAAATTCCAATCAAACATGTGGAGAGTTTGTTGTTGAGAATAATCCTGTTCACCATAGCTAGAGTGAACGGATCAGCTTCTTTGCACCAGGCATCACGGCTAGCCATGAGCTTGGTGGTAGACTGCCTCACCACCATCTTTGATTGGTGTACTCCTCTTCTTACTAACCTAAAGAGCCAACTTACTTCTATCAAGAAGGGATAGACCAAAAACTTCAGATATCGAACTATCTTGTGCTCTGTCTTTTTTGAGAGGGTCCGAGCACTTCATCCTAGAGTACTGGTTTCGATCAGCACCCCATGAGATCCACGCATGGGCAGGTGGGCTGACTTGATGAAACATCTAGGAGGTGGGGATGTCCCACGGACTGCTTTCAATGATGACTTCTTCTCCTGGTTGGAGCAGCAGATCATCGCCATAGATGACTACCCTTATGCTGGGTTGGATTTTCGAGGAGATCTTGATCTAGCATTACCACCGACCGCAACATGGGGTGACATAGGTAACAAATATTTTTAATTTTATGATTTTTTTGTGACTTTTCAAATATAAAAATGAATTTTGAAAAATATTTTTGATAGGATTCAAATGACTAATATGATGATCATGTTCTAGATATTGGGTCAATGCAACGATATGGGTTCCCATGGCATGGACGTCGTGGCCGAGGGGCCGAAGAGGCAGCTGCAGACATAGAGCAACTTCTACACACTATTCAGCGACATTTGGTGAGACTAACTCACTGAGTACCAATGGAGGCCGTAGAGGATCTCCCTATAGATATGCAGCGTCATGTGGCTGGCATGCCATGAGATTGGGTTCACACTCTTAGGCGTGTGGCCAAGGCAGTAGTTGCATACTTAGCCGCTCATCCTGAGCCGGGGCATTAGATGTATTGAACATGATGATGGGCATTTGAGTCCCAAATTTTGTATATTATTTTGGACAAACTTATGTACACTCGAGATATTTCATGATATATATATATATATATATATATATATATATATACAATTCTGACTTTTTGATGCTTGATTTTATTGTGATGAATGATTGATATTCCAGTATAATGCTTTATTAGCGATAGAATCAGCTAACCAATTATGAGATCTTGGAATGTGCAAATAATTAATGTAAGTAAATGATCTTTGCAACAACCTCACCCTTAAATATTAGCGATATAAACATGGATCCCTTACCCGATAAATGTTATTCAGTTGCGACACTATCAATTGCGAATCAAGATAAACTACCAACGAATCAATTTCATAAGAAATTGCTTCGAATAATAAATTAATGACGATAGTATACTCAGCCATATTATTTGAAGCATGACCAATGCATACTCCCCTTGACACCATCAATTGACTAGTTGGATAGTAGATTACCCAAGCTGCAAAAGCAAGGTTCCGAGTGTGCCGACTAGCACCATCAGTGAATCCAAAATAGACCAAGTCATCCATCAACACCTGCCACAGCAGACCAAAAGGTGTCGATATCAACAAAAATCTCGATGAGATATATACAAATATACAAAATGTACAAAGAAGCCATTGCATAGCTACTACTTAAGCAAAGTACTTCTTGAGGTAGAGCTCTTTTTGGGGCTCTGCCAACTTGTTTCCTTAAAAATCGATTAACTCATACGCCCCTTTTTCTAAAACTCGTTTAATTACAAAGGTACAGTACCACATGTTGAGATTTTCTGTTTGTAATGAAATAGGAAAAATCTCAGCTGGTGACAACAATAGGAATTCAGTTCCTAGATTAGCTCCAGGTTGTTGGGAGGGAGTTAATGCCTCCTATATTTGATGTGAGGGAGTTAATGAGGCTGTTAGATTCTCTATGCTATATAACAGGCAACCATTCGGATGGTTTACTGAGAGGGTGAGAGTTTTATGAGGTTTTCATTATGTAATCTCCAATTTGATTAATAAATTCCTGATGCCTATGTTTGGTGGACGTAGCCCAGATTGGTTGGGTGAACCACGTTAAAAACTGTGTTCATGTGCTTGATTTATTCTGCTGTGTGTTTTAATTGATTTACTGTGCCTCTGAATTCCAACAATTGGTATCAGAGCATGTTGGAGGTGCTGAGATTGCGTGCTGGAGCTGTATTGCTGGAGACATGGATCGTTTTACTGTGCGTGGAGGCCTGTACATTGCTGTTGGTGCGTTTGACTGGAGAACAACATTGATACAACGTTGTGCACACCAGATCAGCGTGGACCTGCGTGGAGAAAATACCAGCGTCTGCGTGGTGGATTAAAAGACTGCTGCGTGGATTTGAAGCCGATCTGGTGCTGGTGCGTGGTGGTTTAAAGACTGCTGCGAGGATTTAAGAACGAATCTGGTGGAGGTAACTTAAATTGTATTGCACGTCTGAATATATCGCCTGGTTTCATTCAACACAGAACCGTAAATTTTAAATTGCACATCGAAAATTTTAAAACTGTAATTTGGGTCTTTGTGGTTTCAGAATCGTTGTATTGTCGGTGACGCCAATCAGCAAGAAATCTAACGCTCCTTTAAGATGCCGATGACATCTATGAAGGTCTGCCTTTTAAAATAATTTCGTTGGATAATCCTCCCTATACATTATAGATGCAGTCAGGCTTTATATATATATTTGCTGGTTGATTAAGTCTGTTGCGCTATCTGCTGTGCGTGCAAATTGGTTCTGCGTGGGTTTATAGCCGGCGTTCAGGTTCATAACAAATTTTCTTTTTGTTTTGGGAAGTATTGAACACACTAAAATCGCACCAAAGTCACCATTTAGGAACAATCCTTGGCGTGAAAGCACGTTAGTGTTTATCCAGTGCGGCATTCCTGCGTGTCTATATGGAAGAACATTTGGTCCCTGCATGAATATTGCAGATTTCTTTTGTTTGAGACAGAAGTTAATAAAACAAAATTTTTGTTTCTGGCGGTGGTTTTTTATATATTGTAATTTTTGCACAGCAATAAGTCAGTTTTTTTTAAAGGACGTCTCTTACTTATTTTGAGAAGTGCATATGGCAGAAAGTTGTTTTTTTTTAATATAAGTGCAAAGGGCAGTTTTTGTTTTAAAGGCAAAGGCAGAAAGGCATAGGCAATTTTTTTTTTATTGCTGGTTGGATATTGGAGATTATTGTGTTTTTTGTTGATACAAATGGTGAAAACTCAAAGTGCCCGTTTTGAAATTGAGAAGTTTAATGGCAAGAATAATTTTGAGATCTGGAAGGTGAAGATGCACGATCTGCTGGTTCAACAAGGTGTGGCGAAAGCACTGTTGGGGAAAAACAAAAGACCTCCTTCCATGACGGAGGATGAATGGGATGAGATGGACGATAGAGCTCTGAGCGCAATTCGGTTATGTCTGGCGGACGATGTTCTTTTCAACATTGTGTCAGAGAAAACCGCCGCAGGCTTGTGGTCGAAGCTTGAGAAGCTCTATATGACGAAATCTTTGATAAATCGGATTCTCCTGAAACGGCAGCTTTACGGTTTGTGGATGAAAGAAGGTACCTCAATTGCTGATCACCTGAATGTTTTTAATACCTTACTGGTGCAATTAGACAATCTAGATGTGAAATTTGATTCAGAGGATAAGGCAATAACTCTATTATGTTCTTTGCCTGAATCCTGGGATCACTTTGTTACTTCCATAAGTTTTAGTACATCAGAAATTCTTGAGTTTGAAGATGTTGTTGGAGCCTTGTTGGCTGAGGAGACGAGGAAGAGGTCGAATGAAGACACCTCTACATCAGAGGTAATGATGGCCAGAGGTCGCTCACGAGAGAGACACTCCGGGGGAAAGCATAGCGACTCTCGCTCAAAGTCCAAAGGAAAGAAACCAAAGGTGAAGTGCTGGCATTGTGGCAAGGCTGGACATCTAAAAAAGGATTGCTGGAAGCGAAAGCAGGCTGCTAAAGAAGGCTCTTCGACAGAAAAGAAGGAAGCCAACACCATAGATACAGGTTCAGTATCTGGTTCAGGTATGAGTGATGAGGTATTGTCAGTTAATATTTCAAAACATGATCAACATTGGTTGTTATATTCCGGGGCATCTAATCACATGTGTATACATAAAGATTGGTTTAAAACATATAAATCAATTGATGATGGTGTTTTGTACATGGGTAATGATGTAACATGTAATATTGTGGGAATTGGGAGCATACAACTGCAAATGTTTGATGGGACAACAAAAATATTAACTGATGTGAGGCATGTACCAGATTTAAGGAAAATTTTGATTTCATTAGGAGCACTTGATTCAAATGGATATAAAACTGTAATTCAAGGTGGAGTTATGAAAATCTATAAAGGTATCTTACTAGTGATGAAGGCTAAGAAAGTAGGAAATCTATTTCAGTTACAAGGTAAAACTGGGTCAGATCATGTGTCTGTGTCTGAACATGACAGTAGTTCCATTCACTTATGGCATCAAAGATTGGGGCATATGAGTGAAAGAGGGTTGAAAATTTTGGCTGACCGAAAGTTACTTCCTAATCTAAGATCTGGAAAATTGGATTTCTGTAAACATTGCTTGTTTGGTAAACAAAGTAAACAAAAGTTTAAAACAGGCAAACATACTAGTAAAGGGATACTTGATTATATTCATTCAGATGTTTGGGGTCCAACCCCTACAGCGTCATATGGTGGCTCGTCATATTTTGTATCATTCATTGATGACTTTTCTAGGAAGGTATGGGTCTACATGTTGAAAAAGAAGTCTGATGTTTTTACAGTTTTCAAGCAGTTTAGAGCATTGGTAGAAAACAACACTGATAGAACAATAAAGTGTTTAAGAACTGAAAATGGTGGTGAGTTTACTTCCAAGGAGTTTGACAGCTATTGCAAGGATGCAGGGATCGAGAGGCATAAGACCACGGTTTATACTCCTCAGCAAAATGGAGTTGCGGAACGCATGAACATGACTCTTCTCGAGAGAGCAAGGAGTATGCTAAGTAACGCCGGGTTGCAAAAGGAGTTGTGGACGGAAGCGGTGGCAACAGCTTGTTATGTGATAAACCGATCTCCATCGACGACGATAGACTGCAAGATTCCGCAAGAGGTATGGAAAGGACACCCTTGTGACTATTCTAAACTCAGAGTGTTTGGTTGTGATGCATATGCTCTAGTGCCTAAACATCAGCGAACTAAATTAGATCCGAAATCGAAAAAGTATGTCTTTGTTGGGTATGGTGATGGAACAAAGGGATTTAGATTGTGGGATCCTACTACCCGCAAAATCATCATCAACAGAGATGTAAAGTTTGATGAATCCTCTCTTGTACAGTTAGATGTAAATAGTAGATTGAAACAGGATGATGTATCTGATTTCCAGCATATTCAGTTTGACAGCATTTCTAATGATAGTCATAACGACCATAGTTCAGATTCTAGTCATGAACAGGTTTCAGAATCAGATTATGAATAGGGTTCAGATGGAGGTCATGAACAGGTCTCAGATGGCGATCATGAAGAAGTTCCTACAGATGATAGACAGCCAATTGTGGAAGCACCAGAAACATTCTTAAGGAGGTCTACAAGGATCAAACGCCCTCCGAGAAGGTATGATGATCATGTTACTTCAGTTTCTTTGATCGCTAATGATGATGAACCTTTGTGTTATCAGGAAGCTGTAAAAGGTTCAAATAGTGACAAATGGAAAGCAGCCATGAAGGAAGAAATGATGGCCTTAGGTAAGAATGGCACGTGGGATCTGGTTGAACTTCCCAAAGGCAAGAAAACTGTGGGATGCAAGTGGGTGTTCAAGGTGAAACGGGGTGTAAATGATACGGAAGACAGGTACAAAGCGAGACTGGTTGCAAAAGGGTTTTCTCAGAAAGCTGGCATAGACTTTCATGAGATATTTTCACCAGTGGTTAAAATTGTTTCAATTAGACTTGTGTTAGCATTAGTGGCTTTGCTTGATTTAGAGTTGCAGCAGTTAGATGTTAAGACTGCGTTTCTACATGGTGATTTAGATGAGGAAATTTATATGGAACAACCGGAAGGGTTTGTTCGCCATCGCAATGAGAAATTTGTCTGCAGGCTCAAGAAGTCATTATATGGCCTGAAGCAGTCGCCTCAGCAGTGGTATAAGAAGTTTGATTCTTTCATGTTGAGTCAGAAATATGTAAGAAGTGAATATGATCATTGTGTTTATTTTAAGCAGTTAAATAATGGCATGTTCATTATCTTAGTGTTATATGTTGATGATATGCTTTTAGCAAGCAAAAGCATTGAAGAAATCAACAGGTTGAAGACTCAGATGGCAAGGATGTTTGATATGAAAGATCTAGGAGCGGCAAGACAGATTTTGGGCATGGAGATTTTCAGAGACAGGAGTAATGGTAAGCTATGGCTATCACAACAGAAGTATGTTGAGAAAATACTTTTGAGGTTTGGTATGCATAATGTGAAGCCTGTGTCAGTCCCTTTAGCTTCCCATTTTAAGCTTTATTCGAGTTTATGTCCTAATACAGATGAAGAAAAGGATTATATGTCTCGAATTCCATATGCCAATGTAGTAGGATGTTCGATGTATGCGATGGTATGTACGCGACCAGATATTTCTCATGCAGTTGGGGTTGTCAGCAGGTACATGGAAAATCCGGGCAAAGAGCACTGGTCAGCAGTAAAATGGGTGCTTCGGTATTTGAGAGGCACAAGTAGTTATTGTATTTCTTACAATAAGAGTAGTGAATTTGTTTGCGGATATGTTGATTCCGATTTTGCAGGTGATTTGGATAAGAGAAGATCAACTTCAGGGTACGTCTTTACTCTTGCAGGTGGAGCTATAAGCTGGATGTCAAAGCTACAGAATATTGTTGCTTTATCCACTACTGAAGCAGAATACATTGCTGCTTCGCATGCTTGCAAAGAGGCGGTTTGGTTGAAAGGTTTGCTTGGTGAGTTTGGTAGGTTACAGGACAACATCAGGTTACTTTGTGATAGTCAAAGTGAAATACATTTGGCTAAGAATCCAGCCTATCATAGCAAATCAAAGCATATTCCAATTAA
This sequence comes from Pinus tabuliformis, assembly GCA_031772625.1. Classification (NCBI taxonomy): domain Eukaryota; kingdom Viridiplantae; phylum Streptophyta; class Pinopsida; order Pinales; family Pinaceae; genus Pinus; species Pinus tabuliformis. Next base: position 651,603,856 of record CM062815.1, on the reverse strand, counting down.
GTACCATTTTGTAAGACAGGTTATCACTGAAAGGGGAGTCTCTCTGGAAAAGGTGCATACAAAGGAGAACTGTGCAGACATGTTCACGAAACCAGTTTTGTTGGAGAAGCTACGCTGGTGTTTGGCTTCTCTTGGCTTGCAGAAAAGATAAAATAATAATAACAGGGCATCAAGCGAATTGTTGTCAAGGTGGAGATTGTTGAGATTTTCTGTTTGTAATGAAATAGGAAAAATCTCAGCTGGTGACAACAATAGGAATTCAGTTCCTAGATTAGCTCCAGGTTGTTGGGAGGGAGTTAATGCCTCCTATATTTGATGTGAGGGAGTTAATGAGGCTGTTAGATTCTCTATGCTATATAACAGGCAACCATTCGGATGGTTTGCTGAGAGGGTGAGAGTTTTATGAGGTTTTCATTATGTAATCTCCAATTTGATTAATAAATTCCTGATGCCTATGTTTGGTGGACGTAGCCCAGATTGGTTGGGTGAACGACGTTAAAAACTGTGTTCATGTGCTTGATTTATTCTGCTGTGTGTTTTAATTGATTTACTGTGCCTCTGAATTCCAACACCACATGGGTTTGAACTTGCCTGTCCCCAAGGTGTCATTATCTTGGTCATAAACCAAGACAATGTTGCCTTCAAAAAAGACTCGAGGATGGACAGCTTTGTCATACTGAGTTTTAACCCTTTTCTTATGAGCCTCATTGATTGTGGCGGCATCTCGATGCTGCTCATCAAGATACTTCAAATGAAGGAGACGCTCTTCAAGACTAGAGGTCTCGGGAAGGAGCTCAACAACTAACTTAAGAGACAAAATTTCACATTCAATAGGAAAGATAGATTCCATCCCATAAACTAACTGAAAAGATGTAAAACCTGTAGCAGTCTTTACAGAGGTTCGGTATGCCCAAAGAGCCGGATACAACATAAGATGCCAATTGGACCAATTTTTGTCGATCGTCCTTTGCAAGATCGTCTTAAGGGTTTTGTTCACTGCCTCGACCTGTCCATTGGCCTGAGGATAATATGGAGACGAGTGCTCCTGCCAGAAACCCAATTTAAGAGCCAATTCAGACATTAGTTGGTTCTGGAAATGACTACCATGGTCAGTGACAATCTCTCTCGGGATACCGAACCTTGAGATAATCTGATTAAAAAGGAATAATGCCGCTATTTCACTATCGTTTTTATAAGTGGGCATGGCCTCAGCCCACTTCGTGAAGTAGTCTATGGCCACGATAATGTACTTGTGATTTACTGCTGAAGGCGGATTACAAGTTGTAAAATCAATACCCCACTTAGTAAAAGGACCGATAGTGACAATGGGGAAAAGAGGAGCTGGATGTGCATGCATCTTCCAAGTATAGATTTGACAGGGGTGATAGCATTTGACCGCTTCAACACAATCATTGAAGAGCGAAGGCCAAACATAGCTGGCACGCAAGATACGCTGGGTTGTAGCAAGCCCTGAAAGATGACCACCACAAGCTCCACTGTGGCAATCATTAAGCATTGACTCTGCTTCCTCTAGGGTTAAAGAACGCTGAAGGATCGAATCAACCCCTCGACAATATAATGTGTCATCGATGATGAGATAGTTCTTAGCCAGGTGACGTAATTTTCGACGTTCATCCTTAGAGAAAGTAGAGGGGAACTTCGAAGTCTGGAGATAGACAATGATATCTCCATACCAAGGGTCGAGTGAAGAGATAAGGAATAAATTTTCGTCGGGTAAACTTTCCTCATAAACAGTATCCTCTCCATAAGGCAACTCAGATATTAACTCCGCAAAAACCATGGATTTCTTAGACTTCGCGAACAAGAACTCGAGATCGAATTCTTGTAAAATGACTATCCATCGATTATATTTGCCCCCAATCACTCGCCTACTGAGGACAAATTGGAATGGATTGGCCATTGCTAAGACAAAAGTTTTGCGTAGAAAGATATAGTGGCGGAGCGGTTAGATAACATGGACAGCCACCAAAGCCAACTTCTCAACAGGAGAATAGCGAAGTTCAGGACCTATCAAGCCTCGGCTCAAATAATAAATCACATGCTCCATGAGATCATCGTCTTCCTGAACGAGAACCATACCTATGGTTGATTCTGCCACAACGAGATATAAAATGAAGTCACTACCATAATCCAGTGGACTCAAAAGCGGGGAAGAGACTAATGCCTTTTTCAAGGCATCGAACGACCGCTGCGCAAAGTCATCCCACACATATGGAACTCCTTTATGTAGCAAACACATAAATCCTTTAGTAATCTCAGCGTAGTTCGCTATAAACCTTCTTAAGAAATTAGCTTTCCATTGAAGACTTTGAAGTTGTCGAATTGAGGACGGGGGAGGCAACTGAATTATTGCCTCTACCTAGAAGGGATCAACTCGAATCCCTTCATTTGACACAATGAACCCTAATAACCGAGCAGATGTAACCGTGAAAACACACTTATTGGGATTCAACCGAATCTTATAAAATCAACATCGCTCAAAAACCAATCGAAGGCGACTAGGATGATCAGTGCTCTTTCGAGAACGAGTAGCTAGATTGTCCAAGTATGCTTCGATGATATGTTTAATGTCATGGAAAGCATATGACATGGCCCACTGGAAAGTAGCTCCAGTATTTTTAAGACCAAAAGGCATCTTTCTGTATGCAAAGGTACCCCAAGGACATATAAAAGTTGTCTTATGCTAATCTTCAGGACGGATAGAGATCTGATTATAACCGGAAAAATCGTCCATGAAGGAGAAAATCCCATTGCCCGCACATTCATCAATAATTTGATCAACAAATGGCGTGGGGTAATTATCTTTAGGACAAGATTTGTTTAGGTCCCTAAAGTCAATGCACACTCGGATTGTTCCTTGCTTTTTATCCACAAGGATTGGATTAGAAACCCAATCTATAAGAGGAACATGGTATATGAAACTCGCCTTGAGCAGCTTCTCTACTTCAGTTTTAATGGCTGCTACTTTCCTAGGATTAACTGGCCAAAGATTTTGACGAATCAGTTTGGCGTTCTCATACGTCTTGATCTCATGTTGAACTATGGATGGGTCAATGCCAGGCATTTCTTCATAATACCAAGCAAATACATCTCGAAATTCCTTAAAAAGATCGGTGTAAATTTGAATTTCTTCAGGGGAACATTTGGCTCCGATGAAGAGATTCTCGATCACGCTAGGGTTCCTAGAGATGTTTATAGATATCATTTTTGAAATCACCGACATATTACCTTCAGCATGAAAGTGTGTTGGAGCTAAAGGATTTGATACCGTACAAACATCACTAGTAGAGAGCTCAGAGAACCTAGATTCTACTTCCTACAATGGAGGAAGAAAATATGAACGATGGTGCAAATCTTCCCAAGGTCAATGTACACCCATCATTACTTCTAAGATCGCTTCCTCAGATGGTAAAATTGTGTCTAAACAGTCCATAGTAGAGGTAGAATCAAGGGTCCAGGCCGGGGCCACATCACCATCTAGCTCCTCCTCGGAGAAAGGAGTAGGATGGCTGTCTACAGAGTTGACGATAGACTGATATCTGAGCTCTGCTGCAGATATAGGAAATGCCATTCCACCAACTTGTCCTTCAGCTAATGTGGTCGTAGGTGAAGGCAAGGTCCAAGGATATGAAAACTAATGAGTTCGAAAGAAACCTTCTCGTGAATATTCCTTGGTTGATGAAACAACATTGATTCTAGCGATAGGAGAGGGAAGATCAAAGGTACCCATCAATGACGAATACATCCAAACTCATAGATTCTCAGTAGGTGGACGAGGTTTATCCACTAAAGGAAAATTAGAGTCAGAAGTTGCTTGAGGATCAACTGGACAATAATCCAATTGATCAACCTTAACAATTTTCCCTTCATGAGGAAAGCAAATGACACGAAACAGAGTCGAAAAAATGGCGTCCATTTCATATACCTAGTTCCTTCCTAAGAGGAGATTATATTCTAGGTTAGCATCAATGACTTCTACTTCAACCTTAATGACTTTTCCCCCAACAGATATGGGAAAGGTTGGGATAATCTCATGCCACTTATGAGAATTCCCGTCAAATGCAGTCAGGAGGGTAGGTGAAGGAACAGCTGAAGGCGATACGATGGCCTTCCAGCATGACATCGACATGACGCACGTGGAAGATCCTTCATCAATAATGGTACGAAAAATGTTAATTTTTCAGTATGTAGACTTTATTTGAAAATCCATGTGATGAGGGAGTCACTTTTTGACATTCAGCATGTCGAAAGTGAGCACTAAAGAGTTATTTGGATCAACTACCCCTATCGTCGAAAGCAAAGCACTTCGCTGAGCTGGACACGACTGGAGAACCTCTAAAGTGGACATAGCTTATGGAATATGAACCAGATCCTCAACAATGGAGTAATTCTGGGCAGCCCTAACATTTGGATTGATAGTCGCGTGTTTAGCGGAACCTTTTGATATCTGTGGTATAGTCTCGACAGGGGGTCACTCAATATGAAGGTCAGTATTTCCGGGAGTAGTTTTGTGCTTGGATGTTTCAGCTTCACCGTAATCACGCAACCGAGTGGCCACATGGACATTAGAACCCATCATGAAAACATTTGATGATTTCTCCCCTTCCTGGTTGCCCCCTGCAGAGGTACCAGGGCTTGAATTTGCGCTAGCAAGTAGTTGTTGCCCTTAGGGAAAAGGGTTGGTTAACACAGCTTGAGAACTAGAAGTCCCTTGCTACCCTAACAAGTGCTGAGCATCTTGAATCTTTGGGCAGAGATGAGTTAAATGGTCTCCACTGCATAACTTGCACGGAAACTTGACTTTCTTTTTAGACTCATTTCTACCACCACCAGCATTATTGCCAGATTTATTTTCATCAGTCTTCCCATCTTTACTCTTTTTCTTACCTCGTCCTTTCTTCTTCCCATTGGAATTTTGATTTCCTTTGGGATTGGCAGATTGGACAACATTAGGAGCAGTTTGTAAAGACAACTGCTGCAATTGGGTCAACAGGTTCACCGCATTCGTGTCTACCGATCCAACGATACCATCCGCATGGGGACCTGGCTTCGACTTGGCTATATCAACCTTAGTCCCGGGAGCATCAGGCAAGATTTTTTGTAGAATCCCAGACTGAGAATAAATCAATTCTAATTGTTGGGCCCTAAAAATAGCTTGCTCCTCATAATAGACTCTAGACAGGGAGACATCCTTAGAGATTTCAGGTTGTAAAGATTTCAAAAACCATTCGAGATAGTATTCTGGAGGAATTTCGGCTTTAATGAGCCTCTTTCTCCATCTCCATTCCTGAATGTGATCAGAAATGTGAGTTGTCGTATCCTAACGAAAATTGGCCAGAAGTTCAGTTCCGGCATCATAACGGACGAGCAACTGGAAATGATTTAGGAAAATATTAGCTAAGTCAATGAAAGATGTAAAGCTGCCCCCTGGCAACTCTATATACCACTTGGCTGCATTACCAGTCAAGGTGCGTTGAAAAAGTCTCAACCTAACCGAGTCATCGATAAGGGAGTTTGATGAGCACCACAAATGGAATGTGGTTACATGGTCGCCCGAGTCCTCGTCGCCCTTCCCCTCGAACTTTGGAATGTCTGAAGGGAGTTTGGTTGGGACCGGAGGCCAGGACAGATTGTACTTGATTGGATCATTTGTTAAATTCGTGAGATATGGCAAATTCAACGTTGCCAGGAAAGGAAGCCTAGGAGGACCTTGGGGTTTCCACCCAGACTGGGCAGAGCTCCCAAAGTTCTGAAAAGATTGGCCTGGATTTTGGAAGGCACCAGGCTACTCGAAGTAACCAACAGAACTAGCTGAACGAAAAGGCGGACCTTGTGATCCAGCAAAACTTGGAGTTTGACCAACTCTAGCCGAAAAACCTCCATAACCGGCGAAGCTTCCTCCTAAAGGATTATAAGGATTTGATAACCCCTGATAAGGATTCCAAGCAGAAGCTAATGGAGGAATACTTCAAAACGTGATAACTATGGAGTATGGCCTATTCCCTTGTTGGCCGAAAAATGGATTCCCAGTTCCCATGCCACTAACCGCAGGGATAGTCCAACCTTGAAAGGGATTGCTACTTTGTCCTGTAGCGGAAAAAGGCATAGATCCTATTGTCAGGTTGGAATGTGGTATATGACCACTTCCAAAAGGAAAACCCTGGAATGAATCCAACCCACCCATCATGGATGTGGAGGCACTGAAAGGAACTAATGGAATACCCTGTGAATGGGTGCCAAATGGGAAAAACACAGAACTAAAAGCATTGGCTTGGGAATTTTCACTCGTAGAAGGAATGGGGGTAGACCCAACTAAATATGTGCTAGCAAAAGACCCAAATAAAGATGTAGAGCTGATGGAAATAGTTCCTCCCCCTTGTACAAATGTTGGAGTTTGCATAGTTGTAACACTTGTAGAAGCCATGCTCCCAATAGTGGTCATCAATGGTAAGTGCGTGAAATGACCTGGACTTGACAGTCTATGTGTCGAAGTCGCAACGTATTTTAATACGTTTGAATGGCTAGAAGGTAGGGGAGAATTCGGAGCCGCTGACGACTCTAGGATTTCTTCTACCTCTATGTTATCTTCTGATTGAAAGAGAACTCGAGAAAGAACCGGAGTGCTCCTCTCTTGTTCTACGGAAGTACCAAGCCTGTCCTAAACACTAATGCCCCCGAGGGGAGGATCAATCCCCGATGCGTCAGCTGCCATGGAATGGAACTGACCGGGAGTATTACCTTTGTGCCTTCTAGGAGAAGGCTCTAAACTTCGTGGTGAAAGACCATGAAGTCTTCGAGACCGTCTAGGCAATCGGTCAGCCACTTTGAATTTTTTATTAAGTTCTAATTAAAGACTCAAGAAAAAATGAAAACTAGGCCAACTAAGAGCATAGAGCACACACTAAAATGTCCCTAAAAGATATTATCCAGTCAAACAATTTTCACGTATTTCCGCTCCAGGTGATGAGGACCGGACACCAAAATAGAAGAAAGTGAAGTAAGGGGCCTTCCAAAGATAGTCTGTGATAATGGCGGCCCAGTACTACCAGCGAAGGTAACAAAGGAAGTTACGGTGACCTCCTAACAACAGCCTGCGCCAGTGCAAGCCCCCAAGCTTCGTAAGGGTGCCCTCCAGTAGTACCGTTGAGAGTGATACAACGTCGACCTCAGGTGCCACGAGATTCCCCTCCATAGCCACCTATGTAGATCCCTAGGAGAAGCAACTAAGGTCACCAACTCATGTCAGAAGCCAGGCGGAACAGTCTTGAGGTAAGATCCGACAAGTAGGAGAGGGGGTATCTCTCTTCCTTATCTTCAAAAACCCTCGTGCTTAACTCCCAGATTTGGAGCTTTCCTGGTCTTCCTAACACTATTGGATTTGCACTCACTATTCAGACTCCTATGTTTGATAGTTTAAATGGCCTTGGAGAGTCTTCTCTCCACTCGCCTAATCCAAGGCCCTAAAATATCCTAAAACTCGTTGGTGTGTCTAACTTGAAAATTATAAAAAAGTTTTAGTGTATTTTAATTAGCGCTTGTTTTTAAATGGGCTGTTCTTTAAGTCAAGGGATAAGCGGAAATGAAACTTGTGCTGTTTTGACGCAAAAGAAATTAATAAAAACCAAACTATATGCAAATGCACTCGTTTTGTTCTTTGATGAAAGAAATTTCTACAAGGTCCAGAGGAACTTCTAAGAAAGCAACAAATTTTTCTTTTCTTTTCTTTTACTTAAGCTTCACACTCACAAAAATTAACAAAACTATGGATGCCCTATAAAGATGCACAAATTTATCCTAATGCAATGAGTACATGCTGATGCAAAACTTAAGACTACTCCAAATCAAGGAATGAAAGTAACTTGTTTATCAATACTAATTTGCCACTTAAAATGTTTAGATGGAATATGAGTTGCTAATGCTCATTTTCTTCTCTAAACTAAAAGCAAGTTTTAAGACAAACAAAAATGCACTTTCATTCACAAAAAGAAACTAAATCAAAACAAAGTTTAAGAAAGCAAAACCAATTTTTCAAGAAGTTTTCTTCAAAAGCAAAAACAAAAATGTCTTTTCAAAAAGTGCTCTAAGCAAGACTGAAACTTTATGATCGAAGAATAGGCAACAAAACACTTTTGCAAGTTAACAACACAAGATGGGTGAAAACTCAACAACAAAAATGTGTTTCAAGATGCTCTTAACAATCAAAAGCAGCAACAAAAAGCTTGGAAACAAAGACCACAAAGATCGAAAAGACAACTTTCAAGAAAGTGTGAATCAACAACTTCCAGAAAGTAAGAAAAGCAGAAGGTCACAAAGAAGTAGTTTTGACAAGCAAACAAAAAAGTCACCAAAACAAAATTTGACACAAAGATTGAGATCAATCTTTCTACCCTGGAAAACTAGAGTAGCCAAGACTCCCAGCAAGAAATCTTGTGTGATTAAACAAAAAAGATGACGCTTGCAACAAAACAAAACAAGACCATCACTTTCCACAATCAGAGAGAGTTTGAAATCATATACTTGCTATAAAAATAAGGACTGATACAAAAAAGTAACTGTTCAGGACTGATTCAGACTAGCAGACAAATCTTCAGAAACAAAAATATTTGTCAAATCTTGAAAATTTTAAGGTATACGCGACTGTGTTAGTGCACAGTTGCGTGTATACACTATTTAGACGAAGGAAAATTGTGTATACGCGGGTTTACTTCAGGAAACATATGTACATACGCCTCTGTAAACTAGAAAAACAGCGTATATAACATATTACAAGAAAAAACAAAAAAACAGTCTGAAGAAACTGATCAAACTTATAATTCAAGTTCCTACAAGAACAGAATACTCAGTCACAGCAAGTAAATAAACAGTGGAGCCCTGATTGGCTTGAACAAACCCAAACTAGGAACAACAATACTATTGTCCCTAGTGGAGTCGCCAATTTTGTTAAGGGAGAATGTCCCCTAGGGTCTTGGGTCAATACCCTAGCAGAGCGGGGGTTATCTATAAAGAAAAACAAGCATCCCACACAGCCATGATGCTAATATAAACAAACTACGCGAAGAGAGGTGCACCTGGGGGTCCTTCGTTTGGGAAGATCCAACTAGGGTCCAAACCCTCTTGGAGTTCCTTTTTCTCCTTCAACCTGCAAAACAATCAATTCAAGAAACTACAGCAGCATATGGACTAAAGATCATAAAAGAAATCAACTTCATAGCATATTGAAAGGTAGTTAGTTACACAATTAAAACAACCATTCATATGTAAATCAAAACATTGATATCATAAGCAAGAAGAAGATTCATATTAGGAACAAGACACGTGTTTCTTTTATTATAGATAACTAAAGTACAAAAAGGAAGGATTTCACCTGAGTCTTCCTTTCACAGACTCCAAGCGGAACCGTCCTCTGGATTCGTCCAATCTCAAGCCTTCAACAAGGTCCTTCCATAACTCACTCAAGGAACAAAAGGACATCATAACTCAAGGAAACAAGGGTTTCCTGTAATGGGGGAAGTGTTGGAAGCACATGAATCTTCAGACCTGATCTGGGATAATCTCAACAAAGTGATTTTTGTCTCTATTCTCTCCTCTCCTAGGCCTTCCCATTGAAGCCTTTTTATACTTTTCCCAAAGTAGTTTTTTAGTTGGGAATTCGTTGGGAACAGTTGGGCCACAGGCACTAATAGGTAATCAGTAGATAAAACTCGCGATCTCCGCCCGAAATTAAGGAGATTTAATTTTTTTTAAGTGTTTTAAGACATATACGCGGGTTGGGTATAGACAGACCCACGTACACACGCGTTTAGCTCAAGGAAATGTCGCGTATAGGGAGTAAAACATTGTTTTTTAAGTATTTGGACCATGTCTGGAAGGAGGGGTTGCCCTAGGCCATGAGTGCAACATCACAAACATCAAGAGTTAGATTTGGAGCTATAATAGCTTTAGACCTTCTTATTTATACAATTGAAGCTATCAACAACTTCCTTAAATTTAGGAAGGCTTAGCTCCCAACCTGAGATCAACTTGTCTTCAACTATCATTGGCTTGGCTGCCAATGACCTTAGTGGCTTAGCTGCTTGTAACTCTGAGCTGATGAGATCTGGTGGAGGAATCTTTGAGTGAGTGATGAGTTAAGGAGGGAGATCTAATCTCCTAAATTCCCTCTTGCTTGTCTACTTCAAGTTCCTGCACTTTAATTAGCCAAAATTGCTCCAAATCCTACAATTAATGCACATTTGTTAATTTTAGGCAACAATGTTATGTTCTATGCTTAAGAGAAATTTTACTTCAATTTCTTTATTAGCCCAATATCAATATCCAGTTTAGTAATCACATCAACATGATAGTAAAATGCAGATAGAACATAAACATAAATAGTAGAAGACATGTCAAGACAAGATGACACAAGATGTGGCACCAGCCAGTGACAAACCCCAATGTGGGGAAACCCTTAATCAATTCTTCTTATAGTCTTCAATATTTCATTAGAGAGAGATAGTACAATTTACAAATCTGATCATTTATAACAGCGACAAAGGAGCCCTAACCAGAAAAGTCAATGCTGGTCAACAGGGTGGATTTGACCCTCAACAAATCGGTCAACTTTATTCAACTTCAGCCTCCATACAGCAAGATAAACCAACTCTCAAAATAGTCAAATTCAGCCTAGTCAAAGTCTAGTAAAACAGCCCACCTGCAGTTGGCCCTAGATGCAGTCAACGTTGGTCAAAAATCAACATTTAGCCTCGATTTCTATGCCCATAAATGTGGCCTACCCAAACAATGATAGCCTTCACAAAAGACACATTCAAAGGATGTCAATGCATGCTTATCAATGCTTGGTCAAACTGTCCAGAAATTCGGTCTCTTGAAATTTCAGCCTCCTGAAATTTTGGCCTCCTAAAATTCTGGACGTGTGGAGACAGAGAGGCCCAGAAATCCATACCCAATCAATGAGGAGAGAGAGAGAGAAGTGTGAAGATGAGTGTGTCAAAATGAAGCTAAGTTGCCTTCTATTTATATGCAACATTAAGGATGAATACATGTGGATGTTGGGCTTTTGAGCCTACACAAGTTTGTTGGCCGACCTTGACAATTTGAACATAATCAAAATAAATTCATAACTTCATTTTTACATGTCAGAATCGAATGATATTTAGATCAATCCTACACCTATCGACGAGAGCATTCCAAGAAAAATATATGCTCTCATAAATAATATGAACCATGTGGAGTTTGGCCCTAGTTGCCAATTTTAACAACATTAGGCCACAAGACATAACATCTCATCTTTACTCTTCTCACTAAGAAAAATATAACAAAACATGTAAATAAATGTGAGAAAAGTTGATTTTAATAAGTTGGAGAGTGGCATTAAGGTCCATATAATTTACCCATTGATAAGCCTCATCATCACCCCCTACTGAAAGTATTGCTCATCCTCTTAGAAAATTAATCTATGTCCATGTCTTTCATTGCTCTAGTGGCCTCTCTGACATTCCAGGCTTCTGTTGATGTATCCTCCTCTTGTGGATAAAATCCTGCATGCTTCTCTATTTCCTCCCACTACTTTATTTATTCTTCTTCCTTTCTTCCTTCTAACATACCCAATAGCAATGGTGGACTAAGTTTCAAGCCAATCCAGTTGATTTTGAGTCTCTGCAATGCCTTCTTATACAGTGGGGTCCTCTCTAGTGCATCCCTCATTCTTTCAAGGGAATGATATTCCCTGATCTTTAGGTTGTATGGTAAGGTGCCCCATCTCCTTTGACATGCTTACTGGCTTTCATCCCCTAGAAATCTCAAAGTGTCCTCAAAATGATTGACTGCTTTCTCTTGTGTAGCTAGGTATCTTGTGCAAGCTGGGGATCGTTGGCGATGACATTGTGGGTGCTAATGATGGCCATGGAATTGATCTATTATGCTCTAATGTAAAGGGGTTCTTTTTCTTCTCTTTACAATATTCTCTTTACTTCCTTTTCCTTGTCCTCCTCATGAGTCATCCATGATGCCAAGGCCATCAGTTGTAAGTCCCCCAACTTTGGATTCGGGTCCCACATATTCAAGTCTGTTAAGGCCAAGTTATGTAAGTAGAATTTAGATATCTTGGCCCTATCCTCCAGGGTGCTTTGGTCACAGAGCTCAATGAACTGCATATAGTCTTGGAAAGACATAGTCCCTCGTTGTGCTAGGGTCTTTATCTAAAATTGCAGCCATTGTTCTTTTAGGTACAAGGCATATGATTTTGATGGCATCCTGCAGTAGAGTGCCTCCATAGAGAGACTTGCCATAGTGGCCAATTGGCTCTCTTTTTCCTATACCTTCCTCCTCAGCCATGTGTTTTCAGCCTCTAGTTGATATTTCATTACTCTTTCCCTATCTCTTATCTCACTCAACTCTCTACCCATCTCTAGCATCTTTTCTTCCATATGGCCCACATCCTTTACATTTTTTGATTTAGCAATTTGCATTGAGCGATGTGTCCTTGCTCTCTCCTTTTCAAGCTCAAAGAATAGAGGGATGAAAAATTTATATGGTATTACTCTCCCTCCCTCAATGAATCTGTAATGAGAGTTGAAATTGGGTTGTGGGCTAGGTTCTTGCAGCTCTTTGGATTCTCCATTTTCTATTTTTGGAGTATATGTCCCCCCCTGTACTTGTGTTGTTGCTTCCTTTCCTTTCCTTTGTCCCTATTGTCCTTCTTGCTCTTTTTTCTGTGTTTCCTGTAGTGCTGACAAAGTTTCATGTAAGATTGTCTGTGTTTCCTGTAGGACATTTTTCCCTTTTTGAAAGGGGTTCAAAGGTTCTTTGATTGACTTTGTTGAGGTTGACCTGGTGACAGGAATCCTAACATAGGTGATTGGTGACCTTGGGGAAGCGTGTTTTGATGTGCCCTCTTCACCTTTCATTCCTGGGGAGACTAGATTTTCTTGTCCTCTTGGTGAGTCTTCAATGATGATAGGAGTCTTGGTAGGTGTTTGTGGTCTCCCTTGTTTTATTCTGGTGCTCCTCCTTATTTTGAAGTATAAGGAAGTCTGCGTCTACCTTTTTCATGTTGACTTTATGGGTGTGCTTAGGGCAGTCAAGGCAGCAGTTGCCTCCTTCTCTGTGGGTTCAAGAGACACTCTTGGGGATTCCTCCCCTTCCTTGCTATGTATTTTAGGGCTTGTCTTATCCTTTTGTGCTTCTTCCCCATTGTTTTTTCATCCCTCTGTTTAATTTATATGTTCCTATTCTTCTTCCTCTAGCTCATATTTTTCTTCTTCATGTTCCTCTTCTCCTTCTTCAAGTTCTTCTTCCTCTTCTTGAGGCTCTTCTTCTTCTTCTTCTTCTAGTTCTTCTTCCTCTTCTTCAGGATCTTCTTCCTCCTCTACTTCTAGTTCTTCTTCCTCTTCCTCACCACTAGAGGTTGGGTCTCTTTCATACTCAATTACTTGAATTACATCTTCTATTTCCATGTCTGCAAATGTTAACCACAGAATAAGGACTCCTAATTGGCTGAGGGAATCTTCTAGTATGAGCTTGATTAGTCCATGATGTGCCTATTTTTGATGCTTTCCTTCATGTACCTTGATTCTCATGTCTATTATTGATTGCAACCAGAAGTAGGGCACATTAATTCTTATATTAGGAGGTAACTCTTCCCCAAATCTCAGGCATGGAGGAGTCTAAACTGGTAACCATAGACTATATTGAGCATTCCCTCACAAGAAATATACTTGAGAATGTGATAGCTTACTTCATCCCAAGGATATGGAATTCTCTCTCTTCTAATCCCATTTTTGCCCTCAATTGGATCCTCATCTTCCAAGAAAAGGTTCTTCTTGGCATAAGTGCTTCTAGCTTTATCCTCTTTTCACCATTGTAAACCTAGAGGAAGTGTAGTTATTATTCTAATGCTTTCAGGGGTAATTGTTACCAACAATCCTCTCACTATAGCAGTGGCATTGAATCTAGATTAAGGTGTGAGTGACATTGCAAATTCCTGAGCTACGTCATCATCATAGCCTCTAAGTATCCCGAAGAATCCCAACCATTGATGCCTTCTAAATATCTCTACCCCAAGGGGATGGAGATGTATTATAGATGTTCTTGTGGGCTCCCTTCTATTGAAACCTCATATCATCTTCTCTCTCTATCAATTTGATTGTATGTATTTTGGTGGCTTTAGCTTAAGAGATTTCCCAAGTGACTGATTGTTTAGAGTTTAGGAGGGTGATGACTGCAATTCTCCCTTTATCTCCACAAAATTATGTTTGTCTATATGCACACTGTAATTACTAAAAAAAATGACAATTTATTTTCCTTTCCTCTTTACAAATGAAAGAACGGAGGATATGGGCCACCTACCTTTCACGGTAATGCCTTGTTTGATTAGAATTCTTGAATAGTTGGGCCCTAGTGTTGTGGGGAAAAATGCCTATGCAGGACGATCCTATCCACCTAAGGTGTGATAGTGCCTTAGCAACAAACAGAAAAAGTTATTCTAGTATTCTTCCTTTATGAATTAAGAATAAGAGAGATGGATGGACTAACCGGTGTCTTCCTTTTGTCCCTCGATCCGGTTTCTCTTCTCTTTGGGAGTTCCCAGCTACTTGCCTTCTCGCTCGCCCAACTTCAAGAGGTTTCTGCAAGATCACAAGAAGAGAACACTACACAAAGACATAGATTCATATTCATAACTAGTTCAGGATTAGAAATAAACTAAACATACTAATGCAATCATACATCAAAGATACACCAGTATATAGGAGAAACCAAGATAGCTTTATTGATGAATAACAAGGTTCAGGAAGAGATACAACCCAGAGGGCTCCAATCCAGCATCTCCTTCCCAGCAAATGAAATTCCTATCTTCCCCTTCCTTCAAAGCATTAAGCACCCAATGATTCCAATCTCAAACCAACAGCAATTCTTTGCAATAACAAAATTCCAGCCTCTAGATCTCATGGAGGAGAGATCCATATATAGATGTTTGGAGAGAGGATGAGTCAGCTTGAGATCTGACTAGTGTCCTCTCCCTCTGTCAGTTCTTGATTCCACTTGGAGGTTCTTGCTTCCACTTGGAGATTGGGAACCTCTTACTCATCACTAGTCGAATTCACTGAGGCAAGTGTCATTGAGGAAGATTCTGGAAGCTTCCTGGGTCTTGACACCTCTTGGAATGAACTTGCCATTTGTCAACTCTCGCTCAGCGCACCCTAGTAGTGCTTCTACCTGCGTTGCAGTGCAGGTAGCCAATGTTGACTTTGCATTTCAGCGCAGACAACTAGTGGAGCCACTGAATTGATCCTGAATTGACTTGTTTTTGAGCAGTTTCTGGTGGAGAACTTCTGTGAATTGCTATGGTTTGTTAGCCTTGTTCCTCTAGGGGTAGGAACAACATGTTTAGGGACTTTGGATCCCTTAGATTATGGACATTTCCTGCTTATAGATTTAAGGCACAAAAATGTCTATAACACCTAGGCACCCCCTCATAGATTTTTTTACAATTCTCATTGTTTCCTGTAGTTTTCCCCCGTTTCTTGTAGATGCTCACTGTAGGATGGCCAAGACTAGCTTTCTTCTTCGATGGCTCCTCTAGGTGGTCCCAACTCTCAAAATATCGAAATGAACGATGTATTGCATGAAAGTTAGGGAATATTTCTATTTATGGTCGATTCCTTTGAGTGATGTGTTGGCTGGCTGGGTATGTAATTTCTCCTTTTGGACCATTAGCCCACTATTAGTTATCATGCAACCCTTTCTCGTAATCATCACCCACTCCTATACAACTTAACTCGACCACCTTTCTAATTTATTTCCTTTGATGTGACCTTGCCACGTGTTCAGCTAACTAGAACTTAACTTTTTGTTTTCGGGCTGAGGGTGGCCAATTCAACTGGCCACCTTTAGCTTATAAAACCAACTTTTTCATATTCCTACAATTTTTATCATATTCATAGTTAGGAGAGAGTGCGGATGAGGTGTCATGCCTGTTTATTCCTTTTCTTGGTTGATGCATGCTGGAGGGTGGCTATATTGTGCTGCTTCTGGTTCAGGTACATCTTCTCTTTTGCTCTTGTTTTGTTGATTTGATGTTGTTGATAGGTTGTCTTCATGTTGTGATGTGCAGGTGCTGGCCTCTTCTGTTTCTCCTGAGATTTGGATAGGTGCCATAGTGCTTGTAGGTGTGTTGCTACTCTTCCTCTGCATGGGTGTTGAAGGAGGAGCCTGAAGACTTTTGCTGTCACAATATAGGCTGCTACAGGGTTTCCTGTAGTACTACAGGAAATCCTGTATCTACCTCTTTCTGAACTTTTTTGTATTTTTTCCTTCTTAGAGGATGAATAGGTGTTGAAGTAGGAGTGGAAGGGGTGGAAATGGGGAGATGGAGTGGTAGGTGAGGTAGGCTACTAATGGTATGGCCCTTGTGCTTTTCTTTGTTTTTCTCTTTCTTTTTCTTTCCCTTTTTCTAAGTGGATTTTTTTATGGAAACAAAGGGTGACATGGTCATGAAATGGTGTTGGTTGAGATGTGGTGAGGTCAATGGCCTCCTCTTTCAACCCAAAACAGGCCTTCATTATGATTTCTCAATCGGGATTTCATTCCTGTAGATTTTCAGGACTTCTTGTAGTACTACAGGAAACTCTTGTAGTAACTACAGGAAATCCTGTAGAAGTCAGAAAATTGCTTGAAAATTGGATTTTTGATGGTTGGAGATGAGTATGGATGCATGAGACATGGTGGTCATGGAAGATATGAAATGAATGAAGGAAGAATGGGGTTTTGCACGGTTTGTTGCCCTCTGAACTTGGTGTCCATTATTTTCTTGAAAACCTGCAAAAACCAGGAACTATTATAAGTGGGTAGGTTTGAGGTCCCTGCCATTACATTTTTGTGTTTTTTTTTTGAAAGACAGCCAGGTCGCCTCATGGAGGTTTTCGACCTGTTTTCCTTCCATAGGCGCCTCAAGGGAGGTTTTCACCCAGGGGTCTTTTATTTTCCTTTTTTATTTCACTCTTGGGCTACCTCAAGGATGTTTTCAACCCAAAAGTGGGCCTTAGGTGCCTCATGGAGGTTTTTTCCTAGGTTTCTTATTGTCTTTTTTTTCTTTATTTTTTTTCAAAAATTCAACAGTCTTCAAGAATTTGGTGAAGTGGAAGCTGAGACTCCTTCAATCACCATCACTACCTTACTGATACTATTGATGAACTCTTCCTTTGACAAAGGTTTTTTGTAGGCTTTCAATATATACCCATTGACAAGCGAGGGGATACATTATTCATCAATGGTTCATATCTGAACATCTCCATTGTCATTTCACTTTTCTGTCACATATGGGCCCAACCATCTAGTCATCAACTTGCATTTGAAATCCTTGAATCTGGAGTCATACAGTAGAGCCCAATCACCTTCTTGAAACAATTTGTCTTTGATATTTTTTTCATGTCAACCCTTTCTTTGTACTTGAGTCACCTCTGTGTGCAGGAGGGTCTGCATCCTGAATTCATCTAACCCATTGAGTTGGAGCAACCTCTCTTGTTTTTCCCTTGTAACATCAAAATCCCAATGTGTTGTCATTCTTAAAGTGTTGTACTCAAACTCAAGAGAGAGCAGAGCCTTCTTCCCATAGACCAAATCATAAGGGGTGATGCCAGTGGTTTTCTTCCAAGTTGTATTGTAGGCCCAAGTGGCCTCCACTAGTCTATCAACTTGATCCTTCCTGCTACTGCTCACTACCTTTGTGAGAATGCTTTCCAATGCTCTATTGTAATTTCTACTTGTCCATTGGCCTGAGGGTGGTAAGGATTTGATTTCCTGTGCTTGATATTATATTGGATTAACAGATTCTCAATCATGTGTGAGGTGAATTGAGTGCCCTGATTAGTGACTAGCTCTCTAGGGTATCCAAACTTGTAAAATACATTCTCCCTCAAGAACTCATCCACTTTCTCTTTTGTGGCTACATTGGTAGCCTTGGTTTCAGGCCACTTTGTCAAGTAATAAGTGCACACAATTATGTACTTCTTCTATCCTAATGGTGGATCAATGGGCCTAATGAAATCCATGCCCCACTTTTCAAATGGCTAAAAAATCACTTGAGGTTGCAAAGGAATTTCATCCCTAGGAGTAGGTTTCCCCATTCTTTGGCACCGGTCACATTGGCTGGTATATCTTCTTTCATCTTGGTGGAGAGTGGACCAATAGTATCCAACTTGTAGTATGTTGAAGGATGTCCTTTTGACTGTAAAGTGACCTCCACAAGGCCCATAATGACACCCCAGAAGGATGTCAAAAACTTCCTCCTCCCTGACATATATTCTCAGAATTTGATATGGCCTAGCTTGAAGAGATTGCCCCCAATCCAAGTGAATGGGGTGCTTTTCCTTGTAATTTTGCTCTTTTCCTTGGAGGACAAATTTGGAGGCAACTGTGCAGCTACTAAGTAGTTGGCTATGTCAAAAAACCACAAAGAGAGAACTGAAATAGCGAATAAATGCGCATCTTGTAGCTGGTCATCAACCATTTCTTCCTCACCTGCAGGAAAAGCCAATCTGGAAAAAAAATATGCAACTACATTTTCTCTACTAGGCTTATCAATGATAGTTAGATCAAACTTTTGTAACAAAAGAAACCACCTAATAATTTGGAAATTCACATCAGGCTTGTTCATCAGATATTTAATAGCAGCATGGTCAGTATGTACAAAGGTCTGGTAACCAGTGATGTAATGTCTAAATTTATTCAAGGAATGGACAACATCTAGGAGCTCTTTTTCAATCACAGTATAATTCAATTCATTCTTGGAGAGATTTTTGTTGATGAAGTAAATTGCATAAGATAGCTTGTCATCTATATGGCCCAGAGTTGCTCCTATAGATTTTTCAGAGGCATCAGCATGGATGTGGAAAGGAAGAGCCCAATTTGGGCCTCAGGGTATAGGTGCAGTCGTCAACTTGTCGTTTAGGGTTTCTAGGGCCTCTTGGCAGCTTTTTGACCATAAAAATTTGGAGTCCTTGGCAAATACTCCAAACAAAGGTGAGGCTACCTTGCT
Organism: Pinus tabuliformis; assembly: GCA_031772625.1. Taxonomy (NCBI): domain Eukaryota; kingdom Viridiplantae; phylum Streptophyta; class Pinopsida; order Pinales; family Pinaceae; genus Pinus; species Pinus tabuliformis. The sequence goes on along the minus strand of CM062815.1, from coordinate 651,584,802 downwards.
GAAGTATTTTATGAATCTCCTATAGTATCCGACTAAACCTAAGAAACTTCTGACATTCCTCTGCTTCTGAGCAGTATGGACCCTTTTTATGATAGCAATCTTATTTATGTCCACTTGCAGTCCTTCCTAGGATATTGAGTGACCTAGAAAAGTCCCTGCAGTCATGAAGAAATCACACTTCTCAATACTAAGGGATAATTTCATTTCAATGCATTTGTTTAATACTTTTCCCAGGTTAGAGAGAGCCTCTAGGAAATCACACCCATAGGGGGTGAAATCATCCATATAAATTTCCATATTCATGGACTAACTCTGCAAAGATGCTCAAGACCGCCCTCTGAAAAGTGGCAGGGGCATTGCAAAATCCAAAAGGAAGGACTCTATAAGAAAATATACCCCAAGGATAGGTGAAGGTGGTTTTATCTTGGTCCTCTGGGTTGATATTGAACTGATTGTAACCATTGAATCCATCCAAGAAAGAGAAGAAATTCTTTCCTGCCAGACCATCTAATACTTGGTCAATGAAAGATAGAGGGAAATGATCCTTTTTTGTGGCTTTTTTTAGCTCTCTGTAGTCCACACAGATCCTCCACTTCCCATTTTTCTTTGGAACCAAAACTAGAGTAGACACTCACTCACTATCTGAGATTGGGTAAATGAACCCTGCATCCAACAACTTTTGTAGTTCTTCTTTGATGATATCCTTCAGGGATGGTTTTATTCTCCTCTAAAGTTGGTGCATTGGCTTGCAGCCTTCCTTGATGTAAATGTGGTGAGTACACACCGAAGGGTGCACTCCCTTATTTCCTTATAACTCCAAGCAAAGTTATCCAAATTCTTTCTTAGCATGTCACATAACTCCTCTTCCTCATTTTCAGAGTGAGAGGGGTTGATTTTCACTGTTCTTTCTAAACCAAATTATAACATCTTGACATGAGTAGGACTTGAGTCAGCTATGCACAAATCAGTCCAAGGGTTATCTTTATCTTTCTTCACTAACTCCTCAAGGGACATGGTGTTGGAGGGCTGATTCTGGAGGATTTTCTCAATCAGGTCGTATTCATCAAGTTGCCCCCCTCCTATAGTAGCATCTAGGGTACATATTTGGGAGGAGTAGGCTTCATCTTCCTCCTCCTCTTATAACCATAAAGGTAAGTCATGCTCCAGAGATGATTGAGCAGGAGGGTACAAGTCCAATTGTTTAGACAAATGCCCATTTTTAATGGTCATATTCCCAGCCCTGCAACTTATGTAAGCATTAGTAATGGCTAACCATGGCCTTCCAAGGATGAGAGGATAACCATTGAACTTGGTCTAGGTTGGAGAACTAAGAAGTCAACAGGGTATTCCCAGGAATCAATGGAGACCATCACATCCTCAAAAACTCCCTCAGGAGCTACTATGGACCTGTCTGCAACCTACAACATTTTTGTGGTCTTTCTTAATGATCCTTGGAGATACAGTTTAAGCATAGTCTCCTTAGTCATCACATTGATGGCTACCCCAAGATCGATCAAGGTATGGGAGACAGTGACACCATCAATGTGCACATCTACCATAGGACTTCCAGGATCTTGATACTTCAGGCAAATCACCTGCCCCAACATTAAGTCAGACAGTTGTCCAATGACATTAATGGTAGGGGTGTATTTCTTTCACCTCCCACGATGTTTGAAACATTTCTCCTTGATTAACTTGTTGTAGATTTGGACATTCTTGATAGCTTGGAGGAGCGAGATTTTAACACACATGTTTTTCAATTCACTCAGAAGTTCAGTCTCTCCTAGGGTGTGCTAGATAGGATGGATTAATCTCTCAGGAAAAGGACTTGGATTTTCTTGAGGGACACTTTCCTCCTTTTCCTCTTCAAGATCCTTGGGTGGAGATGGAGGTTTATTATCTAGAAGCACTCTCCCAGACCTGAGGTTCATTTCTTGAATTTCCACAGCATAGTTAGGGTAAGATGCTTCCCCATTGTAGACCTGTTGTGCCTATCTGTTGTTCGGATTCATATTTGGTTGAGCAGGCATCTGAGGTTGATTAGGTGGAGCAGGGTGAAGGAGTTTTGGTTGAGATGGAGGTGGAGGCAATAAGGCTGGAGATTGGTTGTATGGGAGCCTCCACCACTGGGATGGTGCATTCCACTGAGGTTGTGGAGGAGCATATGGCTGAAATGGTTAGTTGGCAGGTTGGGAATGGTATTGAGGTAGAAAAGACTAGGGAGATGATCAAGGGCTCATGTCCCAAGTGTCGTAAAATGCTCAAAGTTTAAAATGCTCATAACTGGTTCAAACCTAAATGACTGGATAGAGATCGTCTTCCTAATTCCAGCACCGCAAACAGTTCGAAAAACGGTCACCGTATGAGAAAGTTATGCCAAAAAGAAGAATTTCTCAATAACATTGAAATTTTGAATTTTTCAAAAAAAATTAAAAAAAGAATATTCCACAAAATATTCCTCAAAATATTCTAAGGAATATTCCATTTGGGAAGATAGCAAGCTGCCACGTGGCAGGCTCGAAGGCCACCACGTGGCCTGGGTGACGTCAGCAGAGGTATGTTAAAATTTTTGGTGGCAGCGGAGAGGTTTGAACCTGCGACCTGCCCAGAATTAACCAAGCACCTTACCAATGCGCCACCGGGGTTACGTTGGTTGTATTGCCGGCGGAAATTCTTAAGAAGTTAAATGTTGTTTTGGCGGGGCCCCAAGGGGGCCAGCCACGAAGGGCCAGCCCCCCATACCACGTGACCTTATGCCAAGAACCGTGGGCCAGAACACTAACCACCAGTCAACGCGCAATCTGAGGAAAACTGCAGTTAATATAAATGCGTTCACATGCGCATTAAAGAAACAGTTAAATCCGACAGTCAGGTCAGGATTTGGTGGCAGAATTGGAGGACCGCCAAAATTGGTAGGCCTATTTGGACTCTAACTAAAGTTAGCTGGAGTCTTTTTAGGACTAGCTGGCAGTTGGGAGTAAATGGCCATAAATTTGGCTAGGAAAGTTCGTTTTGGACGATTTTTTTTTTTGATTTTGGGTATTTTGGACCTTCTGAAGCCATTTGGCATAGGTCTTATAGCATTCTGAGGTAATTTGCAGAGGTTTTGGAGCCGTGGAAGTTCTAGGAGCCACTAGGGCCCAGTATTGGGAAGACTATATAGGGTTGCAGGTACCCATTTGAGGTGAACCAGTAGTCAATCCTGAAGGATTCAAGTGTTCTGAATCTGTTTTTACCATCTATTCCACATGTAGATGCTTCTATTCAGCTGTATATTCAATTTTAGCATTTAATTAAAACAAGGACAGGCCCATTTGGGAGCCTTGGACCCGACAGACGTAGCCCAGGAGGGGTGAACTGCTTCATCAACTTCTTTTGCATCTGTGGTTGATTTATTTTGCAGAACAAATTTGTTTTAATGTGTTAAACAGTAAAAGGAAATAAATCTGCTATACTTAAATGGGTCATGAACAACTGAAAATTTCATTTGTTTTCTTTCTGCAAGACATGGACATCTTTTAAACATGTATATATCTGAATTGAATACCTTGCAAACCATTTACAAGTAGTTTCAAATTCAGATCAAGTTGGTATCAGAGCTATGTTGTTGCTTCTTTGTATCAAAAGCAGTCAAATAAGCTATAGACAGAGCCTGAAACGAGCCAGGAAGCCTTTGAAAGGCTCTTGTTATACAATTGCAAAGTAGATAAATGCTCTTTCAGTCAATCTCTGGTGTAGTTGTCTTTTGATTGTTTTTGTGCAAAGATATTCTAACTGTCTTGCAAGTATTGATGCTTACCAGGTTGAAACTTAAAATAGGGGAAGGACAGTTGACTAGAGAACAAGAGAATCCTCAGTCAAGGAAGGCCAGAGAGCCATCACCTCCACCTTCAATTTCACCCTCGAGAGTCTCAGCAGAAGCTTCAAGAATGTATGCACATGAAGGAGAAATTCCTGCAGACATGGATCCAAAAGAAGAAGAAAGAGTCTTCAGAAAGGCTTTCTTGGACCTCACTGAAATGGTGAGGATATTGTACCAACAAAGAAATGAGAAATTGGTTGGAGAAGGGTCCAAACATCCACATGAAGGAGAGGGCTCTTCATGAGGTAAGAAGGATGATGATCATTCCAAGAAAGGACATGGAGGTAATGGTGATCCACCATCCCCATCGTCACCTTCTTCCTCTTCATCCTCGCCTTCTTCTTCTGTGCATAAGCATAGATCCTCTGGAAAAAGTCCTTTTTTGAAGCTTGATGTAAAATTCGAATTACCTATGTTTTATGGTGAAGTGAATGCAAAAAAGCTTGACAACTGGATTAGGCAGTTGGAAGTTTACTTGAGGATCCAGAATATGCATGATGATGCCACCAAGATTCATTTGGCTTCTTTGAGAATGGATGGAGCAACATTGGTCTGGTGGGAGGCCAAGACTAAAGAGGAGATCAAGAAATTTGGTAAGGTTATCTTAACATGGCCTGAATTTCTGTTAGCCATTAAAAAACAGTTTTATCCTCTTGCTCACATGCAGAAAGCCATTATGAATTGGCAAAATTTCAGACAACTTAAGGGTCAGAGTGTCCAAGACTACACCCAAGAATTCGGGAGAAGAGCTCTCTTGTTAGGGGTAGATTTACAGACCTAGGAAACGTTGTTGAGATACATTGGTGGCTTGCATAACTACCTTAGACACACCATCTTGATGTTTAACGCTACTAGCCTGGACGAGGTTTGTGTCCAAGCTACCCATTTAGAGGCAAGGGGAAAAAACACATTTGAAGAGGGTAGAAACAAGCCCCCCAAGGGGAAAAACAAAGAGAAAAACTCCAAGGGAAAAGGAAAAAAGAATGCATCTATCAAACAGGAGAGTGAGAAAGTGATCTGTAAACACTGTTCTAAACCAGGCCATGAGGAGAAAAACTGTTGGAAATTACATCCTGAAAAAAGACCTCAATTTAACAAATCCAAAGGGAAACAAAAAACTGCTGCTACTACATCTACACCACAAGATTTAGGGGATGATTCAAGTGATGAAACCAAAATTGCAGCCATGGGTTTGAAAAACTTGAAGGGAAAAGAAATTGAAACTCAAGCCAGCACTGGTACCTCAAACTGTCATGTACAAGCTCCTAATGAGGAAGAAAGAATTGAACTGTTTCATCTGAGGGGGATTTCAAAACATCTAAAATTGACACACTTTTTGATAGTGGGTCACAAGCAAACCTTATATCAGAGGACTTGGTCAAGCAGCTTAAACTTGAGACCGTTCCACATCCGAAGCCATATCCACTTGGATGGATTTGCAAGGATGCAAATTTACAAGTTTCAAGAAAGTGCACATTGCGCTTTGCAATTACTGCACATTTTATTGACACAGTTGAACTTGATGTGGTACCTTTTGATATAGCAGGAATTGTTTTGGGAAGTCCTTACTTGTTTGACAGGAAAGCTATCTTTCATCGCCATGAAAACAAATATCATCTTTTCAAAGATGGCAAGGAGTTCATTGTTAGAGCTCATCGCAAGAAGACAAATGTAGCGATGGTGAATGCAGGATAGGTAAAAAGGCTGGTCAATTCAAGTAAGAATTTTGTTCTTCTTATGATTAAGCCCAAGGTTGATGTGAATCATGAGTCATTTGACAATTGTGATCCAAAACTTAAATCAGATCTGTATGATGTAGTTGATGCATATCATGAGATGTTTCAGGAGCCAACAGGTTTGCCTCCTAAGAGGGAGATTCAACATGAAATCCATTTGCATCCAGATTGTCCTCTTCCAAACATAGGCATGTACCGCATGTCTATTATGGAGAATGCTGAAATAAAGAAGCAAATCAAGGACTTGTTGGACAAGGGTTTCATAAGGCCAAGTACTTCGCCATGTGGGTCACCGATTGTATTGATTCCAAAGAAAGATGGCACTTGGCGTATGTGTGTTGATTTCAGGGTCTTGAACAAGATAACGGTAAAGAATCGTTACCCACTCCCAAGGATAGATGATTTGCTAGACCAGCTAAAAGATGCTCGATATTTCACTAAGTTAGACTTGCGCAGTGGATATCATCAAGTAAGAATTGAAGAAAGTGACATTTGGAAGACAACCTTTAAAACCAAACAAGGACTCTTTGAGTGGCTTGTGATGCCGTTTGGTTTGTGCAATGCACCTGCAACTTTCATGCGGGTAATGGATGATGTCTTGTGTCCTTTTCTTGATGATTTCGTTATTGTCTACTTAGATGACATCTTAATTTTCAGCAAGTCTAGAGAAGATCATGTCATGCATGTTAGGAAAGTACTTGATGTCCTGAAGAAGAATCAGTTATTTCTTAAAATGTCAAAGTGTGAATTTGTAAAGACTTCTTTGGTTTATTTGGGACACATAGTAGGAGGAGGTGCTTTGAGAATAGATCCTGCTAAAATAGAGGCTATTGTGAATTGGCCTACTCCCAAATCCATAACCGAGGTAAGAAGTTTTTTGGGTGCAGCTCAATATTGGAGGAAGTTCATCTCTAACTTCTCTTCTATAGCATCGCCTATGCACGCAGTGACAAGTGTGAAGCATGCTTTCCAATGGGGAGGCAAGCAGCAAAAAGCTTTCGAATCTTTGAAAGAGAAGATTAGTTCAGCTCCGGTCCTTGCATTATCGGATTTGAGACAGCCATTTGAGATACAAACTGATGCTAGTGATTATGCCATGGGTGCAGTTCTTCTACAGCATGGTAAGCCTATTGCTTTTCATTCTCAAACTTTTAATGGTGCTGTTGTAAATTATCCTACATATGATAAGGAGTTGTATGCATTGGTACAAAGTGTCAAAAAGTGGAAACACTATTTGATGGGCAAAGAAACTGTTATACATACCAACCATCAGCCCTTACAGTACTTGCAATCACAAAGCAAGTTACAACAGTCACGACACTTCAGATGGATGGGCTTCTTGCAACAGTTCCATTTGGTAATAAGGTACAAGAAAGGTACTCTGAATAAAGTTGCTGATATGCTTTCAAGGCCTATTATTGGTGTTGTTACTTTACTTAAGAATGATTCCATTGTACATGATAGTTACATAGAACAATATGCATCTGATGATGACTTTAAAGATGTGTATGCTAACTTGAGTAAAGGGAATCATGTAGAGGAAAATGACTATCACATGCATAACAATTTGCTGTTTCATTTGGGAAAGTTGTGTATACCACAGGGGGAGAGAATAAATGTCATAAGAGAAGCTCATTCTTCTCTTATTGCTGGCCATTTTGGTGTAAGCAAAACAGTTGCACATCTACAGAGGTATTGCTATTGGCCTCGCATGGTAGATTTTGTTTCAAGGTTCATAAGAGGTTGTTCATTATGTGCTACAAGCAAGCCTATTAATAGGAAGCTTGGCTTGTATACTCCTTTGCTGGTACCTTCTAGACCGTGGGAGAGCATCTCTATGGATTTTGTAGGAGGTTTGCCAAAAACTAGAAAGCAACATGATTATTTATATGTAGTAGTTGATCGTTTCAGCAAAATGTGTATACTTATGCCTTGTAAGAAAACTATAACTGCTGAACAAACTGCTGAATTATTTTTTCATCATGTATGGATTCACTTTGGTTTGCCTACTTCCATTATTAGTGACAAGGATTCCAGATTTGTGGGGAATTTTTGGTCCAACCTATGGGAGATGATGGACACAAAGTTGAAGAAAAGTACTGCTTTCCATCCGCAAACAGATGGACAAAATGAAGTTGTGAACAGAACCATTGTGCACCTCTTGAGAGGATATTGCAGCAAGCATCCCAAGCTTTGGGATGAACATTTGCACTACATACAACATGCTTACAACCGTGCCAAGCACTCTTCCACAATCATCTCACCGTTTGAAGCTTGTCTTGGTTACTTGCCAAAATCACCTCTTGATTTCATTCTTGAGAAAGATGTCGCCATTGAGGGACATAGTGATATTGACAAAGCTCGTTCATTCATTGGAAGAATTCAGCAAATTCAAGAACAGCTTGAGAAGAGTCAAGGCAAGTACAAGGAAAGACACGACAAGCATAGAGTCGATCACAAGTTTCAAGAAGGGGATGAGGTATGGTTGTACATTAGTAAGGAAAGGATGCAAGGAGAAGGTAAAAAGCTGAAGCCTATTCGTTATGGTCCATTCAAAATCCTCAAGAAGGTTGGAAATAATGCTTTTCAATTAGATTTGCCTTCCTACATGCAAATGTATTTTGTTGTCAATGTGGAGAACTTACGTTTGTATGAACCTCCTTTGATTGTTGATCATGAAAGTGTTGTTCAGCTGCCATCTATAGAAGATTTCTCACCAGAATTCTTAGATGAGCTGAAAGAAGACACAATCCTTGACAGAAGGACACGCACTTCAAGGAGGGGCAATGTAGATTATGTTCGGGTTGGTTTCAAAGGCAGTAAACCGAACAAGGCAAAGTGGATGGAGGTGGACAGAGTGAGGGAGTTGTACCCTCACCTCTTTAACAGGTAGTTGAAGGCTTTTGGGGTCCAAAAGCTTCCCAATGGGGAGGCGTGATCAAGGGCTCATGTCCCAAGTGTCGTAAAATGCTCAAAATTTAAAATGCTCAGAACTGGTTCAAACCTGAAAACCGGATATAGCTCATCTTCCTGGTTCCGGCACCACAAACGGTTCGAAAAACGGTCGCCGTATGAGAAAGTTATGCCAAAAAGAAGAATTTCTCAATAACATTGAAATTTTGAATTAAAAAATATATATATATATATATATATATATATATTCCACAAAATATTCCTTGGAATATTCCATTTGGGCAGCCAATAGCAAGCTGCCACGTGGCAGGCTCGGAGGCCGCCACGTGGCCTGGGTGACGTCAGCAGAGGTATGTTAAAATTTTTGGTGGCAGCAGAGAGGTTTGAACCCGCGACCTGCCCAGAATTAACCAAGCACCTTACCAACGCGCCACCGGGGTTACGTTGGTTGTATTGCCGGCGGAAATTCTTAAGAAGTTTAAATTTGTTTTGGCGGGGCCCCAAGGGGGCCAGCCCCCCATACCACATGACCTTATGCCAAGAACCGTGGGCCAGAACACTAACCACCAGTCAACGCGCAATCCGAGGAAAACTGTAGTTAATATAAATGCGTTCACATGCGCATTAAAGAAACAGTTAAATCCGGCGGTCAGGTCAGGATTTGGTGGCGGAATTGGCGGACCGCCAAAATTGGCGGGCCTATCTGGACTCTAACTAAAGTTAGTTGGAGTCTTTTTAGGACTAGCTGGCAGTTGGGAGTAAATGGCCATAACTTTGGCTAGGAAAGTCCGTTTTGGACGAATTGTTTTTTGATTTTGGGTATTTTGGACCTTCTGAAGCCATTTGGCACAGGTCTTATAGCATTCTGAGGTCATTTGCAGAGGTTTTGGAGCCGTGGAAATTCTAGGAGCCACCAGGGCCCAGTATTGGGAAGACTGTATAGGGTTGCAGGTACCCATTTGAGGTGAACCAATAGTCAATCCTAAAGGATTCAAGTGTTCTGAATCTGTTTTTACCATATATTCCACCTGTAGATGCTTCTATTCAGCTGTATATTTAATTTGAGCATTTAATTAAAACAAGGACAGGCCCATTTGGGAGCCTTGGACCCGACAGACGTAGCCCAGGTGCGGTGAACTGCTTCATCAACTTCCTTTGCATCTCTGGTTGATTTATTTTGTAGAACAAATTTGTTTTAGTGTGTTAAACAGTAAAAGGAAATAAATCTGCTATACTTAAATGGGTCATGAACAACTGAAAATTTCATTTGTTTTCTTTCTGCAAGACATGGACATCTTTTAAACATGTATATATCTGAATTGAATACCTTGCAAACCATTTACAAGTAGTTTCAAATTCAGATCAGGAGATGGTGTGGACCATGAAGGATGAGAAGGAGGGCACCAAGGGGGAATGGATGTATTCTGGTTAGGGTTGTAATATGAATAGGATGCCCCTTGCATGCCTTGTTGGTATGGTCAAGGTCCTTGAGATCTCCTTTGGTTGATATAGCAAAGTTGTTCAGCCACCCCTTATGTTCCTTGATATATAGCTTTCAATCCAGGCAAAGAAGGGTACTTGTCTATGGAGTGGTTTTCCTCACAGACCGAGCAGATCTCTATAAGATTCAATGGACATTTGTTCCTAGGGTTCCTTCTAGTGCAGTTAGGGTAGAAGACATTTAAGGCTCATTCTGCTTCCTCCTGCTTCCTCTCTATCTGGATGGTGTCCATTTATAGAGAAAGGGTATGCAACATTTCACTCTTGAAGTCTTCCAACATGTTCCCAATTTCACTTTTTATGGATGTGTTGGAGGAGGATGAAATGGTCAAAGATTGACTAGCCCTACTCTTCTTTTTGGCTGCCCTAGAATGATTCTTGAAAATCATCTTGATATCATCATAGGGTAACTGATAGATGTCCCCACCTGACAACAGGTTTAGGGTTTCTAGGTGATCTTCCCTAATCCATCTAAGAAGGACTAGCTTAAGAGATTTAGGATCGAGGGTGCACTTGGCCCTTTTGTAGCTGAGTTGGAACATTTCCGCATAATCTTCAGAAGATTCATCATGTCCCAAGGTCATTCTAAAAATTCCCTCTTTGGTATCTTTGGACCTGCAATAGTCCCTATACTTATTATTGAAGGCTTGATGTGTTTGAGCTTAGGTGGTGATGTTGTCCCTATGTAAACCCATGAACCAGTGCAAGGTTGCATCTTTGAGAGTGGATGGAAACAATTTCAACTTCTGGTCATCATCACCACTTGGGCATCAGAGGTGTAATCATAAGTTCTGCATATGAAAACAAACTCAAACAAAAATGTATCCGGGTCCTATGAGGTTAGGCCATGGAAGTGAGGAAGGGCATAGGGGATTATGTTTTTCATCCTAGAATCTCCATTAGTTTCTTTGATGGGAAAATCACCCTCATCTCTATTCTCAGCTCTTTCTTTGTCGTCAATCCCATTTCTATTTTCATCCATGGTGTAGGTCAAAGGAATGGTCTCTTATTCTTCCCCTATAGGCTCTTCAAAGATATCTAGATGTTTGCCTAATGGGTCTTCTAGCTCACAACCACCGAAGAAGAGGGAAGGTTGGCTATTAGATGTGGTGGGGGTATTTGGAAAAAATTCCCCTAAGTTGTCTCTACTCCTACGAGGCATGAAAGGGGTTTTTTTTTTTTTTTGAATTACTTGCAGAACAAAAAGAAAGCAAATATTTGCAATTAATTTTTGAATGGAACTACTTGCATAATTGGAAAGAAAGAAAAGATTACAACTATTTTTTGAATGGAACTATTAACAGATTTGGAAAGAAAGAAAATATTGCAACTATTTGCTAAATGGAACTACTTGCAGAATTAGAAAGAAAGAAAGAATTGCAACTACTTGTTGAATGGAACTACTTTCATAATTAGACAGAACGAAAGAAAACAAAAATCACATCTACTTAGACACCTCCCCGGCAAAGGCTTCAAAAAGTGATGAGCACCAGTATTGCAGCAAGAATGTTGCAACTCTTGGGGCTACCAACTTTACTTCATCAACCCAGGGTTCATACAAAATTGGAGGTGATAGTGTTGTATACATAGTAGATGCAATGGTCTACTATTGTCACTTTTCAACTAGGCGGATAGACCACTAGGGTTTTTCAAACCAACCTTCTATTGACTAGGAGTCTGACTACCAAATGGAAAAGGGAAAATCATCCTTAATGAAAAAAGGGAATGTTTCCTACTCTAGGAAATGAAACTGTTGAATTAGAAGGTTCTGCAAAGTGACATGAAATCATCTAGCTAAGCATCTACACATTTTTCTTGCAAAAGAGACCTAACTTAACATTGTTTATAACATTTAGTGACCTGGACTAACTAAGCATGGAATTTGATCTAAGAACTATTATGATTGGTGCATGCATGTGATAACTTAGAAATTGCAGAAAAAGCCTTTTTTGGATTTTTAGTTTTATGAATGCAAATGCTAATTTCCACTTGTTCTTTGGCAAGGGAGACAGGTATGAAGGGAAAGTTCTGGACTAATTTCAAGGGTATGGAAGCCAACTGGAGGCCTAACCTAAGCTTAGATGACCATTTCTTCTCAATTCGGGCTTAAAAACAGGTAGTTACAGGGTTTCCTGTAGTACTATAGGATGTCCTAGTTCTACTACGGGATGCCCTGTTTTACTGCTAGAAATAGGTTGAAAGCTTATAAGGAGGTAAGAAATGTAGAATGAAGTGTGGGAAAGGTGTATGATGGGGAAATAAGGCATGTAGGATGTGTGCACTATCCAAGCCTCAGTCAAATGCTTCAAGATGGTTGGATTTTCTTAAGGAAAATGCCTACTTTTCTTACAAAATAAGGATTCAGATTAGGGTTTGGTGGACTTTGGCAGCGTAGGTGGAGAAGACTTGGATGAGACGAATGAGATGAAGTCTCCTTGTAGATTAGAATCTCATGCAATAACTTACACTCTTTTCTTCATTTATGCACAATTTCATTTATACATGGAAAAGATGAGTTGAATGGAGGAAAAACAGAGTTATCAATAGTTAATGGCTAAGTTTATGAATTGAAGTGCTTCTCAACCATAGCAAACTCAAGAGATAAAAATTAAAAGTGCAGATACTTCTAAGAAATTTAGAGGCAGTGATCTTATTCAACAAGAAACCCTAGGTTATGAAGTAATCAAACGATAAATTTGTTTTTTTGGCAGTGTGAATCGAACCCTCCAATCATGATCCGATAAGGGAGATGAGGTGAAGGCCACTATCACAAGATTTTCTGAAGTATTTAATGTAATTATGATACCACTGATCTATCTATCCACAAATGGAAGAAAACTAAGTAATCATCAAATACTTGTAGATTAATAAAACCAAAATCACTTCAACAGCTAACGATGAAAGTAATCTAAGCATACATATACAGAAAGAGGAACCTCTGTTGTTAGGGTTGGGCCCTAACCCAAGAGATTCAACCCTCTAAGTCAACTCAGTGTTGGATCAAGGGAATGCTTATCATTTTCATTAAAATATCAAAAATACATAAGAGTTATCAGTCACAATGTCTTAACATGAAAATGCCACTTGGCTACAACAAAAAAAGTCGAATCCTAATGAGGCTCTAGGCCTTCTTATTTATACAATTGAAGCTACCAACAACTTCCTTAAATTTAGGGAGTCTTGGCTCCCAACTCAAGATCAACTTGTCTTCAACTATCACTGGCTTGGCTACCAATGACCTCAGTGGCTTGGCTGCTTATAACTTTGAGCTGATGAGATCTGGTGGAGGAATCTCCGAGTGAGTGAGGAGTTAAGGAGGGAGATCTAATCTCCTAAAATTCTACTTTTCTTGTCTAATTCGACTTACTGCACTTTAATTAGCCAAAATTGCTCCAAATCCTACAATTAATGCACATTAGGCCACAAGACATAACATCTCATCTTTGCTCTTCTCACTAAGCAAAATCTAACAAAACATGTAAAGAAATGTGAGAAAAGTTTATTTTAATAAGCTGGAGAGTGGCATTAAGGTCCATATAATTTACCCATTGATGAGCCCCATCACATGGCTCTTGTCACTCAGTTAACTCATTAAATTTGAGTTGGAGACACTTGAGTTCAGTTATACATGATTGATTGCTAATTTTTAGCAATATATTTGAGTTAATTTGAGCTATTTTTCAGTGTAACTAGTTCTCACTATTAGTAGAACTAGTGGAGGTTCATTCAAGGGTGTGTAACTTTTTTCACACTAGGTGACAAGGGTGTGTAAATTTTTTCACACTAAGTAATCATCCATTTAACTGATCAATCAACCTAAATTAACTCATGCATGCAAATAATTCGAGTTCCAGTTAATAGTGGAGTTCAAGGGCAATGTACTATCAGTTGTAAACTAGTCAAAGTTGTACAAGTGGTGCATGCAGTCATAGAATTGACCTAAAGTAATTGCGCAATCTAGATGAGGGAATTTCCTAATTAATATGGGAATAATTCCCAAGGGAACAACCCAAGGAATTAGGAGCTTGGGAAGGCTTGAAATTGGCTAAGTATTGGCCAAGTTCAGTCAGTCAAAAAGAGGATAGAAGATACAAGTGCAAGTTGAGCTCAAGCTTGAGTAGAGCATATTGTATTCATCCAGATTATTTAATTAATGCAATATAGATAGTAAGGGGTTTTGAGCAGTTTCTTTCCCCTAGATAAATCTCTTTGTATTTGTGTTGAATCTTGATGCATGTTAATTATTTGTGCTCTCGATCGTTAATTTACTTCCACATATTAGTAGAGTAGTTTCTAGTCTTTTGATTTAGAAAATTTCATGAAAAATTTAGAATTTACACATTAATTTCAAAGTTTTCATTATAGGAGGATCAAATTTGAAGATCAATGTTACAGGTTTTCTACGGGATTGAGAAGATGGCTTTCAATGGACTCAAGCTCAAGTATGCTTTGGAAGGAACCACAAATTTTGTGGCATGGAAGATCCACATGGAGGCAGTATTGGATGATAATGGGATGCTAGAATACATCAAGATATATGTAGAAAAATCCTCAACATCTTATGCCCAATATCTTGCTTAGTGGAAGAATGATATGGCTAAAGCGAGGAGCATCACATTTGAGGGAATTTGAGATCATATTGTCTTGAATCTCCATAGGAAAGAGACTTTTTTCGTGATGTGGAAAAAACTGACAAAGTTGTTTGAGAACAATAGTGACCACGGGAAGATGGCACTCAAGGACAAGTTTTGAAGTATTAAGATGCAAAAGAATGAAACAATATACTACCTGAGCAAGTTTACACAGTGTCATGATGAACTTGTCGAGGTCAGTGTTACTATCCCTCAAGAAGATCTAGTAGCTCTAGCCCTCTTGGGCCTTCCCAAGAGCTGGCATATTTATCAAGATTCAATAAATGGTAGAGAGAAACTACCAAGTTGGAGCGGTCATGGTCTGATCTAGTGCAAGAAGAAATAAGGTGCAATAACAAAGATGGTATCTCTTCCAAAGAAGAGGAAGAGAACTTTGAATTAGTCAACAAGGGAAAGAAGGTCAAAGGGGATAATTCCCAAGGTGAGGCCCATGCATAAATTTGAGGAGAAAGGTAGATATTAGTGATGTTAAGGTTGAGAGGGAGCATGATTTAGCTCTCAAGAGGAAGCCTCAGCCAGTTGGCAGTTGGGTTGACCAGGAGGATGAGGAGGAGGAGGATCAATCAAAGACCTTCTGTAAGGGGATAGTTCGAGCTAAGTGGGTATAAGGATCACACAAAACCATACCTCCAGGCATGAGGTGGTGCGATGTGAAGCCTTAGTCCAAGAGTTGTAGAAATTTGGGCAAGGTCCATTGAGGTGTTCTCCTCATGGATCATTACCTTGCTACGTGGCCCCACAATATTTAGGAGCAGTAGGATTAGTGTCAGTCAAATACTGAGGAGTGCATAGGAGATTTTATAGCAGAGCAAAAGGCTAAGTAGCAGAGCCAACAACAACACAATTTTCCCAGTAGACAGTTGCAGACATAGTTGATTCAGTTTGTGTTTTATTTTTTGGATGCTTCTCAATTGCGGATGTTGCAGTAGCAGCAACAACGGAGAGAAGTGTTGAATGAATTACATTCCAAAGGTGCTATATCGAGGTAGATGATAATCCTTTTCTTGCTGAGAGGGAGTGTTTAAAATACAGCAAGAAAATCCTAATTTAATTTTTCCTTGATTAAATTAGGAGAAAAATCGAATTTCAATTTCAGTAAAATACTTGGAGGTAGTTAACTGAGGTGACATGGCTCTTTTCACTCAATTAACTCAGTAAATTCGAGTTGGAGACACTTGAGTTCAGTTATACATGAATGATTTATAATTTGTAGCAATCTATTTCAGTTAATTTGAGTTATTGTCAGTGTAACTAGTTCTCACCTTCAGTAGAACAAGTGAAGGTTCAGTCAAGGGTGTGTAACTTTTTTCACACTTAGTGACAAGGGTGTGTAATTTTTTTTCACATTGAGTAATCATCCATTTAACTGATTAATCAACCTAAATTAACTCATGCATTTAGATAATTCGAGTTCCATTTGAGATTGGAGTTCAAGGGCAGTGTATTATCAGTTGTAAACTAATCAAAGTTGTACATGTGGTGCATGCAATCAGAGAATTGACCTAAAGGAATTGGGCAATCCAGATGAGGGAATTTCCTAATTAATAGGGGTTTAATTTCTGAGGGAACATCACAAGGAATTAATAGCTTGGGAAGGCTTGAAATTGGCTAAGTATTGGCCAGCTTCAATCAGTCAAGCAGAGGATATAAGATACAAGTGCACGTTGAGATCAAGTTTGAACAAAGCATATTGTATTCATCCAAATTATTTGATTAATTCAATACAGATAGTAAGGGGTTTTGAGCATTTTCTTTCCCCTAGATAAATATATGTGTATTTGTGTTGAATCTTGATGTATGTTAATGATTTGTATTCTCGATCATGAATTTACTTCCGTGAATCAGTAAAGTAGATTCTAGTCTTGAGATTTAGAAAATTTCAAGAGAAGTTTAGAATCTAAAAATTAATTTCTACATTGAGTACCAAGACAAGAAAATAATTTCGTCCAAAATTTCCAGTAAAAATGGGATCTCTGTTGCTTACAATAATCTATTAGTTTCCATGTAGCTTTTGAATTGTCTCCATAAATGTAGTAGCAACTATATTGGCTTTAAAAGGATGAGATAATGCACAAAAATGTGCATACTTGGTAATTATATCAACTACCACCATGATGAAACTCTTTCCTTTGGGCTTCGGTAAACCTGTGATAAAATCCATTCAGACCTCCTCCCAATGCTAACTTGGAATGCCTAATTTTGTAACAAAACTAGGGTCTTAATTGTTTCAAGTTTATTTTGTTGGAAAACCAAACATTCTGCCGCAAACTTCTAAATATCATATTTAAGGCCATCCCGAAAAAATTCCTTCTTGACCGTGGGTTATGTTTTTAAAATATTGAGTTCCCACCTAAAGGAGAGGTGTGCAATTCCAAAGGAATCTTTTGTTTGAGTTGGGAATTCTCACATAGATATAAGTGATCTTTGTACCATAATGAATCATTTTTCTAGATAAATGTATCTAATGTACTAGGATCTTGTTGCAACTTTTGAATGGGTATCCATACCTCTTCGTCATTCTTCCATTCCTCGCTTGCTTCAATTATCCAATCAGGTTGGATAATCGAAATGGCATAGAGAAATGCTTCCACATCATCATCCTTTCTTGAGAGTGTATCTGCAACAAAATATTAGTCTGATTTTTTATAGATGATTTCAAAGTCATAACCCAACATCTTAGTGACCCACTTTTGTTTCTCTTCTGAAGATAATATTTGTTCCAAGAAGTATTTAAGACTATCATGATCTGTTTTTACCTTGAAGTGCCTTCCCATTAGGTAAGGGCGTCATTGCTTCAGGGCATCTAGCATTGCCAACATTTCCTTCTCATAAATAGGTTTGTGTAAATACCTTCCCTTGATTAGATGGCTTCCAAAAGAAATGGGTCTTCCTTCTCGCATTAAAAAAAAACCAATTCCATTTCCTGAGGCATCACATTCCACCATAAAGTTTTTTGTGAAGTCTGGAGTAGCTAAAACCGAAGATTGTCACATTTCTTCATTAAGATGTTCAAAGGAATTAGTTGCTTCTGGACTCCAAAGAAATGCATCTTTCCTCAATAATGTTGTTAGAGGTGTTTGTATTTTCTCATCGTTCTTAAAAAACTTGCCATAATGCCCTGTCAACTCAAGAAATCCTTGAAGATGCTTTAGGTTTGTGGGAATTTTCCATTCCTTGATGGCTTTAATTCTGTTAGGATCTACCTTAACACCCTCATGAGATACAATATGGCCCAAATATTACACCTCATGTACCCCAAAGAAACATTTGGAGGTTTTCATATATAATTACTTCTCCTCCAATAGTTTGAGCACCCTGTCAACATGTTGAACATGATCCTTCCAAGACTTGTCGTAGATTAGTATATCATCAAAAAATACTAACACAAATTTTCTAAGGAAGGGTTTGAAAATGTAATTCATCAAACCTTGTAATGTGGAAGGTACATTAGTAAGGCCAAAAGTCATGATCAAATGAATTGAATGATTAAGATTATGAATAGGTGGGATGCCTTTGGGAATCTCAAATGTCTTGGAATGATTGTCCAAGATTATTTGGAGATTTGGAGAAACAAATGATTTCTATGTTTGAACATCTAGTGAGCATAATTTTGCAATTATGCCTCATTGTACTTTCTTCAAAATCTTTGTTATGCCATTAGAGTTTATTATCCTTCCTGGTTTCCCTATGATGCCCCTTTTCCCTCCCAGGAAAATTTCAAGAAAAGTTCTTGAAAATTAAAAGCTATCGTCCCCAAAGATTGTAATCATTAGACTCCTAATACAACATCAGCACCACCCATTGGAATGGAAATCATTGGAATATTCAATACATATTCCCCCATGGTTAGATTGATATTATGACACTTCCCTGAGCAATTTATATTTCCGCTATCTGCAACCATGACTTGACATTCTGGTGCTAGATATAGAAAGCAACTCAATTCCTTGACTATCTTACAATGAATAGAATTGTGGCTACTATGGTAATTGATCAACACTATTACCTTTTTTTCTTGATATATCCTTCTATCTTGAGAGTTTGAGGAGTGGTAATTCCTACCAATGCATTACAAGGTATAGTCAGATTCATTTCTTCTTTCTCTAGGGTTGGCGCCTGGTGTATATACTCTTCTTTTAATGTTTCTAGTTCATTTTATTCCTCTTCATAATCAATGTAAAATAACTTCTTCTCAGCACACTTATGACCCTTAGTGTATTTTCTATCACAACTGTAACAAATCCCTTATGCTCTTTTTTCATCCAGTTGTTATGGTGTCAACCTTGTAGGTTGTGGGAGGCTAGGAGCAGCAACACTTCCATCTTTATAGTTGTGAGTGGTATACTTCCTCACTGCATAATTTTTCTTTCAAATTTTTCGCCACCTTGAATGCCTTCTCCAATGAATCTAGTTCCCAAAGGCGAACCTCGTGTTGGATGTTATCCTCTAGAGTCCCTATAAAGACATCAATCCTATTCTCCTCTAGAATATCCTTTACCTTTATATTCAATCTTTGGAAGTATTGAATGTTCTTCGTCATTGAGCCCTTTTGTTTGAGATTTATAAATTTTCTAAAGAAGGTATTTTCTCTTTGTATCCTCAAAATGTGCTACCAATTCTTCTGCAAAAATTGTCCAAGTGACAACTGATTTACGAGAACAAAGCCATTGATACCACACAAATTAATTTTTTTCTAAATATAAAAATTCAAAGCACACCTTTTATGTGTGTGGCACATCACATAGATCAAAGAATTTCTCCATCTGAAGTATCCATGTTACGAGATCCTTTCCATCAAACTTCCTCAAGTCTATGTTTGGAATGTGGTGGGTGTTAATTTTTAGACTGCTCTATGTTATTTCAATTACTTTAGCCCAATTCAATTCTTTAATTAGTAATATTTCAACAATATTTAATATTTCCAATTATTAATAGTAAGAGAAGATATAACAGTAAACGCAATGACAAAGGAGACGATCAACACATCAACAAGAGACACCAGATTTGGTAAATTACCAGGGAAAAACCCACTACGGGGAAAACTATTTGAATTTCTTATTCTTATTAGATTGTCATAAAATGTTCAACAATGAGACCAATACAAAATCATCCAACAAAATTAACCCAAAAACATTCATAAATATGTTCCTAGCATCAATCCATATTAGATTTAACTTGTCCATCCCTCAGTCAACTGTGATCAAATGTCAAAATACAACCCTAGAACTCAAACACACGTAGGAAGAAGTGTGCATGCAGTTAATAACTTCCAACCACAAGGACGAGCCTGCCAGCCTGCAATTGTAGCCAAAAATTTCCTATGTCAAGCCTACAATTGTGACCCAAAACCCTAGAACATATATGAGCTTCGGACCTTGTAATCTCGAACCTCTACAAACCAAATTTCTTGACCCAGCCTCATAAATGTACGAACCATTCAGTTAAGAAGAGTAGAAGAAGATGCTTGGTGATTTCCAAATGAGCTTGAGGTCACTTGTATTTATAGGCTTCTAAGGGAAACCATTTTCGTAATAGGGAATTTCTTCAAAAAACACACTTTCCCTTGTCCAAATTGAGCTCTTCAATAGTTAAAATTGGTCCTCTCAAAAAGAGTTATCTCGTCCCACGATTGGAATTTGTCACTGAGCTTCCAAAAATTAACATTTGGTCTTAAACCCAATTTTGGAGTCTCTAAAATCATATTTCATATTCCTTTCGTCCTCATCCTGATTTCATGGAGTACCTTGTCACCACTAAGAATCATTTCTTATAACAACTTTATCAAACCTTCCTTCAAACCTTCTCGTCTACTTTTAAACCATTCTTCAAACCATCCATCCTAGCTTTCGTGTCTACTTTTAAACCATCCTTCAAACCTTCCATGTTACCTTTTACTTTTTCTTCTAAACCATCCATCTTAGCTTCCAGTTCATTTTTGGTTACTCTTTGTGAGAGCGAAATTTGTTGCACTTGGTCTTGTAAATTTGATAGATCATGTTGCATTTATTCCTCTTATTCAAGCTTCATAGTAGATCTTTTTGATTGTTTACTAGGCGTATCCATTTTTTTGTTTCGAAGTATTTTGGAATCAAATAATGATATATATGTTCATTGTGTCCTTTGAATCACTTCAAACTGATTTTACAAACAAAAGCTATGCAAAATTTTAAAAAAAATACACATCTTTTTCTTGATTTTAGGAACTCGATCTTGAAATTGCTGTATCTCTTCAATTTCGGCCTCCCAAGGTCTAAAATTGCGTCCTATGGTATCCCTCTCAGTCTTCTTTCTAATGCCATAAGTCAGACTAATATTGGATTCTTCAATTGCAGTTATGTCAAATCTCCCATTATGACCTGATTATGGACTGGTACAGTAGAGGGAACTTGTATGGGATGCCACGTGTCACTTTTTCATCGTACTTCCCTAAAATTGATACATGAGAAGCTACATTCCATGCACTTTCGATCACTTTTTATGAAGTTAAAATCTGATACTCAAATAGAACTTTATGACGATTTTCCCCAAGTCACCTGTTTGAGACTAAATTTTGGAGCATGCAGAAAACCTAACTTCTTCAGAACATATCTTAGAAAATATAGTGAACCAAGATATAGAATTTTTACACAAAGTTCATGAGGATTTCGACTCCATGTGGACAAAATTTAAGCATCTGAAGCTTCATAGAATATATATATATATATATATATATATAGAGAGAGAGAGAGAGAGAGAGAGAGAGAGAGAGAGAGAGAGAGAAAAAATTCTAAGATAACTTGTTTGAAGCAGTTAAACCCTAGAATCCAAAGCTTTGAAACCAAATGTTATGCAACCATATCATAACACATAAGAAATATAGATCAATGACTTGAAAATTAGCCTATTCGAGGGGAAAACCTCCTTTACATCACATAAATGAACAATTCTTGGATGATTCAAATGACAATACCTCCTTGGTATATATAGGAGTCTAAGGGGTCACAATATAATCAAAGCCTACATAACAATAATAATTTAAGGACACAACAATAACAATAATGGGATTTTATGGGGCATAATAATAAAAATATGGAGGCTACATGGGCAAAACAATAACAATAAGGGGGATGCACTAATATTATAGGGACCTAACAATCAATGAAAACACTTCCTTTGTTATTGAAAAAATAACATTGACTACATTCTGGTCTTGAATTACAACAAGAGTCAGCCACAATCACAACATCGACACCAAGTTTAATTTTCAAAGTTATAGCAATGGTGTTGCATATTGGAATTGCAACAACGTGAGTTGCAACACTGAGAATTGTAACAATTTTGTTTGGTTGTCAATTGTAGCAACAATGCCAAGTAGAGTTGCATCCATTATATTCCATCAGTTGGATTTGCAGCAATAAGAATTTAACAAAGCTGTGAAAATGGGAGTTGCAATAACTAGAAATCAGCAATATAAAATCAACATCACCCCTTTAGATGATAGCACTTCCTTTTTCATCATTTTTTTTACATCAATAACATCATCTATTCAATAGTATTCACTTTATAGTCAAATATTTTACTCTTACATCAAGTATCATGTTATCAAAATACTTTAAATTCTTTCTAATAGAATCATATCTCCTCTTACCCTTCTAAAATAGACCAAAATTCCGTATTAAGACTCCTGGAGAGCCCTTTACACCTAGCCTACAATCCTATTTGACTAAGAGATTAAGAAGTTAACCTCCTCCTACCTCTTATCTGTACATGTGTAATACATATCCATAACAACCATGATCATTTACAATAACCAGGACTAAAATCTAATATTCCTATTTTCTTCAAAACACATCATGAACATATGAGGTTCCAAAGGTAGGCATGTGAGTATTGTACAATCATCACAACTAGATTTATCCTTTCATCTCAGAAACAACCATCATATAGGTCATTATATCCATTTAGAAGGAAAAACCATATATTGTTACACAGTATTTTGTCACACCTCCTGTTCACTCCTTGTTTCATATCCCGAAGTGCCAAAATGTTGACAAATGTGAAGTATATCCATCATGATAAACAGACAAAAACATCCCTGAAAAACCAAAGGAAAACTGCCCTGAGTCAATTCTGAAGAAGGTTAGATAAAACCCTAATTTTTAGGGCCAGCGCTCTTTTCTCCACTGGTTGCCCATGTTGATGGAAGGTTGTACTGCTTTACCCTAGTGCTTCCAGTGTGAGTATTGATATGAAAACCCATGTTGAACATCTTCTAGCAGGTTTTCCTGAAATGGGGAAGAAGCTTCGTATGCTAAAATTTTGAGAACATCGAGCTGGATATTGGTTGTTGTAGATATGGTCAAGCTCTCCCATTTGGAGCTCTCGATCTTATCATTATGGGCCTTCCCCTTGATATGTGGACCTTCCTTCCTCTTTTTTGGATCCTAACTCCCTCTCCCTTAAACTCCCTTCCACCTCCAAATGGTTGGTCATTGATTGCTTGCATTCCTATACTAAGATTATGCCCAAATGCTGCCCATTCTAACTTGGAGGATTGCTTGAAGAGTATTTTCTTGGACTTGGACATCCACCAAAAGGAGGTCTCCAACATCAAGTCATAGGTTGTATGCTTCCCTTTTTAGCTTATTAATATATACATCTGATGTTCACTTTCCATAATTGTGTAAATGCTTATGCATTTAGCTTAATACTCCTTGATCTATTAAGTATTTTATGTTTGATGTATGCCATATATGCTCTTGTACCTTGTATTTCTCTTTGATATTTCTTGTAGGTACTTGGATGTGAAGAACAAGTAAGAAGTGAGCCTGGAAGCGAAGGAATCAAATTCATCTCCAAAGGATTGAGCGATTACCATCAGAGTGAGGTCGGTCACTCTCTCTCTGCATTTGTTAAACATAAGCTAGGAAAGTGTATGTTAGTTTGTTTAGTTTATTGCTAGATCCACTCATTGGGCTAGAGAGATCACCTTTGTCCGTAGAGGGGATTTTCCTTCACAGAAAAATGGCGACTCCACTAGGGAAGCTATAGCCTCTTCAATCTCTTTTTTTATATGATCTCTTGATCAGTTTGACCAATCGTTGAGTTCTCAGTTAGTTTGAGAATGTATAGGTCTGCATAGTCACTGATTACTACCCTAGAGTGCTAAGTTTGGAGTGTTTGTTGAAATTTTTTTTGTTTTTTCCCTATTCCTTGCCCACCGCATTTTTTACTCAAACATTCGTGCTTCTGGTGCATTTTCCTTTAAAATAGTTGCATTAAACCCCTGTTCAACACGAGTTTGGCCATTACAATCGTGTTGATCTCAAAGATTGGTGAAAATTAGGGTTTCCCTGTTAAAATCCAGTGTGTCTTAGCCCCTGAAGTCCTTTTTCTTGTTCATTGTGATTGGATTTATTGGTGTTTTGTCTGATTATCTTATTTGATTAGCCAATTCTTGTATCTTAATCTTTCAAGTGTTTGGAGTGAAATTAGATTGATTCTAGAGTTTTTAGGTCATTTGATTATCACTTGCCGCTTGTAAGTGTCACTAATTTTGTAGTTTGTTGATTGATTAGATCTTGTTATTTGTTAAAATCATTCAAAACGTCAATTTGCATTAGTTTTGGCTTGTCTTTTGCAAAGTTGTTTTTTTATTGCATTAGGTCATCTTGCACTTGAAAAATCATCTTTGTTATTTATCGAACATAGATTACGTTGTTTGGTTTACAAGCTGAAAAGGGTGCATTGTTTATTCATTCAAAAGAGAAAAGTGAAAGACATTTTCATTTAAGTGCTTTTGGATTTGAGTTGGTGTTTCTTTGATTGGTGCATTGTTTGCATTAGGAGCATTTTAATCAAATCTTCATTTTGTTGTAGTTGGTGCTTTAGTTGCATTAGAGCATTCAAAATGTAAAGAAAAACATCATTTACATAAGTGCATCTTAGTAAAGTAAAAATCATTTTGCTTTCGATAAGTTGCATTTAGGATAGTGAAAAGTGGAAATCGATTTTACTTTTGGGTATTGCATTTTGAAAGCGAAAGCGAAATCTAGTGGAAGGCATGTTGTTTGATGCATTATTGATTGAAAATTCTTCCCTTGATTAGTATAGCTTTCATTGAAATGAAAAGTTTCCTTTTCTCATATAGTTGCATCATAGGATTTCAAGTGACATCATTTTGAGCCTTAAAACTGAAACTTAATTAAAGAAAAACATTAAAATTTACTCAATTAACCTAAGAAGTATATGGAACTTAACAAAAACATTTAGAGGTCTAGGCTAGAGACGTGTACCAATGTCTATAAACCTAGCAGCTGTCATTATCTGTCTGCATTGTATCCCAAGGGTGTAATCTCATTCCATGTACAGAAATATATAGGATCGTTCTCCAGTACTCTCGGGTATATCGGAGGCGCTCCACGTATGGAAGTATATGGGAATGCTCTCATCGAACGGTTATGCATTAGACAGTGCTAACACGGACTTGTGCTCCCCGTATCATCGCTTATATATTGGGAAACCCCACTAGGTTTTTATCCTTTAGCCACAGGTAACTGAGTCAGCGGCCTTGTAAACGTGATACAATGAACATAGCATTCGGGGAGATTGGTTGTCATATGTTAAGTCCTTGGTTTCAGCTAAGGTGTATATTACAGTTTACAGATACTTGGTAAACCCTCTTTCCTATCTTAACCAATTTTTTTTATTTTGTTTTGTTAATTTCTAAAACCAATTAATTGACCGTGGAAAAACATCCTTCTTGTGGAAATACTCTTTATTAGATCTTAGGTTGATACCAATGGCAACATTTCCTGAGTCTACCAACCAAGGAAACCCCCCTGACAGGAATCCTAATCCTTTTCCTTATTTTGGAAATGTTGGAGCTCCCTATATGGAAAAGTTGTCCCTTCTTGAAGTTACCATTGGTTTTCCAGTTTAGTTATTTTTAGCCTCGGTGATTCTGAGTTTCCAAACTACTTTTCAACCGAGTTCTCCTTCGCCTGAACAACATCAACCTCATGTTGATCCTAAAGTTGACCCGTTGCCTTCTTCCCTTGTTTCTTCACCCTCTTCTTCCTCTTCACTGGTGAAAGTCTGGATTCTAGTAACCAGAAAGCTAAGAAGAAGAAGAAGAAGGTGAAGAAGAAGAAGCAAAATAAGAAAGGGGAAAACCAAATAGTCATTTCTATGGATGCAACCAATGTAGAAAAATATTCCAATCAGCCCCGGAAATTGAAATTCCCTTGAATTTTGTGTAAGGGTAACCACCTTCTTAGAAATTTTCTTGGTATTCCCAAAGTCTTAGAAGTGTGGTCCATAGGTTCACATTGACCTCTGTCATCAACCTCTGGAGTTCATCCTGGTGACAAGCCCTCAACTAGTAACAATAAAGCTCATGGGAAAAAGGGAAAAATCAAATTTCCCAGTAAGTTGTGTGAAGGTAATCATCCCAGTCACCTTTTTCCTCTTATGGATGAAGCTTCCAAAGAGTTGGAAAACCTTACTGCTCATCTTTTGGATGCTTATTGAAAGCTTTCCCCTGATCCTATGCTAGTTGATCTAGTGGTTGATCAAAAGTCATCTTTGGTCAACCTCGCTCTCTCCAAAAGTGAGTCTCGTGAGTCTGTTCTCGACCAACCATTAGTTGAGAAAATGGTAGACCTGACTCCACTTTCAGTTAACCATACCTTTTAGGTAGAGAGTGAAACTCATATCACTCAGGGTCTTCCGGTTTCTTCAGTTTCGAATGAACTAGAGGGAAATCCTCTCATTCCTGAGGTGCATGAGAGAAGTTCTCATGTTCCCATAGAGCAAGGGGCAGCTCTCATGTTCCTATGACACTCCCTCCGAGTAGTTTAGCCACTTATATTGATTGGAGTTGACTAGAGGGATATCATCTTCCATCTTATGTGCCTTTCCATATTATAGTACATGCTTATATTATGGCCATACCAAGCACAATCATAGACGAGGGTGCATTTGTTAGTATTTTTTCCTCAATTGCTTGGCAAGCTTTAGTTTCTCATCATCTTGTCCCCATCACCCAGAATCTATTAGCTTTTAACAAAAGAATCAGTCAACCATTAGGGACCCTTCCTGAGTTGCCTATTAATTTGGGAGGAAAGATTGTCTATATAGACTTGATGGTTGTCCAAGGCCCGTTGGATTTTAGTCTACTCATTGTCAATGACTATGTTTATGTCATGGGAGCTCCTGTTTCTTCTAGAGTGTTTTTCTCCCTTCTGATGAGAACCTCTTAGAAGCCATGGCCTCTTTTGGTCTTGTTGTGGCCAGCAACAACCCCCCTCGTTCAATCTAGTATCAGCCACGATACTGAATGAATGGGGACCCTTAGTTAATTTTTAGGAAAAGAAAGGATTTCTTTTTGAAGTTACAACCATACGCTCAGAAAAGGTTTCTTGAATGTCCTAAGCCTAAGCCTGTGTTCATGAAAGCAAATCTTTAAGGTCGCACCACATAAGGATAAGAAACACCTTCGTTTCCCTTCTAAAGACCAATATGCGCGCCGCCCCAGTGTTAATAACAACATCGCATCGCAACATACTAGCATCCATAAAGAAAAGCTTACAAATCGGCCGATATGCGATATCGCGATCGTGCGATCGCATATCGCAGAAATGAGGCAGGCGAAGTTTGGCAAACATTGAATTATTGCGATCTACGATATTGCGATCACTGCGATTTGCGATTGCGCGACATGCAAGGGTACGTTGGCAAATCATAAAGCACCTTAGTACGAATCCTTCGGGCACGTCACCCAAAGAAAAGCCACTTACTATAACCTGACTTGAAATTATGCGCTTTTAATGATAGTAATAAATTAGTTGTCAGTTATTAAGTGGAATAAAGATGCGTGCCTTGATGCGGATTTGCTTCACGTAAGGTGGCATATCTGATTATCTCTTGCATTTAAAACTCTCCCATCACCTTTCTGATCAGTCTTTCCATTTCACTCGTAACCTGCAGGAGCAAAGTGCGAAGGCAAATCAGACAGAAGCGCAAGGCGAAATGGGAAAGAAAAACAAAGCTCGAGGCTCCGAAACAAGAGAAAAAACCAAGGAGATGGCGCCCCTGTACACAGATACAGTCTGCAACAGAGATGCAGGTATCTCAACATGGGAAGGCATGTATAGGCTGTTAGAAGAAGAGAACCCTAGAATAATGAAGGTAACTGCTGCTGTCGCTGGTGCATCACGTCCTTCGGAGGCATCCCTAGAAGACCTAGCGTGTTCTTTCCTCCATAGAATAGCGGCAAGGTCGAAGATCCTACCATATACAGACATGATCAAGTGGATTCTAGATGATGCGGAATTGGCAAATAGGAAATTCAAAGTCCAGGGACATGGGCTCGTGGGATCGTTTGCTGCTCAAGACCTGAAGCTCATGTATCATCTTCCTGAACCGCAAGCGACCTATAATGAACAGTTTGTTAGGAAGTTCGCAGTAGAAAATCCGGATCTATCAGACACCACTAAAGAATGGTCAAGAAGAGATGAGCCGTTGAAAAAGGATAAAAACGGTATGTACAGCACTGGTTCCCTTACCTCTCCATATTGTTTTGCTGCAGCCATGCTCTGTAGATTATTTGGTATGCCCGATATCAATAAGTTTTCATCTGAATGGCTACCATTAGTTGACGCCGCGACTAACTCCGAGATAGTAGATTGGGCCAAAATCCTTTCTGATACTCTATACACGGCGGTTGTCAAATACCGTTCTAAGAGATCCTTCTCCCAAAGGGTCTATCCTCCTTTCTATTTTTCTGCCTATATAATGGACTATGTTTGTCTTGTATCAAATTTTCCTACCATGGGTTGGAAATGGACTACCCAAGACCCATTGCCCATCCATCTTTATCATAAAGTCTTATGGGATTCCCAGTTTGCCCCTCATTTTTACCAGATTTGCCATGGCCTCATATTGCCCATACATAGAATAATATATGATAAGGATCCCCCAAGGTGCTCTCTCGAGGCCCAAATTGACATCATCCCCATCGCGAGATGGTTTGGGGAAGAATGGTTTACCTACATTCGAGTTTTTGGAAGCACTGTACCTCCACATGTCCTACCCTTGTATGTCCCTGATAAACTGTTGGCCCGGGAAATCGCTTATCAAACTTGTTCTGAAGGCGGCTTAACCAAGGAACTAAAGGACAAAAAGAAGGCCATTTGGCCTCAATTTCCCGTCACTTGTGGGGCCTTCTCTTTGTTCGATGTGGGACACGCTTTTGACGAGGTGGAGAATGTGACGTGTCTTCAATTATTTAAGTTCTCATCAAGACCATTCAACCCAAATAAAGCGGCCCAGGAATTTACAATCAACGTCAAGATAAGAGTGTTCTCTGGGATGAAAGATCTGTTCGATGATCTCTTTCAGAGTAAAAGCTCGCTCAAAGAGATTTTGCAAGAAGCTCAGTCGAGGTTGTCTCCAGACGACCTCCGGAAATTCATGTTATATAGAGAGAGAAGGCTGGCTAGTATTCCACTAGAAAGACTGCGAGTAGCTACTAGAGAATCGACTCCGAGCATCAGCCTCAGTGAAAAGTCCAGCACTTCCAGATCTAAGTCCAGCGCCGCAAGAGAAATATCTGAACATCCTGAAGAGTCTGTGCACGACAAAGAAAAGAATGAAGAAACAACCAAAGACACAGCTCAGTCAAGTACGATGGCTCAACAGCAAGTTATCGCCTCACCACCAAGAAACGTTCCCCCTCCTGTCGTCGAAACACCTCTTGTCACAACAGAGTTGGATAAAGAGTGGGAAACCTTCAATGAATTAATTAATCTTGAAGGGCAAGTCCCGAAGACACCTGTGGGCAATACACAGGTGGTGCAAGAAGTCGTCTCGACCATAGTCAGTAGCGCCGCAGAAGCAGAACACCTTCCTATCGCTCCATCCTCAGAACTTCTACTCAACGTAGAAGAAATTCCTCCACTGGACATATTCTACAGTCCCCAGCACAAAGCAGTTGTAAGGAGACAAAGAAAGAAGAGAAAGCTTGAGAATGCACTGTCTCAAGATGCTGAACATCTAGACGTCTTATGGAAAGACCCAAACAATAATCCAACCGAGAATCTCACGCAGCTGTCTCAGATTGCAGGAGCATATGCTTTTGCAACTATCGACAAGGCCTCTGAAGTTCAACAACTCCTAAAAGAACATGAAAATCAAATACAACTGCTACAACAACAGTTGCAACAAGCTAGCGCAAACACTGAAGCTTCCAGACAGCTCGAAAAGCTACAGGAAGACTTTTGCCAGATGCAGGTAAGCTATCAAAGAAGTCTTGAAGAAAAAGAAAAGAAACTGCAGACGGTGCAAGAAATGCATAAAGACGAACCTAAGCTGGCAGAGTTTATTTCAGAGTCCATCGGCTTGAACGAGAAACTATCACAGCAACAGGAAGATATGGTACGTAGAATATCACAGTGGAGACACTTTTGTCAACTAAGCGACAGGATCACCAGCCAGGTGGTGGAATTGCGGAACGACTATGATCAAAACAACAAAAGAGTAACAGAATATTTGACTTGGCAAGATGATGAGGAAGGGAAAAGAGCAGGGGCACCCAAGATTAATGAAAATCACAAGGATCTGCTCTTTAATAAATGAGACGAACAAATCACACAGGCGGAGGAAGCAGCAGAGACAGCGGCGACACAAGCGAGCATCCTTATCGACTGTGTAAATGAAAATTTACACAGAGCCAATTTGATTTCAGAGACCACCCCGGGATACCTACCGAGAAAGTTGCAACTGGAGATAGAATGGAAGCAGAAAGCGTAGGCAAACGGGAAAACAATCCAGGCATTGGCTAGACTAAATTGGGAAAGTTATTGGACATACTTAGTTAAACCGCACAGCCAATGCATGACAGTAAGATGCATCATGAACGCAGCCGAGAAGGTAGTGCCAGCTCTTATGGATGTCGTTTTCGCAGCCCAGCTAAGCGCAAAAATCAGTCAGCCTACTCTTCTCAAGCCTATGCTTGACAGCTGCAACTTCAAAGACCAAGTTCACAAGTAATTTCATTTAGAATGTTGTTTTTTCCTTTTTAACTAAATTAGAAAAAGGGCGGTCATTTGAGAACCGTATCCTCAATTTTGTAATAATACTATTATTAGAATTAGGAAGTAGTATTTTAACCCTTCTCATTGCATTGGAGAAGGGTCCAGAAATTTGTCAAAAACTTGTCCTCAGAACATGCACTTCTGCACCCTCAGAGGAGGTTTTGATGAATGGAAGGATCGAGATTTATTTATGTTTGCATTTTAATGTCTGCTACTGATGTTGCACTACTGTACTCTTAGTAGATATTAGGACAAGTAGAGATAAATCATTATTGCTTGAAGTCTGTGAGTAAAAATCAGTCATAAATGGTACTTTTATCTCTTGACGAATTTCTGCTTATATTCTTAGAGTGATATGCAGCTGATATTGTTTATATGTTAATGTGTGAACATATGGGTTATCATTTGGCACTTTTGTACGGTGGGCTCATTTATTTATGCTTGACATGTGAATGATTTATTTATTCGATATGTTGTTCACAACTGTTTTGTTTAACTTCTTATGCAGAATGGTTCATCTTAAATGGTTTATATTCTTGTGATAGCTGAATGATCTTTATTACCAGTTATTATATGAAATCTTTCTAAATCGCATAATGGAGAAGATATATCCCGGGTTAGTGTAGATTACATATGTTGTTTTCATTAGATTACTGTAGCTTAGAATTAGTTTGCATGTTAGATTTAAATTAGTTTTAGAATGCTTCCAGAATCAACATAATCAAACTCTACACACACACACACATCCCATGCATCAGGAAGCTGGTCCCGTTACCCCCAGTCGGACCCGCTACAACAAACGGACAAGGAGCCGCCAACCAGGTTCCGGACCGGGTGGGTATCCCCCTTGTTGTTGACCCGATTTCGGGGCCCTCAACATATTTGGCGCTAGAAGGAGGGCCTGAGCATATTGTCTGTTGGAATGTTTTTAAATTAGAAATCTTGAAACAGGATGGCTACTCATAGAATTCCTATTTGGAGTTGCATCCATGTTCCTGCCTCTTCCAACACTCCACCAGATGTGGTAAGGCTATTGTCTCAGGTAAAATTCAATGGTAAGAATAATTCCTCTGCATTCCACCATGCCCTGCAATTCATTCAAAGAGCTTCAAGTTCTGATATCCAGAAAATTGATGAAGGCGTTTTGTACAAGATTTTTACTCTTACATTCACAGCGGAAGCTAGAAAATGGTGCAGAAACCTCCCAGTTGCATCAATCCATAGCTGGGACCAATTCGTTAGGACTTTCATCTTGGAATTTGATTGCTATGAATACGACCAGGTCTATGATGAAATCGACTATCTGCGGAAACAAAACGAACCCGTAAGGGATTTCAATATGCGATTTCATCTTAAATGTCTACAATATGACCTCGAGAATGAGCTCACCGATGAAGAATCTTCAGATTGTGACGAGTATTTCCTACCTCCTGTATCTGACCAAACAGAGATTAGCCTAGGAGTCTTGCATGCTATAGTACCAGAAAACAAAGACGAAAATACTGAAAGGGAAACTACCTTGGAACCAGAAGATGACTTTGACATAGAGTCAGACAATATCATTTCAAATCAACAAATGCTGATCCCAAGGTTAGATCCACCAACTGTTTCTCTTTCAAAAAATATCGGCACAAAAAGGTATGATCTAAAGCCCGATGCTTATAGTGAATCTGATGAACAAAATTTATTTGATGTTTTTAAATGCATTATTCCAGATTCGCATTTTTCTCTTTACCCCAATGTTTTTAGTGATGACGATTTCCCCCCTCATAATATCAAGCATATCTCAACAGACACAGAGGGTTATTCAAACAAATCATCATTGGGTTTTCAAAATAAAGAGACCACTTTAGCACAGCCTTTGATCAATATCAAACGAGAGTTGCCTGACCTCCCTTGTCTGAAAACATATAATGAAAAAGAGGAACCTAGGGAAAACTGTAAAGTCTTTCGGGATAGTTGCTTTGACAATTGTGATGATGTTGGGTTATCACAAGTAACTCATCTAGGGTCAGTTAATAAGGAACATCTTAGATCAGGAACTATTCCATCTGACCCTCATCTCAAAGCAAAAGCTCATTTGAATAATTCTACTATCCCAGACAATACTCCGATCTATGATTCATATCAAGAGGAAAGCCCCATCCCTGCTCGCAATCATGACTTAGTTCCTGATTCACAAAACCTGGCCAGTTCTTGTGAAAAGCAAAAAGTTGCAAGTAACTCCCAGTTGTGCGATAACACTATTTGTATAAATACCCAATCATTTCTTTCTCACTTGCATTCATTTTGTACAAAATCGGATTTCTTTTTAAATTTTCAAATTTTTGATAGATTATATTTTAGCGATTTATATATGAGAACTTTCATTATCGCTAAAAGCTCAACGTCAACAAGCAACGGGTTACAAGCCATCGAAACTGAAAAACCCTTTTCACAATTTGACTCGTTATCCCTCCTATTGAAAGATCACCAATTCACATCAGAAATTCACCCTAATTTTTATGATCCAATAGGTACTCAGTTGGAAAAAACTTCTTATGAGAAAAGAAAATCAGACAGAATTCCAATTGAGGTTGTAGGTTCTTATTCCCTAGCCAACAATTTCGATCCAAGGGAAATTCGGTTCTTTTTACTGATACTTGGAAGATTCATACGGCTAGGAATAATAATGAATCGTTGGTTCCATTGGAAATATCATTTTACTTAGTTATTTCCTGTATATAGTTAGAATAGGAGTAGGAGTAATTTAGCTAGGTTGTTAGTTTTGCTTTCAATAATTGATAGGCAAAGTTATTTATATTCTCTACATGACCCTAGGGAATGTTTGCCTCTCTCAAGTAATGTTTGTTCTGGCTAAACGGCATTTGACGTTTACTAAAGACACCTTGTCTCTGTTAAAGATTTTGGACTTCGGCTCCTATAAACAGCAAATCTTTTGAGAATTTGATCTTTATTATCGATAGAAGTTTGACCCAGAAATGATGATAGTTTCAACTCCAAAAAATTAAAAGAAAGCTATCTCAGTGAAGAATTTGTTTTAGGTCAGCACAATGAAAGGTATCAATATTAAAATAAAGATTCTCTGTGAAAGCAGCCCTATCATTGTCGTCCAGAACTTTCTTAAGGAAAGAAAATTTGACTTCCTCCCTGCTGAAGGAAAACACAACATTCAGAGGAATGACCTAAAAAAGATGCTATATCTCAAAGAATAAGAGGTCTCATCACGAGCCGACTTATCATGATCACAGATATTATAACTTGCTGACTTTGCCAAGACTGTCTACCAAAACAGGGCAATGACTCAAGATTGTTGCAATCAAAAGACAAGGGGTCTCATCACGAGCCAGCTTGCTCAGCAAAAGTGTAAATCAGGTGAATGACTGTGTCATAATTTGGCCACCAAACCAAGACATTGTTCTTTAGAGAATAAAAAAGGAAAAAGCATCAAGAAAGGGATTCTTTCTGAAAAAGTTGTAAATAACCTGAGGCAGGATAAAGGATCATTCCTGGATAATAGGTAACCCTGTCGAGGCTATGGACGCCTGCTGGCAGCAGTGGCTCTACCTGTGACAAAGGAGCATATTTAAGAAGGACTGATACATAGAGAACACTTTATTTTTATGTTTTACAGCACCAAGTAATGACTGATTTAAATTCGAATACAATCTGGGGATGCAAGTAATTGAGCTAGAATGGAGCTGAAACAAAACATCATTGACGCTTTGAAGTATCATTTGTTTTTTATCTTTTTATAATAAAGTTCAAATTTCCTGAGAAATTTTTTTTTAGAAGTTTGAAAATGTCAATAGAAAAAGAGTAGAGATAACTGGTTCTCCCAAGTGAATCGCCAATTGTTGTGGCCAGCAACAACCCCCCTCGTTCAATCTAGTATCAGCCACGATACTGAATGAATGGGGACCCTTAGTTAATTTTTAGGAAAAGCAAGGATTTCTTTTTGAAGTTACAACCATACGCTCAGAAAAGGTTTCTTGAATGTCCTAAGCCTAAGCCTGTGTTCATGAAAGCAAATCTTTAAGGTCGCACCACATAAGGATAAGAAACACCTTCGTTTCCCTTCTAAAGACCAATATGCGCGCCGCCCCAGTGTTAATAACAACATCGCATCGCAACATACTAGCATCCATAAAGAAAAGCTTACAAATCCACCGATATGCGATATCGTGATCGTGCGATCGCATATCGCAGAAATGAGGCGGGCGAAGTTTGGCAAACATTGAATTATTGCGATCTGCGATATTGCGATCGCTGCGATTTGCGATTGCGTGACATGCAAGGGTACGTTGGCAAATCATAAAGCACCTTAGTACGAATCCTTCAGGCACGTCACCCAAAGAAAAGCCACTTACTATAACCTGACTTGAAATTATGCGCTTTTAATGATAGTAATAAATTAGTTGTCAGTTATTAAGTGGAATAAAGACGCGTGCCTTGATGCGGATTTGCTTCACGTAAGGTGGCATATCTGATTATCTCTTGCATTTAAAACTCTCCCATCACCTTTCTGATCAGTCTTTCCATTTCACTCGTAACCTGCAGGAGCAAAGTGCGAAGGCAAAATCAGACAGAAGCGCAAGGCGAAATGGGAAAGAAAAACAAAGCTCGAGGCTTCGAAACAAGAGAAAAAACCAAGGAGATGGCGCCCCTGTACACAGATACAACCTGCAACAGAGATGCAGGTATCTCAACATGGGAAGGCATGTATAGGCTGTTAGAAGAAGAGAACCCTAGAATAATGAAGGTAATTGCTGCTGTCGCAGGTGCATCACGTCCTTCGGAGGCATCCCTGGAAGACCTAGCGTGTTCTTTCCTCCATAGAATAGCGGCAAGGCCGAAGATCCTACCATATACAGACATGATCAAGTGGATTCTAGATGATGCGGAATTGGCAAATAGGCAATTCAAAGTCTTGGGACATGGGCTCGTGGGATTGTTTGCTGCTCAAGACCTGAAGCTCATGTATCATCTTCCTGAACCGCAAGCGACCTATAATGAACAGTTTGTTAGGAAGTTCGCAGTAGAAAATCCGGATCTATCAGACACCACTAAAGAATGGTCAAGAAGAGATGAGCCGTTGAAAAAGGATAAAAACGGTATGTACAGCACCGGTTCCCTTACCTCTCCATATTGTTTTGCTGCAGCCATGCTCTGTAGATTATTTGGTATGCCCGATATCAATAAGTTTTCATCTGAATGGCTACCATTAGTTGACGCCGCGACTAACTCCGAGATAGTAGATTGGGCCAAAATTCTTTCTGATACTCTATACACGGCGGTTGTCAAATATCGTTCTAAGAGATCCTTCTCCCAAAGGGTCTATCCTCCTTTCTATTTGTCTGCCTATATAATGGACTTTGTTTATCTTGTGTCAAATTTTCCTACCATGGGTTGGAAATGGACTACCCAAGACCCATTGCCCATCCATCTTTATCATAAAGTCTTATGGGATTCCCAGTTTGCCCCTCATTTTTACCAGATTTGCCATGGCCTCATATTGCCCATACATAGAATAATATATGATAAGGATCCCCCAAGGTGCTCTCCCGAGGCCCAAATTGACATCATCCCCATCGCGAGATGGTTTGGGGAAGAATGGTTTACCTACATTCGAGTTTTTGGAAGCACTGTACCTCCACATGTCCTACCCTTGTATGTCCCTGATAAACTGTTGGCCCGGGAAATCGCTTATCAAACTTGTTCTGAAGGCGGCTTAACCAAGGAACTAAAGGACAAAAAGAAGGCCATTTGGCCTCAATTTCCCGTCACTTGTGGGGCCTTCTCTTTGTTCGATGTGGGACACGCTTTTGACGAGGTGGAGAATGTGACGTGTCTTCAATTATTTAAGTTCTCATCAAGACCATTCGACCCAAATAAAGTGGCCCAGGAATTTACAATCAACGTCAAGATAAGAGTGTTCTCTGGGATGAAAGATCTGTTTGATGATCTCTTTCATAGTAAAAGCTCGCTCAAAGAGATTTTGCAAGAAGCTCAGTCGAGGTTGTCTCCAGACGACCTCCGGAAATTCACGTTATATAGAGAGAGAAGGCTGGCTAGTATTCCACTAGAAAGGCTGCGAGTAGCTACTAGAGAACCGACTCCGAGCATCAGCCTCAGTGAAAAGTCCAGCACTTCCAGATCTAAGTCCAGCGCCACAAGAGAAATATCTGAACATCCTGAAGAGTTTGTGCACGACAAAGAAAAGAACAAAGAAACAACCAAAGACACATCTCAATCAAGTACGATGGCTCAGCAGCAAGTTATCGCTTCACCACCAAGAAACGTTCCCCCTCCTGTCGTCGAAACACCTCTTGTCACAACAGAGTTGGATAAAGAGTGGGAAACCTTCAATGAATTAATTAATCTTGAAGGGCAAGTCCCGAAGACACCTGTGGGCAATACACAGGTGGTGCAAGAGGTCGTCTCGACCATAGTCAGTAGCGCCGCAGAAGCAGAACACCTTCCTATCGCTCCATCCTCAGAACTTCTACTCAACGTAGAAGAAATTCCTCCACTGGACGTATTCTACAGTCCCCAGCACAAAGCAGTTGTAAGGAGACAAAGAAAGAAGAGAAAGCTTGAGAATTCACTGTCTCAAGATGCTGAACATCTAGACATCTTGTGGAAAGACCCAAACAATAATCCAACCGAGAATCTCACGAAGCTGTCTCAGATTGCAGGAGCATATGCTTCTGCAACTATCGACAAGGCCTCTGAAGTTCAGCAACTCCTAAAAGAACATGAAAATCAAATACAACTGCTACAAAAATAGTTGCAACAAGCCAGTGCAAACACTGAAGCTTCCAGACAGCTCGAAAAGCTACAGGAAGACTTTCGCCAGATGCAGGTAAGCTATCAAAGAAGTCTTGAAGAAAAAGAAAAGCAACTGCAGACGGTGCAAGAAATGAATAAAGACGAACCTAAGCTGGCAGAGTTTATTTTAGAGTCCATCGGCTTGAACGAGCAACTATCACAGCAACAGGAAGATATGGTACGTAGAATATCACAGTGGAGACACTTTTGTGAACTAAGCGACAGGATCACCAGCCAGGTGGTGGAATTGCGGAACGACTATGATCAAAACAACAAAAGAGTAACAGAATATTTGACTTGGCAAGATGATGAGGAAGGGAAAAGAGCAGGGGCACCCAAGATTAATGAAAATCACAAGGAGCTGCTCTTTAATAAATGAGACGAACAAATCACACAGGCGGAGCAAGCAGCAGAGACAGCGGCGACACAAGCGAGCATCCTTATCGACTGTGTAAGTGAAAATTTACACAGAGCCAATTTGATTTCAGAGACCACCCCGGGATACCTACCGAGCAAGTTGCAACTGGAGATAGAATGGAAGCAGAAAGCGCAGGTAAACGGGAAAACAATCCAGGCATTGGCTAGACTAAATTGGGAAAGTTACTGGACATACTTAGTTAAACCGCACAGCCAATGCATGACAGTAAGATGCATCATGAACGCAATCGAGAAGGTAGCGCCAGCTCTTATGGATGCCGTTTTCGCAGCCCAGCTAAGCGCAGAAATCAGTCAGCCTACTCTTCTCAAGCCTATGCTTGACAGCTGCAACTTCAAAGACCAAGTTCACAAGTAATTTCATTTAGAATGTTGTTTTTTCCTTTTTAACTAAATTAGAAAAAGGGCGGTCATTTGAGAACCGTATCCTCAATTTTGTAATAATACTATTATTAGAATTAGGAAGTAGTATTTTAACCCTTCTCATTGCATTGGAGAAGGGTCCAGAAATTTGTCAAAAACTTGTCCTCGGAAAATGCACTTCTGCACCCTCAGAGGAGGTTTTGATGAATGGAAGGATCGAGATTTATTTATGTTTGCATTTTAATGTCTGCTACTGATGTTGCACTACTGTACTCTTAGTAGATATTAGGACAAGTAGAGATAAATCGTTATTGCTTGAAGTTTGTGAGTAAAAATCAGTCATAAATGGTACTTTTATCTCTTGACGAATTTCTGCTTATATTCTTAGAGTGATATGCAGCTGATATTGTTTATATGTTAATGTATGAACATATGGGTTATCATTTGGCACTTTTGTACGGTGGGCACATTTATTTATGCTTGACATGTGAATGATTTATTTATGCGATATGCTGTTCACAACTGTTTTGTTTAACTTCTTATGCAGAATGGTTCATCTTAAATGGTTTATATTCTTGTGATAGCTGAATGATCTTTATTACCAGTTATTATATGAAATCTTTCTAAATCGCATAATGGAGAAGATATATCCCGGGTTAGTGTAGATTACATATGTTGTTTTCATTAGATTACTGTAGCTTAGAATCAGTTTGCATGTTAGATTTAAATTAGTTTTAGAATGCTTCCAGAATCAACATAATCAAACTCTACACACACACACATCCCATGCATCGGGAAGCTGGTCCCGTTACCCCCAGTCGGACCCGCTACAACAAACGGACAAGGAGCCGCCAACCAGGTTCCAGACCGGGTGGGTATCCCCCTTGTTGTTGACCCGATTTCGGCGCCCTCAACAGGTCTATGATCAAAGGTTTTGGAGAAGAGTTCCTTGTCTTGTGTCAAGCTCATTAAAAAAAGAAACAAGGGTCGTGAGGATAGTTCTTTTACTATAACAACCTCGTTAAAAAATGAAATAGGTCTCCATTAGCAGATTTATTTTAGTTGTGTCAAGCTCATTAAAAAATGAAACAAGGTGTCATGAGCATGCTTCTTTTCCTATGTCAAGCTCGTTAAAAAATGAAACAAATGCCCTTCCAATTCAAGTCTTTGATTAGATCTCATAAAATCCAAGTCGAGTCTTTCACTTGATCTCGTAAGTAAAACCTTCATTCCATCCACCCGTTAGTAACCAATAGTTTTCTTAGGTGAATGAAATGAAGATTAGCGGGGCATGCACCTCGAATTAAGCCATTATGCTAGGGGCATGCAAACTCATATCAAGCATAGTTTGTTTCCATTTCAATCTTGTGTAAAAATGAAACCAAATCCAAGCATAGTTCTTTCCCATGTTTCAAGCTTGTGAAAAAATGAAACCATCTTCAAGTATACTCAACCATAGTTTCTCATGTTTCAAGCTTGTGTAAAAATGAAACCATTCCCACTTTACCTCTCGTGATTTCCATTTTTATCAGCTTTTTTTGCGATATGAGTCTTGGTTTTCTCATTCTATTGTCACCATCTCTTTTCCCTATCATATGCTTTCACTTGGTTGTTTTACCCTTGCCTGACGAACATCTGTGATGGGTGGACTTATTAGCCAGCCTCTTGACCTTTACATGTTTTGCGCAGTTCCATCATGACCGGAACTAGTTTCTATCCTTTTATACCACTCGTTCCTCCAGGAGGAGTTATCTTTAAGCTCTTTTCTGACTCTCGAAACATGAAAATATTGTCGAGTACTTGTCATTTTGAACTCGTTAAAGCAAATGAAATGACATCTACTTAGTATAAGTTTTACCCTTTTCTGGACTGAGATAGATTGTTGTACGAAAAAGGAATACCTTGGTCGACCATGGCTAAGAGGTTCTCTCGAATATCATTTTCTACCTTTTCGGATTCGAGGGACTATCTACGAAAAGGGACCTTAGGAGTT
The DNA here is from genome assembly GCA_031772625.1 of Pinus tabuliformis. Classification (NCBI taxonomy): domain Eukaryota; kingdom Viridiplantae; phylum Streptophyta; class Pinopsida; order Pinales; family Pinaceae; genus Pinus; species Pinus tabuliformis. Next base: position 651,544,441 of record CM062815.1, on the reverse strand, counting down.
TTCTTTTCTTCTTACCCCTTTGTCGGACTCCTAAAACAAACGACGCATGACATGTCACCATGACGAAACCGAGCTACTCCTTCCTAGGGATCGTTAAACTTACTAGGATGGATTCATCTGAAGGATGAAATTATACGACAAGCATATGGTATCCTCTTCAAGCTTGTGTAAAAATAAAGAAGTACTCGCTAGAAATAGTGTGGAAAAATGAAAGTGAACATCTCTTGTATTTTGTGTAAAGGCAGTATGTCACTCTTGAACATGACACTTATATGTTGCTCATGTTGGGTTTGGGCTATCCTCACTTCATCACTTACCTTCCTTGGTTTTGGGAAATCCATTTACCTCTCATTTGATTATATTGTCACCATGACCTCTGATCCTATTTTGATTCAAATGTTTCCAAACTTCAGAGTCGTGTCGCTGATATGTTCAAGAGATGTCCCATTTGCAGTTTTTTACCGCTTATACACTATCTCACTTTTCTGCAACAATCATGAATCACTCCTATCATTTTGAGATATCCTTTGACAGATCATTTCCTGTCGACTTCAGCTCATTATCCAAGAAGATGATTTAGAAACGCCCTTCCAGTACCTTAGATATTTCATGCCTCAATGGCAAGTTCTTCATGTTTGATGACATGCTTACATCATTGGCCTTCAATCGAATAATTCTACAAGCGTTCGAATTCATCTCACCTATTCACACTCGTAGATTGTACTGATGTACCTTGAGGGCCATCATCATCATTGGTAGTTTCTCTCATGCTTGTTAACGGTTTACATTATTTACCAGCAATCAGGTGGTTTCTACCATGTTCGACATCAGCACATCTATTCACATGGCTAGATTCGTACTTTGGTCGGGATAGATATGAAGACCCTAGATCTCATCTGTTAAAATCTAGGCTGTGAGGAGTTATTGAGTATCCATGATTGTATACATGATTATATACATGATCCTTTTCATACGAATGGTTGCATCCATACCATGGATCCATACATATGATCCTTTCTAGTCAGATGGTTGCATCCATGTCATGGATCCATGCACATGATCCCTTCTATTTGGATGGTTGCGCCCATGCCGTGGATTCATGTGTTATTAGATCCCTATTCAGAGATTTATATTTAGGCATATTTGTATTGAGGTGTCATATATGTACATTGTATCATGCTTGATTTGTAGGTCTCCTGACAGTGTTTTTTCTGGTCCTTGTCTTGACTTGTAAAGAATCTCATCCACCACTCCCTTTTCTGGCTTCATGCTTTAAGGGGAATCTATTACACGGTATTTTGTCACACCTCATGTTCACTTCCTGTTTCATAACCCGAAGTGCCAAAATGTTGACAACTGTGAAGTATATCCATCATGATACGCAGACAAAAACATCACTGAAAAACCAAAGGAAAACTGCCCTGAGTCAATTTTGAAGAAGGTTAGCTAAAACCCTAATTTTTAGGGCCATCTCTCTTTGCTCCACTACATTTCCATGCTTATGGAAGGTTTCACTGCTTTACCCTAGCGCTTTCAGTGCAATTTTTGATATGAAAAGCCGCGTTGTACCTCTTCTAGTAGGTTTTCCCAAAATGGGGGAGAAGTTGTGTATGATAGAAACTTCGAGAACAACGAGTTGGATATTGGTTGTTGTAGATATGGTGGAGATTTCCCATTTGGAGCTCTTGATCTTATCATTATGGGCCTTCCCCTTGATATGTGGACCTTCCTCCCTCTTTTTTGGATCCCTAATTCCCTCTCCCTTCCTAAAAATCAACTCCCTTCCATCTCCAAATGGTTGGTCATTGATTGCCTGCATTCCTATACTAAGATTATGCCCAAATGTTGCCCATTCTAACTTGGAGAAGGAGTTCTTGAGAAGTATTTTCTTGGACTTGGACATCCACCAAAAGGAGGTATCCAACATCAAGGCATAGGTTGTATGCTTCCCTTTTTAGCTTATTAATATATACATTTGATGTTCACTTTCCATAATTGTGTAAATGCTTATTCTTTTAGCTTAATACTCCTTGATCTATTAAGTAGTTTATGTTTGATGTATGCCATATATTCTCTTGTACCTTTTATTTCTCTTTGCTCTTTCTTGCAGGTACTCGGACGTGAAGAACAAGTAAGGAGCGAGCCTGGAAGCAAAGGAATCAAAGTCATCTATAAAGGATTGAGAAATTAGCATCAAAGCGAGGTAGGTCACTCTCTCTTTGCATTTGTTAAACATAAGCTAGGAAAGTGTATGTTAGTTTGTTTAGTTTGTTGCTAGACCCACTGATTGGGCTAGAGAGATCACCTCTGCCTGCAGAGGGGATTTTCCTTCACAACATAGATACACACAATTTATCGACATCTTTTCTTCCTCATTAGTATGATTTACAATACAAGGGTGAATTCTGCAAGGGAACTTATCTATTTACGATCAAATGTTACCTAAAACTAATGAAGGGTGAGCCACGTTACACCCGACCATAGACTCAGTTGCACCGCATTATTTATTGTAGGTGGACACCCCTGAGGCAAACCAAGAATCCATGAGGGAAGTTCTCACTCATTAATACAGGGTGGAGTCATGAAGACAATTTCCTTCATAAAAAATCAAATTCATTAGTTCTCTTTCTTGTTTACCTATCTTTATGATCAACTTCACACCCCATGAGTACTAGTCCCTTTTTGCATATGCCTCTCCTCTATCTTTCCCCCGTGTCTCTTCTCCATGAGTGATTCTCTTGTCTTCTTGGAAACACTTATATTTTTATCCTATGTCTATCTCTTTTCCTATGATTTCTTCCTTGTTAGGTTTACTATCAAGTATTCACAAACTAGTCAGATCAGAAGCTTCTGGTTTACACTAGAATTCTTTTAGTGGTACTCTACCCATACCTTGGATACAATGGTCGGGTTACAACCCCACTACTTACATAAATATGGAAACTACATCCACACCTTCCCATTAGATATTTTCTTAGAAAAAGCTGTCACTCTTAGATCTTATGAACATTTGGCTTAGCTAAATAATGTATTAGCAAAGATTAATTCCCTCAAATCCAATTTGTTGTTTTCCCTCCTCCTCATGGATTCTCATGGTATATATCAAGGCATCACCTATTTATTAGTTATATAATTACAAGTATTTCTAGTATTTTAAGCCGTTACATTTACATTCCCATGCAAGGGTCAATAGCATAATCAATTACAATTACAATATCTAATAGGGTTAAGTGTTGGTGGTGTTACAACAGCATGGGGTGCAATTTGCACCCAGGAAAAATTTAAAGTTAAAAAACAACATTTTGTTTTCTCTAGAATAATTGTGAATATTTTGGTTAGTATGCTCTTTATTTTCCCAAATAAAGAAGTCCAACCACACAAAACACTTATAAACTCATACTTCTCTTCAATTCCAAATTTATAAATGCCAGTAATGTAATTTTTGCCCAAAATCTTCTCCCAAAGTAAATTTTCGTACCATTTCTACCAATAATCCGCAATGGGTATAAAATATATATTATAGAAATTATTCCATGCTCATTATGTACATGTCTACCAAGATTTATTTTTTATCCTTATATATAGTACTTAAACCTAGAATGCAATCATTCTTGCATAAATACCCTACTAGGTAGGTTTATGTATAATAACACTTCGGAACCACAATTGTATACTAGTCGTATCATTAATTTAATAAATGAAATTTAATCTACAATATAATCCAAATATATTTTTTCAAAACTATCCAACAACATATTTTGGATAACAAGCATTATCTAGGGTTTACATAAGCATGAAAACCCTAATATAGTTCTCAATGGAAGTTGGTTCATGCAATGTCAAAGGATTAACAAATCCCAAAATAAAATAAAATAAATATTATTATTTCTTTCTAAGATCACAACTTTTTTTTTCCAATAATTGAAATCAATGGTTTTTGGTTGAACACTAATTCTCAATGTTTTGGCTTCAAACCTTTGAGTTTTTGATAAGTTGAGTCAAAGGAAGGGGAATGGTGATGTCACTATGTTATACTCATACATCTAGCCTTGTTTGGTATCAATTGGGCGTCAGTCCTACAAAGATCATAGGTATCCTTGCTCCAATAATATGCCAAAACAATACTTCCTCTTTGTTAGCCACTGGCAATAGGCTTACATAGTTTACTAAATTGCTTGACCTACAGTTTGAGTTTGTCCATTCTTAAAATAATTAAGTGAGGTGGAATTATATACCTTGAAAATTGAGCAATGTGATAAGGGATTTTGTAGAAGACATACATAAGGAATTGTTGGTTGAACCCTCCTTGGACAAGCGGGTGAGGTTGTTCTCTTCTTGGACATATATGCTCTTCACACTCTCCTTAGTGCTAGGGAAAGTCAATCCAATGCAAATTTCAGTGGGTGCCTCCTCTACACACTCTCTATACTAAAAGGTGGGTTCAATCTAATGCAAATTTTAGTAGGTTTCTCTTTTTTACACTCTTCTTACTCGGATGTGGGGTTGATCAATGCAAAGGTCAATGAGTTTGGGAGTGGGTCTATTTGGTCAGGATTTTGGTGTGATAAGATTTTTTTGTCTTTCATTAAAAAAATATTGTTATTTATTTGTAATATATTTCATATTTATTATATAGTTATATATAACCACCTTGACCCTTAAACCACCCTAACTCTTTTTACCCACCAAAATGGGCAACCTTAATGAAGAAAAAATATTTTGTTATCTTGGACAACAATCTAGAAAGTAGCCCTAAACATTACTCTTTAATGATGATAGACGAGTTTCCTCTTCTATCCGCACCAGTCATGTACCTCTCACCATTCGACATTCCTCTTAAATAAAGGTGGGATACCACTCAAAAGGTACTTAAACCATTTTTCATTCAAGTGCTTTACTTAATTGTTTGGGAATTTTAACATGGATAAAGGGTTGTTCTAAATGATTGATCAATCTTGATTGTAAAACTTGTTCTCTCACCTAACCATGGGTGTTAGCCTTTATCCCTTGTTTAGTAAGACCTCATTTGAGGCCTTAGGGTTAGAGGAGGAGTATTGATTTGGAAACATGGATTGAATTAGTGTTTCCATTACCCTTTTCATACTTGATATCTTTGATTTTTCATCATTCTATAGATACCACCTCCATCTTTTGGGTTAATTACTATTGGTTCATTGGGATTTGGCACTCACACATATACATCCTTGAGTAGGGATGGAAATTTTTTCCTTGGATGTTGATGCAGCTAAAAGAATGAAAAATCATAATATGGCCACAACCAAAGAAAAATAAAAGTTAAAATGCAAAATATGGTCGGGACAAAATTCAGCTTGTGGGAAAATCCTAACATGAGCTCTACCCCCCTCATTAGGCATCACTTGAGTCTTGAGCACTTGATGCTCCATCTCATCATAAGGAACCCTTTCTTGTCCCAAACTTGATGAATGAGAAACTAACTCATCTTAAAGGGTTAAATAAATTATATGTCATAAAAAGCAAGCTTTGATCCTTAATCTATGCACCATTAAAAAATATCATTATAAAAAAGAAGTAAAAGGTGCACCACATGGGTGGAAAAAGCAGGTCGAGGAAAGGGGTAACTCATGCCTCCACAATTTCTCCCTCCATTACATCTATACACTTTGGGTGTGGATTCTCATTAGCTAATCCCTTGTTCATGGCACTTGGCCATGAATTCATTCCCCTCCATTGCCACCTACTCTCACTAACACTTATGGATTGAAGGGTTGAGCTTGGAAATTCCACCTCCCCTTAGGGTCTAAAAGAACCTAATAGGGTTTATTACCTAGCCACTCTTACAAAGGTACATAACACTTTTATGGGACTTGGTCTAGTTATATATTTGAAGGACATCCCAGTTTAAAGTAATATTATGCCCTTAACAGTTAAGTATGGTCTACTTAGATGCATCTATGGTTATTGTCTCTAATAAATGGTTGCTTTCACTTGAGTTTAATATTGTTTTTCTAGGTGGTTTTGAATAGTTAAATCCTTGAGAGCACATTATTCCACTCATACTCCACATGATTCTCAAGCCATATTACACTTCTAGAGAGCATGGTGACCTAGTAAATGTAATGTTTCCCTTATTCAACAAAGAAATGGGCACTTAGATGATCTTGCCAGTTGATGGATACCCTAGAGCACCTTCAGATGCCATAAAACTAATTTTATATTCCTTATCATTAAGGATTCTTGATGATGTATCAGTGGACTATTAGACCAAAGGTCACACTAAGAGGAGGGGATGAATCATTGTTATGGAAATCTTGTCATTTTTAATCATTTCATCAATTAATAAACAAGTAGAAGTGTACCATAAACATTTGTAGCATAAAAATAAATAAAACCGTGAATTAAGAAGTCATCATCACATGAACACAAGAGGATACAAACTTATACATGGAAACCCTTACGAGAGAAAACCACAAATTCTTCTTCTTCTTATTCTTCCTTAATTTATTACATATATTTGCAAGCACCAACTTGTTGGAGGAACCTACTCCCAAGATGTGCAAGAAACTACTTGTGATAGGCTACAACCTAATTGAGACACCAACCTTGAAAAATGTGCAAGCAACCACTTATAATAGGTTACAACCTGATTGAGGCACCAACCTCAGTGGAGGAACCCACCTCCTTCTTCAACTTTATGTGGACCTCTTTTCATAATACTTCAAACTAGATTTGTCTGCTATTCAATATAGGTCTTCAACGTTGATCATGCTACTACTTTCATAACTTCGTCATCAACCTATCATATCATGTTCATGCCTTATCACAATTTGTTCATTAATCTGGTTACATAAAATTATTCCTAGAGCTTGTTATAGCCATAAGAACCATGTTCACTAAAACCTACTCATAAGACCTCAAAACACATAACTGTGATTCTAAACATCAAAAGTACATCATCATTATCTTTCATATCTTTATAATTGTTAAAAATTGAACCTTGATCGTCATGCTTCTTCTGAAATTCAATTTGACTTTGAAATGTGCCCAGAAACCTCCAAAAACCATATGAGGTTATATAAAACAATATAAAAATCACAAAATTGTTGTATTATGCATCTATATCAGAGATAGGTTTGTAGGTGCCTCAAATCATTGACTAAACATCGTGTTGAGACTTTACCAAAAATCATTGTGTCATCTAGTCATATTAGAGAATAGCCTGTAGGCACTTCGAACTAAAACACCATGCCAAGACTTCACACAGTTGTTGTGTTATGTATCCATATCAAATACAGTCTTGTGAATGTCTCGAACCATCGACCAAACACTATGTTGAAACTTTACCAAAGAATGTTGTGTTATGTATTCATATTAGAGACAAGCCTATGAGCACTTTGAATTAAAAAATTGTGCTAAGGCTTCACAGAATTATTGTGTTAAGTATCCATATCAGAGATAGGCCTTTGGGTGCCTTGAACCGTCGACCAAACATCGTTCCAAGACTTGACACAACTATTGCAACCATAGAACACAAACACATGCTCATGACTGAGCTTGTTCATTCTTCAAATTGATGATTTTGGAGTTATGGTGTGGAACATATGTATATTGTTCGCATGGACCCATTAGAGAAATTTTGAGGTCTAAAATGGGCCTCCCAAGGAATATTATCAAATAATAGTGGAAATAATAAAATAAGAATATATTACATCATCAAATTTTAGAGGCAATAAAGAAAAAACTACTTTTTCAACTTGTATTTTCAACTTATCTCCCTATAATTTTACTCAAATTTTGAGCAATAGAACTTGTTGGATGAAAATTTTAATTCCTCGTCCAAGGAGTACCCATTTTGCATACTTTCAATGGACGCTACTACATGAAAAATGAGAAATACATGAAAAAATGTGATTGCGATCATAATTTTCATGTATTTTCCATTTTTTTATAGCAAGGTCCATCGAAAGTATGCAACATAGGTACTCTTTGGATGAGGAAATTTTGCATCCAACGAGTGCTCCTGCTCTAAATTTGAGTAAAATTGTAGGGAGATAAGTTGAAAATATGAGTTGTTAAAGTTATTTTTTTATTTTTATTTTTTTAATATTTGTACTATTTTACTCCAAAAATGATGAATCATCCCCCATGGTTGACATCATTATCTTAAATCCTATTGGTTCTTATAAATTTGATTGTGGTTGTACATTTTTGTTTTGAGGCTTATTTTAGACCTCAAAATATCTCTAATGTTGGGGCTCATTAGCATCGACCTTGGGGCTTACCATTGTCCCAATGTATTCTATTAATGGAGGACCAATGACCATATGGAAACAAGCCATAAGGCTTAGCCCTTCCACTATATGACCCTGCCAAAATGAATGTGTCCATATTTTAAGGCTCTCGATGCTAAAGAGATAGTCCATCTGACCATACGCCATGACCTAGTCCTCGGGGGTCAATGGTCATCGACTTGATGATGTTAGAATGATGCCATCATGCCACATGGTAACCTATGAAGGGTTCCACATGTCACCTATTTTCGGCATTTTTACCAACCATAATGCCCCAAATTTTCCTGCCATGTTGCAATCCCTAGAAGCACCACATCATCTTGTTGACGTTATCCATCTCAACTTGTATCCGATTGCCTTATGTCACTTTGGGACAAGAATGGTGATGCTAATTAAACTTCACACAATTTGATCTATCATCTATCATTTAATTTCTCATCTAGTTTTCAGATCTGTCGGATTTGAGTAGACATGTTTGAGCTTTAACAATATTAAATATTGTGTAAGTTGGGCCACTATCCACCATATATTTGATCGCTAAACCATAGGTCCACCCAAAAGATGCACATTGTTTAAAAACTTTGGTGACTATGGGTTTTGGCTCCATAGATTAGGTCCTTTACTAATGTTGATCTTCAAATGGTCGTAACTTCTCATCTTGGATTGTTTTAGAGAAAATCAAGTATCTGAATACTAATGGATCATTTTCATTGTGTTTATATATTGTTGGAAAGGTTTTAGAGATAAATATACAACCATACCATCCATAAAGTCATTAGGACATCATGACCTTGTCAAAAACTCAATAAAATTCAAACATAATTGACTTCACTTGATGAGTATGTATAAGAGGTCATGCTATCATATTGCTTCCTTTGATTAATGAATGAAACTACTACATTCTTAGGCATCCCCTTTGACATCAATGACACTGGTTTTCATCAATGACAACACAATCTGCAACAATACCCCCCTTGTAGAATTGAGGCTTCTGTGATCCATAATAAGTATATGATAGGGGTTTCGGCGTAAATCACATTATCAATCATTTGTCGATGCATTTCAAACCAACAAGTGTGGTTCATCGTCAGGACAAGTTGAAGAACCAGATCATGGCTGCATGTTAAATAGAGAGAGAGAAGATCATCCAACGACTATATTTGACTAGGAAACGGCTATAATAGACCAGGAAACGACTATATTTAACTAGACTGGACCAAAGGACAAGGACAACGGCTATATTTGACTTAACTCGACCAAGGGATAGGGATAGGGAGAATTAGTTTCGATAATTTATAAGTTAGTTATGTTAGTATTAATACTATCAATGAATTGTATTTATTTATTAATTGTATATAGATAAAAAGTTTTAATAGAATATAAATAATAAAGGTTTATTATTAAAACTAATATAGATTAAATCATTTCAACTACTAACCCTTAGGAGAAAGAATATATTATTACTAGTTAAGTTAATATTTATAATTAATTTTATTTTATTTAAAGGCTCAAATAATATTAAAAGTATACGGAATAAATCAAATAATAATTTGTTAGAAGAATAACTAACTTATTTAGTTAAGTTAATATTTATAATTAATTTTATTTTTAATTAAAGGCTCACATATTAAATTCCAAACAACTCCAGGCCGAGGCAAAAAGATTAAAAACTTAGTATCTTCATCTGGGATGCATCCGCATTGGTATACATGCTTTAACGCATCAGGGTCTAAACACATTTGTCTTAGCCACTATTCGAGATCTGACCCATAACAAATACACTGACTCATTGATAGGTGGGATTGTAGCTCCTTTGTCCAATGGCCCTGTCTATTTCGATTGTTATCCTAATTTCTCTGTATATGTTTTCGATGAAACAATTGAAAATATTCTTCAGTTACAAATTCAGACAACTGGATTTGATATGGCCAAAAAGAGACACAATATTTCCATACAAACCAGAGGCTGCTTCCATCATACAAACACCCTTTATCCTGCAGTCTTACATGCCCCCAGCAAAGAGTCAAAAGCAAGTGAAGTGGTGTTGACAGATTCTCGAAATCAAAAGATTGAACACCAAACTATAAGGTGGGAAGATCTTAATTTCCCAGAACATTGGGTGGTATCTAATCCCAAGCCTCCTGCCATAAAGAAAATTACTTCTACTGACATTAGAGAAGAACCCTCTTCTGCTATTCTTTCCTTTCCTCAAAGATCAACTATTGATAGAAAAAGAATAGATCAAATGTGTAGAAGTTCACCATTGTATAGAAAACTTGAGCTTGTAGATACATCTTGCTCTAGCTCCAGTTCAAATTCTTGTAAACATATTTCATTATTTGAATTCACACAGATAGTAAATTTCTCTTCACTTGAAGTAAAATGTCCAGAATGCCATTGCTCTGTAAATCTTAGCCAGCTTGTTGAAATGGTCATGCATGAGAATCATCATCCTAGGACAGGAGAAGCTCCACCTTCTACTTCTGTAAACCCTTGTCCAAACCCTAAATGTTTAGACATACCATTTCCCCATGAGTCTGAGCATATCCTAATGATGCATGAAATAACCACTTTAGAAAATGAAGATCCGAGGTTAACAACTATCTTTAGCACCATGAGGCTAGAAAAGCCTAGATATGGGCTTGGATACTTAGAGTAGGCAAATCGTTTAATCCCAGATACAAGATTTGGCAAAATACCTGATGACTGTAAAAAGCCTGCAGTCATGGAAATGCAAAAAAAAATTACTTTAATGTATGGATGTCCAAAGCAAAAAATTAGTGCTCAATGGATGAAGGCTATGCTAAATTGAGACATTTTTACTCATCCAAAGGCTAAAGAGTTTGGCCTAAGTCATTCAGTTGAAGATAAGATTAGACTATCTCAAGAATGGAAATAGTTCATGGAGGACACCAATACCTAGATTTCATTCTATTCATGGATGCAAAAGAAACAGTCAGAAATAATCATGATGAATGATTCCGAAGCAATTACATCATCTAAAAACTTCTGGTCAGCACTAAATGGTGACAAGGTTGAAACTCCAACCACATTCCCTCCTTACAAAGGAATAGTCCTAGGAGAAGGCCAGAATTTTGCTAAAGCCATCCCACTAGTATTAAAAGATGACAATGCTCTAGGCATTGATGGCAGAATACAAAAAGCCAGTGAACAACTAAACTGGACTAACACAGCTGTCACAGGGCTAGAGATGAATGTAGCCAAATCTGCAGAAGTAAAAGAACAGTTCAATACTGTTCAAGTTTCTATTAATGATATAAATAAATCTTTGAATGATGTACAGTATTCCACAACAGTGGTCAGAGGTTATGTCAGAGAATCTCTGATGAAGCTAGAAAATGTGGAAGAAAAATTTGTAGAACATATTGATTCCACTTCAGGAAAAATAAATGAACTGGTAGGAAAAGTTGATAAAATGTCTTTATCAAAAGAAGATAAACCAGTTCCATCCTCCTTTTTGTACAAAAGAAGTGTAAAAATACAAGATCCTGTCAAACCTGTTGACAGGTTTCCCCATCTTTTTCCCAAAGAAGTTGCACCTACACAGAAAGAGAAAACTGAAGCCTCTACTTCGGAAGAACCTATTTCCTTGGCATCTCTATTCAAAGAAGAAGAAAAGGAAGCAGAAGTACTTCCAATATATGAGCCCTTGGAAAGCCAATACAGTAGATACTCTGCTCCAGATCTAAGAGGCAAAGGCAAACTCCCAGATTCCCACACATTCTTTGCAGATTCTCATAAAGAGTGGAACATTGACAACCTTAGTGTTGGTCAAATCAGGCAAATGGTGGACATGATGTTCACTGAGTATAAGCTCATGTGCTTAAGAGGGAAAAATGAAATAGAAGCTTGTAAAACAATAATCCAATGTTTCACAGGAACACTATTAAGGTGGTGGGAAACTGAGTCTTCTCCAGACTTAGTAGCCAAGATGGAAGAACAATTGCTCAAAGATGAGCAAGGAAATATTATACACAATATTGATGGGACTGTTCAGAATAACATGATTGGAGCATTGACCTCCATGATCGTAGAGCATTGGTGTGGCTCAGAAGCAGAGATGGCTGATAAACATGAAGTCATCTTAATGAACTTAAAATGCAATAAGATGTCCCAGTTTGAAGATTTCCATCGAGATTGGATGCAACGCATATATGAGGTAAAAGATTCAAAGAATCTTCTCTGGAAGCAGGTATATCTAGCAGCCTTACCTTCAAGGTTTGTTGATTACATTCACCTGCAAGAAGTTTTTCAAATGCCATTTGAATCTTACACATGGGGACAGATTTATTCTAATATAACAAAAGCTTTGGTTGGCTTATGTACTAGCTCAAAAGTTAACAAATCTCTTGAAAAACTGTCTAAGCTGCCAGATAATTTGTCTATCTGCAGTAAATATGGACTATCTATTGATGATCCATTGGTCAGACGAAGAAAGATCAAGAGAAGAGCCAAAAAGGAAAGAAAGACAACCAAATTTCGTTACAATAAAAGAGGCCAATCTTCTCGGCCTAAGAAGCAACAAAGAAAGGGATATTACAGGTATGTCCCTAAGACCCACTACTACAAGCCTTCAGATATTCACTTGCACAGTGCTAAGCAAGAACAATGGAACAAATTAACATGTTGGCTTTGTGGTAAAACTAGACACACTGCAAATAGATGTCCAGTAGGAGAAGAATCCAAGAAAAATAGAGGTACAAAGTCTCAACCTCTATCACAGAAAAATCCTGTAAAAACAGAAAAAACAGAGACCCCAATGTTTTGTATGAAATGTGGGTCTAGATCACATAAAACAGACCACTGTCAAAATGTAGTCATCAGAGACCGTCCTCAAATTCAACAACAACAATTACTCTATTCTTCTGTTGAATATTCCAGTTCCAGTTCTGTTTATACATCAGAAGAAGAATATGAAGAATTGAATCTTCATGCCCAGGCTTGTAATTGCTCAGATTCTGAAGAATGTCAATGTAATATTTTAAATACAGATTCTGACTCTTTTGATGATTCTTTTGATGATGAACCAGAAGACAAGCCACAAAAAGAAAAAGTATTAATGGCCGTGACAGAAGAGGATGAAATGAAAATCCTGTCACAAATAAGAGCAATGGAAGATGGCGAGATGAAAACTCGTCTTACTGAAGCATTCATGGACCAACTTAAATATTCTAGCCACAGTAAAGGAGCTTCAAAGAAGCCCCTCTTCATTGATGCCTCATTTGAACACAATGCAAAGTCATTTCAAAGGAAAAAACAACAAGACAAGGTTTGTGCACTTACCTTGGGGGAGGTAAGTACAGAAATTCATAACCTTAAATCTGAAATTTCTGCATTAAAAATTCAGGTTGAAAGGTTAGAAAAGGGAAAACAAAATATTGCAACAGATCCATTTGAAGAATATGATCCACCAGAATTCCATGGATCAAATATTCAGATATTTGAAGGCAAAAAGGATCCTTTTGCGGGTTTTCAAGAAATGAGGATACTTGCAATAGAGTATCAACAACACCATGTGCAGGTAAACATATGCATTCAAGGAGAAATGTTTTGTCTAACTGCTCTCATTGATTCAGGAGCAGATGTCAATATCCTAAGCACCAAAGTAATACCAGCTAAGTATTGGATGTCTGCACAAAGAAAAGTGATTGGTTTGGGCAGCAAAACACTTAACTATGAAGTCCCCAAGGCTTCAATTTGTTTTGAAAATCATTGTATAAAGTTGAAATTTGCAGTCGATGACATCCCAATAGACTGCATTTTAGGTAATATCTTTCTAGCAGCAGTAGAGCCTCATGGGTCAATCAGGTTGAAGAAAAACAGAGGCGGATATTTCATTACACTTCCAACTTCCAGTGGCATTCCTAAAAGGATCGAGATGCCTTACATCTCAAATCCCAGAGTCTCAACAATGGTACAAGCCATGAAGGAGTTGGATAAAGCTGAGTCAAAATTGCTAGATCTTAAAGATCTAAAATCCACTATTCAAGTTTCACAATAGCTAAAACATCTAGACAACCAGAAGAAGATTGTTGCAATTAAAAAGCAGATTGAAGAAGAATGTTGTGCTGAAGAGCCAAATGCTTTTTGGCATCTAAAGCAATTTTCAGTGGAACTGCCATACAAGGCAGAATATATAGGAAGGTCTTTCAAAAGAAAAGCCATACCAATGAATAAAGAGTACCGAGATCTTTGTGAAAAATAAATACAGAGACTTTTGGATAAAAAGCTAATCAGAGAATCTAATAGCCCCTGGAATTGCTATGGATTCTATGTAAACAAAAGGGTTGAACAAATCAGAGGAATTCCTAGATTGGTAATCAATTATAAACCTCTGAACTCTGTTTTAGCTGAAAATACCTACCCAATTCCTCATAAAGGGGATCTTATCAGTAGGATTGCAGGTGCTAAGGTATTCTCCAAGTTTGATTTAAAGTCAGGTTTTTGGCAAGTTGCAATTGCAGAAGAAGATAAATTTAAGACTGCCTTCAGTGTGCCAACAGGACACTATGAGTGGAATGTGATGCCTTTTGGTCTCAAGCATGCACCATCCAAATTTCAAAAGGTGATGGATTCCATTTTTAAACCTTTCTTTGATTGGTTAATTGTATATATTGATGATATTCTTATTTTTTCCAAGAATGTCCAGGACCATTTTCGACACATACAGATTTTTGTAAATACCATTAAAAGAAATGGTCTTGTTCTCAGCAAAAAGAAAATTGAAGTCTTTCAAACTTCAATTAAGTTTCTTGGCCATACAATTTTTAATGGCCAAATCTCTCTGCAAAAACATGCTCTGGAATTTTCCAGTAAATTTCCAGATGTTATAACAGATAAGACGCAGCTCCAAAGATTCCTTGGATGCTTAAACTATGTTAGCAACTTCTATAAAGACTGTGCTAAAGATAGAAGTTTGTTAAATCAGCGTCTTAGAAAGAATCCAGAACCTTGGACTAAAGCACACACTAGAGCAGTTAAAAATATAAAAGCCAAGGTTAAATCCCTTCCTATTTTGCACATCTCCAATGGTGACGCATATAAGATTGTTGAATCCGATGCTAGTGACATTGGATGGGGAGGAATTCTGAAGCAAAAGAAAAATAATGAAGAACAAATTGTCCAATTTGTTTCAGGTACGTGGAATTCTACTGAGAGAAATTATTCTACTATAGAGAAAGAAGTTAAGGCAGCATGGAACTATATAGATAAGTTTGAAATACATCTTGTCAATAAGCCTTTTCTCCTCAGAACAAATGCATCAACCCTCAAAAAAGTCTTAACCAAAGACATCAAAAAGCCAGGAGAAGCAAAATTTGCAAGATGGCAAGCTCTCTTTGCTAACTTCGATTTTGAAGTTGAGCATATAAAAGGGGAAGAAAATTGTCTGCCAGACTTTCTCAGCAGAGAACATATCCAGAACCAGCATCAAGAACATGTAATGATCATTGTGACAGAATGGGACCCAGCTCAACAACAAGAAGTATTGAGAACAATCAATGAAGATTAGAGTTGGGATGAATACAAAAATAATTGGAAACCTACATGGCAGCTCAGAAATACAAAGGTCTTAGATGCAAACTTGCAGCCTTATACTGACATCCTACACCTTGTTCCTAAAAGAAGAGTATTTCCGAAAGGAAATCGATGGATAAATGATATGGTGTGCAACAGCAGTTTGGTTGCAGCCCACCATGCTGAAGAAGCATTACAGTATGCTTTCCATGACATTGCAATGATATGGTCAGAAGGAGGAAACAGAAGAAAATTCTATCATCGATTTTTCTTGATTAACAGAACTAGAAATACAAATTGGTCAATCATGAGAAATAATGTTGCACTCTGGCCAAAAAATGATCCAAATCTCATTTTTCCAGATACCATTTATAATTTTTCAAGTTACAAGAAATTATGGTGGGATATTTTAAATGTCGATGGAAAAGATGAAATTCATTTCACAAAGCTTAAATTTGGATCCACAGGAAGCATGCAAAGAAATCAGCAAGCAGAATGGCTAAGAGACTGGTGGAAAGATTATCGAGTAAATAGAATTGCAACTGATCCAGTTTTCTATGAAAGTTACTTCCAGATGTAGTGCGACAAATGCCGAGAAAGAAATATTGTAGAATGTTTCCATATACCATGTAAAACGGTCATAGATTTATTTCAATATCCTGACCATACAAATTTACAACAATTCATGGCTAGACATGATGAATGGCTAGTTATGACTAAAATAAAACACCAATATATACTCAATAAACCCATGATCGTCAGACGAATCTATACTAAAGCATGGGATGGGATGATATATCCTAGAATCCACTTTCCAGGGATTACCCCTCTTGGTATTCCCATTATATAATTGGTTCTCATGGGTTTTTCCCATAAAGCATCCACAATGTAATTATGATGTCTAGTCACGTATTGAATGTGACCAGTGTTTTTGTGGACTTCACTGTTTAAAAAAGTATCCACTTTGTAAAGATTTAAGCTTTCCATGGGACTGTTGGTAATCTCCGCTATGTAATATAGTACAAAGATTCTTCAGTCACGAGACTCGGAGCACTTCTCTAACTTTTGGTGCGCATTGAGCCACATCTTACTGACTGACAAAATAATTAGTACTAAATCTGTATGCCCGAGTGTCAGATCTTTGTCCCCTCCTTTTCCTATATAAGCAAGGGGGAAGGCTCATTCAGGGCATTCGGAGTTGGGTATTTTCGGAGAGTTTGTTGTGTTTAAGAGTCGAGAGATTTTCCTGCTCTGCAACTGCGGACTATTGTCTGATCTGCTTGCATCACGAAGAGATCTCAAAAGTCTTAGGTGATCTGAGAAGCCTGCGCATCTGTGTGTTCGGCACAGGTGAGAACCTAAAGTGGCCAGATCTTTAGGGAGTCTGTCTATGAGAGTGTTGGTTTTCAGTGTTCAAAGACTGAGTCTGTGATTTCGCCAGGTAGCCTCCAGTAAGCTATCTCCTAGTTGAGTAGCAAAAGTCTGGTAAATGCGAACACAGTCTATCTCAGGAATGAATAGATTGTAATCTTTTGTAATCCATTTGCTGAATTAATATAAGAGAGTGTTATTTATTCTGCATTTGAGTACTTGTGCATTATAAATGAGTTGCTGAGGTAGTATCTGCTTAAGTTATTCTGTATTGAGGTTCGCCAGAGGTTCACCAATGCACAGAAGGGACACCAGACCGTGTAAGGCGAGGATGCCATTGAAGAGGTCGATAGAGTGAGAAATGTGCTAGTAGGTTCGTGTATGGGTTCATGTAAATCAGAATAAGTGGCAAAAGCAGAGAAGAGACTCAGCAAGGCCTAGCAGTTGTGTTGCTGTTGCAAGCTTCATTGAAGCCCCTGTGTATATCAAATAATAATTTGTTAGAAGAATAACTAACTTATTTAGTTAAATAACCCAATTTATTTAATAATAACCCTTAATATTATCAATGAATAAGTAGTAAAGGTTTATTAAAAGAATAACTAAATTGGCTTTTAATCATTTCTACTACAACCCCAAGGAGAAAGGAGATAATATTTATAATTAACTCATTTTATTTAAAGGCATAAATATTTAATATTGTAATATTAATAGTATTTGGACTAAATGGTTTATTAGAAGATTAACCAATGTAGTTAAATAATCTAACCTGTCTAATTATAACCCTTAGAAGAAAGATTGTTAATAGTTATTTATAGTTATTGAAAAATAGTTATTAATATTATAATAGTAATAAAATTAACTAGATAATAATATAAAATAATAGTTATAATGTTAACTAAATAATAATAATAATAGTTATTATAAATAAATAATAATAATTAAGTTAATTAAAAAGGAATTATAATACATAATAAAATCGAACCAATCTGCTCTTATTTCCAATCTAGAAGGGAACTAGAAAAATTAAATAAGATTACTAAAAAACCGTCGAGAAATCGAAGAGCAGAGACGAACTTACTAAAGGACAACACAAGGGGCGGGGACCGAGGGCGGGCTAAGAAGAAAGGGTAGGGATCCAGCAACTGCTAATTTTCCAGCCATCATCCCTATTGAGATTGCTTGACCTCTTTTCAATTTCAATGGCCTCCCTAAATTTCTGGTGATGAAAAGGGGCAATCTTGGCAATAACACAGGCCTCCTCAATACATATGTGATGTTTAGTCTTTTCTACGTGTTCTGCCAAGGCGGAAGAACGGATCCTCCCATGTTTTATGTCAGCTGAGTGCTCGTGAATCCTTTGATTAATGGAGCGCCCTGTCTCACCAATGTAGGGGGTCCCACAAGAACAAGGAATAACATAGACGCATTTCATGTCCTTAGGGTCAATACGGTCTTTTACTGACCTAAGGGAGTTATGTATGGCGTTAAGGGGTATAAAGGTAGAGGGAACATCATGCCTCTTAAGGATCCTCGCAATCTTATCAGTGGTCCCCTGGATGAACGGGAGATGAACCCCTGATACCCTATCCTTAGGGTCTTTCTTAACTCTGGGACCTTTGCTAGCTTTTAGGAAAGCTTTCAGGCCTTGGTGCCTACTATAACCATTATTATCAAACGTGTTAAGAAGATGGTCTTTCTCTTTCTCAGGTTCTTTTCGTCAGAAATTGTTAGCGCACGAGTCGCAAGCGTGTTGAGGACACCCATCTTTTGAGCGGGGAAATGATGGGAGTTGGCATGAAGATAATGCTCTGTATGGGTTTTCTTCCTAAACACTTGGTGGGAGAAAGAACCATCTTCATTCTTAGAAATGAGAACATCAAGGAAAGGAAAGAATCCATTAACTTCTTATTCCATAGTGAACATAATGAATGGGGTTTGTTTGTTGAGATGCTAAAAAAATAAATCCAGCTCTTCCTGGCCGTGCGACTAGATGACACTCGTGTCATCAACAAACCTCTTCCAAATCTTGGGTAAGAGACGGGAAGGGGCTGGAGCTCTAGATTCAAAGTCTTCCATAAAAATATTAGCAACAGCCGAGGACAGGGGGGAGCCCATAGCAACCCTGCAGGTCTGTTCATAGAATTCTCCTTCAAAGCTGAAGAAAGTCGAGATGAGATAGATTTCAATGAAATGAGCGATATTCGGATTGGTCATGCGATTGATGACCTCAATGGCATCCTTTATAGATATAAAGGGATGCCACATCAAAACTCACAAGAATGTCCTCAGGGTCGAACTTTATGATTTTAATCTCATTGACAAAGGACGAAGAGTCTTTGACGAACGACTCTGTGAGGCCAACAAGGGGTCTAAGCTTCAAGGCCAGGTACTTAGCTAGGAGGTAGGTCGAACCACCTATGGTGTTGACAATGGGTCTAAGGGGAGCCCCTTTTTTGTGAATCTTTGGAAGACCATATATTCCCGAAGTGATGAGGCTACTCTCAAAAAGATTATGGCAAAAAGAACCCACAAAATTACTGGATTTAATTGCAAGAGCGACAGTTCAAGAGATCTTTTTTAGGGGATTTTTTCTAACTTTTTTATAGCTGCCATTGATGGCAACACCACTAAACATTGATGTTCATTGGTGGAAATGCATTGAACTCTCCCTGACATAATTCATGGGATTATCCCCCTATTTGACTATGAATATTCCTCCTTCTCTCCTACTTTCTTCTTCAATCTTTTCCTTTTACAATGTCTACATTTTCTCCTTTAATGTCTTTTAATGTCTGTATTATCTCCCCCTTTGACATCAATGGAAAAGGGACATGGTTTTCTACCAATTCCTCATGAGTATGTGTGGATTTGATTTTGTTGTTAATGAAGTCTCCCCTTGAGGCCATACTCTTGTTCTTCATCTATAAGTGTTTATCAATACTCTCCAACTGATCCTGAACTTTCCTATGGACCTATGGACCTGATGGAGTCTCCTCTTGAAACCATGCTTCTTATTAGTGATTTCGAATTGTCCTCTGAACCTATGAAACTTATGGAATCACCCCTTGAAATCATGCTTCCTGTTAATGCTCTCGAACTTTCCTGTGAACTTGTGAACCTGATGGAGTCTCCCCCTGAAACCATGCTTCATGTCATTGCTCTCCTATTGTTAATATGCATCTTCCTCATATCACAGGCTGGAGAAGAACCCTATGATTTTTACATATGAGATGTCACCTTTAAGTGATTACAAGTTACCTGCACAAATTCTTTATTCAAATCAAGTATCTCAATTATGCATCTTCCTCATATCATAGGCTGGAGAAGAACCCTATGCTTTTTACATATGAGATATCACCTTTAAGTGATTACAAGTTACCTGCACAAATTCTTTATTCAAATCAAGTATCTCAATACTAATGGATCATTTTCCTTGAATTGCTCTTATTTTTCCTATATCTATCTTGCATATTCTTGTTTCTTTAAAATTTTATTTCAATCAGCTTGAAATATCTACCAATATCGACAAATGGGAACTCACAGTGAATCTCCCACTCTCATTATTCATTGCTATAATGTTCTTTTTATATCAATAATTTCTTCTTTCAAGTGATCATCCTTCCTGCGTAGTCTTACTTCTTCAAGTTCCAATTTAACTAGTTATAATCTTGAAGAAGTCATCACCAAGGGGTTAGATCTAAGGGTTCATATCTAAACTTGGTTCTTCCTATCTCATTCTCCACCTCATAGAGTTTATTCTTGGATTAATATGTAGCCCCTCCCTCTTGTGCCATCTCAAGTTGATTTTGCATTCATGTGTTGTGTGTCCTTAATTGTGACATGTGTAACATAGAACATCAGGCTTCAACATTTGCGGAAATGACCCATATGATATATTTTTAATTTGATTAGTATGTGTGAACCTGGGTGTTTGACCCATATGATATATTTTTAATTTGATTCATATGCATGAACCTAGGTGTTTGATCATACACTCTATACCTAATCATATCATAGGTTCTACAATCATGTGCTTTGTGGCCAGATTTTGTGCATGAAAAACAATAACCAAAGAACTTATTTTTATACCTAAAGGAATAGGGTGATCTTGATCTTTTGAAGTTGTTCCTTGGAGGAGCCACATCCATATACTGAATTATAACTCCTTCTTCATTGTTGCTTGTGGATCCTTTGTGTAAATTTTCTATCATGGGGGGTTCCACTCCTTCATTATGGTTTCTTCCTTTTTGTGAATTAGATGTAATTTTTTTATTCTTGGCATCATTCTGAGAATAATTGAAATGAAAATTCTTGGGTTGATTCATTACTTGCTTAGATTCTTCAAACGAGTTGTTGCTAGATGCAATGAATGTCTGGTCGAGCTTCTTGTGATGATCTTCATTTGATGTGCTTGGAATATCTTTATCCTTGGATGTCTCATAACTTTCTTGATAACCATGAAATGTTTTGATAAGAGGAGATATTTGAATGTTGAGAATATGATCTAGAGATTTCCACCCTTTTTGAAGATTTAAGTTGTGTTTGAATTGCTCCAATTCTTCTTTCAGAAGCACAACTTCTTCCTCTAACCTTCCACAAAGTTGTTCCTTCTCATTCAACTATTCTAACAAAAATTCATTTATCCCTTTTTCTTCCTCCATTTCAACCTTGAGAGCAAGAATGGTTTCTTCATTTATAGCTTTGTCTTGTTGTTCCATTATTTGACTCTCCCTTTTTCTAAGGGTCTTTATTTCCTTCAATGTACTTCTAATTTCTCTTTCATAATCTACTTCTGCTTTAGGTTCTTATTTTTCAATGAAGAACAATATTTCTCCCTTTCACCATCATTCACACTTTCATTGTTGTTGTAATCACATTCTTCTTTTGAGAGGAAGTTCATCTTCTTGTCACCTCATTTCTTAATTTTATTCTTAGACTCAAATCTCAATTTGACATCACTATCATTCATTTTTGCATGAGGACATTTGGAAGCATAATGACCTATTCTTCCGAATTCAAAACACTTGAAATGAATCTTACTTCATTAAACATTAAACAGATAGTAACCATGTGCATTAAGAACAAAATAAGCCATCACACATAATAAACACACATGAACACCAGTATTTAAGGTGGACACCTAATGTGGGAAAAAACCATAGCTTTTGTCGTCTTTGTCTTTTTTTTAATATAAAGAAAAACTTCTTACAATCTTGTACTGGCGCAGACTCATACCAACATGCAGGCACCCACCTACAGAAGGCTACAACCTTCACTCGTTCTCCAGCACCCACTGGAAGGGAGCACCAACCCCTTGATCTCATTTACTGGCACCCACTAGAAGGGAGCTCCAACCCCTTGATCTGATTTACCAGCTACCACTGGAAGGAAGCTTCAACTCCCTCACTGAAGGCTCCAACCTTCAACACCTTCGTGGACCACGTTTCATAAATTTTCATACTGGATCCACCTGCTACAACACATCACAACTTGTAGGCCACGTTTCATCAAATTTTCAAACTGGACCCACTACCAACATTTAAGCCCAAAACCAATCATCAAAACTAAAACTTATCACTGTAACTCAACCATTGAACCAACCAATCACTGAATCAACTAAATCATCTGAAACTTGAATCAATTAGCTTAAACTACCAGAACAATCAGATCAATGTAACCATAATACCAATAGCACACTGCACATCATAGAAACCAAATTTTGTTACTAAAAACCCTGATCAATCATTTATCAAAATATATAGCTACTTTACAGTAGAAAACCCGCGTGTGTATGTGCTTTCCATGAAGCATGCCCGTGTACAGATCTTGAACCACTAAATCCTGAAAACTGAACCATTATCACTATGAAACAAATACTGACTCACACATAGATCTATTGCATCATTCTGAAACAATCACAGAACCTTTACTGAACTTCAATGAGAACCATCAAGTATATTCATCATTCTTCAATCAGTAAATTCATCTTTTAAACATTACTGTTAATCCCAGATCATCAAGAAGACTTCATTGACAGACAACATAAACACATTAAGACTGATTAAACTGATCAGACGTCCTTTTCATCAAAACCCTACTTTTTGTATGTGCTTTCCTCAAATCAAACCCGCGTGTAGATGCGCTTTTCAAGAAACAAACCCATGTATACGCGACTTACAGTATCACACCCACGTGTGTACGTGCCTTGTAGGTTATAAAACCCACGTACATATCTGCAATTTCGTAATCAAACCTTTGTTGCAAAACATAACTTCAGACATACCCAGATCTCTGCATACAAAAAAAAAATCATGAGTCAAGACACTATCAACACTGATCAAATCTCAGATCTATTGGATCTAATCCATCATCAAATTCTTGGGTGCATACTTAGTTTTAGACCAAGCAAAATCATCAACAGCCCATTACATGCATATTTTCTTCAGATCTAATTATTCATAAGATTTTCATCACTTGCACACATTGTCACTTTGATCTTCATATCCTTATATATATCAGCCCTTATCCAATACCATAGGTCAAAACCAAACTCCAGCTGATGGTTTTCTTAGATGGGATCAAAACATCTGTTACTAGGCTCAATACCATAGGGAAATACCATGGTAAGGATCCTTGGTATTTAGAATACCATGGTGCGGAAAGTGTACACACCTTTGCTTCTTCATACTCGTGCGTGTATGTGGATTTTCTTAACAAAACCTGCATATACTTCTTGAATTTTCAACTTTGTCATTCCTCTGCCTCTGAACTACTATGCCTTTGATCAAATTCTCTATCACATGTAGACACATCCTGTTTACATCTTCATCAAGTAGTTTTCCATAAAGGGACAACTCATCAAGTAGGTTTCCATCAAGGACAACACATCATTCATAATACCAACATATTATTATTGAATTCCTTTTGCACGTGTCAGAGAGAGAAATTTGCAGATTTATTTATCAAGAATTCAAGAAAAATGATGGAGCATTCAAGAACGAACACATGAAGACACCAGATATAAGTGGAAACCAAAAAGAAAGAAAACCACAAATTTCAGGTTGAAAGTGATGTGAAGGTAAGTTTCTACTCCTTATTACATCATATTTTTGTAGGCTCCTACCTCAAAGGAATATCCAACTCCCACAAATTTTCTACAGGCTACAACATGTTCTTTATCAAGCTACGACATAGAAAGTGTTAAGTTTTGGTATGTTCTATGCTTATAGAAAATTTACTTCAATTTTCCATATTAGCTCAATATTAATTCCATATTAGCAATCACATTTAGCATGATAGTAAAATGTAGATGGAACATAAACATAAATCGCAGAAAACAAGCCAAGACAAGAGGACACAAGATGTGGCGCCAGCCAGGGACAAACCCCAATGTGGTGAAACCCTTGATCAAATCTTCTTATGATCTTCAATAGTTCAACAAAGAGAATGAGAGAGAGTACAATGATTTGAAGTCAATACTTGACTTGGTCAAATAAAAGATCTTCACCATGAAGATGACCAATGGAGTTGTACTCCTGGAAACAAGGACTGTAGCTCGGAATGTTGATAGAGCATCCCTCAATCTTCAACTAATTTGTAGCATATCAAGCTTTTAGAATCTCCAAGGTGAGACCCAAACAAGCTACTAACATTGGTGCTAGGTCCCTCTTCTTTGTTGTTGTTCCATGTAGGAGTATAGGGCTAACACCAGCCCTTATACTCACCCAAAAGCCCATAGATTAGGGCTCTGTCTCCTTCCACTCCTTCTTGTCCAATCCGTTGTCCCAAAACAGTGTTGAACTCATGACTAGGCTTCCTCTATACAACATATAGGAGCCTTCTTTAACTGTGGAGGTAGGGAAGCATCTATTCCTTGTTTTGCTACAGAATAAGGCCTACGGTTAGGGTACATTTTGACTGTGACTAGGGAACAAACTAAACTGTGGCTAGGGATCATTTGAACAGCGTGAGGTCTCTTCTTAGGACTGTGTATAGGTGCCTCCTCTTGCCTCATTGATTGTGTCCTAGGGAGCCCTTAAATGTTGCAGTTAGGACCCTCCTTTAGCTGCCTACAAAACCCTCCTTGATTGTGGCTTTGGACAGCGTATGAGAATCATATAGAAGGCATGTCCTTGCTATGTAGATAAACCCTGCTTGACTACGGCTAGGTGTCTTCTTTGTGACTCCTTCAAGACAGCATTTAGGGCACTTAAGGACAACAGCTTAGGATCTCTTCTAGACCTGCGTTTAGGGCGCATAGACAATGTTAGAGATTATCCTTACTGTGCTATAGAAGCCTCCTCCATGACTGCATCTAGATCTAGGGCATCTCCTCTAGGGCAACGTATAAACCTTCTACTAAGGACAATGTTTAAGCCTTCTATTCTAAGCCTCTCTTTCCACTAAAACCCACATGAATGGAGGGAGAGATCACAAGAGATGAGTCACCAAATGACTTGAAGGACACCTTTATTTATAATAAAATGTTGAGGACAAGTGGGGGTAATTTGGTGGTTGGTCGACCTTGATGAATTGTCACATAACACAAATAAATTCATATCTCCATGAATACATGTCGGAATCGGATGATCTTTAGATCAATCCTACACCTCTCGACGAGAGGAATCCAAGAAAAATATTAGCTGCCATAAATAAGTAGACCCACATGGAGTGTGTCCCTAGTTTCCAATTTTAACACTCCCTCTCAACTAGGGATAACTCCATCTGCTAATCCATCTGTCAGACTGCACTATCTTTGCTATCAACGCAATGCCCTGCACTTCTTTGCTCTGCTCTGCTGAAATATGAAGAAGAAGAAGTGATTGAGAATGCATCATACCATCCTCTATTGACCTGAAGTCAGTCCCATATAAAGAGAGTGTCTCATACCACACGTATTGATCCAAAATCAGTTCCAAATAGAGAGAGTGTCTCATACTGCTCTTACTGATCCAAAATCAGTTCCAAATAAAGAGAATGTATCATATAACTCTTACTGACCCAGAGTCAATTCCAATTGATCCCAAATCAATATTATCCTAGCATAGGGAGTACGGTACTACACGATGCGTCCATCAATAGTACTATGGTCCCTATCATCATTTCCCTGCTTATTGGCCAGATGAGAGGTACTTCCCATGAGTCCCATACTGCATGGGTAGGATGTCTTAGCAGGAGAAGGATGAACCACTCATCCTGCCTACATTTCACCATGGGGTATCCTAGGGGAAGGTTGAACCACTCACCCTGTACACAACAAATCACTAGGGGAAGGCTGAACCATTCACCCTATGATTGTGTCTCAGCAAGAGAAGGATGAACCACTCATCCTGCCTACATAGCAGACCACTAGGGGAAGGTTGAACCACTCACGCTATGGTTTCTCATCACTCCAAGAAGTACCCCCAAGCCCCTTGAAGCTCCTAGAGCTCAATGTCCATGTCATACAGGAATTTTAGGAGAGTCTCTCCATGACTCCAAGTCATTCTCGGAAAGTCAAGAATTTGACCTTTCCCAGGGGCTTAATCTCAATATCGGCGACCTACACATCAGTCTCAGAGTGATGGAGCCTTCTTACTCCCCATTGTACCATATCCCAGATAAAGTGGCACCTGATGTCTATATGCTTGGAGCAATCATAGAACATGGGATTCCTCAATAATCGAATCCCCCTCTAGTTGTCACAGAAGATCACAACGGTATCCAGCATGTGTCGAAACAACTCACAAAAGAGCTTCCACAACCAGATAGTTTCCCAGGAGGCCATACTCATAGCTATGTGTCCAGCCTCAGTGGTGCTCAAAGCAGCCGACTTCTTCTTCCTGCTCATCCAGGATATCGAAGTAGAACCCAAAGAGAACCAGCACCCAGAAGTTCTCTTTCAATCCTCCACATTTCCTGCCCAGATAGCATCAAAATAATCATGCACCTTCATATTTCCGACAGTGTATCTCAATCCATGAGAGATTGTGCCATGAAGATATCTCAAATTATTCTCGTCACCAATCCAGTGAGGCTCAACCATATATGAGCTCAACATGCTAACTGTAAAACATATATCTGAACGGGAGCTCACCAAGAGCATCAATACTACTATGAGTTGACGAAACTCAGAGGCATTTCCCAAAGCAGGTCTGGAATCACTACAACATAACTTCTTAAAGTTAGGCTCCATAGAGGTAGTCACGGGCTTGCAGTTCACCATTCCAAATCTGGAATCCAACTCCCTCTTACTTTTGCAAATGAGAGGGTTTGCTCCTATCAGAAAGAGGTCATCCTTATAAGGTACCAGAATGAGAGGTCTAGCATCCACAACCTTAAGGCAATGGTTTGGATTGGCTTCACTCCTAGTGAATCTTAGCTTCATCAGATAACTTGTTAATCCTCTCATACAAAGCCCGGGGTGCTTGCTTCAAACTATAGAGAGATTTCTTCAACCTTCATTCATGAGATTCCTGATCATGAATCTCAAACCCCTCGATTTTTTCCACATCTGTGGTCTTGCTATTACATGAGGGGAATGGTCCCCTTGTAAATTTTCCTTTAGTACATCTCAGACATGTACCTTCATGATTTTCTTTTAATTCAGGCATCCTTGTCACCATCCAACTTACATCAGGTAGGGCCTTACAATCAGACCTTTGTTTCCATAGAAGATATGTGACTCATGACATGGTCCCTAATGGACTTCCTACAACTTGATAAAAAATTCCAACCCTGAACCCAAGATTAAAATCATCTTTAAAATTCCTTTTCCAATCACGTACCTTTCCATCAATGAATGCCACCTTGAAACCTTTGACTTCCATTGCCGAAATGGACACCAGGTTCTTCTTGAGATCAGGTACATAAAGAACTTCTTGTAAATGTATCATGCTACCCTCATTCAATTGAAGGGTAGCATTCCCTACACCCTTTCTGGGAAGGTGGCATCATCTCCAAGAATAATCTCCATGATTGTTTCCTTCTCTATCAAATTAGAGAGCACTTCCTTAAATCCGGTAAATTCCCTCGAGGCACCACTATCAATAAGCCAATTTCCCAAAGATTCTGGAGGAGAGGTAATGGAGAGGGCCAATATAACATAATACTCCTTTTTCTTATCAAAAAAAACATTTGATTCTTCATACCTGGAGTTCCTTTCTTTCTTGAAGAGTCGACCATTTCCTTGATGTCCTGCATTTATTTTTCCTTTGCCATTGTACCAGTCATTCCTTCAATCATTGAACATGCCCCTGGAATGATTGTGATCATCATCATGTGATATATCCCTTCTATTTGGACACTCCCTCACATAATGGCCAAAGTTATTTCAAGTAAGGAATCTACCCTTAGATCCATACATTCCATTGAACTGACCCGCTAGCCGATGGAATCTTTGATAATCTTCTTCGCTTCGACTTCAACTTCGGAGAAGCCGGTGCAATTGATGGAGGCTTAGGGATTTTACCCTTCACATAATCCAACACTTCTTGGTCTCGGGATGTGGGATGAGGAACCCATTGAGCCTTTTTTCCTTTCCAACTATCTTCGATGATTTCTCTTTCACTCTTGCTTGGGTTTTGTCTTCACCTCAGCTTTGATACCATGTTAAGTTTTGTTATGTTCTATTCTTAGAGAAAATTTACTTCAATTTTCCATATTATCTTAATATCAATTCCAAATTAACAATCACATTTAGCATGATAGTAAAATGCAGATAAACATAAACATAAATCGCAAAAAACAAGCCAAGACAAGAGGACACAAGATGTGGCGCCAGCCAGGGAGAAACCCCAATGTGGGGAAACCCTTGATCAAATATTCTTATGATCTTCAATAGTTTAGCAGAGAGAAAGAGATATATTACAATGATTTGAGGTAAATGCTTGAATTGGTCAAATAAAAGATCTTCACCATGAAGATGACACAATGGAGTTATACTCCTGGCACCAAGGACTACAGCTTGTAATGTTGATAGATTAGCCCTCAATCTTCAACTGATTTTCATCATATCAAGCTTATAGAATCTCCAAGGTGAAACCTTACATCATCATGTTTCTCCTTATTATTTGAATCAACCTCAACGTAGTCCTTCTAATATCCTCATGTTGTTGGCTATGGCCTGTGGCCTAGCTCAACAAGACTGAGCCTGAATAAGGTCCAAAGTATAGTCTCCTAACAATCCCAAAATATTCCCAGATTTGACTTGCAATTGTTCTCCAAGAGAAAGTTGTCCCCCTTATTATTCAGAGCAGCTTATTTTCCTTTAACAATAGCTTTTCCTTCCATAATACCATCCTTCACTTGTCATCATTGGTTATGGTAAGTTGCAGCCTATACCAACCCTCAAGCATGCACCCAAACAAGCTACTAACATTGTTGCTAGGTCCCTGTTATTTGTTGTTGTTCCATGTAGGAGTATAGGGCTAACACCAACCCCTATACTCACCCAAGAACCCATAGATTAGGGCTCTGTCTCCTTGCACCCCTTCTTGTGCAATCCGTTGTCCCAGAATATTGTTGAACTCATGACTAGGCTTCCTCTATATAGCGTATAGGAGCCTTCTTCAACTACGGATGTAGGACAGCATCTAGTCCTTCTTTTAATGCAAAATAAGGCCTGCAGTTAGGGCACATCTGGATTTTGAATAGGGCACAAACTGAACTGTGGCTAGGTCTCTTTTGAATAGCATGAGGTCTCTTCTTAGGACTGCATATAGGTGCCTCCTCTTGCCTCATTGATTGCATCCTAGGGCACCCTTAAATTTTGCAGTTAGGACCCTCCTTTAGCTGTCTATAACACCCTCCTTGACTACGGCTTTGGACAGCGTATGAGAAGCATATAGAAGGCATGTCCTTGCTGCGTAGATAAACCCTCCTTGACTATGGCTAGGTGTCTTCTTCATGACTCCTTCAAGACAATGTTTAGGGTACTTAAGGGTAGCGGCTTAGGGTCTCTTCTAGACCTGTGTTTAGGGCATATAGACATTGTTAGAGCTTCTCCTTACTATGCTATAGAAGCCTCCTCCATGACTGCATCTAGAGCTAGGGCATCTCCTCTAGGGAAGCGTATAAACCTTCTCCTTAGGGCAATGTTTAAGCCTTCTCTTCTAGGCCTCTCTTTCCACTAAAACCCACATGAGTGGAGAGAGAGATCACAAGAGATGAGTCACCAAATGACTTGAAGGCCGCCTCTATTTATAATAAAATGTTGAGGACAAGTGGGGGTAATTTGGTTGTTTTCCGACCTTGACGAATTGTCACATAACACAAATAAATTCATATATCCATGAATACATGTCAGAATTGGATGATATTTAGATCAATCCTACACCTCTCGACGAGAGGAATCCAAGAAAATATCAGCTGCCATAAATAAGCAGACCCACATGGATTTTGGCCCTAGTTCCCAATTTTAACATAAAGGGACATAAATCTCTCAATCACAACATCAAGTCACAAATGTTGGTTACCTCATATACAATTTTGTTTCCAATTCTATTGTTGCACTGCTTCTCCTTTTCCACTTTGTGCCTCTTTTGTTGATGCCCATCAAATTTATTATGCATACTACTTTACTTCCAAAAGTTATATTTCCATTCCACATTGTATATTTTATGAGAAATCCATATTGTTTGTGTGTATTCTTTGCAGGAATATGAAATCAAGCACCATGATAAGTCCATGAACTGTTCGTCATGCACATACACTCACTTATGTCCTGTGGGAACATTGAAACACAAAGCGTGGTTGTCTTCATTGTCATATCTTTCTTGTATGTTGGTCCACACAACTGGGTTACTCGCGGACCAAGCCTTCACTCACATGGGTCTACCAATGCATTGGTGGCTGCATTGGAAGTATCACTTCACGTGATCAGGCCCATGCACCGTTAGTGTAGGAGTAGGAGTAGTGTTTTCTTTCAGTTGTCTGCTTGCATGCTTGTTTACTTTCATGCTTTGTTCTCTTGTTTGTGTGCTTTCTTGTTTTCTTACTTGTTTTTCTTTCACTTTTACTTTTGCTCTTGCTTTGCTTTGTTGTTTGTTTTGTTCGTTCATAGGTTAGTTTGCATGAAACCATGTGTGACTCATAAAACGAGTTGGGTAAAGTACAAGAGGGTTTGTACAGCTATTGCTACTTGGTTATCTGTCATCTTGCCTCTGTATGATGAACTTGTTACTCTTATTCCATGATACATCAAAGGAAAATACGTACTCTTCGAAGTGAACCTTGGTGTAAACACAACACTTGTGTGCTAACTAGTGTCACCTTCTCTAGTCGATTGTTTTTGGGTTAACCCTTGTCAGCTTAGTCAAGTAGAGTAAGGTGAGGGGGAAAACCTTAACTGGCATGTCAGAGATATAATAAACTACTTCTTTGTTTTAACAACCTCCTCTGCTCTCAATAAGTCAAGATCCCTCTTCCGCCTCTGAAATGAATAAGTGTTATGCACAGTGAAAATGAAAAAAATGAAAAGTCAAAAATTCAAAATGAAAAATAAATAAGGCGAAAGAAGAGAAAGGCTTCCTACACAGGGAGGTGATGCAAGTAACTTCGACGGGGTACTGACAAGGCTTGCTCACAGCGGAGCTATACTTGTGTTCCTATGTGACTCCACCAGGGTACTGTCCAGGCCTGTTGGCAGTGGAGTAACATTAGAGATGAAACTAAGGCTCTGACGACTATGTTGCTTGTGCACCTATATGCCCCTCAACCCCAATCGAAACAAATGTGTTGCCTTGGCTTGGAATGTGTGTCAATCAACCAACAATCTGGAAGATGCTACATCTTACAATCAAGTTAGTGTGAAACCAAGATGAGCTAAGAACTGAACAATACTTCTGGAGGTGTTAGACTTGCTTCTTATGAACAAGTTCCATTCAGACAGTTGGAGTTCTACCAGTGTATTGCCCAGTGTTATAGTGGCTACAACCACCCTCCAAAAATTTTCCTTAGTCTGTTTTGGAGCCTCCCTACCAACCTTCGTAGCAGCTTGCCTTGCTTTGTCAAGTCCTCAAGCTTCAGTGTCTTTCTTGCTGAAAAGCAGCCTGTCGATCACAGTTTGATATTTTCCTTTCACAGGCTGCTCATCTAAACTTGGTCTAGTTGTAGTCTAAGCAGCTTCCCAGTGAAATTTGCACATTTCTGGAGGGAAACTAGCCATTCCCTCCAAGAATTGCGCAATTCCCTCTGACAGCCTATTGGGCTCTAGGATTGTGCAATCCTGCCAGCGAACCCTCCCAACAGGAATTACGCATTTTTCCCAACAATAGGAAGTTTAGCCCATGATTTGCACAAATCCAGGCAACAATCAACTGCTGGGCCCAGAAATTGCATAATCCTCTTAGGCAGTCAGCCCAGCTTACAGTCAGAAATGCACATTTTTCTCCAACAGTCAAGTAGTCGCTTGCATGTGCAGCTGAGTTGACCGGTTCCCTCCAAGACTGAAACAAAGCAGACTTGCATGCATAGGTTGCTTCTCCCAAGGCAGCATGCAAAGGCATCCCTTGTTTCAGGGATCTATGTTTAGCAGTTGGAGGTTACATGCAAGGAGTAGTTCTAAAACCTCCCTCCAAGTGTCTCTTCCTCCTAGATTTGTGGCATGAGCATCATAACCTCGATGTTATCAAAACTCATCAACTGGATGCTGCAGAGCCCATTCCTCACATCAACCTTGTGGCTCTGACATCTCACATCACATCTAGGAGTATTTGGCACATAAATCTCAGTTTTTTGGGGTAAGCTCACTTCCCATGCCTTATGCTGCATTTCTGTCGCTTTTTGTGTATTCTCTTGTGTGAGTGTTGTTTTCTTGATTTCTTTGAATGCCTCTTTTCATTTACATATATTCTAGCTCGTCCTAGATCTGTTTCAATTTTCGTTGCTATCTCACTGTTTTCACATGCATGAAATTGTTTTGCACAGACATTCGCCTACTCGGCAAACGGACTCACCCACATGCATGTTGATCTGTTTGCTCAATCCTCCATTCATGTTTTGCATGCATTGTTTATCACTTCTACTATCACTTAATGTCCCCATGCATTTCAACAACTTGCTTTCAGTTGCCCGTCTGCGACTTGGGCCAACCTTCGCCCAATCTCTGCCTTCACCAAGTCTACATTGTGCAATTTAGAGAAGGAAGGCTCACCTTCCTCTCCATATTTGTGCAATTTGGCCCAAAACAGGCCTCCTGGATTGAATTGCGCATTTCTGTGGCTTCTTGGCCCAAAAATTTGCACAAATATGTCCTTGGGCCACCAGCCTTTCCCAACTAAATCGCGCATTCTGCAACCCCAACAGCCAACTACCAAGTGCATTGCATGTTTTTCAGTGCCAGCAGACAGTTAGTCTCCCAGAAACCCGGACTGTGCCTTGTGCAGTCTTGGCAGTCGATCTCCTGACCTCTCGGCCGAAATTGCGTAACCTTCACGATCATTCACCCAGGTATGTTGCAGGTCAGTTCTCATGTTCATTTTGGTTTTCTACTGACATATTGCTTGCTATGAGTGTTGCCATGTCTCTAGGTATCACAGGTGTTCATCTGCCTCTCAGCAGTATAGGTAAAATGGTTTTCAAGAGAGCAGAGACGAATACATCGTTCAGAGCACACTTAGGGATGCAGTCGATCAAGTGTCCATCGGCTTACCTACTCATGAAGACATCAAGTTGTTCATGGACAAGGAAATCAAGCAACCACATCACAGCGAGCAGCATCAAGAACAGCAGCTGAAGGCAGCACACCGAATGCAGCGAACGCAGCGGATGCAAGAGGAAGGTTGTTGACAACATAGAGGTGGAGTAAAGTTGCAAGATCAAGAAGATCCACTAATAATGAAAGCAACTTTGGAGACTCGAACTATGAAGTGATGGCGCGACATGAAGATTGGGCGAAGGCAAAAGATGGAACAAAAAAGGAGTTGCATGTGCCGAAGCAGCAACTTATGAAGAACACGAAGCTGCACAGATAGACCAATGAGTTGCAGTATGAACATGAAAGCAGTGGGCGCAACATGCATTCACAAATGAAACTGCGTCAGTACAAGTTAAGGATCCATCCCAGCAGCAAACATAGAACAAACATGATGAGTAGTGTTATTGATCACATGCAAAGGATCTAGCAGCATGCATGTCGTTGAGCACACACATGCAATCCAACCCATTCAACACACTCACCAAGGTGAAGACAAGAAACAAGTCCAACTAGGGTTGAAAATGCACTTTGACAAGTTGATGTGCATGACCACCAACACACACTTGAATATCATCACGGACACTATGCATCAGTGTGTTGCCAGTTCAACCATACCCAAGAAGACCATGCGCATGTTAGAAAACGAGTTGGATGAAGTGGCCTAACCAATGCACCAGTTGCAATGGAAGCAAGAGTTCGCTTCAGCAAGATGTCACCATGAGGTGCATGCACACCATCACGGATGACCAAGCTTGGCATCAACTCACCAGCTTCACCATCACAAGCATGTCAAAGAGTTGGTTTCATCATAGCGGACCAAGTGTCAGTGATGTCTTGCAAGTCTTGCTCAAGCCATGTTGTCTCACATGAGTACATGTGAATTGTAACGTTGAGTCATGTCAAGTGTAAGTCGAGTGTCAACAGTTGGATGTAACAATCATAAAGTAGGTGAGAGTCATGAGGGTAGTTGAACTGTCACAAAGGGGAATGTCAAGAGTCACCCAACCCTTTGCTATAAATAGTCCCTCATAACTCATTGTATAAGCTTTTGGTCAGCCAAGCTTCTACTAAGATTATCCTGAAGAAGGTTTGGACAATATTGTAACGCGCCTTGGTTTCTCCATTGCACGGAGCTAGTACATCTCTTTAGAGGGGCAGGTAGATGTGGTTGTAACATTCTACTGATAGGGTTAGCAGGTTTACATGGTGTATTGTATGATTGTGACTTACGCTTCTTTATATAATAAAAGCCAACACATTTTCATGCATATGTTGTTATTGTAGTTGGACTGCTCTGGTTGCCTTGATGATATATGTTGTTTAACTTACGTACTTGTGTATGAACTGATTCACATTTAATTATATGAATCTTGTTGTTACTGTGTTGCATATGTTGTTAATGTTGTCACTATCTGTGTCGACTGCTCTACCAGACACTAGATAGACCTTTCTTTGAACCTTGTTATATCAATCATCACACTCGTCTCGAACCAATCCATGGGTGTTGTTCAGTTTATCTTACCTTGTATGTAGGGATTGTCGTATCTGTGTCGACTGCTCTGCCAGAAGTTGTGCATGTCCTTTGTGTGGTGTGTTCCTAGCATAGTTGGGACTAATCCCTTACAACCAGGAACTCACCTTCACCTTCCTCCCGCCCTTGAAGTATTGGAACCTCTCATACTCATTCATTGACTCACTGCATCAGTTACACCCTTTCTACTGACAAAGTTATCTTACTTGCCTCTGTGCGACATCGTAGTCAAAGCATTACCTTATGACCCACTGTTGGGACTCCTGCACCAAACTGTTTGAGGTCTAATTGGGACTTCTTACTAGGGAGATCCCCTTGAAATTTTGGCGGGTCCAACAACGTCAATGTATTTCTAAGAAAATACAGTTTGAGAGTTCTACCAAATAGTATAAATTGTGTATGCCAAGTAAATAGAAGCAAAAAAAATGAAAATAGCCCAAATGGTATTTATAAATGTCCAAGAACCTCTGTATACATTGCAGAAAAATATTATTTCTCACATGTATAAATATGTTATAGAAAACCCAAATTAATTCTATAGGCTACTGCAACAAGAATGTAAATTATATATGCGTGAAGCAAGTGCTATGATAACTCTTTAAGAAGGAAATACCATAAAGAATCAGATTATAAATTCTTCACTTGATACATTATTAAAACTAACAAAAGAGAATATATATAGTCCCATGCAAGTGGTTGGGTTCACAAATAATTCGAGAAAACAAGAAATTACCATGTTCTTTTATACAAACCCTAACCCCGCAAAGTTATAATCAAGAAAATAATATTATACAAAAGAGAAATTTACATCTCTCATCTCAGCTAGTCTGACCATGCATGCTTCCATGGAAGGTTGTGGAGACAACCAAGCAGGACTTAGAAGTAGTAATAAAAGGAGCAGGGCCATAGCCACTTTCATTCAATGTTCCAAAATATTATAACCATAAACTCTATTTGTTGTCGGATAAGGAAATAGAATAAGCATGGCAACCTAAAAGTATGACTTGTCACACTAGTGTGGAAGCCCTCGCTTTGTTGCAAGTTAATATGGTGGCAAGAAGAAAGAAAAAATTAGATAGAACCTGACAATCATGCTTGAATTTGAAGGACAATGTAAATGAATGAAAAGCCCTAAAACCCTCTTGCCTAATATCAAATGAAAACTCCAAGCGTACTTGAACACAAAGTGGAAAAATTTTAGTTAGAAGAACCCTTAAAATACTAATTGTTATTGAGATATT
The DNA here is from genome assembly GCA_031772625.1 of Pinus tabuliformis. Lineage (NCBI taxonomy): Eukaryota > Viridiplantae > Streptophyta > Pinopsida > Pinales > Pinaceae > Pinus > Pinus tabuliformis. The sequence goes on along the minus strand of CM062815.1, from coordinate 651,507,814 downwards.
AAAACATTGAGAAA